>FR997748.1:10179218-10819806 GCA_905475445.1 Ochropleura plecta
TTATATCATAACTAGCTTTTGCCTGCGGCTTCTAAGTAATTAAACCACAACATCACACCATCTACCGGTCCCAATTCAAGAATTCTGCTGGGAATTTCTTTATAGAAAACTAGGTTTTGCCCGCTTCGCTCGCGTTACAAGATGCCATAGGAATCTTCTGTGACCTTTCAAAGGCATTCGATTGCGTTAATCATGAAACCCTGCTAGTAGTAGTAGCTTTAGTAAAATCTTATTTAAATGATAGACAACAACAAGTGCAAATTAATGGCGTCAATTCAATGGGTTTAAAAGTTAAAATGGGTGTACCACAAGGTGCTATATTAGGTCCTTTCCTCTTTTTAGTATATATTAATGATCTACCCCATTTATTTAAAAACCAACCTCAAATGGTGTTGTTTGCTGACCATACTTCCCTAATATTTAAGATAAACAGACGTGCAACAAATCTTAACGCCTTAAATAACGCGCTAATGCAGGTCCATAATTGGTTTACTGCTAATAATTTAGTATTGAATGGGAAAAAAACAAAATGCATAAGATTTGCTCTGCCAAACGTCAAAAGTAATGAATGTGACATAGTATTGAATCAAGAGAAACTAGAATTCGTCGATAAAACTGTTTTCTTAGGCATCACACTCGACTCGAGGCTACAATGGGGTCCTCATTTAACATCTCTTGCAGGACGGTTGAGTTCAGCAGCATATGCTGTAAGGAAAATCCGTCAATTTACTGACGTAGATACCGCGCGACTAGTCTATTTTAGTTATTTTCATAGTATAATGTCATACGGTATTTTACTATGGGGACGAGCTGCAGACATTGAATCTATATTTATTCTGCAGAAAAGAGCCATCAGAGCCATATATAATCTACGTAGGCGCGATTCCCTAAGAGAACTGTTTAAGGAAATTAACATCATGACAGTACCTTGTCAATACATATATGAAAACATTATGTACGTTAGGAAAAATCTGCATCTATTTAGTAAAAGAGGTGACAGACACCACTATAATACTAGAAACAGGGACCAACTAGTTCAGCCAGGTTTTAGGCTAGCTAAAGTAGTCTCCTCTTTTATGGGGTACTGTTTAAAATGTTACAACAAAATACCCCCAAACATCCTACAATTGAAGGAATCGAAGTTTAAATCTTGTATTAAACGCACACTATGTATGCAAGCATATTATAAGTTGGGGGATTACGTAAATGATATGAATGCTTGGCTCGATGCCGGTCCTGCTCCACAACCATAGGGGCAAACTTATTGATCAGCATCTGAAGTTATTGTGGCAGCTGTAGAAGATTGTAAGACTATCTTGGCATTGTATAGACTCAATTTCCTAATATTGTATTATTGTAATGCCCATGTGTGGGTACTATGTAGTTTAATTGCCTCGACGATTGCCCTGGTGGTTGAGAGATTGTCATGCTCACTTAAAAGTCTCGCTGATGGTGGCGTGTATGTCGGGTCATTTAGTTCCCTTCAAAATGGTTGAGCTGAATGGGGCTGATATATGCGTCATGTTCGTGAACGGGCGCTGTCAGTTGTGACTGGTCACGGCTGCGCCACGGTTTGTTTTAATTTATCTATTTATCCAATACCCTTGTTTTTGCTTTCACTCTGGACGCTCTTAATGTGCTCGTTTTTCTACATCGTTCTCACATGTATTTTTGATCTCAACATGAATGACGTATCCATTAGTTTTTGTAAAATATTATGATTTAAAAGAGTTTCCATGGAGTTTCTTGCCCATTCTTCTCCATAGAGATCTACGCTTTGGAATGGGCAACTACATTACTTTCACAAGTTATTATGTCTTGTTACTGGGACTGTAGCAGCATCTTTTTTTTTGTTTTCATGACATTCAAAAGTGCCTGTAATGGTCTAATTGAAATAAATGATTTGATTTACATTCAGGTTAACACAGGTCCCCTTTCCTGATTTTCAGATACCTGATACCTGCAGTTTTTGCTCCTGCGCCTTATTTATTGTAATAGCAACTCAAATTTTTCCCTTTTCTGTCCTCTTTCTCACTCATAACTCACTTTTTAAATAAAAAAACTATATCTACACCAAAATTAATTAGAATCGGATTAGCCATTAAGGCGTGAAGCCAAACAAACAAACTCACTTTCGCTTTTATATTATTAGGAAGGATTGAAAGGTTGTAAAATGCCACTATTAGTAAATTGTGTTAAGTCAGAGAGCTGCATATGATCACCGAGCATTTTAATAAGTTTTTTATTAAAATACTCGGTGTATCCGTATGGATAACAATATTATGTTTTTGTTAGTCACACAAGCACAAGCAATGTATATTTTCATAAATTTTAAACCTAGTTATCTGAAAACAAGGTTTTTGACTAAGAATTACGACGATTAAGAATTTGGTACGTAAATGTATGAATACCTTCGGGCAGGGCCAGACGTGTGCTTTTGTATGTACTATATACCTGAACCAAGGCATAGGGAGGCGATCATAAGATTTGATAAATTGAAATCCAGCAACAATACTGAGGTCATCCCATCGCGGAATAGTCGAAGTGTACTCAAATCTTAAAACAAAAAAGGGTTGGGTTAGTGTAAGCTGTATTATGGAATCTAGTTTTACTTTGCGGAAATCCGTTACACTTAATGCTGTGCAAATTATGTCAATTTCAAAAGCAGGCCTATACGACCTAGTTCGTTATCCAACAAAAGGTTAATTGGTACAAGTCATCATTATCTTCCTGCCCTTGTCCCATTTTATTTGGGGTCAGCTCAACACGTTTTTTTCTTCCATTCTGATACCGTGTTAATCATCACTCCTTCTTGATTCATATCATTCTTAACACAATCCGTATATTTGGCCATCATCTCTCCATCCGTCATATACGTTTCGTTCCTTCTCTATACATGTCCATACCAAGACAAACGACTCCCTTGTCGGCGCATCGCTTATGTGCGGCCGCGGGGAAGGTGCGGGGCGCGGCGTACCGAGCGTGGGCGGCCGATTGCGGCTGCACGCGCTTCCATCACTCAGCTCACCGACACAGGCCACTACAGGCATTTCTTTGTACCTAGCTATTGATAGTGTTACCTATGGGATTAAACCTATTTTATATACAGTCCACTACTCTTATCATTTAACGCTCACTCGAGTCTATACACCCTTTATTTTTTTTCTGTAACCGGCGCAACTTTCAAACTTCCTCTAATATATTATATATACTCATTGTTTACTTTATCCATTCTTGTCTTGTTTGGTCTTATTGAAGATATTATTGAATAGTTATAAATATTAAATTTAACTTACGTGCCGGATCCCGCTCTTGCGCACAGGAACGGGTAAGTAAATTTATAAAAATTAGTATAATACACGTAGAGAGTAGACATGATCGCAAGATCGTACATGGCGGGGATGGGATTAGAAACATTTACTTCATGTTCATAAGTATACTGAAAAAAAAAAACTTTTCTAAGTAATTAAACCACAACATCATACCATCTACCGGTCACAATTCAAGACTTCTACTGGGAATTTCTTTATAGAAAACTAGGTTTTGCCCGCGGCTTCGCTCGAGTTAAATTCGGGGTAACACAGTTCCCCTTTCCTGATTTACTGGTACCTGCTTCCTGTAGTTTTTGCCCTTGCGCCTTATTTATTGCAATAGCAATGCTAAGTTTTCCCTTTCCTTCCCTCTTTCTCCCTCATATCACAATCTTTTTTTAAAAAAATAGCTATCTCTGTACCAAAATTTATCAAAATCGGTTTAGCCATTTAGGCGTTAAGACGTAACAAACAAACAAACTCACTTTCGCTTTATAATATTAGTAGGGATGGCCAATTTCACCAGGGAATCGAACCCAGGATCTCATAAATTCGTTTACTTTTGCGCCCCTTGCACCGGGGCGCTACAACACGTCACATGCCTTGCCCCACACAACGAGCCTGGATTAGCCTCCAAAAAAGTTGACAGGGTTCGCCCGTAGGACCTACGGACGAAAGAAAACTGTTGTAAAGTGGGCGCTCCCACACCGGGAGCCTCGACTATAATTTAACAATCTAAGATTCAATGAGAAACAAGTGAATCTGTTACGTTACAAATCAGGCAAATGATTTAAGGGAGTGCAATTAGAAGCTTCAAAACTATATCTTGAATTACTATTATTTCATCCTAATTTAACACAATAATTGTCATTCTTTACAGAGATAGCTGTCGACCAAACTATACAGACTGTCCTTAGTTATAGGCACATTCTGTATAAGGTCCGAATTACACAGTACCCTCAATGATATGAGTCTACACGTAATATTTAACAACGGTCTTTTTTAAATTAATGGAATTTAATTTGCATTATTTTTTAGGGAATTGAATATGAGTTTCCCTGAAGGATGGCCGCTGATTAAATCAAATCAAAATCATTTATTTCAAGTAGGCCAGTTACAGGCACTTTTGAACTGTCGAAACATTGACAACAATAAAAATGAAGCTACAGTCCCAGTCACAAGGCATAATAACTGTGAAAGTACTGTAGTTGCCCATTCCAAAGCGTAGATCTCTATGGAGAAGAATGGGCAAGAAACTCCATGGACACTCTTTTAAATCAAAATCTCTCTTTTAAATTAAATCGCAACCCTCTATAAACGAAACCTGGACAGAAGGTGTGTTCTGTTCACTAATAGGTATGTAGTGAAAAATCAAAAAGTAGCATTGTACATAATAATAATAATCTACTTACCTCCGGATGAACATGTATTCTAGAAGGTTCCTCATACATGCTGGAGTTAAACATGTTAATGTCTATGTCATACCACAGTCCCAAAATACCTTCCATTCTGCGTAAGTGACTATAAGAACGTAATATCAGCATAGTTGGGGTGGCAGTTGTCACGATATGTCTGGTTGTTATTACAGCACAACCGGCAAGCAATGTAAATTTTCTATACACGGTATTGCAGTAGCAACCCATGGCATACATTAATTCCTGTGAAGTATAAAAATTGTGATGATGAAGAATATTTGGTAGGTGGTGAGTTTAAGGGTAGGAGGGTTTTGCCCAGAACCTGATATACTATTTTGATACAGGCTGACCTTTTTTTTTTGGATGGGAAATCATCTAATGACTTCCCCCGCTCTGGGCGGAGCGGGGGGGGCATGCCAGACTTGTACTGACTAAAACCCACCCATGTTCCTTCTATTGCTCTTTACGGTCCGGGGCCGCGGTATCTCTTTCGAACAACCCGCAACCTCGGCAGGCGGAGGCTCTGGCAAGCCCCTCTGCTTTGCTGACATCTCTTTGAGGCGCACGTGAAACACGAACGCGCCGTCGACACGGCCTGTCGTCAATCGACGGACGGACGGTGAGTTACAGGCTGACCCTGAAGTAAGGTTCAAATTAAATAGGCCCGACATACAAAGATCTCTAATGGTCAGCAAAAACGATAGCGACTACTAGCCCAATCCGGCCGTCGATGAAGTTAATGTATAAGTAAATAATTGAACAATATACTGACAGCTTGGTTACTATATCCGCGGTTTCCATAGTAAAGGTAATTCTTGTAAGCTGGAGAGTTTCTGTATGGTCGCTCAAGTTCTACATATTTGTACGACTGCGGTACGAAATGTGGTTCTGCAATGCGATAGTCGGGTGTGTCATAATCTGAAGGAATCTGTTCTTCTGTTCCATTGATATACGTTGTCATGGTCGTGGTGAAACGCCCGGGGTAATGTGTCATTACCAAAAATGGATAGTAGTCTTTGTGCGGCTCGTATAAAAAATAATGTAACTCGTTGTAACATAAATATTGTCTTAATTGACCAATAGTAAGCCAGATGACCCTGAAATCAATGCAAAAATTTTAGTTATTCACTTTGAATTTCACTACTCTCCGAAAATTCATGACATTAAAATTTATGCAAAATTTTAGTTTTGGGTTTTGCGTAACTAAACATTCTGCATAACATTTAATTTGTATAATTTCCTTTATCTTTACATAGTGTAAAATGTGGTCACCTCCGCTGTCTGTTCGCTGATGAGATTTGTTAAACAACTCAACGGATTTTAATCCAGTTTTCTGCATTAGATAGGATTCAGAAGGAAGGTTAAAATGTATAATATTCCACTCTACGTGGATGAAAGAGCGGGGTGCAGGTAGTTTTTTAGGGCTCCGTAGTCAACTAGGAACCCTTATAGTTTCGCCATGTCTGTCTGTCCGTCCGTCCGTCCGTCCTCGCTTAATCTCTGTGACCGTTAGCACTAGAAAGCTGAAATTTGGTACCAATATGTATATCAATCACGCCGACAAAGTGGTAAAATAAAAATTGGAAAAAAATGTTTTATTAGGGTAGCCACCCTATATGTAAAGTGGGAAGTGATTTTTTTTTTAATTTCAACCCTAACGTGTGATATATTGTTGGAAAGGTATTTAAAAATGAATAGGGGTTTACTAAAACCATTTTTTGATAATGTCTATAATTTCGGAAATAATCGCTCCAAAAGTAAAAAACAATGTGTGCCCCCCCCCCCCCCCTCTAACTTTTGAACCATAAGTTTAGAAAATATGAAAAAAATCTGAAAAGTAGAACTTTATAAGGACTTTCTATGAAAATCATTTTGAACTTGATTGACACAACAGTTTTTGTACAAAAAAGACAAAAAGTTGTACAAAATAATTTCCTCCTCCACCTTTAAACTCATAAGTGGGAACACTTATTGTGACGGACGGGAAACTACGGAACCCTACACTGAGCGTGGCCCGACACGCTCTTGGCCGGTTTTTTAAAATAACAAATTGTGGTGCGCCAGTATTGGGAGCATGGTCCAAGCTGCCGGTAGCTAGTGCTTCCAGAGACAGGAACCTATTCCACAATACGTGCCGTATCGAGGAAAACTGCCCAATAAATGAGGCCCTTAAAATATAACCTTCTAAAGAGAGCGTTTTATCTTGGCCATCAGACCATTGGCCTTTAGAACAATTTGCGCTATGATAGCCGAGTTCACATTCCACATGTCGACAACCTCGTAAACTAACTCTAGATATTTTAGTTGTTTCTCTTTCTCAGCTTTCACTAGGTTCTCGTCATGCGGGGTGGTAATATCGACTATCATATTGCGGCTAGCAGTTTGGTCTATCACCACTATGTCAGGCTTACTCGCGACAACAATTCTATCTATAATGATAGACGGAATTGTATTAATATTATAATACTAACGGACACCACAGAGACGTTATCCTTCCGTTTTTTTGGCCTGATTTGTGAATCAAACCCAGGGCTCCACCCAAACGCATAAAAAAGACGTGTATGTGTGTGTAATTGTAATACTTACCAACAAAATTTCATCTTGAAATGTTGCATCTTAACACGCTTTTTAGCAATTAAGTACAATTATTTAGAAACCCTTACGCAAGAACTTTCGTTTTGGCACTGATGGTATACTACTGTAAAAGGTGGCTTTTATAACGATCATGGAAAAACTTGTGTTGCCATTGTAAACCTAAAATTCCATTATAAAGTTAAATCTTGTATGTAAATGGCATAAATTAAGCACGGCCTTATTATTTAGTTTTTACACATTTGTATTCAAATATAAATACCAATGTGTAAAATATAATAATATTTTCGAACCGTTTGGGGTTAAAACTCTGGGACCGGGAGATCCATGTACTTTTTAAGGAAATTTCACAAAGTTTAGCCGACACTTCTGGTGACCATGTCGTGAGGGTTGACTTTAACTTTGGCCAGTGGCTAAGCGTTGCCATACAACTGCAACGTGGCGACCCGGCCAGGCTCTTGGCTATTGACAACGTTGAGGGCGAATTTTTTGAAGCTATTTCTAGTTTATTTATAAGCTAGTTTCTTCAATTTATTTTGGTCTAGTAAATTAAAAAAATATACATTTCTATACATAATAATTAATGTGTCATTACGTTTTTTTTTCATATTTCTTTAAACCAAAACTTCTAAAAATATATAAGGTTATAAGTAATACATTAAATTCGGTTCCGTTGTCAAATTGCAAAAACTTGACCCTTATAGATTTTCCCTGTCCGTCTGACTGTGTGTCACAGAAATGGTGCTCCGAGACTATTCGCCAATAGCCCGTAGGTTGTGGTGCCTCATATAGTTAAAATTAGGTACATATTTTCTACAGCCCCTACACAAATATGATGCGAAATATTATAATAAGTAAATAAATAGGGGAGGTCCTCCAATTATCCATATAGTTGCAACTAAGGGTTGAAAAATATTACATAAGTATAGTATAAAAATATTCACGTAAACGTAAACTGTGTGGGGTGTTTATCAATAGGTCTTAAAAATGATAATTATGGAGGTTTTTAACACACTCTAAATGGTTTTGTCACTGTAACTGGCTTCTAAAGTCGTAAAACTTGTGTCTCTAATTTATGTATTTACTAGCTTTTGCCCGCGGCTTCGCTCGCGTTAAATTCGGGGTAACACAGTTCCCCTTTCCTAATTTGCAGGTACCTGCTACCTGCAGTTTTTGCCCTTGCGCCTTATTGATTTGTATTTCCTCTTTTTTATTAAATGTCTATGTCCGTCTCCTGGTTTCCAACTATCTCTGTACCAAAATTCATCAAAATCGGTTTAGCCATTAAGAAGAGGTAACAAACAAATAAACAAACTCACTTTCGCTTTTATAATACATATTAGTAAGGATTTATTTATTAAAAAGGTCACAAACAGCTTCTGTTTAAAAAAGAAATTGTAAAAAGACGAAGAAAAATCTGAAAGGAATTAATAAAAAATGCATGTTTGCACTAAGTTTTTTTTTCGAATTGTTTTGGGGTCGGTTCCAGTCCAACTGGGTTTAGCTGAACGCCAGTACTTTTACATGGAGCGACTGTCTATCTGACCAATACAACCAGTATCCTATCCTATTCGTTGATAAAACTGGTATATCATAATTATGACGTATGTATCGACTATCAAGATTTTATGAATGACACCGGGTGTAGTTTTTGGGGCATAGAGCAATCACTTTTTTTTTTTCATTTTTGTACAATATTTCGACTTGTTCAATGGCAACACTGTAGATTGTTTTGATTGGATTTGTTTGTGCGGTTTTAGCCAGAATCATTCAGTATTTATGTCATCTTAAAAATGCGTGCAGGGATGCCTATGTGAACAATAGAAGAATCAAGAACATCAAAACACAGACGCTGTTTTCTCGAAATACTTTGTGGATACAAGGGATACTGTATTTATACTCGTATGTATAATATTTTAAATACCTGTTCACATAGTAATGTGAGGGTATGCCTAGCGGTTTCACCGGCTGTTCAGAACCTCATGAATTTATATGGTCTATGGTCAAAAACATGCCTATTCAATATATCAAGTCAATCCGGCCAAATAATTCGACCGTTCCTACGTATATATGGTTAAGTCAAAAACCAAGGTTTCCAGGAGAACGTAATTTGTGTTCAACGCGCCCTAGAAATAATTTTATGAGCAATAATAAATATTTTCTTTCTACAATATTTTAACAGTTTTATGATTCTATTTACACATAAGTATTTTATTTTTACACGTTTTCTTGGAAAAACTAATAGATGACCGTTTCTACGACACTTATTCGTTGTATTTATAATACTTGTTCTCTTATACGATTTCTAAAACAAGGTAAATAAATTTAATAAAAATAACAATCGTATGTCAGCATGTGCGCATAGATAATCTAAAGCCAATGATACAATAAAAACTAATTGCCATTCTCGACATGTCTATGTACGTAGGGACCGTCTAATTCTGTTGTCATACAAACTTTGTCACCCTGGTTCACTCCTTTAGGACTCTTGAATTTTGCAAAATTCCGTCTTAGTGAGCACCTATGTCTTAAAAGGATCCCTATGTAATTGTAGCTTCGGAAATTTCGTCATGACTGAGTCAGTGACTTTCGTTTTTATGTATAGAATAACCTGCCACACGAATCCGCATACCACCCATTGATACCAATCAATATCTTACCTACTTTAAGCAACTATTAAGCATTATCGGAAACTCAAAATATGTAATAAACTTGGTAAATATACAGTTTAAAATGTTATTAATAAATTTAAGCAACTACTCTCAATGTTTTATTTAATTGTGATCGTTATGATTTTAGCTATAAAGCTGAAGAGCTTGATGGTGTTTCCCACATATACCTAATATAAGAATCACCTTCAAAAGATAGGGCCAGCGCTGTAGCAATTTCTAAACTGCATCGAATTAAAGATCTGTTCCTCTGCACCTAACATTGTTTTCTACTTCTTTCTTTTGTTGGAGCTCTTCGAGTTAAGATTTGAATGTATCGGTCTTGTCTCCGTGTGGTGCAGCGATACCGTCCTCCATGGCGCTCAGCCACGGTACCAGTGCTTCGGTAACGTGTCCAAAGTCGACTGATAACACTCTGACTTGTATTCAGAGCTAAAGCTACAGTACGTTGCCGGGAACCAGCTTCTATCATTCCCACGGCTCTGAGCATTTCTTCCCTGCTTAAATGACGTCGCCGCTCCATAATAACGTTGGTTTTAATCAGTAGTAGGGAAACATTAGCACTAATAATGTCTTCAATGCGTTTTATGTTTTTATAGGGAAAATATTGACAGCTTATTTTCATCTTTTACTCGAATTTGATTGAGAGTTCCTGATTCAAATTATGAAATGCACCAAAAAGGATCCATATAAATTTATAAAATCATAAATTTATTACAAAGCCACATCTCAATCTCAAGAAATCCGCATAAAAATGCTTGATCCCTAGACACTTTTGATGTGTGTATTTTGTTTTATATTTTTTTATTTAATTTTACATTTTTTATTATTATTTTTGATTTGTGACATTTTATGATTTCATTATGATCTCATTAGTTTAATTTTTAAATACATATTTTCTAGTCTTTTGTTTGTTTATTGTTAATGTGAGGACCATGTGGATCATAACTTTTATTTACTTTGTTTTTGACGATTGTCTGGCAGTTTGAGTATTATAATATATAAACCTACACAAATGTCCTTTTTTGGAATTGTTCGTCGTGTCGTTAAGCTCCTTGGGTTATGAGTCGAGCTACACGATAACTGACAGATGCTTGCATTGCCTGGACAGGTCCAATCAATCTGTGTGGTTCTTTTTAAAAAATACCATTTCAGACACTAATCTGCGTAGTCTTCATGTAAGTTGACCAAGATTTTTTTTTACCTTAAAAGAGACTATGACGTCTGAGTTTGTTTCGGCTGTTTCTTCTCATAGTAGTTGGGTACGAAAAACCGGCCTCATCTAGTTTTTAAAAAGGACGTGTAAAAGTGTTTGTGAAAACCTACTTGCAAAATAAACATCATTTACCTATCATTTAATCCTAAGAACAAACATCTGAAATATTCTATTACACCTTGACTGATGGCGACGATGCAGACACTACTACAGGTGTATCAGCAGAGTCTTAACGGAACTGTTGCCGAGATAAGTTAAAAAGAGTGTTGGCAGACTGGCAGGTAGATGGGCATACGACCTGAAGAAGATCGCGAGAAAGACCAGGATGACTGTGATGTGTGGTCCTTGCACCATGGCAGAGTGGCACAAAATAGAGGAAGCCTATGCTCCCTCTATTTTGTGCCACTCTTCAATTAACCTTTCAAAAAATATGCTTGCGTTCGTACATTTCGTCGTAGTCGAGGTATCCTCTATAGCAGTCATATCAAACTCTCACACACACGCACACGCACACACACACGCACAGTTCTTGGGTCAAATACACATGAAAACAAAAAGTGCTGGTGGTAGGTACCTAAATAAGCCCCATCTTTTTCAGAAAACTATAAATTATCGTCTATAATACATATTTTTGCTTTTTTATGTATTTATATCCAAAATTTGTGTGCTGTGATCTACTAATCTTTAACCCCTTGTATGCCGGAACGTAGATCTTCGCGAGACACAATGCGTAATTAATTGTGTCTGTACAAGCGGTTAAGAAAAAAAAAATTAATACTCGATAAACAATTATGTGAGATATCAATAAAAATGCTGAAATGAAAACTTTTTGCAATAAATAAACGCCTTCATAAAAAAGTGCAAAATAACTTTCCCTTGTGTGTTAGTCGTTGGCAAAAAAGTCAACGAAACAAACAAGAGTCGACCGACTTCCGGACTTTAGTCCCCGATATTATTGAGACCAACAACTGATGCGGGCCCCATCAGTTAGTTATTCTTTGTCTCAGGCCGCAAACGAACGCGCAATGGGCCGTATGTTTGATATGGCTACTTTAAAGGCTAGGCAGATAATAATAGATAGGTAAACTGTACAATGTACGATTATAAGTTTAGATCTTTTTAAAATTGTACATTGCAAAATCTTCGTGAATAACAAACGATCAAAGTGATTAGACTAAATTTAAGTTTTATTACGTTCCTAATTCCTTGTCTTAAACAGTGTGTAAGCCTATCACGAACCAGGGGCCTTAGTCTGCTATTACAATGGTGTCAGAATGGTCGATCACTGATCGCATAATGGTTGATTTTGACAAGTTTAGTATGTAGTAGATGTCAAAATCAACCATTATGCGATCAGTGATCGACCATTCTGACACTATTGTAATAGCAGACTAAGGCCCCAGGTGGCGGTCGACATAATGACAATGACGGGGTTGCGATAGTCGCGGAGAGGATCCGGCTACTGGGTCTCGAGGTGGCACTGCACAAATCCGAGGCCATGGTCTTTCATGATAGCCGGTGGAATTTCGTGGAGCATTTCTGACGTTTGTCTCCCAAACTCGAGCGGGCCGGGGCTGCTTTCAAACGGCTCCTGCCCATTCTGAGGGGGCCAAACGCCTCCTGCCGTAGGCTCTATGCCGGAGTCGTGCGGTCTATGGCCGCTGGCGGCGCACCACCCACTACCTGAACGCGCCCCAAAAGGTGGTGGCCATAAGGGTGATCCGGGGCTACCGCACGATCTTCGGCGAGGCGACGAGCCTCCTTGCCGGATTGCCATCTGGAGGCGATAGTCCTCGCGCGCCTGTACGAGTGACGCGCGGAGGCACTACACCGGGAGTAAACTCCGCTACCGCGGCAAATTGCCGCTCAGAGGACAGACCTCCGGTGCGATCTCATGGTGGCATGGAGGGAGCGACTGTCGCAACCCCGTGCAGGGCACGCCACAATAGTCCAATAAGTCCCCTCTTTGAGGAGTGGCTGGAGAGGCGTCATGGCGTCCTCACCTACCGCCTGACGCAGGTCCTCACCGGACACGAAAGTTTCGAAAGGTTCCTGCACATAATCGGGCAATCACCATTGTGACGATCGCCCGGAGGATACGGTGGAGCACACAGTGGCGTTCTGCCCAGCTTGGGTGGAGCACCGCCGTGCCCTCGTAGAGGCGATCGGCGGCGACGGCGGCAATCTCTCGCGTCCGGCCCTGGTTTAGTCCATGGTCCGGAGCGAGAGGGCATGGAAAGCGGTCACCTCCTTCTGCGAAGCAGTCATGCTAGCGAAGGAGGTAGCCGGGCGTTTGAGGGAGAGAACCTCAAATCAACCCAGCCGCCGTGAGAGACGCCCCGGGCGTCGGGCGCCGCGAGACTAGATGCGGGCCTGTGGACGTTGAGCAATGGGTAGCTCACCGTCCGTCCGTCTATTGACGACAGGCCGTGTCGACGGCGCGTTAGTGTTCCACGCGCTCCTCAAAGAGATGTCAGCAAAGCAGAGGGGACTGCCAGGGCCTCCGCTTGCCGGGGTTGCAGGTTGTTCGAAAGAGATACCGCGGCCCCGAAACGTAAAGGGCAATAGAAGGAATATGGGTGGGTTTTAGTCAGTACAAGTCTGATACTCCCCCCCGCTCCGCCCAGAGCGGGGGAAGTTATTTGATGATTTTCCACCCCAAAAAAAAGCCTATAACGAAGCTGACAACTATGCATTATGTACATCAAACTAATTAAATGTACTTACGCAAAAATTATTGCTGGGTAACTTTTTTTGGAGTGAAAAATCACGTTTTACCGTAGAATTGCGTGTACATTGTATTGTAGAACATAGGAGTCGAAGAGCCCTATAATAGTAGATTATTAACCAAGGGGATAAAGCAGTGTCTTCTGTCGCGGGTGACGAATTAACGATTTAAATCGCGAGCGTAACGAAGGACTCGAAGTTTACTCCTGAGCGTAGCGAGGGTGTTAAAAACTTAAATAACGAGCGAAGCGAGGGATTTAAGACGAGTCCTGAGTGTAGCGAGGGATTTAAGTTCTCCCAAGACTAAGACAGCTTTATCACAGAGGAAAATACTCTACTTTTCGTACCATTTGCGAAAAAATTTATCCAATAATAATATGAGATAAGCATTTATTAAAAATAATGACAATTAAACGTAAAAGTAAACATTCGAAACAGTGGTCCAATTATTGATAGAGAGAGTTACTATTTTGTTTAGTACATTTATTGTTGATGAGTTGATTTGAGTATTTCTCTGTTCTTGCGTCTGAGGAACTTGCGTTTCATTGTAGAAATATTGCTTCTCCACGTTGAAAATTCTTCATAAGTTTTAAATAATTTTCCTTGGAATTTGTTGGAAGCAAATTATTATTGTGTTAATTTTTTCGCAAATGGTACGAAAAGTAGAGTATTTTCGAGTTCTTCGTGACACTCGCGATTTAAATCGTCACCCGCGACAGAAGACACTGCTTTATCCCCTTGGTTAATAATCTACTAAGTATTATAACATTAAAAACTTAGATTTAAAAGTAAAACTTGCAAAACCCGGGACTTTGATCCCCATTATCTGCGTGACTAGGTTCCCGGGTCTAAAATAAAAATGTGATCTCAATAATGAGAACACGTGCCTTTTTAGTAAGCCTTTTGCACGCTGCTGGTTGTTCGTAAGGGATCGCGGTCCCGGAACATGAAGTTCAATAGAAGGAACATGGGTTTTAGACTTTAGTCAGTACAAGTCTGATTCTCCCCTATGCTCCGCCCAGGGCTGGGAAAGTTATTTGATGATTTCCCATCCGCAAACAATAAACTGCTACTTTTACAGCCTGTATAAAATGTGTGTTAGTAAACGTCTCATCTTCTCATTTCTATCAACCAAAAGCGAGTGAGACTCGCGAACTGAGGGTTCCCTACAAACTTACGACACAAACAGCTGAGAGCGTTGATATTTTCACAGAACAAAGGGACTGATACATTTGTGTAAGTATATAGTTTTAATTTCTGTTATGTTCGTGACAATGAAACACGGAAATTCAATGCAGACAGGCGTTTAATATGAAAGTAGTTCGACATACCATATGAATAATACATATGAAAGTATTTCACATCGTATACTTATTTATCGATACAATTATACCGTACGTAACAATTTCAACTTGATAACTCCACGCGTTCCGAGATGAAGAGTCAGACAGACAGACGGACAGCAAAGTGATCCAATGACGAATAGAATAGAAGATATAAAAGAACATGATGGCTGCCATTCGCGGTTTGTTGTTCCAGGATTGTTTACGTATGTACGTATCTCAAAAAGAAAATAAGGAACCCCTTAAAAATCCTAGAATAACTCACAGCGAATGACAGCCATCATGTTCTTCTATTCAGCTGTTCTGAGGCAAGGGCGGATCCAGCTTTTTTATCAGGGGGGGGTCACCATGCCTAAACAGCTTGTCTCCGCAGTCTAGTTTGGATAGATATAGCTATACTTAATATTATAAAGGAACGTGAAAGTGTTTTCGTAAAATTTTCACGTTGAAACCGCTAAACGGATAAGATTTCGTGGGGTTTCCGTCATCTATATTTATTGACTTATGCACGTGCAAAAGAGCTAAGCCCGTCAGGCGGTCTTCTGCCATATACGCCCTAAGCCAAGCTTTGACCCTTCTTAGTGTGGAAAAATACTTTCTTTACGCCAAAATGCACAAAAAACGCATTGGCAAATACTACAAGTTTTCACATTGTGCCTGAGGTATTGCGACAAGAAATGACGTCGGATGACTTAGCCAGTGAGTTGATTAAAGCATGATTGGCGCACGGGGAGCGTTGGGCGTGCGATGCTTTTTGCCAGCTCGTGTACTGCAACTTTTGCATTTGAAGCAATAAGCCCACACACTGATTTAACACTACATTGAATTTGAGGCCGAGGTTTTTAACAATCTTGGCCAGTGTTGCACCTGTCAACCGAGGATTCTTCATGCAATAATTTACTATTATCACGATGGCCTCGGAGTGGTATATTTTAACGACCACAAAAAAATATCGTTTTTACGTCGCGTTTCGCAGACTCCGTCGGGTATGGCACACTAGTAGATATCCAAGCGATAAAATAGCGCTCAACAAAGCAGCCAAAGAACAGAAAATCCTTATAACGATGATACCAATGAAGTCGCCCTGGAAACATGCTTGGAAAGTCTAACACCTACAAAAGCCCCAAACCATTCACTATGGAGAGCATGCAAACACTATGATCCCCCAGATGTCCACAAACCATCTCTTCTTCGACACATGATGGAAACTGGTCAAAAACCGCGCAAGAAAAGGCCTAAGTATTTGCACACCACCTCAGTCAAGTTTTAAAACCAAACGATGCTAGTCTGAACCAAGACCAATCAGATGTAGACCTTATTCTCGCCCAAGACTTACAACTCGATCTACCACTCAAAGCTATTACACCGAGAGGAATCGTCAAATACTTCAAATCCATGGACAACATTTAAATAAGGCACCGGGGTTTGATCTCATTGAAAAAAAAAACTGCAAGAGCTATCGCGTAATGCAGCATGCCATTCTGCGGGTAGGAAACTTTCCGGATTTGTGGAAAGTCTCCCAAATCATAATGACTCACAAACCCGGCAAATTGGTTCACAAAGTAACATCCTATAGACCAATTAGCTTACTGCCAAACTATTTGAAAAAATATTTCTTCAGACTTAACACAGTCCTGAAAGAAAAATCATTAATTCCTGACCACCAGTTAGGCTGCCGTAAAGAACATGAGACTACAGAACAAGTCCACAGGATGACAAGAGTAATAAGGAAGGAATTTGAAAGCAAGGAATACTGTTCCACAGCCTTCCTGGATATACAGCAGGCCTTTGACAGGATTTAGTACAAGGGGTTGTTATGCTAAATAAAATCCCTATTACCACACACGTACTTCGGAACACTCAAGTCCTACTTAGCTAACAGAATATTCCAAGTCAAAGAAAATGATTGCACATCAGATTTCCACAAAATCGACGCAGGAGTGCCTCAAGGGACCGACCCTTGAGGCACTCCTCTCCTGGACCGGTGTTATACTTTCTGTATACATCTGGCCAAATGGAGAATCGCAGCTAGCGAGTCCAAGTCGGTTCACGTGAAGTGTGAATCTTCGCAAATGGTACTCAACTGCCTCATCAGAACTCTGTCAAACACCTTGGAATGCATTCGGACCGCAGACTCACTTGGAAGAAGCATGTGCAAGCAAAAAGAGATCAGATCAACCTCAAATACTGGGGCCTATAATACTGGTTACTGGGAAGAAACTCAAACTGTCAATGGACAAAAGGATCCTTATATGCTATGTCATGCTGAAACCTATTTGGACTTATGGTATTGTACTGTGGGGCTCAGCATAATGATAATGCAAAGGGCGCAAAACTATATCCTAAGACAAATATCAAATGCGCCATGGTTTATCAAAACAAAAGAGATCCACGAATTTCTTAACCTATCAATGGTTCAAGAAGTAATCAACTCATATGGGTCCAGCTATAAATCAAAACTCATAAAACACCCAAATCAGCTTGTAGGACAGCGGACCATCCCCGAAACACTTCGCCGCCTTAAAAAACGACGTGATTTTTTTTATTACAACAGTCATTCTGAAGGCGACTCCATTGAGTGAAGTGTGGGCTCCGCTGGGACCTGTCTAGCACCCGACAAGCCATACTGACTACACCTCATCTGCTTATAGTCAACACGACTGATTACAAGATAAGGAAAAGAAAACAAAACTATTGGTCGCAAGCGTTCTCATGAACTTGCGCCATTCTTTGACTATTAATTTGATTCATTACCTCAATCTCTGGTTAAGAAATGTCAATAAAAAGATTTTGCCTGCTTTGATGGCCCTTTCGTGATATTGGTATCGCTGGTCTGTTAGGAGAACACCATTGTTACCTAGAAAATCATCAAATGCTTCCAAAGGTTCTTTAACTAGTCGTTTTAGAACCGTTTTTGATTGTGTGCCACCACCAGGTGCAGTAACTTAGCAAACAAAACACAATATTTACACTACAGTAAAGGGATTGATCTTTATGCGACTATACAACCCAGTGAAACTTTTCCAGGTGTGACCTCTGTGCATATTTTTTTCTCAAATAGTACAGCGGCCGCGCTGCGCGACAAATTTAGACTTACAACCGATTGAATACTAAAATTTTATTCGATGTTTTTCACTATAAACAGCTATAATATGACCAATAACAGCATAGAATTATGACTATGTGCGTCTTTCGCGTATAATTTGTTTACGTTTATAAATAAAATTAGATAAAAATGCAGTGGCCACCTATGACCCAGCCTGTCGCCCAGGGGGGGGTCATGACCCCATGACCCTCCCCCTGGATCCGCGCTTGTGAGAGATGTGAATTGCTAATTGTTTTTTAATAAATAACCCTTCATTGCAAGGGTAAACGCAAAGGCTATTGAACTGTTAAATATTTTTTACCTGAATAATATGCAAAAAGCAGTAAAAGTAAAAATACAAGGAAATACAAATACTTAAACAACAAAATACACAACATTTTATTTTCTTTACATTTTTGTGAATTTAGGTATTTGTGAATAAATGAAAAAACAGGGTATTCGACAGTGCTGTATTGAATAATAAAAATACTTTTTAACAAAAAATTGAACCGACGAAAAGTGAAAAATAAAAACCTAAAATAAAATTAATAACGTAAAACGGGAAATATTGACAGCTTATAGATCTTCGATCATTATATGTTGGCGTTGGCGCCGCCTCAAAATTAATTTCATACTTTAACTTTGAAGCTTACCTAGACTAAAAGGTTTTTATTTTTCGTCGGTTAAATTTTTTGTTAAAAAGTTTTTATTTATCTCTTTTTATGTATGAAAAACATCAATCACCCCCTATTTCTCCACACTTAGGGGCTGATTCTTTTTTCAAATTAAATTGGGACCAACTTTAAAATATAGGTACTCTTTCCAATGAAAAACGATTTTTTTAAAATCGCATGTCTCCGTGAAAAGTTATGTGTGGTCATACATAAAAGAATTTAAAAAATATATACGAGTATATATATTTAAAAACTGACAGAACTGAAACTTCTATTCTATTGCTCCGCGATGATAAAAAGGTTACCTCGTTGTGGCCTACAACAGAAACAACGCCATCTTTTAATAACGCTTCGAACCAATAGGAGATGCAGCGAATTCTTGCAAGTTCTAATTAATATTCATAGATGGCGATATCTTTACACTCACTTTCCTTTGTCACTACTTTTAATTGAAAACGATAGATGACGCTTCTCGCGATCATTTTATATTGATACGAGAACCTGGCAGAAAATCATATTGATAGAAAAAATATAACAACAATGATAACACAATGGATTTATTATAACGTTATATTATGTACATACCAACTAAAGCTATTTTTTAATACAAATTGGGCATTAAGACAAAATCACAGCATTGTACTAAACATTAGAAATTTTGTTTATAACAAAACAGAACTTACATATTTTCCAGTATATTTTAACAAAAAAAAAAATAACAATGGAATTGCAATAATTTGTTATTTACAAAATTACAATAATATTTTTATTAAATATAAGTAGTGCATGATATTCTTTTAGCCAGCATTTTTTATACATAGCCTTTTGTTGTAAAAAAATGTTCAATAGAGAGCTTTAATCCTTATTGATTTTCATGCTTATCCTCACTAAATTGAGAAGAAATCCAAGTTAAGGCCCATTTCAAATTTGTCAGCATATACTTCAAAGCTTTAGTCCAATGTTCTTCAGAGTTAAATTGTATTTTTATAGAATAGGCATGTGGAGGTGACGCTGTATCTTCAATCTTGCCCTTATCTATTCGGTATGGCAGACAGAACCCTGTATTCCCTTTCTCAACCTGTTCCTTAAATTGCTGAAGACAGTCCAAGAAGGCTACCATTGCCGCATCAAACTTTGTATCCCAAAGGAAACGAAACCCACCAGAGCCATACAGAGGCAAGACTTTCTGATCCTCCAAAACTTCTATGTATGAATGATTACCATAAGGCACAAGTCGGTAACGTTGGAAATTAAAGCTTATTTTCCTGGCTAATGAACCTAATAGGAGAACAGTTTGCCCCCAAGCTGCATTGATCTCGGACCAGTCTACTGGTGCCGATGGCAACCGACCAAGTCGAAAGTTATTTATGATACCAAATTGGCCAGAATCAGAAATATGGAAAGTAGCCTTAAATACATTTGTTTTCTTTAATTTTTCTAGCTGTGACTGTGTATATGCAAGTTGACATTCATAAAACTTCATCTGATCTTCAATTGTCATCAAATCTTTCCGGTATCTAGTGTATTCCCTCCAATAAACATCTTGTTCTTTTTCCAACCTTTCTTTTTCTCTTTCTTGCACTTCAATCTCCTCTTTCATAGCTCTCTCTTCTTTTTGTAATGCAGACAACTCCTGTAATAGCCTACTTTGTTCTTGTTTCCAATCGTCCAACTCCTTTTCAAGTCCTTCCAAGTTTAAATCTTCCTTGTCATCTTCTAACTTTTTAAGATAGTCGTTGTAGTCTTTCCATTCCGCCTCCGTCTGCCTTAACTGGTTGTCCATAAGTTCTAGTAAAGTATCTGTGCATTCATCGCAAAGGGGATGGTCTACATCTGAATTATTTGATAATAAATCAAATAAAGTAGCTTTCACATGCAACTGATGACCTATTGAAGTCGTTTCCCAACCATCAGAGATAACCATGAAACCATTTGCGCCGTTTCCGGATTCTGACATACGAAATGGAGGGACGTAGTGTTCCAAACTTATAGACTGCATATCCAAGTCCACCTCATTGTTGCGACGTATCTGGAGGGTCAGATCAGCAATGGTATGCTCACCCAGGTTGTGTAGAGACTCGTCGAGCTTTAGAGGCTGCAAACATCGCTGACACGAGAAGGTTACGAAGGATTTGGTTTCGCTCATTGTAACTCGCCTTCCTTGTTACGTCATTTATGAAATGTAGATTATAATAATTTTAATTGTGGAAAATTTGGAAACAACCGCTTTTTATCACTTTAAATCGTTCAAATACTTGTTTTACTTAAATTTAAATAATGATAATGAAAACAAAGAACTTTGATCTTTCGTTGCGATTTATTTTGGAATTATGAAATTGACGTTAGTAGAGTAGAGATGCACCTACGTAAGGCATAGACTAGACACATACCAAGAGGCGATTTTTGTGTCTCTGAACTAGGACTAGTTCAGAGACACAAAAATCGCAAAAAAATCGCCTCTAGCACAGTGTCACACTGAACCTGAATAGATTCCTCGAATAAATAATGGACTTTAAAAAAAGAAGCTGGTTTTAATGTCAGAGTATTTCTTTAGTTTTATCCCTATCTTGGTCAGCTGATGTACGCCATGCTTATAAGAAAGTACATTTAGGTCTAGGTAACGATTCGATGTATTCATCACTACTAACCACAGTCATGAGTCATGACCATGGTCGTCACAGACTAAAAAAAGATGTTCATCATGAAATGCCAGTGTCACGGTCATCGAAGCGAAATTTCCAGGATATTTTTTTAATAAAACCCAAAGCCTTACGTCCTTTCCTCTTGGCGGCCCTCGCTATGTGGGAAGTGGCTCCATTTACTTGGCCCCATGCTTATGAACTATTTGCGGCCTGTTGCCGAGGCCAAAGAGTAAAATAATGGGATCTAAGATAATGGGTATGATCAACCGAAATGTATCACTATGTTTAAAGGTGCAATGTAAACTGAACTGATTATTTGAATTACGTAAAGATGTGATTAATACAAATAATGAAATATAGCTAGAAGATCGTCGGTGTCGTAAAGATAAAAAAATGTATTATGCAATTTTATAAAACAACTTGATATATGTCGTGAAATGGTTCAATTCTAAAACCCTCCTGTGTAAGACAGTACGTTACTCGAAGTCTTCAAATTAATTGTATATTAATTTACAGTAATTAAACAATAAAGGTAAATAAATTGCACTTTTTTTATCTTTCCCGTTCTGCTTAAAACTTATTGTACCTAGAATATTCTATGACGTGTAAGAAACACCTTGTTTATTATCCCATCATATGAAATACCAAATGGGACAAGGGCAGGAAAATGATGATTATTATCTATATACCTATGATAACCTAACCCGATTTTTTTTTCTATTTATTGCATAGTAGCTGTACACAGCGGCATCACCCTCTGCTCAACTCTTAAGTGTTGTAGCGTGATGAAATATGCCTATGTTACCTACTTCCAGAAAATTTGTCTTTCTATCGACGCAAAAATGGTTAAAATCAGTATAGTAGTTTCGGAGCCTATTCATAAATTTATTACTACATATTATTCATTATCCTTACTAATATTATAAACGCGAAAGTGTGTTTGTTTATTACGTCTTCACGCCTAAATGGCTAAACCGATTTTGATTAATTTTGGTACAGAAATAGTTGGGACCCTGGAGACGGATATAGGGTTTTTAAAGAAAAGTCAGAAATGATGGAGAAAGAGGGAAGAAAAGGGAAAACTTAGCTTTGCTATTACAATAAAAAACTGCAGGTAGCAGTAACTGCAAATCAGGAAAGGGGAACTGAGTTACCCCAAATTTAACGCGAGCGAAGCCGCGGGCAAAAGCTAGTTATTTGTATTCCTTTCTTTCGCACATATTTTAACATTAAAAAAGAATATAAAAATAAAACATTTAAATTATTTATAATTTTATAACACGCTGTCCTGTGTAGTTTCTACCGCGTCTTTGGTTACTGCCCCACTCCCGTAGGTAGTAGCGTGATGTAATATAGCCTATGTTACTCAGTGTTAATGTATCTAACAACAAAAGAATTTTTAAAATCGGTCCAGTAGTTTTTGAGTTTATTCGTTACATAGGCAAGCATATTATAAGTTGGGGGATTATATTGATGATAAAAATGCTTGGCTCAATGCTGGTCCTGCTCCACAAGAATAGGGGTAAACTCATTGATTGGTATCCGAAGCTATAGTGGAAGCTGCAGAAGATTGTAAGACTATCTTTGCAATGTATAGAATCAATTCTCTAGTATTGTATAATTATTAAGCCCATATGTGAGTGCTATGTATTATTATTGACTTGACGAAGCCCTGGTGGTTGATAGTGTCATGCTCACTTAAATGTCTCGCTGATGGTGGCGGGTGTGTCGGGTCATTTAGCTCCCTTCAAAATGGTCGAGCTGAATGGGGCTGATCCATACGTCATGTTCGTGAACGGGCGCTGTCAGTTGGGACTGGTCATTTTTTTAGCTACCACGGTTCATTTTTAACTTATTTAGATTTAAAATTAAATTTTGCTTTTTATTTACTCTGGACGCTCTTACTGTGCACGTCTTTCTACATCGTTCTCACATATTTGTATAATCTCAACATGAATGATGTAAATACAATTTTGTAAAAATATTATAATTTAAAAGAGTGTCCATGGAGTTTCTTGCCCATTCTTCTCCATAGAGATCAACGCTTTGGAATGGGCAACTACAGTACTTTCACAAGTTATTATGCCTTGTGACCGGGACTGTAGATTAGTTTTGTTTCTTGACATTCAAAAGTGCCTGTAATGGTCTAATTGAAATAAATGGTTTTGAATTTGAATTTGAACATACAAAAACACAAATCTTTCCTCTACAAAATATTATAGAGGAGATTATTTAGTACAGAAATATGTACCAACGCGGCACGCTATGGACCACAATAGCATAGTATATAGAGGGGAAGTAGGTTATCTCCGGCCCAATCCGCGATATAATTGTCATAGGGTTGTTATTTTTAGCTAAATTTTAATTCAGTACCTATAAATTGGCAAGGGTCGGGAAGTTGTATTTTTTACTTTTATTGTCGGTACAGGGTATGTCAGGCCTCTTTAATCAATTGGCGACAGTACTATTGTACTATCACAAATTCATTAGTTTAAAGCCCGGCCCTGCCAAAGATGGTTTTCCTATCAAATATAGAAATGTATTCAAGATACAGAGCAGCATTATTTATAATAAAAAAAGATAAAATAAACCGAGCGAAGTTCAATAGGTAATCTGAATAGAGACAATTCTGGAATTGATGAATTATTAAGACACCCAAACACACAGCAATACTTTCTCTCGCGATTATCAGACATTTTTGATTCATTTAGCGGTGCCAAAAAGCCGTGACGCGCGCGGCGCGAACCTCGTGCAGTGTTAGCCTTAGCCCCGACTGGCGCACCTCGAAATGAGTCGAGATTTTGTTTAGTGTGCGTGCGGCGACGCACAGATACTATGGCGCACACATACAAGCCGCGCGCAGTGGGTTTGTATGGAGATAACCTACTTCCTGTCTTTATACTATGACAATAGTCACTACTTAGACCTCACTTTTTAATCCGCTGTATAAGTGTGCGTCCACACCATGCCCTGGCAACTTAGAACATTTTTTTTTCATTGCGAAAAGCGCCATCTGTCCCAGAAGCAACGAATTTTTTATTGTGGTGTTACCACTTTTTTACCGTAAATTTTTGGTAGTTTACTTTAATTGTTAATTTTGCTATTTTACTTTAATTAGTCTACTTTTACTAATAATTTGATTTAACAACCGGGTATGAATTGTTTTTGAAATATTTTATGAATATTTTGTATTATTCGTGGAAGTTTTACAACAATTAGAACCTTAAAAAGTAGTAGTATTAAAGCAAACAATAGCAACACTGAATATCAACGTCACAAGAAATTTTCCACCGGTTTGTTATTTACATGCTCGTGCGCATTTTTTCTTGTATATTTCGGTGTTTTTGTGTTATTATCTTGAGTTGAGCTTTAGTTCCTCCGTATATTCCATAAATAGCCGAATTTCAGCATAGACTGTACTTTGTGAAAGTGTTTGTGACATACTTGCAGACAGATGGGCCCTCCTCAAGCAGTTTGGAACATTTCAATAAAACAAAGGGTGCAAAACGAGAGAGGCACACCGGTGTTGTAATTAATGTGTAATAAATTCGTTTAATTATATATTTTGTGTTATTAATCTCATCTCCTCTAACCTATACAACCTAAGATAAATTTATTTCGTTTAAAAGAAACCCAAACTGTGTTCTAAGACTACCCACTGACCAAAACTTGTGTCCAAAAACATCCATGAAAATTTGCTTGTGCAAAACACAGTTAATGTATCATTTAAACGAAGACATGTATATAAGGCTATAAAAATATATCAACTGCGTACCTACCTACAATATACATATTCAATTAGTTCTTTGCTTGGCGTTCAGAGGGCGCTGGTCGCTAACTTAAACCGAAAACGTCAGTTGCCAGTCTATCTCATTTTATATATATTAGTCTATGGTCCACACTGAATGCGCGGTGACTGGAGCCGAAGCGGGCGCGGCGAGCGGCGGCGCGCGGTGGCCACAGTGAGGCGCGAGCTTTTGTAGCGGTTTGACTTATAATCAGGTGTTACAAACTATGGACGAAGATTTGCTATTTTTACTAGACAGTCCGATCCTGAGATGGGAGGTGTTGAACACTGGAGATGGTGTGCACGAAATAAATAAAAACAGAGGAATAACTGGTGAATTTATAACTTATATGAATAATTGAGATTTTACCCTACAAAATTCTTTGAGTATACTCAAATGCCCAGGACAACTTTTGACAACATACTAAGTAAAATATCACTAATCACAAAAGAAGCTATAAACAATTCAGTATTTACCGCCATTTTCCGACACAAATACAGATGCGCTTACGGCATATGTCGAGCGGCAAGACCGAACTAGTTTGTTACCTCCGCCACCCGCGCATTGAGTCGCTTGTTTACTAGGCCCGTAGTGCGGCCAGAACGCGCGGACAGAAGCGTTTGAAAACTACGCGCGCTGTGTCGCTCAGTCCCGTCGCACTAGGCTTCCGCCTTAGTCACAACAATATGGACGCAAAGGCGCGTTTCATATGTTTGATACTTCGCGCCCGTCGTCGCAACCGCGCTAGGCTCGCAGTGTGGACGCACACTTAGCCCGGCACCTCAGGGTCGTTGTGTGAACCTCAAACCAACCCAGCTGCCGCGGGGACGCTCCGGGTGTCAGGAGCCTAAAGAACTCCCGTCCGCCGTAGACGCGGGTTTGTGGATGATGAGCAATAGGTAACTCGCCGTCCGTCCGCCCAATGACGACAGGCCGTGTCGACGGCGCGTAAGCGAGCCTCAAAGTGTGCGTCCACACTGCGAGCCTAGCGCGGTTGCGACGACGACGGGCGCGAAGTATCAAACATTATGAAACGCGCCTTTGTGTTCGTCCACACTGCGAGCCTAGCGCGGTTGCGACGACGACGGGCGCGATGTATCAAACATTATGAAACGCGCCTTTGTGTGCGTCCACACTGAATGCGCGGTGACTAGAGCCTAGGAGGGCGCGGCGAGCTGGGGCGAGCGGTGGCCACAGTGAGGCGCGAGCTTTTGTAGCGATTTGACGTATAATCAGGTGTTACAAACTATGGACGAAGATTTGCTATTTTTACTAGACAGTTCGATCCTGAGATGCAACAAAGCATGCGTACTTCGGAGCCTTCAGCATGAAACCTCAGAAATACAAAGATAACCCCAGAAGAATAGTACAATGTAAGAAATGTTTCCTATTCACGCATGCGACATCGGCATGCCACGGTCAGGAGAAACACCCCACGTCCACAATCCAAAACGATGAAGGCATAGATATCGAAATATGCACAGCATGCAAAAAACCGGGTCATGGGGCCAACCAAGCCAAATGTGAGAAGTTCCAGAAGGCGGTGGACCGTCAATTAGCACAACATGAAGAAAAAGAAAGGAAAAAACGAGAAGCAGCTGAACGGAGATGTGTAACACTGACATACCGTCGAGAAAACGTCTCGTACGCGAACATAGCCTCCACTTCACAATTCCCACCGTTGTCCAAACAGGCACCCCAATTACAAACACAGCAACAGCCACCAATGCAACTAAATGAACAAACATCAAAAAAAGAAAACAGCGTGGAGCCCCCAGGGCAAGAGCTACAAACAACTATGAAACAAATATTACACCAGCTACAACTACAACACGAAATCCTGATAAAAATTCTCAACAAATAATCCGAGAAATCAATACCATAAATTGCGCATATTACACCTTAATGCGCAAGGATTGAAAGGTAAATTCCTCGAGCTAAAAGCCCTAGCCGATCGCTACAAACCACATATAATAGTAGTCAACGAGTGCCGGGTAGATTTTTCTAAAATCCGCATGAATCTCCTTAACTACGATAAGATCACGCACTCAATTGCGCCACATCTAACTACAGCCATGTATGTGATGCGAGGAATACGCTGGAGTCAGACATACGTAACCCCCGGTACCGAAGAAAGTGATCGCCACATCGAAGGCGTCGCTATCAACCTCACTTATGATCATCTGACCGGAGACTCCCTAAAAATTAAGGGGATATACATACCGCACAGATCACAGCACTTCGACACCACTTTGGTAAATGATGAGCTTGAAGACATCATAACTGAAGCTCCAAACATCACCATCGGGGACCTCAACCTTAAAATGACTGCCCTCAACCAGACGAGAGACGAAGGCGCGGGAATACTCGTTCGCGACCTCTGTAACTCTAACGTCTGCACTATACATCACACGGGCCTACCCTCGCGACCCAATAGTGCAGGCTATGGTATTCTCGATGCAGCAATTTTCTCGCAAGATGCACAAGCTTTCGACACCATAACATGCCGACAACTAACATCGGTTGGCTCCGATCATATGCCTTGGCTACTAGACTTAAGTGTACTGGTGGACAGAGAGAAAACACTGGTAAGAAATACCCGCGCTATTGCAAACAACGATGAATCCAGACAAAAATTCCATCAAACCCTATGGGATAAAACTACGCACCTGCCAAAGGAAATCACAAACGACGCAGAATGCGAGGAGTACATACTGCAACTAGAAAAAGCCATCACAGAAACTTTAGACAAGTATGCGCCACTACATGAAAACAACAGAAGAGATCAACTCCCAGAAGAGATTAATGAATTGATCGACAAAAGGAACCAGGCCAAAAGTAAAACATGGCGTCTACGGTTCAACCAAGACAGAATAACGGAACAAAGAAGAACCTATAATCGCCTGAAACGCCAGGTCCAGCAAGCACTCGCGGAATATAGCAGTGAAAAATGGACCCGGATAATAAACAATCCACAGAACAACAGAACCCAGATGTGGCAAATCCAACGTGACCTCAAGGCTCCAATTCCGCGACTCCCCCACATTGAGGGTTGCAACAGTGAAAAAGAAACCATTGACGCCTTGGTGGACGCAGCGATAGTTACAGAAGCCGAGATAAACAACGAAGATAAGAGCGTAGAGAATACCACACCGTTCCAACCTCTTGACCCTACCTCCATAGAGGAAATCGGGTTCGCGCTGAGACGCTTTAAAAATAAGAAGGCACCTGGCCCGGACAAAATCAAAGCCGACGCCCTCAAACTTGGAGGCGACCCCTTTCTCGTCAGGTACAAAGTCATAGCTGACTACCTGCTACTGACAGGTTATTATCCCAACAGATGGAAAATCGGGGAGTGCGTTTTTCTTCATAAAGCAGGGAAAAATCACCGAGATGCCAAATCGTACCGACCCATCACTCTCTTAAACATCATGGGTAAACTGCATGAACGCCTGCTCTTGTCGCGCCTGAGACAGACGGCTGACAGACTGCAACCGCCGTACCAACATGGCTTTACAAAGAACAGAGGAACAGGCACACAAATCCTTCGCACCGGCAAGCTCATCACGGACGCGCTAGAAGCAAAAGAAAGTGTGGCCATGGTCCTGACGGATCTGTCGAAGGCTTTCGACTCAATAAACCACAAAGGTCTGACGAAAAAGCTTCAAACAGCTGACGTCCCGAACAACATCATTAAACTAATAGAGAATTATCTGAGCGGCCGCAAAATTTACGGACGCTTCAGAACCACCAACGGCGACAAAAAACCGGTTTCACACGGGGTACCCCAGGGCTCTATCCTGGGTCCGGTCATTTTCAATATGTACGTACATGACGTCTGGGATCAAAGGGACCGTATCCGTGGACTTAAGCTCTCCCAATACGCCGATGACCTGTGCATACTTAACAGGTCTCCCGACCCGAACTGTGCGACACAACGCGCGGGCTGGGCCGCCGACACAGTCATCGAGTACTATCTTCGTTGGGGACTAAAGTGCAACGTAGACAAAACAGAGTGTATAATGTTTACTCACAAGAGAAATTACCGCAGTTCCATTCGTATTAAAAACGAGGTAATTGAATATAAAAACAGCATAATTTATCTTGGCGTACACCTAGACAAGACCATGACCATGGGGAAGCAGACGGATCACGTCGTGCAGAAGGCGCGACGAGCACGCGGCGCGCTAGCTCCTATCATAGGCTGGCACGCCAAGACAGCTACGACTGTGAAACTTGCGGTCGTTCAGGCCTGTCTTCTTCCAATATTGGATTATGGCGTGGTTCAACTACTTTCCCGTTACAGTAAGAGCAACTTGCTTAAAATTGAACGCCAATATCGAATAGCTCTAAAGACTAGCGGACAATTCCCAAGACGCCTTGAAACCTCATTACTCTGGGATATTCTCGACTGGGATCCATGGCATCTCCGTGCACAAGACCTAAACGAGGACATGCTGCGCCGACTCCGCGAAATGAATATCGAAGATCTAGAGACCCCTGGTGACGCTTACCTCGGACACGGACAACACAACCCCCTCCTAACTAATACTAGACTAGGTGAAATCGACTATGTACCAAAAACAGACAGGAGTCGGCTGCTCAGCAAACGAACGACCGCTCCACGTCCCCATAAATTGTAATTAGCTGTAAATAGTGTAGGGAAATAGGTAAAGAACAACATCATAAATTTATATAAATTTATTTTAGTACACATTAACAATCACACAGCACACACTACACGACACTTATATAGATCTCTTTCAGACAAACATAGGTAGACTGTAAGTAGCTGACACACCCACAGGCCGGATACACCACCGACTTGTGGACATAATGTAACATATGAACCAGGGAAATAAACATCTTTCTATTCCTGAGATGGGAGGTGTTGAACACTAGAGATGGTGTGCACGAAATAAATAAGTAAAAACAGAGGAATAAGTGGTGAATTTATAACTTATATGAATAATTGAGATTATACCCTACAAAATTCTTTGAGTATACTCAAATGCCCGTGTCGATTTTTGACTACATACTAAGTAAAATATCACCTAAAATCACAAAAGAAGATACTAACATATAGGTGGTTTAGATTGAATTGCACTTATAAACAATTCAGTATTTACCGCCATTTTCCGACAAACAAATACAGATGCGCATCGGCATACGTCGAGCGGCAAGACCGAACTAGTTTGTTACCCCCGCACCCGCGCATTGGGTCGCTTGTTTACTAGGCCCGTAGTGCGGCCAGAACGCGCGGACAGAAGCGTTCTGAAAACTACGCGCGCTGTGTCGCTCAGTACCGTCGCACTAGGCTTCCGCCTTAGTCACAACAATATGGACGCAAAGGCGCGTTTCATAGTGTGCGTCCACACTGCGAGCCTAGCGCGGTTGCGACGACGGGCGCGAAGTATCAAACATATGAAACGCGCCTTTGCGTCCATATTGTTGTGACTAAGGCGGAAGCCTAGTGCGACGGGACTGAGCGACACAGCGCGCGTAGTTTTCAAACGCTTCTGTCCGCGCGTTCTGGCCGCACTACGGGCCTAGTAAACAAGCGACCCAATGCGCGGGTGCGGGGGTAACAAACTAGTTCGGTCTTGCCGCTCGACGTATGCCGTAAGCGCATCTGTATTTGATTGTCGGAAAATGGCGGTAAATACTGAATTGTTTATAAGTGCAATTCAATCTAAACCACCTATATGTTAGTATCTTCTTTTGTGATTTTAGGTGATATTTTACTTAGTATGAAGTCAAAAATTGACATGGGCATTTGAGTATACTCAAGGAATTTTGTAGGGTATAATCTCAATTATTCATATAAGTTATAAATTCACCACTTATTCCTCTGTTTTTATTTATTTCGTGCACACCATCTCTAGGGTTCAACACCTCCCATCTCAGGATCGGACTGTCTAGTAAAAATAGCAAATCTTCGTCCATAGTTTGTAACACCTGATTATACGTCAAATCGCTACAAAAGCTCGCGCCTCACTGTGGCCACCGCTCGCCGCCGCTCGCCGCGCCCGCCTAGGCTCCAGTCACCGCGCATTCAGTGTGGACACACACATATGTTTGATACTTCGCGCCCGTCGTCGCAACCGCGCTAGGCTCGCAGTGTGGACGCACACTTTGCGCGCACACACGCGCCTTTGTGTGCGTCCACACTGCGAGCCTAGCGCGGTTGCGGCGAAGGCGACGACGGGCGCGAAGTAGGTATCAAACATTATGAAACGCGCCTTTGTGTGCGTCCACACTGCGAGCCTAGCGCGGTTGCGGCGAAGGCGACGACGGGCGCGAAGTATCAAACATTATGAAACGCGCCTTTGTGTGCGTCCACACCGCGAGCCTAGCGCGGTTGCGACGACGCGACGGGCGCGAAGTATCAAACATTATGAAATGCGCCTTTGTGTGCGTCCACACCGCGAGCCTAGCGCGGTTGCGACGACGACGGGCGCGAAGTATCAAACATTATGAAACGCGCCTTTGTGTTCGTCCACACTGCGAGCCTAGCGCGGTTGCGACGACGACGGGCGCGATGTATCAAACATTATGAAACGTTTGCGCGCACACACGCGCCTTTGTGTGCGTCCACACTGCGAGCCTAGCGCGGTTGCGGCGAAGGCGACGACGGGCGCGAAGTATCAAACATTATGAAACGCGCCTTCCTGAAAGGATCTTTAACGGGTATTAAGCGTAGCCATGAGATTACCTATTTAAATTTTATTTGTAAACTAGTAATTTCAACTCGATTGTTTGAACACTACAGAACACAGAATCATATGTTTTAATAAATACAGTTCAGTTTCAAAAACATTTAGAGTAACAACCCTAAAGCTGCAGTGGAGCGTAGGTATTTATTTTTACAACTAAGCCTAGTTTCCATACTGTCCATATTCAAACTGTGGCTCCAGTCACCGCGCATTCAGTGTGGACGCACACAAAGAGGAAAGCAGAGGGTCCTTCCAGAGCCACCGCCTGCCGGGGTTGCGGGTTGTTCGAAAGAGATACCGCGGCCCCGGAACATTAAGGACATAAAAATATTTTACTTCACTGTTAAGACCTAAGCGTGGACCTAGGCGTCAGGTCAATGGCCAACAATTGAGGTACCTACCTACTAAACTAAAGATATACCTAAGTATGAATGCGCTGGTTACATGAAAAACATTTTCCTGAAATTTTTACATAATGGAATAACTTACCTACTACTTACTGGATGTAACTTTGTACTTATGAGATATAACTACCTAATTAAACAAAATTGGAAATAAGAAGCTCTCAGCTGATTTTAGGAGTGTCTCACACTAAGTAAAATGTATTTTTCCTAAAAGTAGGTAGGTACTTACCTATAATATTTGAGAACCTGGGAACATGCAGAAAGACTGTTAGATCTTAGCTGTATGCCCATAAATGTTATTGCTTCTTTGTTTACACGTTGTGGATGATGTAACTTACGATAATAATAATAAAAAAAACAGGATTCAATTCTTATAGAACTTTAATTTGCTTCAAGACTAGAATACAATGGTGTGAAACTTAAAAAGCACCTTAAAATAATACAAAGTAAATTGCACGACGTGTTCCAACACAAGTCACACAACAATAATGATTCTGATAAATTAAGATGGGATGGGAATGGAATGGTTAGGATAAGATAGGAAATTATGATAGGTAACAATAATAATTTGTCTTTATATTTATAAAGTATTTATGTAAAGAGCTTGGGCCTGCTCGGGCAGGTTTTATAGCAAATTAGGCCAGGACTAATAGAATATTTGTATGAAATAGTATTCGATTATTATACAAGCAGCTAAAATGATCTTTATACGAGATAGTTTTAAACCCGAGCTGTGGCGAGGGTGTAAATAGAAACCAAGTTATAATGGGTTTAGCGCCGTGCGTTACATACTGTACTTTTCGCAACAATAGCGAGAAAATAATCTGTTTTGCGATCATCTATTCAGCTTGTAACTAATTAGAAAACACAACAAATTAAAGATCACGCCCTTGCCTTTTTTATTTTCTTCTGCAGCGCAACGCAATGCACGCATTCTGTCCTGTCCGTCGACTTTAGTTCCATTTTCAAAAATTAAATGATACTATGACGAGTCTTCGTTTATGATTATTTAACAAAAAATAAATACCTCCGATAGTTTGGCACAAAGACGCAACTAGTGCCACACCAAAAAAAAAACGTATTAGTAGGCTCGTTGGGCGCAAAAAAAAAATTATATTCCCCTAGAGGTTGAGATTATAGTTTTTCCCGCTCTGATATGCATTGACGAGCTGTTTGAGGAACAGAAGAGAAATTAATTGTACATTTTTATTCAAGTCAACGCCCAAGCCGTTATGCGAGGGTGTTATAGAGCCGAGTTCAGCACTGGCAAATTCTCACGTGAATCAAACTACGTTTTTAATACACTTACGGAGAAAAAAATAACTGAACAAAAAGTATTTTTGTCAGAAATAAATTTGAAATTATGATTTAATTTGCTGTTTCCAACGCTTTATTTTCTAAGATTGAAAGAGAAACAAAGGTATGACACCGGTAAACGGCCTAATATTAAAAATAAGAAATTCAAATATTTTTGAATTTAGGACTGAAATATTAACAACTAGCTTTCGCCCGCGGCTTCGCCCGTGGCTTCGCCCGCTTCGGGATAAGACAGTTACCCCTTTCCTGATTTGCACCTGCCACCTGTAGTTTTTGCCCTAGCGCCTTATTTATTGTAATAGCAATGCTAAGATTTCCCTTTTTTCCCTTTTTCCCACATTTTTCACTTTTAAAAAAAAAAAAAAAAAAAAGAAAGCCTATGTCCGTCTCCAGGGTCCCAACTATCTCTGTAACAAAATTCATAAAAATCGGTTTAGCCATTTAGGCGTGAAGAGGTAACAAACAAACTCACTTTCGCTTTTAAAATATTAGTAAGGATTCCGTTTGTTCTTATAAGTATTTTTTTTAATGATCCATGGTTATTTGTGATATTCTGTGGATAAACACATTTTTTAAAATTAAATATGAAGGCCTTAAAACATGCGCCTCGGCCACTGGCTAGCGGTGTTTTTCGCGGGTCGGGCGGGTCTGTCGACGGTGAGTAATGGGTACCGGGGCTCACCGTCCGTCCCTCTAGTGACGACAGCCGTTTTGACGGCGCGTTAGTTTTCCACACGCTCCTCAAAGAGATGTCAGCAAAGCAGAGGGGCCTGCCGAGGGTTTGCGGGTTGTTCGAATGAGATACCGCGGCCCCGGAACATCATAGGCAAAAGAAGGGACATGGGTGGGTTTTAGTCAGTACAAGTCTGACACTCCCCCCGCTCCGCCCAGAGCGGGGAAATGTATTTGATGATTTCCCATCTGCAATAAATTAAGGCTATAGGTATTTGTGTATTGATAGAAATGGAGAAGCAACCACTGAGTAAAATACATTGCATATTTAACCTTGTCGTGGTACAATAAAAGTCAGTTTTTGAGGATTAAAAACGTTAACGTAACGTAACGTAAATAACGTAACGTAAGTATTAAAAACGTATTTCATAAGAGTTATTCAATAGGATTAATTGGACTTTTATTATTTTAAAAGAAAACGATGACGGGATAGTCAAAAATGGATAAACATAGGTAGTCGAGAAGTTTCTGTCAATAATGTTCAAAGTCTTTGACAAAAACGAATTTTTTTGAAAACTATTGTATGGCTTGTTTCGGCCATACTTTGGTTGGGTTGTATTCATCATTTGTCGTTTATTTATTTTTACACATTCCTATTTAAAAATCAAATAAAAAAAAACCATTTCAAACGACAAAGTCACGTCACGATACGCTTTGTGCGTTCTTAGCTTAAGGTTTAAGCGGATCCTTCACAAAGCTGTGCAAAATTGATTGCTTCAAGGGGTTTTTACTCCTAAAATACTTAGTCGTTTTTAGCAATCATTTTTCTAATGAACGTAATCACGCATTTATCCAATGATGGGCATTGAATACTAGATACAATAATATTAACTAAAAGGATCCCAGGTATGGTACAGAACAAAAAATCATCACAATGTCGAGGAAAACATGTACTCTGGGCTTTTTCACACCTATTTTAAACTTAGAATCTAATGGCCAATTTCCAACCATAAAAGATGAGAGTAAAATTAGGTTTATTTATATTCAATACAAAAAATGACAATCCACCAGATGAAAGTTACCACCAGTGACTCCTTAAACACGTCACCATATACACATAAAAAATAGCTCTGAATTAATTAAACTAAAGTTAAAATGCATGACATTTAGGAACTATTTGGATCTAAGGACGAGGAAGAACTAATACGTGCAGAGATTGTATTATGTATGAGGGATTAAACGCGAGCACGGATGCACGGAATGGGTGCCCGCTGTCACACAGCCTTAGTAAACCCGCACACCACTTCTCAGCGCTGCTCGAACTACTTATTTTTCATCACAAACTTCACGCGGGTCTGTGATGTACAGACGTAGAAATCGTACGCGCGTTGACGCGCCTAAAAGCTGGTTAAAGCTCGAGCCGCGATAGTTAGTGACATAATTATTGCTACTGACTGAACCCATGACCGATGTATAACGGGCTCTAAACGAGCATCTACCAAACTTTACGTGCCCGTGCAGAAGCCCGTGCCCCTAAATCGCGCGTCATATGGACGTATTAAATAACACCATGTACACGCAGAAGGCGCTCCTCACGCGCTTTTTTATCACTTCGTACTGTAGGGCATAACGGCATAACATTATAAACCTTATTTTATTATTACTATACAAAAACAAAATTGGCAGTCTGAGTGATCTCAGATATTTTGATTGAGATGTCATGCTCGCTTAAATGTCTTGCTGATGGTGGCGGGTGTGTCGGGTGATTTAGTTCCCTACAATGGCTTCAAGCGCTGTTAGTCGTGACATCTTTTAGCTGCCACGGTTTATTTTAATTCATCTATTATGACTTGTATATTTTAATAGATGAAAAATAAACCGTGTCATATACCTACTCTTATTTTTGCTTTTACTCTGGTTGCTCTTAATGTGCTCATTTTAACTCTACCTTGAATGATGTAACCATGATTTTGTAAAAATGTAATGATTTAAAAGAGTTTCTATAGTTACTTGCCCATTCTTCTCCATAGAGATCTACGCTTTGGAATATGGACGACACGGTTGGCGCAGTGGCTGAGCGATCAACTGCTGAGCCGCGTGTCGCGGGTTCGATTCCCGCGCGGAACAAATATTTGTATGACCTACAGATAGTTGTTCCGGGTCTGGCAGTTTGTGTATGTAAGTTTAAATGTTTGTAAACGCAATCACGATACAGGAGAAATTCCTAGCCCACACTAGGAATTTCTCCTGTATCGTGATTGCGTTTACTTGAATGGGCAACTACGGTACTTCCACATATTATTATGTCTTTTGATTGTGACAGTAGCAGCATCTTTTTGTTTTTATGTCATTCAAAAGTGCCTGTAATGGTCTAATTGAAGAAAATGCTTTGTTTTTTAGTTTCTCGGTGAGTTGACGCAATAATAATAAAAATTGTTTATTATGTTATACTCTATTCAAATAATAAGTTCATTATTGCTGACCGGCAAAACAATACCCCAATTTGGGTGATCTTCTTTAAATAGATACACATAATTTGCTCTCGTTTTACGGCGCTGTGAACGCGCGTTTGTGGAACGCGCGTCATCTATGCGTATAAATGTGTGCTGTAAATACGCCCTAATCAATGAATGAATATTTAAATCTATACCTACAAAAAAAGCACTTAATTATAACTCCTGTTCACATAAGGCGCAGTGCTCCTCAATCTTAGGATGTGACCGTGCCTGTGTCACGTACAAATTACTTTAAGAACAACATCGGATCTTAAGAACAAGTTATTTCAAGGTTATATGCATTTAAAATAATAAATCTTGAAGTGTTAAAGTAAACTAAGTACCTTCTTATATACAATTTTCTAGGTGCTACAAACTAATTAATTTATATAGCACATTCAATAGTTTCAGTTACTTCATAAACTAAAATATCTTTAATTTTTCACTGGTATTATTCAACTTTTTTTATAATGGCAACTTTTGCGGTTGAGTTTTGAACATTTTAGTAGTGAGTGAACCTGTGTGGTTAAGACGTCATAAGCAGCTGTCATTCCAGTGTTGGAATGAGATGAGATGGCGCACGACACCTTGTATAGCTTGGTCTCTTTCCCGAACTGGAATCACCTTTAAGACGTCATAGTTTCCCACTGGCCTACCTAAGTGCATAATCCCCATTTTATTTTAGAAATTTCGACTACGCTTAGTACCTACCTATAATACAAACAAGTATTGTATAAGACGTAACCTTCTAGGACGTCACGTTTCCGGGATATAAGTAAAATTTTAGTTAGAAATAGAGTTTACTAATCCTGGTTTTTTCATACATAATAAATCCCTCTCAAGGTGGAAGCGCCAGACTAGCCAGCAACATTTTTTTTTTTATTTGTTTATGAAATCGTCATTAAATGGGATCCCATAACCTTAGAGGATTGTTTTGATGATATTAATTACTGCTTTTCTATAAAATAGATATTACGGTCGCGATTCATACTTTGTTCAACATACAACCAGTTAATTGCAATAAACTAAAGAAAAAAAAATTTCGCTGGCGCTTTCATCTTAAAAATCTTTCTCTTTGGTAGAAATACATATCACATCTGGCAGCCCTGATAGTGCGTAGGATCTTGAAGTTGGTGATAGTAGGCGCTTGGTAGTAATGCTTGTGCCAATCCACCTTGAGGACCCGCATACTGAGCTGGCACTAACATTTCACTGAAACAAAAATAGGCCTTTTACCATCGATTTGTTAACATCCTAACAATGCAATTTTTTAAACGTCCCAAAGCATTCAGGGGTCATGTTAAGGACGTTTCGTTTAGTACAAGAGTTGGTTAAATACAAGGTGTCAACGGACGCTTTACGAAGCCAACAAATAAGCATTCTGTACATCACAAGAAGTGATGCAATAAGTGTTGTTGAGAAAGTGTAGTATTTGGTGTGAAAAATCACGATTTATTCTAAGATAAGATTCTTTATTTCCATGAAATATGGTACATTATGGTTTTCGTCTCGATAAGGGTTCCAATCCGACAAAGTGACAATGGTACTTTATTGTCACTTTGTCAATTCATATGTAGGTATGTACTTTCTAAAGTTTAAATAAGACATCGGTGAAGGAAAACTGGACTAGCATTGGCAATTTCAGAATCCTTACTAATATTACAAAAGCGAAAGTAAGTTTGCTTGTTTGTTACGTCTTCACGCCTTAATGGCTAAACCGATTTTGATGAATTTTTGGTACAGAGATAGTTGGGACTTTGGAGACGGACATAGGCTATTTATTTTAAATAGTGGGAAATGAGGGAGAAAGAGGGAAGAAAAGGGAAAACTTAGCTTTGCTATTACAATCAATAAGGCGCAAGGGCAAAAACTACAGCAATGCTAAGTTTTCCCTTTTCTTCCCTCTTTCTCCTTCACATCACAATCTTTTTTTAAAAATAAATAGACTATGTCCGTCTCCAGGGTCCCAACTATCTACCATGCTACTACCAACTATGTACCAAAATTCATCAAAATCGGTTAAGCCATTAAGGCGTGAAGACGGAACAAACAAACTCACTTTCGCTTTTAAAATATTAGTAAGAATAGTGGTACAAAGGTGGACTTAATGCCATGAGGCATTCTCTACCAGTCAACCTTTCGGTAAAATATGACAAAATTGTTAATAGGCAAATATTAATGAAAAAAAATATATAAACCCCTTGTATATTTAACAATTTTTTTTCGAAAACTTATATTCTTATAGGTAAAGATGCTATGATATACATATTATGAAATATACTAAACAAAAAAACGAGAAACCTAACAGTAATTATTAAGACTTTTAATTGGTAGACGGACATAAATAGCAGTTACGATCTTTTTTTTAAAGTAAATTTGATTTCTGCTTTTTGAATACCAAAGAGTAATTCGTTTCAGAGCTTTATTGTTGAGACTACTCAAGAATTGGACATAAAACCTGACTGTGGTGTCATTTTTTTTTTATGAATGGCATCTCGCAGTTCAACCAAGGAGGTTGTCGTCTGCTTAACGGGGCGAATCCTGTGGATGCCTTAAAAATTAAGACCTCCAGCCAGGGTAAACCTGAATGTGGTGTCAAGAAATTTGGAGGAATATATTTTTTGAAGCTGGGGGAGAATTGCCCAACAATTATCGTAAATCGCGGTAACGTTTTTTGGTTTGATCCAAATTAGTCTTGTCTAAGTTTGATGGACTGGACACATAATTCAGTTTGAAATATTTACCCAAACGAAAGTTGTTTCATATTATTCTTAAGTAGCAACACTGATGCTAGACATCCATAGACCACATGCTTCTTTTTTTTATTCTGACCTTCGTTTCGGACTTCCCAATTGATTAATGGGCCATAATGAGGGTTTATGACAATGCATAGACCAGCAACAAAAAAAGTTTAAGTATTAAAAAAAAAACACTTTTTGTAGGAGCTTCGTCGGTCGAAATTCGACATGTGGTGGATATCTGGCTACTGCAACAATTTGAACATGAAAGTAACACGTTTGAAAATCATAATCGTATTTAGCGGGTTTCGGGGACGTTTCATATTCAATTGTTTTTTCCTCCAAACCTGCTGCCCTACCATGACGTCTTAAAACAGAACTTATTCCACTGAGGGAAAGAGACAGAGCTATACAGGGTGCCTAGCACCATCTCTTTCTCACACAGGAATAAGAACTGCTATAAGATGTCATGGTACCAAATTTTAAACAACAATAAAACTTCATGCTTTCATAGTTATATTAATATCTTTCTAAGTCATTTACTACAGGTTTTAAAAAGGACAAGTATATAATGTAGGTAATTTCAGTTCTTATTGGAATATGAAAAACAAATTGAAAAGTTCGTAACTACTATTTAAGTCTGACTAAATAACTCCCAATAAAATAAAGTCATGGTAATTACTGATAAGTTTATCTTTTTTGTATTTAGTTTATTTTTATTTGTGTAGGTATGTGTATATGTATCTGTAAAAGTTTATAAGTTCTCGAAAAGTTTTTGAAGATATAATTTTTGTACCCTAACACAATGTTGTCGTATATAGTACCTATACATATTTTTCGGCTAGTAGAAAATGCCTTTTGGCATTAAGTCCAGGTATGTACTAGGTACTATTGTACATGAAGTTTAAAAACCTAAATAAATTTTTGACCCTTCTAGGTTCCGAGATAACGATCAAAATGACGAAGAACAAATACCTACCGGAATATTTTCGTATTCCTATACTGATGAAGCAGAAAAACAAATTATTCTCCAGGGAAAAATCAGTCCTGCTGGGGTTGCGGTTTGTTCATGCCGGTGAGAGGTTGGATGTAGATATGTAGAATAGACAACAAACACAACAGAACAAACTGTTTCAGTTTTTAGGAGAAGAGTAAAATAACATTATCTTTCTATTTCACCATAGTTGCATAAGTATTTATTATTTTATTTTATATTGTATTTATGTTATATATTTGTCTTTGTACTTGTATGTATGTTTGTATATATTCTTATATTGTATTTAGTCATTATTTGCTCATGTTTTTATGTATTTTTTTTTCTCTTTTTTCTTTACGGACTGTGTCTACATCTCTTTTTATTTACTCTCCTTTCGCAGGTATGCTGGAAGAGATTTCTATAGAAATAAGCATTGCCTTTGTACCTGTTTTCTGTTCCTGTTTTTTATTTTTCTATTTTCAGTGTGTATGTACATAAACCGTTAAATAAATAAATAGATACGAAAGGGCAAAAGAAGACATGGATAGGTTTAAGTCAAGGCTGTAACTCCCTCCCGCTCCGCCCAGAGCGGGAAAAAATATTTGGATCACCAAATAACTTTATAGGAAATCATTGCGGGTTGTTTTAAAGTAGATACCGCAGCCCCAGACGCAAAGAGAGGAACTTGAAAGACAGGCGCAGCGAAGGTACTGTACAAACTTGCGTCGTAAATACCTACACGCGTTCCCTACGTAAAGGGTCTAGTCAGACAGACAGACGGACGGACACCAGTTACCCAATAAGGGTTCCCTAAGTTCCCTTATTTCCTTTTGAGGTACAGAAGTCTAAAAATTTAAAGAAAAAGAAAGAACAGATTGACTTAATTGCTTCGACACGAAAAAAAAAGGTCTTAATCAGCGACTACCTTTGTCTATGACTAAACGTGGCTAGCCTCGAGCCGTGCGGGCGTTATTTAGTTATTTATCCACGAGCAAGCAACTCGAAACTTGCAACCATATCACTCCAACCCAGACTTACCTACACTCAAGCATATTGTGAACGTAAAATAAATAAACTTTAATAATTTATTGTTTCGACTCAAAGCCCCATTGTTTGGTGACGGGTGACTTTTGCTCTGAAGGTTACCAAGGCACCGTAGTACTGTCAGGACCAACGTTGATATTATGTTTTTTTTTTATTCTAAAAAGGCTTGCGATTGGCTGCAACTGGCGATGATGCGGCCTAGGGTGGAACGCACGCTTGCCTATAACAAACTGACCCGATTAAAGAAACCGGTAGTGAATTTCACAAAAATCAAATCAAATCAGAAATGTTTATTTGTAAGAATAAGGTAATTTTATTAACTTTGTTGGTTTTTGACGATTGTCTGGCAGTTTGAGTACTAGGTATAAGCGACCAACACAAATGTCTTTTTTTTTGGTATTGTGCGTCGTGTCGTTGAGCTCCTTGGGTTATGAGTCAAGCTACACGATAACTGACAGATGCTTGCACTGACTACACAGGTCCAATCAATCAGTGTGGTTCTTTCTTAAAAATACCATTTCAGACACTAATCTGCATGGTCCTCATGTAAGTTGACCAAGATTTTTGCCTGGACCTTAAAAGTGACTATGAAGTCTGAGTTTGTTTCGGCTGTTTCTTCTCAGAGTAGTCGGGTACGAATCACCGGCCTAATCTAGTTTTTAAAAAAGACGTGTTTTTGAAAACCTACTTGCAAAATAAACATCATTTATCATTTAGCTTCATTACAAACATTTCAACTCACATACACAAACAACCGGACCCAGAACAACTACATGTAGTTCATACAAATATTTGTTCCGTGCGGGAATCGAACTCGCGACACGCAGCGCAGCGGTCAATCACTCAGACACTGCGCTAACCGTGCCGTCAACTTCTGTTGCGAAGCAAATACGCTAGAGAAGGAGGTGTCTGGACATTTGAGGGAGAGATCCTCAAACCAAACCAGACGCTCTGATCTACTTCCGGCCACCTAAACTTTGAGCAAAGGTAGATGACGATGACGACAGGTCGTGTCGAGGGTGTTCGTATTCTACTCGCGCCTCAAAGAGATGTCAACAAAGCAGAGGGGCCGGCCAGGGCCACTGCCTGCTGGCGTCGACACTGCGTGGGTAGTGGCTTGACTGACAATGAATAAGACAAGGTAACAAACAACCGAGACACTTACGGTCTGTTTGGTTGCTGTGGTGTCCGATCCCTCTGTCTCCTGTTCTTGAACCAGTTGGAGACTTGTGTAAGGGTTAGGCCAGTCTTCTGTGCAAGGGCTCGCTTCTCATCAGGGGTGGGATACCTGTGGTAGAATAAGGTATGTGATATAAATACCAATATTGAAATCTACATAGATCTACGCTTTGGAATGGGCAAGTACGGTACTTCCACATGTTATTAAACCTTTTTTTGGCGTGGGAAATCATCAAATAACTTCCCCCGCTCTGGGCGGAGCGGGGGGGGGGGGGGAGTGTGACTAAAACCCACCCATGTTTTTTCTATTGCCCCATTACGTTCCGGGGCCGCGGTATCTCTTTCGAACAACCCCGGCAGGATGTTATTATGCCTTTTGACTGGGACTGAAGCTACAACTTTTTGTTTTTGACATTAAAAATGAATGTAACGGTTTAACCCCCGAATACTGAAACGTCACTCAAAGTTTGAGGGCTGCTTAACATTTGAGCAGCTCCTAAACTTTGGATTTTGTATTGTCAAACGTCACTTTTGAGTATCTGTTAAATTTAAGTGGTACTTAAATTTTGAGTGACGTTTCAGTATTCGGGGGTAAATGAAATAAATGTTTTGAGTTTGAGTTTTAAAAAAAAATTTTTTTTTTGTTTCTTGGTACATAATAGGCTCCAAAACTACTGGGCCGATTTTAAACATTTTTCATAAATAGAAAGCTAAGTTATCAGGAAGTAACATAGGTATCTTTGGGCAAAACAGTTACACACAGCTAGTTTTCTACTAGGGTAAAACTGAGCCACTCTATATGGGCATAAGCTAGTCTTACCTATTTCTGTAGTAGCAGTCTTTCAAAGCGTTTCTACTCTTCTCCTTGAAGCAATACACTGTCTCTTCTCCGTCCCATATCGTCTTCGGCAGCGGGTACTTTTTCCTCAATCTATATTTGTCGACTGCACCTAAAAGTGACACATTTATTACATACTAGGTTTTGCCCGCGGCTTTGCTCGCGTTAAATTCGGGGTAACACCTTCCCCTTTCCTGATTTAGTAGTTGGTACGTGCTACCTGTAGTTTTTGCCCTTGCGCCTTATTTATTGTAATAGCAATGCTAAGTTTTACCTTTTCTTCCCTCTTTCTCCCTCATTTCTCCCTTTATTAAAAAAAATAGCCTATGTCCGTCTACAGGGTTCCAACTATTTATGTACCAAAATTCATCAAAATCGGATGGATTCTGTAAGGAATGATATAAAGGAGAAAGGAGTAAATGATGCCGTGACGTCTGATAGGGGAGAATGGAAGAAGAAAACGTGTTGCGCCGACCCCAAATAGAATTGGACAAGGGCAGGAAAATGATGAGGTAGGTAAGTAACAAACAAACAAACAAACTCACTTTCGCTTTTATAATATTAGTAAGGATATCCATTCATGATCATGATGTTTGCAACAGTGTCTATGTAACGGGCAAAACAAATAGTTAAACATGGTAAATGTCCCTTTTTAGGGTTCCGTATGGCCGTACCCTACGCAAATAACCTTGAGCATTCGTTCCCTCTTTGCCGTGCAGGAGTAACAGTAGTGAATAATGCCCATTTTTAACCGACTTCTAAAAAAGGAGGAGGTTCTCAATTCGGATGTTTGTATGTTTTTTTTTAGGTTTGTTCGCGCTTAACTCCGTCGCTTGCCAACCGATTTCAAAAATTCTTTTTTTGTTGGAAAGGTTATACTTCCCAAATGGTCCCATGAAAATTTTATCGAAATCGGACAAGCGGTTATTGAAAAATCAACAAAAAAAATTTTAAGCCTATGCTTTCCAAATTGCTCCCATAGTCACCAAGTCGGGATCTGATGATGGAATCTTGGCGAAATCGAGGGAAGTTTTTTTAACCGACTTCTAAAAAAAAGGAGGAGGAGACGGGACCTACGCACTAAAAAGCTAAAAATAACCATGTTTGCGAATTATATCATAATACTATAACTAAAAATGCTGAAATAAAAAACTTTTTTGCAAAAAATAAAACCTACTTCCAAAAAAAAACTAAAAAGTGGAAAATAACTTTATTTGCGGAAGTCGGTGGCTTTTGTTGGTTTCGTTGACTTTTTTGCCACTTTTTAGTTTTTTTTTTTGGAAGTCGGTTTTATTTTTTGCAAAAAAGTTTTTTTGGAATAAAATCTATATAAAATGAAGTTTTAGGTTTTTGGAAAAAATATTTGTACCAAAATGTTCATTATAGAATTGTGTATCCATTAGTGTCAGTAGCAAAATTAAACAATGTTTACTTTACGAGGAGATGCATGTTATTGATATTTTTTCTTATTTCTGGGGTTCTGTTGTAAGGTGATTTACTAAATAATTAATCAATACAAATAAAAATAAATCTACAATAATGGAATCAAGATTATAAAGAAATTTAATGTATTTTTTGTTACATAATTCGCTTTAAATAACAAGTAGATAGCTCTAGAAAACTACACAAAAACGGCTTGCGCGGCGTTGTTGTCCATCTGTCAAGAACTTTTATCTCGGTAACGTGTAGAGGTATCTCATGAAATTAAAACCATATACTTAAGTCTGTGGTCCCTTTGAACTGTGAAAAATTCAACCCTGTACGTCTACGGAGTTAAAAGATATGGCCGTTCATGTCGTAAGTTTGTACGGAACCTTCTCTGCGCAAGTCTGACTCGCTCTTAGCAGGTTTTAGCGTTAATGATTGTATTATACATAGAGATATTAAAGACAAGAAAAGTGGCAATATGGCGTGTGCGCGATAGGCGCTTAATGGGCATTGCGATCATTACATACGCGAACGGCCGACCCTGCGAGTTATATAATTATGCTTTTAACCGTTATCGTGACATTTTGACAAAATGCCGAGTTGGTTTCAACTAACGGGCATATCTCTTCCTTTCTGATATCTATAGTGTTGTAACAGAGTGAGTATTTAACCCTCTCTGTTGCCTCAACCTCTTTCCTTTTAGATCAACATTGATTTTTAAATTTTTAAATATTCATATTTCGAATTTCATTCTGTCATTTCATCTTCAACAGTCACTTTTTCACTCATTACGTCTTTGGATCTCGGCTAGCAGCCACTAAACTTGTGCTAGTTATTGTGTTTTTTACTAAATTGTAAAATCAGTTTGTGAAGTTTTTTGTGCAGTTTTAGTTCTGTTCTGTTTGTGATAATAACTATAAGATATAACTTAATGAAAAATACACAAAGTCTATTTTCTCTCTTGATAAAAGATATGTGTAAAATTATTTAGTATTCGTTTTCTACCTCTTCTACGTTATTTTTGTGTTATAGTGTATCAATTTTGTTATTTTATTGTTAAAAGATCCTCACTCGGGAATAAAGTTATTTAAAACTTGTATTGGCTATCATTTGTACACCACTAACACCTGAAAACTACAACTTCACTCGATGAGCAACAAGCGAGTGTTATAGTAGCCATACCATTTAAAAAACTTATTAAAAACCTATCACTTTCTTCTTCCTACCCGGGTATCAAATCCAAAGACGCAAATCGTGTTTCCTGATAAATTAAGGCATTATAGAATAAATGAAGGCTTTTTACCTAACGCTCTACCTCGTACTTTCTCGGCCTCTTTATAATGCGCCTTGAACCATAGATTCTGTAGAGCAGTGTGGTGTCTCGGCGGAAAGGAGTGCGCCTCTAGTATTGCGTACAGTTCCTGGTAAACACCTCTATGGTACGCCACCAGTGCTCGAGCCCTGAAAAATAAGGAAAATCATTAAAACATGCATAAAGATTGTTAACTGACTTCTACAAAAAGAAAGAGGTTATCAATTCGACAGTTTTCAAAGGATATGGTCGGATCCTGCCCTGATAATGCACAGTAATGATTAATATATGAAAATTCCTTTTTAAATAAATAAAAAATAACCGCATTAATAACATTTCCCTAAAATAGGCGAGAGTAAATGCAAAAAATATATGTTTGTTTTTTGATTGTGTGGTTTTATATTCTGAAATTGCATTGATTGACATTTAAATTGTCATCTTGCGTTGATTTTATCACGTATTATCGTACTATGTTACTATACTCTCGCCTATTCTCTGATCATAAAACATAACCGATTGTAAAGCCCTACATGTAAGCTTTAAAATGACGTACGGTACATCAATGTACATGAATATTTTTTTGTTAGGGCACAGCTCTATACCAATTCCGGCCGTGTCATTTATATATTTCGTATGAAGAACTTACAATGGCCTTAGTTATTATTGAGCTTTATTTTTTTATGTTACCAATGTCTCTGTAAATTTTAAACCGATTTTTTTAAACTCGATGAGTCCGGTGTTTCGAACCCGACTATTCTAGAAACAGAAGAAACAGCTGATACAAACTCAGAGATCACAGTCAAGGTCCAGAGGAGAATCTTGGTCTGTGTGTCTGAGCAAGACTTTTTAAAGAAAGAACCACACAGATTGAGTGGACCTGTCCAGTTTGTGCAAGCATTTTTTAGCTATCGTTTAGCTCGACTCGTAACTCCATGAGCTCAACGCCACGCACGACAAACAATACCAAAAAAGCTGTTTTTTGTAGGTTGCTAGTATAGATAGGTAGCTAGTATAGTGCATCCTTACTAATATTATAAAAGCGAAAGTGAGTTTGTTTGTTTGTTACCTCTTCAAGCTTTAATGGCTAAACCGATTTTGATGCATTTTGGTACAGTGATAGTTGGGAACCAGGAGACGGACATAGGCTATTTTTAAAAAAAAAAGAGTGGGATTTGAGGGAGAAAGAGGGACGAAACGGGAAAACTTAGCGTTGCTATTACAAATCAATAAGGCGCTATCGAAATTAACGCGAGCGAAGCCGCGGGCAAAAGCTAGTTTTAGCATATTTTTGTAGCATTTTGAGGGTGTTTGCCGAAAGGCTGGATGGGCCTACCTTGGGAAGGTTTGTCTAACTACATGTCTTACATGGGCCTTGATAAATCTACCCGGAGGCTGAGTTTGGCCACACTGTTTTTTATTTCTTTTTTTTTTATAATTACTGTTGTAACATCACTATTTAGTATGTTACTAATATGGTCTTCACTAGTAAATATATTATCTGTGGTCTGCGGCACTCTGCCTCACTTCATGTCATGATGTAGACTCATAACCATCTCCTGTGTCTCTTACCAATAATCCAGTATCTTACCCAACGGACTCTCATTTATAAGCATCCAACATAACATGGTGTCAGAAGTGGTTTAAGAAGAATCATTCAAGAAAAAGTCGAGGTCGTCGAAGAAAATGCCGGACCAAGCGGACGTCAGCCATGATGGTGAGCAAAATTTTCAAACACGTGTGAAGCAGTTAAATATATCGTCGGATCCAGCTCATAACAACGCTGAATCATGGAAAAAATGGTCGCAAGCATTTGAGCTATATTTATTAGCGACAGGCCTTGACAAAGCAACTGAGAAACGCAAAATCGCCATTCTGCTGCACTCAATCGGTGAGCGAGGACTGAACATTTTCAACACGTTTAACCTAACAATCAATGGCAGCACGCTTGAAGAGGTGAAAACAAAATTTAACAAATATTTCGAGCCAAGAAAAAATATCACGATGTGCAGATACCTATTCTTCACACGTAAGCAGGAAAAATCCGAAAGCATCGACGAATTCCTCACGGATTTGGAGAATAAGAGCAGAGAATGTGAGTTTGGCACGCTCAGGGAATCGCTCATCAAAGATATTTTTATTGCAAACCTCAATTTGGACTTGTCACATGTGCGTCAAAGGTTACTGCAAGAACATGACTTAACCTATCAGAGAATGCAAGAGCTAGCGAGGACGCTCATAGTCGCACAGCAGGATGCTGAGAAAATAGTCAAAGGGAGCAGCATCGCCAGTGAAAACGTCATGCATCTCAGTCGGAGGAGCCGTAGTCGAGGAGATCGTCGACAGCGAGCTTCCAGTCGCAAGTCAGCGTCAAGCAGTCGCAAGCCAGCTTCAGGCAGTCGCGAGTCACCTTCAGCTTCAGGCAGCTCGAAGACATGTAGCCGCTGTGGGCAGTCTCATCGCTACAAGTGTCCAGCTCAAGGAGTTCAATGCAGGTCATGTAAATCTTATAATCATTTTGCTAAATTTTGTCACAAAAATAAAAAAGTCAGTCAGTTGCAATCGTTTAATTCAGATAATGGTAGTCAAGATTATTTCGTAGGTATGCTGAATAGTCAAAGTCATAATGGTCAAAGTCATAAAAGTCAAATGTTGAGTCTAAATAATCACAATCAAACGTCGAGTCAAAGTCATAATAGTCATTCTCACAGTCAGTCACTCAGTCAGAGACACAGGAACACACAGCCACACAGTAAGACATCACATCCATCCATCCATCCCTATGATGAGAAAAGTGACATGTCGGAGAGATTTATTATCCAGTCAAATAGTCAGAGTCCCAATTCATATCACATGTATGAAAACAATTACATGTCGGATAGATTTTTTATCCAGTCAAATAGTCAGAGTCCCAATTCATATCACATATATGAAAAAAATGTCATGTCTGAGAGATCCAATGTCCAGTCAAATAGTCAAAAGAAAAAATGTCAGAGTCTCAATGATGAAATCAGTCACATGTCTGAGGGATTTCACAATAAGGCACAGTCGTCCAGTCAGTCACAAAATGGATCATCAGTCGTCAATACTTTGAATCATTCAAAGCAGTCGTGGGAAATTAGCTTATTGGTAGGTGATACAAAGGTTAAATGTATCATAGACTCAGGAGCAGATGTCAACATAATGTCAAAACAAACATTTAAAAATGTTAAAAGTCAAAATAAGCTGTCAAAATTGTCACTTGTCAAATGTCAAGTAAATGTCACAGGATTTGGTGGAAAATCCATTCCGATTTTAGGCAAAGTCAACTTAAGTTGTAATTTTTGCTTAAACAATAAGAACATTGTTGAAAACATAATGTTTATTATACCAGATATAGAGTGTTCAAATGTCCTTGGTCTCCCAATTTGTGAAAAGTTAGGTATAATAAAACGTGTCTTTTCAGTGTCAAAACAAGACTTTTGTGAACAAATTCATACACAATATAATGATGTATTCCAGGGTCTTGGCTGTCTGCCTCCAGTCTGTCATCTAAAACTCAAGCCTGATGCAGTACCATGTGTGGATCCGCCCAGGAAAGTCCCATTCGCATTACAAGGGAAACTGCGTGAGGAGTTGGATCGCATGGAGAAAATGCAAGTCATAGAAAAGGTTACAAAACCTACAGAGTGGGTTAATTCAGTCGTTGTAACAGTAAAAAGTTCAGGTCAGTTACGAATTTGTCTTGATCCTAGAAATTTAAATAAAAATATCATGAGGGAACATTATCCACTCAAGTCAATTGATGAGATTAGGTCTCAGCTCGAAGGGGCTGTATGTTTTTCTCATTTAGATGCATTTTCAGGGTTTTGGATGCTACGTTTAGATGAATATAGTTCAGAATTATGTACTTTTCAAACACCATTTGGTAGATATAAGTATTTAAGATTACCCTATGGCATAAATGCCTCGTCTGAAATATTTCAAAGAGTCATGATGAATCTATTTGGTGACATAGAAGGCGTACTCATATTCATCGATGACATCTTAGTCTATGGACCAAATGAGTCAGTTCACAATGAAAGATTACATAAAGTCATGCAAAGAGCTCGTCAAGTCAATTTAAAATTTAACAAGTCAAAGTGTAAATTTTCACTGTCAGAAGTATGTTTTTTAGGTTATGTCTTCAGTAAAGATGGTGCAAGGGCAGATCTTGAGAAGGTCAAAGCAATTGTCAACATGCCCACACCACAAAATGTCAAAGAGTTACAGAGAATACTAGGTATGATAAACTACCTAGGACCTTTTATAAGTAACCTGTCAGAAAAAACACAAATGTTAAGAAATCTTTTAAAAAAAGATGCAGTCTGGACTTGGGATGAAAATCATAGTCAATGTCTGAGGAAACTGAAGGATGAAATTACAAATTCACCAGTTTTAGCTCATTATAATCCCAAGATTCCATTAGTCTTGTCAGTCGATTCGTCAAAGTCAGCGTTAGGTGCAGTCATTTTACAAAAAAATAAACCTATAGCATACAGTTCGAAAACTTTAACTCAAACCCAAGAAAGGTATGCTCAAATAGAGAAGGAGCTGCTAGCAATTCAATTTGGTTGTGAAAAATTTCACCAATATGTATATGGTAACAGAGTCACAGTTCACACTGATCATAAACCATTAGTCTATCTGTTTAAAAAACCATTACATGATGTCCCAGCTAGATTACAGCGTATGATGTTAACTTGTCAAAAATATGATTTAGAAGTTATACATGTCCCAGGCAAAGAAATGTTCATATCAGACACATTGTCAAGAGCAGCTTTGAAAGAACATTATAGGCCTGAAAATGAATCAGAAATGTCTTGTCATGTCAATCTAATGTATGCTAACTTAGCAATTACAGATGAATATAGCACAAAATTGGCTCAGGAAACTAAGAAAGATGAAACCCTGCAGCTATTAATAAAGTATTATAATGAAGGTTGGCCAAAAACCAAAAATAGTGTCAGTCCATTAATAAAACCATTCTGGAATATACAAGGAGAAATCCATAAAATTAGAGATTTAGTATTCAAAGGCTCAAAATTAATAGTACCACAGTCAATGCATAAAGAAATGTTAGTAAAAATTCACAAAGGTCACCAAGGTATAAATAAATGTCTAAACTTAGCTAAAGAATCTCTTTATTGGCCAAATATGTCTAGTGATATTAAGAATTTAGTAGAACAATGTCTAGTGTGTGCAAAATTCAAACCATGTAACCAAAAGGAACCACTACAGAATTATGAAATAAGCAAATATCCATGGCAACAAGTCGGTATTGATTTAATGCATTTCGATAGTTTAGTATATTTAATTGTCACTGATTATTATTCAAAATTTATAGAGATTGCATTATTAAATAACAACAGTACATCAAAAAATGTAATAACTCATTTAAAGTCCATATTTGCTCGTCATGGAATACCATTGTCACTGGTATAAGATGGTGGACCTCCTTTTCAGTCAATCCAATTCAAAAATTTTTTGCAAGAATGGGACATAGAACATGTTGTTACTAGCCCATATCATTCACAGTCTAATGGACAAGCAGAGAGTTCAGTCAAAATCATAAAAAACATGCTAAGAAAATGCAAAGAAAATGGATCAGATCCATACATAGCATTGTTACAATACAGAAATACAGGTAAAAATAATTTTTCATCACCAGCACAGTTACTCATGTCTAGGAACTTAAGAGATAACATTCCAACATCATATAAGAAGTTGAAGCCAAAAGTGGTAACATTTAAAGATTACAAAGAGTCTGTCAAGAAAAATGATAAAAATAAGTCAAAATACTACAATAAAAATGCCAAGTCAATGTCTATGTTACATCATAATGATCATGTCTATTTTAAGAGAAACCCTAGTAGCAACTGGGAACAAGCTATTGTTAAGCAAAGATTGTCAAATAATAGATCATATGTTGTTGAGGATGTCAATGGAGTTAGGTATAGGAGGAATAGAATACACTTAAGACATAAATATTCTCATAATTGTGCTAACCCTCCCATGCAATCCAACTCGTCACAAAGGGGAGAGGAAGGTGACAGACAGGAGTCTAGGCATCAAGAATCCTCATCTCAGCAATCCTCAAATGTAACAACTAGGTCAGGTCGTATTGTAAAACCTACCAGAAGGTTAATTGAAGAAATGGATTAAGTTAAGTTATAAATAAGGTCATAAGTAAAGTTTAAGTATAACTATAAGTATAATTAAGCATGTTGTCTTGTATAAAATTAAATAGCATAGCACTTATATTAATTGTCAGTCAGGGGTCTAATTTGAACTCAACAAGGGGGATGTTGTAACATCACTATTTAGTATGTTACTAATATGGTCTTCACTAGTAAATATATTATCTGTGGTCTGCGGCACTCTGCCTCACTTCATGTCATGATGTAGACTCATAACCATCTCCTGTGTCTCTTACCAATAAACCAGTATCTTACCCAACGGACTCTCATTTATAAGCATCCAACATAACAATTACTAACATAGGTTTTAATGATAATACTAACACAATGTGGGCCAATTTAGTCTGTAAATAAAAGATTTTTATTTTTTATAGTAGATAGCTAGCTAGGACTCAAACTGCCAGACAAACAAAATTATTTAGATAACTTCCATAGCACGCTGGAGTTTGCTCGAGTTCTTGAGCAATTATTAGGAGCTCCATAAACCACTAAAAAAACCACTGGAAACTCGAAAAAGAATGGGGGTAAGAGCCTTTTTTGGGATGGGACATCATCAAATAACTTCCCCCGCTCTGGGCGGAGCGGGGGGGAGTGTCAGATACTGACTAAAACCCACCCATGTTCCTTCTATTGCCCTTTACGTTCCGGGGCCACGTTATCTCTTTCGAACAACCCGCAACCCCGTGGGGAAAGAGCCTCACTCTTTATTTTTCAGCCTAGCTGTGAAACAAAATAGGCCAAGGAAAAAAGCGTCGGTATAGGTTCAAATTCACGACATGCTACTCCAATGTCTTTTATTTTTATTTATTTTACTAGCCGTGCCCAGCGGTTTCACCCGCTGCTCAGTTAGGGGCATGAAAAATAGATGTTGGCCGATTCTCAGACCTACCCGATATGCACACAAAATTTCGTTCAAATCGGTCCAGCCGTTTTGGAGGAGTATGGGAACGAAAATTGTGACACGAGAATTTTGTATATTAGATTTATTTAGAAAACCAACGGAGATACATATAATGCATCACAAATAAATATAAAATAGTTTAGTAAGGCTAATAATAGGTTTCCGTTTATAACTTAAATAATGTTTACCATGCGAACGGACTTTAAACAAACAAATAAAATAATAGCTTTAAATTAGAAACAAAGGTTAAATACACTATAATTGTGTAGAAGTAAGATCATTTTAATTATAATTTTAAAAAATAAATAAAAAATAATCATGGTAAATGCTTATTGGTGTACGGAACGTAGTTGCGTGCTATTTGTTTTTTTTTTCGCGGTCTATTTCAAAACATGCAGCCACAGTGACCTCTGAACTGTCCCCGACGATAGCGTCGATGTCGTGGTGGTTGCGAAGTTTTAACAGAAAAAAATATTCCGGTAGTACGATCTCATCGAAAATGTGCAAATGAGTAAAACCGCAGGCAAAAGCTAACATAACATTACATCACGCCAGGAACCCCCAAAGAGTTAGTCAGAGGTGTGCTTTAGTACGCCCACATTTGGCCAGTTATGTTCAAGTCCCATATAATAAGGAGCGAGCCTAATGCCATCAACCGGACACAAAACCAGACTCCGTAGCTGCTAATGAGAAATTCTTGATGGTAAAACCCATTAACAATGTTCCGACCTGGAGATCGAATCCAAGACCTAATGCTCCTATGCTCACTAGAGCATAGTGCATCACACGTGCCATATTCCAATTCACTTTGGGTCGCTGCAGCATATCTTCTATGTTCTCTATTATTCTTACTAATATTATAAAAGCGAAAGTGAGTTAGTTTGTTTGTTTGTTACGACTTCACGCCTAAATGGCTAAACCGATTTTAATGAATTTAGGTACAGAGATAGTTGAGACCCTGGAGACGGACATAGGCTATTTTTTTAAAGTGAGAAATGAGGGAGAATGAGGGAAGAAAAGGGAAAACTTAGCTTTGCTATTACAATAAATAAGGCGCAAGCCGCGGGCAAAGGCTAGTTTTATCATAAAATCTCGCCTATATCTTTGAAGGGTTAGTTTGTACCTACTATCGTACACCAGGGGTGTATAAAAAACACCCACAGACAACACTAAATAGGCATAGACAATATGGCACCGAACCTAAGCTAATAAGAGTAAAAAAAGACTCATATTAGCCCCGGATCAAAAGTTTTGAAATAGAGAAAGACCATTGCCGTGACCATTGCCAGCCGCGAGATCACGTCGGCTAGTTATGTTTTGGCATCTTGCAGGTAAACCTATGAGATTGTTAGCTTATCAACCGCACTATCCTGGGTGTGCCTTAAACTTACGGCCTCTCCCTCCACGATGGGGTACTAGCCTCGGCTTAGGGCATCCCTGGGGGAAACAAAAAACGGACAGGCAGAATCTGAGTACTAGCAGTAATAAATATACCTCAATATAGCTTCGTGCCCTCTCAGCAATTCACTAGGCGGTAAACTCCACAGGAAAGCCTCCAGCTTCTCAATGTCACCCTTCTGCTGCAACGCCTCACAAACACACTGCACTTGCTCCGAATTAAAGTTTAAACATCTCCTCAAATTACTGTTCTCACTTTCCGCAAAGTACGTCTGAGGAACTCTCTCCCTCTCACTATTCACGTTAACATTATCAAAAATCTGCTGATTCAACTTAATTTCCAAACTAGGGTTGTTTTCATTTTGAACGCAACTTTTTAGATCTTGGACTTCGTTGAAGTAGCCTGAACGCATCCGATCATCGCCTTCGATTTGAGAAAAGAGGTTATCGTTGGTCGGCGGCAATTTGAGTTCGAAATTCAAATACTTTTTGTTTCTTGGCGGGGAAAGGTAGTTTTCGAACGCCATTTTGTTACTTTCTTGTAAGTAAATATCTTTTGGACTCTTTTCATCATTTCTGGTTTTTTGTTTGCAAGAGAAGTATTGTTTTTCGTTTAATTCTGCTTGGTAGAAGTTTCCATTTTGATTTTCGTAGGGAAATGGCGGGAGGGATGTTTCAGATTCGCTTGTCAAGTCGCTGGATGGACTTAAGCGGTCCGAACACGACTCCATATTTGTAGATTTCATCACAGCCCCTCTTCTTACGGTTCTGTTGCTTCAATAATCTGCAACAAAACAATAAATTATTATTCTTATAGTTCTTTTTATTTTAATTCTTTACTGATTAATCAAAACTACCTTAGTTGTAATAAGAGTAAGTAACTTACTAATACCATAACAAAGGACTAAAATAAAAATAAAAACCGGTCAAGTGCGAGTCGGACTCGCGCACAAAAGGCACCTATTGTACATTATCTCTATAAAACGGCAAAAAAAACATGTTTGTTGTACGGGAGCCCAAATATATATTTATTTTTAAGTAAGTACCTATTTGTTGTTATAGTGGCCTGGCAACAGAAATAGATCATCTGTGAAAATTTCAACTGTCTAACTATCGCAGTTCAAGAGATACAGCTTGATGACAGACGGACAAATGGACAGCAGAGTCTTAGTAATAGAGTCCCGTTTACCTTTTGTGTACGGATCTCTAAAAGACAAGTTTATTTACACAAAAGAAATACTGAAACATTTCACATAAGTACATTATTTTGAGAGAAAAAATGCTGCACACATAGTGGAAAAGCTAAGTAATTAGTCTTAAAACCATAAACACCGGAAATTATAACATAATGTAACGCAAATAGGTATTGACTGTTTATAAAAACTTTTCATAATATTTTACAATGACCTTGTTTGTATTTTCTTTCAAAATAAAAACAAACATTTAAACCACCTTTAAATCAAAACTATGCAACGGATATTGCATATCCGTGACAATTACAAGTTATTTATAAGAATTTTCGTTGGTGTCGGGTAAAAATACGAAGTTATGTTTTCAAAACATGACACCGCTCGGACACGTATTGATAACAACTTGGTTTCCGTGAACTGCGCCATTTTCCTAGAAATTTGAAGGAAAATACTGTTTTTCTCACCTTTGCCGTCAACAAGATTGTAATTTTAGACGGTTTAAAAATTGCGCAGCAATTGTCAGCATTTGCTGGTTCACGTCACATCTAAATGCAATATTGTTTTGATGTTATCCAGTCTGGGAAGAGACAGAGCTATACAGGATGTCTAGTGCCATCTTTTTCCCACACTAGAATAGGGTTAAAATAATACTGGTAACCTAGAGAAGGAACGAAAAGATTACCCGTTTAAGGGCTTTCGTTTAGTTTTCGTTTCGTCATTCGTGCTAGGTATGGTTACTGACCAATCTTAGAAGTCAGGAGAAATCTTGCTCTTGTTAAGTATATAATTTACTAAATTCGTGATTCCGTTTTCAATTCTTCGATATTACAAGACATCACATTTAACGTCCCACCGCCTATCAGACGCCATCTTCGCCCGCGCCAACGTACTCTTTTTTCGATTCCTCAATCCAGTACAATTACCCTTTTTTTTTTCGGGTGGGAAATCATCAAATAACTTTCCCCGCTCTGGGCGGAGCGGGGAGGAGTGTCAGACTTGTACTGACTAAAACCCACCCATGTTCCTTCTATCGCCCTTTACGTTCCGGGGCCGCGGTATCTCTTTCGAACAACCCGGTACCATTTCCTTTAAGACAGCCCGCTGTTTCTAGGCCTTACTAATATTAATAAAAATGTAATGTATGACGAATCTATAAACCAATAAGAATAAACCAATTTTCGTCTCAATAAAACCAACACTATTTTTTGTACACGCATAGAGAATATCTCAAAATGGCTGCCAAAAATTGTATCGTTATTAAAACACGCGTTACATAAGCATCTAGAATATCGCTAGTCCATGACCGGACATCCTTACTTCCTTACTTATACTTATAATTATATATATATTTTTATTATATTTATTTTTTTTATATTATTAATATTATAAAAGCGAAAGTGAGTTTGTTTGTTACCTCTTCACGCTTTAATGGCTACACCGATTTTGATGAATTTTGGTACAGAGATAGTTGGGAACCAGGAGACGGACATATTTTTTCTTAAAAAAAAGTGGGATGTGAGGGTGAAAGAGGGAAGAAAAGGGAAAACTTAGCGTTGCTATTACAAATCAATAAGGCGCAAGGGAAACTGTGTTTCCCCGAATTTAACGCGAGCGAAGCCGCGGGCAAATGCTAGTATTGTATAAGATTTTGTTATTACCTATGTTAAATTTTAAGATTAATGAATAATGGCATTGTCGAGTTCTAGTTTCTACTTACTAACTTTTTATTTTCTCTCTGATTATGCAGTTCAGTGACATTTATGTTCATTGACATAAAGGTGGCGCTATTGCTGAGGATAAGGTTTGATGTTCAATTTCCAGGCGGGGCAAAGTTTTAGAGGGTTTTTCATCAGGGTAATTTTATCTTATTTATCGTATCTTATTCGTCGTTTTTTTTATCGTATTCCGGATTTGTGGTCACCCCTTATGACCTAGTACTGTTACGTACACCTATGCTAAGATAGGGTTATTTAGGCCTCATACAGGACTATTTTAATGTAAGTCTCATAAACGTAACCCTTTTTTTTGCGGATGGGAAATCATCAAATAACTTCCCCCGCTCTGGGCGGAGCTGGGGGAGTTTCAGACTCGTACGGACTAAAACCCACCTATGTTTCTTATTTTGCTTTTTATGTTCCAACCTCAGCAGGTTCCTTTGCTATGCTGACATGTCTTTAAGGCGCGCGTGGAACACGAACGCGCCGTCGACACGACGTGCTGTCACTAGACGGACAGGACGGTGAGCTACCCATTGCTCACCATCCACAGACCCGCATCTAAGGTGGCCGGGAGTTGCCTTGCAGCTACCGACGCAAGTACCTTCATCATTTTCCTGCCCTTGTCCCATTCTATTTGGGGTCGGCGCAACACGTTTTCTTCTTTCATTCTCCCCTATCAGACGTCACGGCATCATTTACTCCTTTCTCCTTCATATCATTCCTTACACAATCCATCCATCTTTTCTTTGGCCTTCCTCTCGCTCTCCGTCCATCAACATTCAGATCCATCACTCTTTTAGTCACATGTCCTTCATCCCTCCTCATTACATGTCCATACCAAGACAAACGACTCCCTTTCAATTTTTCTGTAACAGGCGCAACTTTCAAACTTCCTCGAATATATTCATTCCTTACTTTATCCATTCTTGTCACTCCACACATCCATCTCAACATTCTCATCAAGTACCTTACCTGGTTTTAAAGTTTTTATGTCGCCCATGGGCTTTGGACTTGGCTTTACGTGGCGTCCTTGTCTTGGGTTCGAACTGAGACCTTTGACTTGGCAGTCCGATGGTCGTACAGGCTATCACCATAATATGTCAGCAATATACTAAGTGATAGTCATTTTGTGTGAATGTATATCACACATCTTCTTACATAGTACTAACTGTCTTGCGCGGTTTCACCCGCATCTTTAGTTGCTGCCCCGGTCCCGTGGGTATTAGCGTAATGTTGTATAGCTTATGTTACTTCCTGATAATTTAGCTTCCTATTAGTGAAAATATGGTTCAAATCGGTTCAGTAGTTTTGGAGGCCATTTTTTTTTTGTAAGAAACGTTAAACACTAGGATTTTTTCCTGTATCGTGGGTGCATTTACAAACATTTAAACTCACATACACAAACAGCCAGACCCGAAACAACTATTTGCAAGCCATACAAATATTTGTTCCGTGCGAGAATCGAACCCGCGACACGCAGCGCAGCAGTCAATCGCTCAGTCACTGCGCCAACCGTGCTGTCAATTGGCATCAAGATAGCTTATATTCTGGATTAACACAAAAGCGCATGAAATCGTGTAGCTCTAAGAAGCCGAAGGCGAATATTGGGTTAAAATCAGGCACCTGATAATGGATGCAGGTTGTTGATGGATCTTAGGCGTTGCTTGGTTAGACTGGGAGACAAGACATCACTTAGTTGCCACGGTTTATTTGAATTAACAATAAATATTTGACGACACAGTTGCCTGAGCTGGCAGGGTGATCGACTGCTGCGCTGCGTGTCGCGGGTTCGATCCCCGCACGGAACTATTATTTGTATGGCCTACAGGTAGTTGTTTCGGGTCTGGCTGTTTGTGTATGTGAGTTTAAATGTTTGTAAACGCACCCACGATACAGGAGAAATCCCAGGTATGGGTTTTTAAAAAGAGAAAGAAAAGAAAATAAAAATATTTTATTTTAAAATTGTCTTTCTCGTCTTTATTAAGGATACAATGGTTTTGTTACAATATCCTGATTTAGAAGAGTGTCCATGGAGATTTTTGCCCATTCTTCTCCATAGTGATCTACGCTTTGGAATGGGAAACTACAGTACTTTCAAAGTTATTTTGCCTTGTGACTGGGACTGTAGCTTCATTTTCTTGTTGTTATTGTAACAACATTGTTGAAAAGTGCTTGTAACTGGCTTACTTTAAGATATACGGATTTGATTTGTTTTCAGAGGTAGTCAAACACGCAAATTAAATTAGGGCGCAAATAGGAATCTCACTTAAAGCCACCCTGACCTATTGGGATATTCTGTATCCAAAGGGTAAAACAGGACCATATTAATAAGACTGCGCCGTCACCGTCCATCCGTCTGACACGAGGCTGAATCTCATGAACCGTGATAGTTAGACAGTTGAATTTTTCACAGATGATGTATTTCTGTTGCTGCTATAACATCTATCCATCCATCCTTACAACAAACGTGTTTTTTTATGGATTTTAACATAGGTTGTTTTGTACTATCCTTGCCACGCGGCTTCGCCTGCTTAACCATAGTCCTGGTAATATGATAAATGCTTAAGTTAGTGAGGACGCATGACTGTTTGATAGTTAATCTTTAACGAAAACACTGCGATACGGATTTGAATTTATTTGGCCTACAGAAAACTTATAAAGTGAATTAACACACAGCATAGTCCGTACTAATATTGTAAAAGCGAAAGTGAGTTTGTTTGTTTGTTACGTCTTCACGCCCAAATGGCCAAACCGATTTTGATGAATTTTGGTACAGATATAGTTAAGACCCAGGAGACGGACATAGGGTATTTTTTTTAAGTGAGAAATGAGGGAGAAAGAGAGAAGAAAAGGGAAAACTTAGCTTTGCTTTTACAATAAATAAGGTGCAAGGGCAATTACTACAGATAGCAGGTACCTGCAAATCAGAAAAGGGGAACTAAGTTACCCAGAATTTAACGCGAGTGAAACCGCGGGCAAAAGTTAGTCTACTTATTATAAAATCAGGATACTTTTTTTTTTTTTTTTCAAGTGGGAAATCATCCAATGACTTCCCCCGCTCTGGGCGGAGCGGGGGGGGGCATGTCAGACTTGTACTGACTAAATCCCACCTATGTTCCTTCTATTGCCCTTTACGTTCCGGGGCCGCGGTATCTCTTTCGAACAACCCGCAACCCCGGCAGGCGGAGGCCCTGGCAAGCCCCTCTGCTTTGCTGACTCTCTTTGAGGCGCGCGTGAAACACGAACGCGCCGTCGACACGGCCTGTCGTCAATAGACGGACGGACGGTGAGCTACCCATTGCTCACCGTCCACAGGCCCGCATCTACGGTGGCCGGAAGTCGTCTCGCGGCGCCCGGCGCCCGGGGCGTCTCCCGCGGCGGCTGGGTTGGCCTGATGTTCTCTCCCTCAAACGCCCGGCCACCTCCTTTGCTAGCATTACTGCTTCGCAGAAGGTGGTGACCGCTTCCCATTCCCTCTCGCTCCGGACCATGGCCTGAACCAGGGCCGGACGCGAGAGATCGCCGCCGCCGATCGCCTCCACGAGGGCACGGGCGGCGGTGCTCCGCCCAAGCTGGGCAGACCGCCACTGTGTGCTCCACCGTGAAATCAGGATACTTTGTGTAGCTTTTAGAGTGAAAGAGTAAAAAACATACCCCACCATTTACACAAACTACAGCTTATGTAATAGTAGGTATATTATGTTGTGAAGAAACTAAATAAATACTTATTCAACTACTCTGGTATATTGGGACGCGGCAAAGATCTAACAATGCTCAGAAAAAACAGAAGAGCTATAAAATTTGCACGCTGTGTCAATTTTTCAAAATATTTCTTATTTAAACCTTTGATAGTCGTTCCAGATAGTCAGTGTCCCGAAAGTCTGACAACCAGTCTTACCAAGGGGTATCGTATTACCCAGTACTAACTGGGTTGTGGAGGTCAGATATGCAGTTGCTCCTTGTAAAATAATGGTATTGGGCTACCTTCGGTTAGACTGGAAACCGACCCCAAATTAGCTAGGAAAAGACTAGCAGATGATGATGACATTATAGTTTCCTAACTTTCTGATTAATAATTCATTACCTAATTGATTGAAAATTACGATTTATAAAATTAATTACAAAATTAACAATGAAAATCACAAAAAAGAACGTGCCGGAATTTTCAAATTAACCGTTAGAAACTCGATATTTTTCTTAACATTGCACTTTTTCATGACTCTTGTACAAAAATACAATTTACCTACTTGTATTCAAATTATGCACTTCAGTATTATTTAAATAAACAACCCTCACCTTAGCACAGTCCGAGCACAATAATAAAAATCACTATCACTTTTTCACTAAAAATATTAACGTAATATAAATTATTAATAATGTCTTTTTCATATATAATGGCTACACCCTCACTAACCGAGGACGCGGATTCGAATAACAAAAGCTATCTCGCATTTCAAAGCCCCAGACAAAGACGGCAAATGTGCGAGAGAGATAGGAGATGGGGCGGAGCATCGCCGAGTGTTCCAAGTTTGAATTATTTGTTTTTTTTTATTTTTTAACGTTTGACCTCTAAAAAGGCGGGATTTTACGACTGGGTCCGATTTGCAAAATGGCGTTCAAAGGTGTATGTTAGGGCAAAGCGTATTTTTTTTAAGTCCGGGAATTGATTTTGAACTTTTTATTGTATTTTTGTTACGCGTTTTCTCCGTCAATTACGGGCCGATTTTCAAAATTCTTGTTTTTTTTTCAATTTTATAATCGACAGACACATTCAATTGGTACACTTCCAAAGGGGTCCCGTAGTCCCATATCAATTTTATTGCTTCGGTAAAATATGAGTTATCTTCTAAAATATGACGGCACGGTTGGCGCAGTGGCTGAGCGATTGACTGCTGCGCTGCGTGTCGCGGGTTCGATTCTCGCTCGGAACAAATATTTGTATGGCCTGCAAATAGTTGTTTCGGGTCTGGCTGTTTGTGAGTTGAAATGTTTGAAAATGAACCCACGATACGGAGAAATTATTAGAACTTGCAAAAAAAATCACTTCTATTCTATAGAGTCCAACGCACATTACAAAACAATGAAGAAAAAAGTTTTGAAGCAATACAATGATGTGCTAATTGAAAATCAGATACATTGTAGACCAACACGATCACTGATTAATTGCTAAGTCACGGACTAGACTTGTCTTGACTGAAACCCATCCATGTTTCTTATTTTGTTCTGCGGTATCTCTTTCGAACAAGCCGCAACCCGGGCAGGACTTGCAACCCCGACAGGACACTCAGTTTGGAGTTTGACATGTTGAATAGTAGAAAGAAACACTCGCGCTAATTGTTTTTAGATTAATTTACAGAATTCAAATTCATTTACTTGCTCATGTGCGGGTTTGCCTACATGGAGTTCGTTACTTTTGCCCACGGGATCGTGCTACGGGATAAAAAGTATCCCATATGTTAATCCATGCTATAAACATACACACTATAAATATAATGATACTTTATTTTTTAACAAAATCCTATCCTTACTAATATTATTAAAGCGAAAATGAGTGTTTGTTTGTAACGTCTGCACGCCTACATGGCTAAACCGATTTTGATGAATTTTGGTACAGAGATAGTTGGGACCCTGGAGACGGACATTGGCTAACTTTTTTTTGAAAAAAAGTGATAAATGAGGGAAGAAAAGGGAAACTTAGCTTTGCTATTAAAATAAATAAGGCGCTTGGGAAAAAACTACAGGTTACAGCGGGTACCTGCAAATCAGGAAAGGGGAAATGTGTTACCACGAATTAAACGCGAGCGAAGCCGCGGCCAAAAGCTAGTAAATTAATAAATTAAAATGAGCTAAAGAACAAAAAATGGGTCAAAAAATTCGTTCTTAACGCTGTCAACTAGTAATGTCCCCAAAAGACTGCTAGCTTAACCTCTGGCCAAGGTTAAAAGCCCTTGGGTCATGGAAAGTGTCAACGAAGCGTTTCGAAAATCTCCTTAAGATAGTGAGCACAAGGACCCCACGGTCCCTGAGTTTCAACTTCAAAATGATCGAAAATATAGTTATCAATAAGGTTACTATGGTTACGCCACTTGAAGTTCTCTGCAGCCGCAGCAGCAGCGCCAGCACAGCACGAAGAGCTAGGAAGATGGGATAGTGCAAGAGTATCGACATATGTTGCGTCCCACATTAAAAGCCTACCAATCTTCTACGGTATTTTACCATAGTTGCGTCCCAAGCCATTGGATTCTGAAACAGTGGAAAGCCGACTGTGACAAGAGCTCGTCGGGTGATGTCGTTAATATTCGCGAGCTGCGGAAACGCCCGCACTTCAGCTTCACGTCGGATGAAATCGCCGGATGATATTGTTGGCTGACATCATCGGATGATTTCGTAAATGTGTGGCTTTCATATAAGTTTAAGTTAGGCAGTTTTACGTGAAATTTTAACAAAGATCCTTCCTCACAAACTTGAGATTTTGCAACTGCTTTGAGTACAGAAGCAACCAAAAGATATTGTCTATTGTAGACTATAAACATACAATTTCACTGCATTGCATTACACAAAACAGCCCATTTATGTGACAATTGAAAAAAAAGGTGATACCGTGTAATACCGATGCAATATTGTCTGTTTCCCTGGTGTCAAATGACTTACGGCAGTTTTACCTGGAACTCAGCCGTGGGAACTCTACACCTAACTACTGCGAACCGATGATGGTATGTTCACGACTTACCGTCCGTAAAGTTGGCAGAGAGAACTAGGCAACAGTTTGTTTAAAAAAAAAAGATTGGTGAATATAAATTGGGTTAAGCTAAGGAAGAAACTGAACAAAGAAATTGCGCACAAAACCACAGGGTGGGAATTCATCAAATAATTTCCCCCGCTTTGGGCGGAGCGGGGGGGCATGTCAGACTTGTACTGACTAAAACCCACCCATGTTCCTTCTATTGCCCTTTACGTTCCGGGGCCGCGGTATCTCTTTCGAACAACCCTCAACCCCGGCAGGCGGAGTCCCTGGCAGGCCCCTCTGTCTTTTCTGGCATACCTACTCCGTTTACCTCGTCCACTTTCACTCCTGGATAGGAGTACTACACACCTGATCTTTCAAGACCCAATAAGACCATCATTGTGCCCTTCCAGTCTATTAGATTTCTAAAAAGATTTTCTCTCAATACGTCTGTATATTTTCAGGGTTCGGTCCCTCAAAAGGAAAACTTTGTTGACCGTCTGTCTGTGTGTCTGTCAATACCCTTTATATCAGTAACGCGTGGAGGTATCGAGTTGAAATTACTCCATTATTAAACCATATACTCAAATCTGTTGTCCCTTAGAGCTGTGAAAAAAATCAACCCTCTAAGTCTACGCAGTCAAAAAAATATTATGGCTGTTGATGTTGCAAGTTTGTACGGAACCCGCGGGGCAGAAGTCAGACTCGCTTTTAGGCAATTTTTATAAGATTGTTACTTCATAATCATAAGGAGGAGGAGCTCGTGGCTAAATAAATAGTAGCCGCTCGGGTCGATCTTTAGGTTAAGCCGCGCTTGCCTAGATTGGTCTGTGGATGGGTGACCACCCGTTACATACCGAGTTTCCTCCGTGCCTCGGAAAGCACGTTAAGCCGTTGGTCCCGGCTGTCATTTGTAGATCTTTGACAGTCGTTACAGGTAGTCAGTGTTCCGAAAGTCTGACAACCAGTCTTACCAAGGGGTATCGTATTACCCAGTATTAACTGGGTTGTGGAGGTCAGATAGGCAGTCGCTCCATGTAAAATACTGATATTCAGCTGCATCCGGTTAGACTGGAAGCCGACCCCAACATAGTTGGGAAAAGGCTAGGCAGATGATGATGACTTCATAATCATAAGTCCGTGATTATGGTCTAGTTTGCGAAATTTTGACCTTAAGGAGTGGTCCCAACAAAATTTTATTAACATTGCTTTGTGAACTATCTTCTATAATATTTTTTTCTGTAGCTTTTAGATAATTAACGATGGATAATTAATACACGATATGAATTTGTGTCAAATACTACGTAACTTAACAATAATAAAAAAGCGGATTATTTTATCTCCAAAATAAATTCTGACTGCCACGAAAAACACTGAAAAGTAGAAAATAACAAATCAAAAATTCAATTAAATAAACGAAAGTCACCAACTTCTGGAAATAAAGTTTGTTATCGAGAGTAGTCTGTTTTTTTTGCTGAAGTCAATTTTTTTTTTGCACAAATGTTTTTGTTGGATGCCTTTAACTCATTTTCATCACATAACCAAACCACCAACATATTCTAAAATTAAAAAGCACACTATGCGTTAATCCAGGGTATAAGCTTTCTACATACCAAATTTCATCCAAATGAGTCCAGACGTTTGAGCTTGACGGAGTAAGAAAACATACCTACACACACACATACAAACTTTCACCTTCATTATATTAGTGTGACAACAAACAAATCAGCTTTGAAAGCAATTTTAAGTATTAAGACTACTAAGTTTTAATAACAAGCGTTCATTCACACGCTGTTTCCTGCATTTTTGCAAACTAATAACTTACATCATTGATAAACGCTAACTTAGTGAAATAAGCACTATATTTGAACTTCAATGTTGTGAAATATTATTATAATGCTGTATCAGGATAATTCCCACGATGTGGTGTGATCGTGTTGTGGATGTTATTAATTTAAACGGGTTTATGTGGGATTATATTACTTAAAATACATTAATTAGTCTAGAATCTCCAAGTAAAATCTAACTGTATGTTTTACTTGTTTTCACACCCACACAGTACTAACTTTATTAGGTTTATATTTTTCTTTTTTAGGGTTCCAGACCTCGGGCGCCGCGAGACGACTCCCGGCCACCGTAGATGCGGGCCTGTGGACGATGAGCAATGGGTAGCTCACCGTCCGTCCGTCTATTGACGACAGGCCGTGTCGACGGCCCGTTCGTGTTTCACGCGCGCCTCAAAGAGAGTCAGCAAAGCAGAGGGGCTTGCCAGGGCCTCCGCCTGCCGGGGTTGCGGGTTGTTCGAAAGAGATACCGCGGCCCCGGAACGTAAAGGGCAACAGAAGGAACATGGGTGGGTTTTAGTCAGTAAAAGTCTGACATGCCCCCCCGCTCCGCCCAGAGCGGTGGAAGTCATTATAAGATTTCCCACCCGAAAAAAAAGGGTTCCAGACCTCGAAAGAAAGAAACGTAACCTTTATTGGTTCACTGGTTCGTCTGTCTGTCTATCAAACCTCTTTATCTTGGTAACGAGTGGAAGTATAGAGTTGAAATTTAAACTGTTTTCTCAAGTACGTGGTTCCTTGGAGCGGTGAAAGAATCCAAGCTCTAAGTCTACGCAGTCAAAAGATATGACTCTTAATGGCGCAATGGACAATATCCAACATGGCCGCTGTGCAATAAGGAGTATCGGAATACACGATAGTTAATTGGCTTTTTTTATTACGTAAGTTGCAAATACTAGATACCGCAGCCCCGGAACGTAAAGGGCAATAGAAGTAACATGGGTGGGTTTTAGTCAGTACAATTCTGACACTCCCCCCCGCTGAACGGGGAAGTTATTTGATGATTTCCCACCCCAAAAAAAAAGTTACAAATACTTCTGTAACACGAACTAGAAGTATGCCAAAATGTACATTTTATAGTATTCTACGCGACTAATAACATCCGCCAGTCGCCATTGACGCCTAATGTTAAGATTACAGGTTCTTACCTATGTTATATAATAATTATATGAATAGTTTCTATGCATTTTAATGTTCACTAGGAAGTTAGAAAAAACAATGCATAGGTACCCTAACTAATTGTCTAGGCAGGTATTAAAAATGGCTTACTTAATGTATTATGACTACTAAACATATTTATAAAAATGTGGTGTTACATGTATAAGCAAATAAGGTGTCTTGGAAAAATCCATTGATTGTTTTGTATATAGTGACGTCAATATATTTATTTTTCTACGTATAAGTAGGTAGATACATACATTACTTTTAATACGTATTAAGGTGGTTAAATTTCAAGTATATACGCAATTAAGTGAATACTGCTTAATGTACAGTTTCACCTTCTTAAATGTACCTACATGAATACTTGGTTTATGGTTTCAAAATAAACAAACCTTTATTCTTACCATTAGGCGTAGATGGCGACTGGCGGATGTTATTAGTCGCGAAGAATACTATAAAATGTACATTTTGGCATACAGCTAATGCGTGTTACAGTAGTATTTGCAACTTACTATTAATAAAAAAGCTCGTTACAGGTGGTGGTCTGTGGTTTCTGCGTAACCGCATGGAGAAAAAGGCATTAGTTTATGTACCTACTAGCTTTAAGCCGCGGCTTCGCTCGCGTTAAATTCGAGATAACACAGTTCCCCTTTCCTGATTTTCAGGTACCTGCTACCTGTAGTTTTTGCCCATGCGCCTTATTTATTGTTATAGCAATGCTAAGTTTTCTTCCCTCTTTCTCCCATTTTTTTTAAGTTAGCCTATGTCCGTCTCCAGGGTCCCAACTATCTCTGTACCAAAATTCATCAAAATCAGTTTAGCCATTTAGGCGTGAAGATGTAACAAACAAACAAACAAACTCACTTTCGCTTTTATAAGATGAGTAAGGACGTATGTTAAACTTATTGTATCAATTAAAAATTAAATTATCTTGTACAACATTCATTCAACATCAACTCCATGGAAAAAAGGCTTTATTTTATATAAACACCAGCATTGACCAGCAGTTTCATGCGCTGCTCAGCTCCCTTTCTGACGAGAGCCACCCTTATCATTTAAAGGTATGAAAAATAGATTGCAACCGATTCGCAGATCTAACGAAAAAAAAAACATAAAATTTCGTCGTTGTATGTTCTCAACGAGTTCATTTAGAACTTGGCTGTTATTATTGCAACAGCATTCATATAATAAGTCGCCAAGTGACGCCATGAAGGCACTCAAATAAACAATAACAAAAAAGAATCAATCGACACAACAATTATTTCTAATGGCGCCAAACCTAACCTAAAAAGACCGCCCGGTCAGACAGCGAAATTGGCGGCAAAAGGCACCGCAGTGTACTTGACACCATGTTATTGTAAACAACGTATTTGTTACTGTAAACTAAATGTAATCTTAGATTATGTCGTGCGGTCATTTGACCATATTTGTTTGTTGTTTTAATAAATCAATAGGTTGGTACTTACTATTTATTGCTAGCCCATAACTGCATTATACAAGATTCGGTTATGCATCCTCAAAAACTGGCCAAGTACAAACTTGCGACATTAACAGCCATATTTTGGACTGCGTAGACTAAGAAGGTTGATTTTATTACAGCTCTTAGGGACCTTGTGTACCTATATGGTTTTAAGTAAAGTTTCCGTTTTTCCTTTTGAGTTGCGGATCTCTAAAAAACATAAAGAATCCTCCAAAAAATTCAAAATCAATTAAAATATCTGTACATACACAGTTCCCCTTTCCTGATTTGCAATTAGATACCTGCTACCTGTAGTTTTTGCCCTTGCGCCTTAGGTATTTATTGTAATAGGAAAGCTAAGTTTTCCCTTGTTTTCCGCTTTCTCCCACATTTTTCACTTTAAAAAAAAATGCCTATGTCCGTCTCCAGGGTATCAATTATCTCTGTACCAAAATTCATCAAATCGGTGTAGCCATTTAGGCGTAAGGACGTAATAAACAAACAAACTCACTTTCGCTTTTATAATACTAACTTCCGCCCGCGACTTCGTCCGCGTGGCATAGTTACTTTACGCTAACTTTAACCCCCGTGATGATCGAAAAAAAATATCTTTCTCTCACCTTTTCTTCCCTCTTTCTCGCCCTTTTCTTACTTTGAAAAAATAGCCTATAATAAAGCAGATATAATTAGGACCCTGGAGGCTATTAAGTATAAACTTAATAGCCTCCAGGGTCCTAATTATATCTGTACCAAAATTCATCAAAATCGGTGTCGCCATTCAGGCGTGAAGACGTAACAAACAAAGTCAATTTCGCTTTTATAATATTATATTAAGGGAGTGAGGGTGTTTTCTCTCTGCAAGTAATCCAACAATTAGTTTCAATATGAATAATAATATAAATAATTATGAATAGTTTAAATTATTGCAGAATAGGTGCGCGGAGTCTTTGTGCAAAGTTTGTGTGAATATTTTAATATTTTTTAAACTTAAAAGGTTTCCATTTAAGAAAGAATATCGTGGCTAAATAATCGATATTTATCGCTTGCTTTTACCCGTTACATACCGATTTTAACGTGCCTCGGAAAGCACGTTTAGCTTTTAATCCCGACTGTCATTTGTAGATCTTTGACAGTCGTTTTAATCAGTGTCCTGAACGTCTGACAACCAGTCTTACCAAGGATATTGTATTACTCAGTACTAAGTGGTTTGTGGTGGTCGGATCGGGTTGGGGCCGGCTTCCAGTCTAACCGGAATAACCGGATGCAGCTGAATATCAGTATTTACATGGAGCGACTGCCTATCTGATCTCCACAACCCAGTTAGTACTGGGTAATGCGATACCCCTTGGTAAGACTGATTGTCAGACTTTCGGAACACTGACTGACTGAACAACGACTGTCAAAGATCTACAAATGACAGCCGGGACCAACGGCTTAACGTGCTTTCCGAGGCACGGAGGAAACTTGGTATGTAACGGGTGGTCACTCATTCACAGACCAACCTAGGCAAGCGCGGCTTAACCTAAAGATCGACCCGAGCAGCTGCTATTATTTAGCCACGAGCTCCTCTCTCTCTCTATGCAGATGGTAACAGATTTAGGCTTGCTACTCGCCTAATGTGGATATTATTTATGTGGATATTGAAGCATAGCGCTTTGCTCGTGAATTAATTAAAAAGAATTATCCCAAACATTTCGAACAAGCACCCTTCTGCATCAAAATCCCTAAATCACTCGAATCACACTTAATAAGGGTTGTTATCTGACACCAAACGACGGTTCCACCCCTGTTTGCATCTAGCCAATCAGGGCGCGACAAACTCACCCCCTAATAAATATCGACCAATGAGGAGGAAGTAATACTTCAGGTGCGTTTAGGTGTAGGATTTCTTTGGCGGATGCTTAAAAAAGTAATTTTGGGATTTAAACTGGTATCAAACGTGTTTTGGGAGTAGATATAAAAAATGTTTTAAAAACACTTACACTTCAATGTTGAAAATATGTTTAGGACTTCATGATGACGTTATGATAACCCAGAGGGTAAGACCTCGCTTCTTATGCATGAGGTTGTGCGTTCAAATCCGGGCAAGTACTGTTTGACAACTTACAAATCTCATGACATTAATAGAACTAACTTATTTACTCTGAACGCTCTTACTGTGCACGTTTTTTACACCGTTCTCACATATTTGTATAATCTCAACATGAATGATGTAAATACGATTTTGTAATAATATTATAATTTAAAATAGTGTACATTCCATGGAGTTTCTTGCCCATTCTTCTCCATAGAGATCAACGTTTTGTAATGGGCAACTACAGTACTTTCACAAGTTATTATGCGTTGTGACTGTAGCTTCATTTTGTTTCTTGACATTCAAAGGGCCTTTTATGGTCTAATTGAAATAAATGCTTTGATTTGATTTGATTTGAACGGATATGAGGTAATGGCAAACCGCGAACCGAATGTGACACGAAGCTTGTAAGTACTAGTTTAATACAAATAACTGTTTTTTAGCTATTGCATAGCTTCTATTGCGGGCCTTGAGCGCGGGGACCGAATCCAGAAATTCCGTAACGAAAAAAAACCTGACGCTCCCCACTCCGACGGGCACGGAGGTGTGGCTTGTCTAACGTCGTTTACACAATACGGTCAGTTATTTCAATCCCGATTCTAATGTTTTAATAGCGTGTTTGGTAGAGAATCGGATAGTCAATCGACATTACGCTGGATCAAACCCAAGGTCTTGTTTTTCTATTTGCGACTTCTTTTCATTGGAAGTACTTTTTAAATATTATATTTAGTTTTTTATTTTTTTATTTATTGTCTAAGTTGATAAAAAAATGTTTCTTTTTGCGACTTCTTTTCATTGGAAGTACTTTTTAAATATTTTATTTAGATTGTTTTTATTTATTGCATAAGTTGATAAAAAATGCTATGCAATAGCTTTACCGCGGCAGTCCCCGAGTGCCATACGTATTTTTTTATTTAAATAATTATACAAAATGTGGACCCAAAAAAACAATATTAATTAGTCCGTTACAGGCACTTTTGGATGTCAAAAACAAAAAGATGAAGCTACAGTCCCAGTCATAAGGCATAATAACTTGTGAAAGTACTATATTTGCCCATTCCAAAACGTAGATGGAGAAGAATGGGCAAGAAACTAAATGGGCACATTGGACACTCTTTTTAATCATAATATTTTTTACAAGATCATGGTAAGTAACATTGATGTCGAGATTATAAGTTTATGTGACAACGATGAAGTTACATGAACATTAAGAGCTTCCAGAATAAAAAATAAAACCGACTTCCAAAAGAAAACTAAAACAAGTTTTTTTATTTTAGCATTTTTAGTTATGTTATAATGATATTATATCACATTATATTTATCGAGTATTCATTTTCCATTGTTACTAAAAGATTAGCAGATTATCCATATAAACATAGAAAAAAAATGCATTATAGACGATAACTCATAAACTACCTAAGAAATATAAGTAAAACGGCACGGTTGGCGCAGTGGCTGAGGGATCGACTGCTGCGCTGCGTGTCGCGGGTTCGATTCCCGCACGGAACAAATATTTGTATGACCTGCAAAAAGTTGTTTCGGGTCTGGCTGTTTGTGTATGTGACTTTATATGTTTGTAAACGCACCCACGATACAGGAGAAATTCCTAGTGTGGGGCAACGTTTTAAAAAAAAAATGGTATGGGACCATCTGGGAAATATACCCTATCAAACAAAATTTTGCAAATCGGTCCAGGCGTCTTCCAGTAATCGGTGAACAATGAACATACATAAAAAATAATAGATTCCGATTAATTTTTTTTTGGCGGTTTTATAGGAGAAATCAATAATTCAAAAGTTTATAGTCACAAATACTTTACAATATTCACACACCAAATTCCTATGGATTAACTAGAATACAACAGAAGCGTTATCAAATCTAAACAAATGCCAATCTAAATCCGATCGCCATTCGTTTCCACAAACATGGTGATATGGAGAGCTGATAAAGGATTGTCCTCACCCAAACCAGTTCGAATGTGATGCAGCTTAGGGATATTTAAAGGAAGTAAAGTTTTTTGGGATTAAGCGAGGGAGGTGTGAAGTTCTATTATTGTTTGTTAAAGTTTTCATTTAAGATTGTGCCTAACTTTAACTTTTAAATGATGACAGTGGCTTGGGTCGCGCTTAAGGTTAACGAGCTGTACAAAGCAAACACTTTGTAAAACGTCTAGATTTTCATCGCAAAGTTACCCGTATCTGTACAGTGTACATACCACAAGCCAAAACAATACATAAAGAAAAGACTTAAACAAACTACTAAACAAAGACCTAAACAGTTCACAAAAGTGGTCTAGTACAACGAAAAAAAAAGGTTAAAAGGACCACAAAAAAAATGAGATTTTCGATATTTTTTATACATATATATCTATAACAAAGAAAATTTCATAGACTAAAGACATAATTTTCTAAAACTTTTAAAACACGGAACTGTATTTTTTAAAATATTCAATTAAAACTGCATTTACGGCGGACATGATATTCAAAATTCAAATAAAAACAAACGCCGAAATATTTTCGGCCTTATTTCTATTCTTTCGATGCACTACTGTCGTATACTTGTGTTAGTCCACGCCCAGTCTGCAGCTAGCCTCACCTCTACGAATACCTAAAGATTAGCTTCTTACCGCGCCTTAAGCCGTTATCCAAGGTTGGGCTGTGGATGGATGACCACCCATTACATCCAAGTTTCCTCCGTGACTTGGAAATTAGGTACGCTAAGCTACGATCCCCGGTATCGTTTGAGAGACCTTTGGCAGTCGTTGACGGTTGTTGTCGAGTCAGTGCCTCAAACGTGTGGTCTGATAACCAGTCTTACCAAGGGTATTATATTACCCAGTACTAACAGAGGTTAGATAAGAAGTAGCTTCATGTAAAATACTGGTATTTAGCTGAATTCAGTTAGCTTAGAAGCTGACCCCGAGGCAGATAGCTGTAGAATCAATCGACATGAGCTTCAGAAACCATTCTCCATTAAACGAGGCTGGCTAACTTGAAAAGGATGGTATGACCTTAATGCCATGGAAGAAGGCGTTTGATGTTGAATGCAACTTGTGTCGAATCCCTTGCACCATCCCGTCTAGTAATGCACTGCGCTGGAGCGGCTGCTGCAGGTACTAAAAACCTCAAACGGCGTAAATACAATAAATTAATTGGTAGTTATGTGTATGAGGCGTTTGGATTTGAAACAATAGGGCTATTTTCGGGATATAACCAAGCGGTTGGTTGACTCTTCAACCTGACAGACAGAGGTGTTGCCGGGGAGTTTGTTCCGCCTCTTCTTCTTTCCAGCTAAAGCATTAGGAAGTTGCGAAGGGTGGACATTTTGTGGGACTGTCTCTTGTAATTTGACGTTCAAAAAGTGCTAATTATCAGCCTAATTTGAATAAAATGACTTTTGATTTTGAAGTGAACTAAAATTTGACCCTGTTTCGGGCCGAAGAATGAAAATTGCCATTGAATTGAATGTTACTCCTGCAGAACATGTTTTTTCCCTAATCTCCGGTTATCGAACTGAATAGCGACGAATAAATGTGCAAGGACGTCAGTTCAACATCCTAATCCGCTTTTTTTCAACTTCATTACGTCAAGTACGTCAAAAGGGCGTCTTAGTTGACACTAATGTCACAGAATAAATAATAGTACTACTGCCCTTTCATTTTCCTTAAACCTCTGGTTTTGCAGGCTGACCTTTATTGCAACGGTGATAAGGTTTATTTCAGAGGTAAAATGTGTTTGAAAGATCTTTAGTGTTATGCCTTGTCCACGGGGTACAAATGCGCAATGGTTTATTGTTAACGTTCGATTTAGCGATGTAATACTCTTTGTTGGTGATTTGTATTTAGGGTTGGCACTGTGATTTAAAAATGTAAGAAAGAACTACCGTGGCAACAAATTCAAATTCGTTTGTCTAGCCTATGTAAATCCTGCCGGGGCTGCGACTTCTTCGAAAGAAATACCGCGGGCCCCAGAAAATAAAGGGCAAAAGAAGGAACAAACATGGATAGGGTCAGTAAAAGTCTGACAGTTATTTGAAAAAAAAAGCTAAATTTAAGACTGCCAACACTTCTAGTTTCTATGATATCGTGATGTAGGACGTGAATAGAATGAATTATGTAGTTATCTCAGGGCTGTAAATATTTCGTATATATAAATATACACTTCTCATCAAAAAATTCGAAACACTTTCGTTTTTATTGTTTTTGTCCTAATTTTTTACAAAAGAGAATTAATTCCATGAAAAAAAAAACATTATTGTGTAGCTGGCAGTTTGGTCATTACAGTAAGAAGAAAAAAATCAAAATTCGAAATTAGAATTTCATTTGTTTATCCTATAAATGAAATTAATCACTGTTTTAAGACAAATGTGTATTTAGGGTTGGAGTACGTTTCTCGTTTAAAAACTAAAAATTAGCGCTTGTCTTTAAACTTTTTGTTTCTTATTTCATTTACTGTGACTTTGGGACGTCTGAAAAAACTTTTTTTTCTAAAACATATGGATACTTCGCCCGCAGAAGCCGCCCAAGTGGTGGCATTGCTGGATTCTGGACTTAGTCAGCGTGTTGTGGCTGCAAGATTGCATCTAAGCTTATCATCTGTTCATAGAGTCTACAAACGCTATCGGGAGACTGGTTCGTTCACGCGCCGTTCAGGATCTGGCAGGAATCGGGTCACTTCTGAGCGAGATGATCGATTTATTGTAACAACTTCTTTACGAAATCGACGCCTTAACGCTTTTCAACTGCAGCAGCAGCTTCGCGTTGTACGAAGAGTAGCTGTAAGTGACTCTACAATAAGAAGAAGGTTGAAGGAACGCGGATTGGCACCGCATAAGCCAGCGAATGGGCCGAAATTAACTGCAGACCATCGAAGAGCGCGCCTTAACTTTGCACGCGAGCACCTAACTTGGTCATACCTTCAGTGGAGTAAAGTACTGTTTTCTGATGAGTGTAAAATTATGCTGTATGGTAACGACGGAAGGAACAAGGTCTACAGAAGAGATGGAGAACGTTTTGCACAATGCTGCATTGAAGAAAAGGTCAGCTATGGTGGCGGTTCGTGGACGGTTTGGGGAGGAATCAGCGCCGACGGTAAGACAGAACTTGCCTTTGTGTCTGGGCCACGGCTGCCTGCACTAAACTCTCATCGATACATCGAACAGTGTCTTGAACCTCATGTGATGCCCTATGCACATTTTATTGGCAACGACTTCATATTCATGCACGACAATGCTAGAGCTCACACCGCGGGCGTCGTACGAGATTATCTTACCGAAGTCGGTATCTCCATTATGGTATGGCCAGCAAGAAGCCCGGACATGAATCCCATTGAACATCTATGGGATGAATTAAAGAGACGAATTCGAGCAAGAGATCCAGCCCCAGAAACACTTAGCCAGCTGCAAAATGCAATCCAAGAGGAATGGGATAATATACCACAACATGTGATCGTGACTCTCATCCGATCGATGAAGAACCGTATGGAAGCAGTAATAAGAGCTCGCGGAGGGAATACAAGTTATTAAATAAACGTTTCTTACATTTTTTTTTCATTTACGCGTGTTGTTTTACCCATTTCCTTCATATTCCATACAGGGTAAAAATTACTCATTATACAAAATACGAAACCTATGAAGACTTAATTTGAATTTAGAACATTAACATTAGGATTTAAAAACCTCATACTACTTACTATTAAATGACATTTTACATTTATTCCTAAATATACACATTTTTCTGATAATCCTTATCAAATCATAAACTGCGAGGTGTTTCGATTTTTTTGATGAGAAGTGTAGTATTTGTACAATTAATGTTCAATCCATAAAAAAAACAAAGGTTTTGTTCCTAAAACCAAGATGCTGATCGAATACATACAAAATGCGTCTCTAACATCTAGAACTTGGGCCAGTAGTAACATCATCATCTGCCTAGCATTTTCCCAACTATGCTGGGGTCGACTTCCAGTCTTGAAGCGACTGCCTATCTGACCCCAATAACCCTGTTGATGACTGAGTAATACAATACCCCTTGGTAAGACTAGTTGTCAGACTTTCGGGACACTGACTATCTGTAACAACTGTCAAAGATCTACAAATGACAGCCGCGACCAAAACCAAAATCAAAAGTCAAATGACTTTTGATTTAAATTAGGCTGACAATAATCAGCGCTTTTTGAACGTAAAATTACAAGAGTGTTTATTTAGGAAGAAGAAGTGGACCAACAGCTGAACGTGCTTTCCGAAGCACGGAGGAAACTCGGTATGTAAGGGTGGTTACCTATCCGCAAGCAGCAATGGCAATTTCAAAACAGTGGTCAAAAGTGTGTTTTAACGTTTTCTGAAGAATTTTGTGAAGTAGACCAAGTAAAAAAAAACTTGTTTATTGGAACGAAGTTCCTTATCGCGCGTTGCGAAAGGGGGCTAGACGGAATAATTAAGACCAAAAGTTGTAATGACACTTTTTGCTATAGTTGTAAGCCGTGCGGCGTGTGTGTGTTTCTCTGTCTGTCTCTCTCTCTCTCTCTCTCACAAAAAGCAAGCTAGTTATTTTCGTTTTGTCTTTCTATTTCGCATTGAACAGTGTGGTGTCGCGACGATTATTTTTGTTGACTGTATAGAGGTTTTTTGTACATAATAAATAATAACTCCGTTCCATCCGGGTGTCCCTTGATACCTTTCAAGTTTTTTTCTGTGCAAAATGCTTCTTAAATTCAATTTGTATTCATGTTACTAATACTATCGCCTTCTGTTTTAAGATCTTTTAAATACATAAATTTCAATCATAACCTCATACTTTTTAGAAATCGGTTAGTAATGCAATAAATCTAAATGGGCAACCCTGTTGCATGCCTCACAAGTGTTCACAATAGGGTTGTTCATTTGCACCCGCGGTCTGTTGTCGCTTTGTGTCGCCCCCTGACACTCGTAGCGGGATTAACTGGCACGCCTTTGCCCAACAGGATCAAGATGTTATAAAAAAAAAGGTTGAGATATTCGAAAAAAGAATGGGTAGAGCTGTTATAGTGGTCTGTGAACTTCATAGACTTAAATGTTTTGTTTTACTATTCCGCTGATATAAAAACTACATTTCTTAGGGCTAAAGCTTGAAAAGAATAATTGAAACTAATCTGCAGTCACATCATTTTGTTCTTCTTATGGCCGAATCCTTACTTCCTTACTAATATTATAAAAGCGAAAGTGAGTTTGTTTGTTTGTTTGTTACCTCTTCACGCTTTAATGGCTAAACCGATTTTGATAAATTTTGGTACAGAGATAGTTGGGAACCAGGAGACGGACATAGGCTATTATTTTTTTTTAAAGAGTGGGATATGAGGGAGAAAGAGGGAAGAAACGGGAAAACTTAGCGTTGCTATTACAAATCGATAAGGCGCTACCGAATTTAACGCGAGCGAAGCTGCGGGCAAAAGCTAGTTTTCAATAATTCCTTACCTTTTACGATAATAGTAAAAGTGGCGTTTTGACAAAGTGTCCATACGAAAACTGTCAAAATGACAAACTATGACAAACATATTCGTCTGAAAAAGTCAATTGAATTTGGAATAGTTTTTTATTTTATTTTTTTTGTTGTTCTTTTTGTTTTTCTCCAGACTTAAAGAATCTGTTCTGTTTCTATCATTCTGTCAAGAATTGTCAATCTGCAAAGAAATGCTTTTATTGTTTCTATATTTTAAAAACTGCGTCGCTGCTATGCAGAGTGCGAGGTAGTCGCAGCTATATCTTGAGAGCTGTGGCGGAGAGCTATACTCCAAATATTAGGCATTTTGTTCGGAGGTTGATAAAGTAGGACACATTGTTCCTGCTTTGTCAGCCTTTGTTTTGATGTTTTATTTCATTTTTATAAGAAGCTAGAGTATAAGCCGTTTTGTTATACTAACAAAACATGGATCTCCGTTGTCCGAAATAAATGTTTTTTTTTAATACTTGCTAAATATTCTCCAGCGTTTGATAGTTTATTAACGGTTCGCACGTGATATTTACAAAATTGTGGTTTCTCCCGTCCACAAAAGCCATTAATGAAAAGTTGAAGTTAATTGAAAAACCGGCCCAAGTGTGGCACGACAGTACGTTATATCTATTTCCTCAAACGTTCGTTTCTTTGAACGCGAATCATACAACATTATTTTTATCTCTAAATAATAATCTACAAAGTTCCATTATTCTATTTAAATTTACTACATTCCAGTAAATGCCGATAAAATCAGTGTAAAAATCTATTGCGTAGTAACAATGAGGGTGTTCATTTGTCAACCACGCCATTGTGTAACTGGCCTAACAGAGGATTAACAGCGTCACGCCTTTGCCCAACTGAATGGAGTAGAAAAAAAAAGAAAAAAAATTGCGTGACACGATGGAGATTTATTGTAGTTTGAATTTGGAAGGGCGTAAAATCGTTATAATTGGACTAGGTGGCGTTATCGCGCTGGTCTACTAGACGTGACTGTTGAGCTTAAACTCCTAGATTCGAATCCTAGGTGTTATTAAATTATCATTGAGATATTCTCGGTAGATTTGTACCCAACAATGCGCAGTAGATTATTCTCATCTAGCCTTTCCAAATGTGTCGGGGTCGGCTGTTAGTCTAACGAGTGGGTGACTAGCAAGCGTTAATACAAAGAAACCCTGTGGTTAGACTGGCCACTGACAAAGCAAAACCGGCCAAGAGTCAGACTCGCATATCTAGGGTTCCGTTCGTTTTCACAGTTCTAAGGGATCATAAAGGTTAATGGAAAATGGTATCCTGCATCATTTTCCGATCCCAAGACCGAGTCGCAGGGTTAACTCGCAAATACCAATCACTCAATGAGTGAGAGATCTAATAATCCTCACATTCACACACACTCCCACACTTTTACTCTCCCCATACACAGACACACCACCCACAAACACCCTCACCTCACACCCCAGCGCGCTAAGTATCAACCTTCATTTTTTTCATTTTCTATTTTTGATTTCCTGAATATACTGTTATCTGGCGGACGACGGAATTTATTTGAAATATTAAATAAAATTAATTACTATATACAACCTATAAATTGACACAAACTTAATAAAAATATATACAAGAAAAAAATGGAAAATTACAGGGCGTCAAAAAATTCGTCCGTATCGCAGTCAACAGGTAAAATTATCTTAAATAACTACCCTACCACGATTATAAATAACATGTGAAGGGCGGAGCATTCTAGCACAAGCAAATTAATCGCTCAAAAGGATGCTCCTAAATATAACTAGCATAAGTTACTGAATAAACATTTTATTTACTACTAGCTTTTGCCCGCGGCTTCGCTCGCGTTAAATTCGGGGTAACACAGTTCCCCTTTCCTGATTTACAGGGACCTACCACCTGTAGTTTTTGCCCTTACACCTTATTTATTGTAATGGCAATGCGAAGTTTTCCCTTTTCTTCCCTCTTTCTCCCTCATGTGTTAATCTTTTTTTTTTGAATAGCCTGGTCTGTCTCCAGGGTCCCTGTACCAAAAATCAAATCAATCATCAAAATAGGTTTAGCCATTTAGGCGTGAAGACGTAACAAACAAACAAACTCACTTTCGCTTTTATAATATTACTAGGGATGTCACATATTTTCTATTGAGTATTCATTTTCCATTGTTACTAAATAATTAGCAGATCATCCATATAGACATAGAGAAAAAATATGTATTACAAACGATAACTCCTAAACTTCCTAAGCAATATAAATAAATTTGATATGGGACCACCTGGGAAGTATACCCTATCAAACAAAAAAGAATTTTGCAAATCTGTCCAGGCGTCTTTGAGTAATCGGTGAACATACATAACAAAAAAAGATTTCAACAAATTGAAAACCTCCTCTTTTTTTTGAAGTCGGTTAAAAAGTGGTAACGATGTTAAGAGAATCCATATTTTCAAGGTCTTGACAAATGAAGATAGTTCTCTAATCTAAATACAATGCTCTACCTACAAGTCTGCTTACCCCACCTCGGTCTAACGACAATAAGGCATCGTTATGAAACCAGAGATGGCTGATAAACAGGGTCCGGTATCGCCATTATTTCAACCATTCGCGTGAAGTATTGTAATATGAACTTTTAAGATGGCGGCGATGGCATAAAAATGTCACGCCTGGAATTACCGAAAGGTGGTAAACAAAATAGAGGTGCACTATTCCGCCAGTTTAGTAGAGGTGAGCCTATTATACACTGGGGCGGAGCACCGTCGTGCCCTCGTAGAGGCGATCGGCGGCGGCGATCTCTCGCGTCCAACCCTGGTTCAGTCCATGGTCCGGAGCGAGAGGGAATGGGAACCAACCCAGCCGCCGCGGGAGACGCCCTGGGCGTCGGCCGCCGCGAGATGACTCCCGGCCACCGTAGATGCGGGCCTGCGGACGGTGAGCAATAGGTAGCTCACCGTCCGTCCGTCTATTGACGCCAAGCCGTGTCGACGGCGTGTTAGTGTTCCCCGTGAGCCTCAAAGAGATGTTAGCAAAGCAGAAGGGAAGAATATTACAACAGCAAAAATGAGTTTGTTTGTTTGTTACGTCTTCACGCCTAATGGCTAAACCGAATTTGATGAATTTTGGATTAGAAATAGTGGGTACGCTTTTATAATATTAGTAAGGACTAGCTGCACCCAGCGGTTTCACCCACGTAGACTGTGATATTATACACTAGCTGTGCCTGCGACTTCGTCCGCGTGGAATAGTATTTTGGGCATCATATTTATTTTTGCAAACAACCTTCTCAGCTTTATAAATTAAAACTGTTACCCACGACTTTGTCCGCGTCTTAGCCCAAGTTCCAGAATTCTGTGAGGATAAACGTTGAGAACGTTCAGCGCTTGATTCCCGTAGTCGGTTCACCAAAGTTCGAGAACTCTGTGAGGCTAAACGTTGAGAACGTTCAGCGCTTGATTCCCGCAGTCGGTTCACCAAAGTTCGAGAACTCTGTGAGGCTAAACGTTGAGAACGTTCAGCGCTTGATTCCCGTTCTCGGTTTATCAAAGTTCGGAAATTTTGTAAGGATAAACGTTCAGCGCTTGATTCCCGTTGACGGTTTGCCGAAGTTCGGAAATTTTGTAAGGATAAACGTTCAGCGCTTGCTTCCTGTTGACGGTTTGCCGAAGTTCGGAAATTTTGTGAGGCTAGATACTGCGAACGTTCAACGATGGATTCATTAGCACGGTTTTGTTCACTGATTCCTCGTTGAGTAGCCAACCTTTGCATATTTTCATTCTCTGTTTCACTGCTGCGCAAAGCTCGCAGCCGCTTTGCGGTAACAGTCTGCCGAGAAAGCTGAGTTCTTTTTCTAGGCATTATAGTGACGAAGAAAGAAAATAGGAAATGAAAACTTAACCAAACCGTAACTCGTAATCAAGAAAAAACAAACGTAAGGTTAATAATTAGGATCCTAATTATTGTTACCTGTATTTGGTACTTACGTAAAATATAAGGTTAACTAACTGTGTGCTTAAACTAAAACCTAACCTAATAAGGGCTGATTTTTTAATAGTCAGATAATTTTTATCTGAGGAATAAAAATAGCAGTTTGACATATTTTCTATAGATGAGCTGTCAAACCGCCATTTTTATTCCTCAGATAAAAGTTATCTGACTATTGAATAAACAGCCCTAAGAATAATTATGTAGATGACACCTTTTACAGGTATTATCTACAATTTTTTTTTAAAAGCCCTCAAAGATGAATAATTTTCCCCGTTTTTTTCACATTTTCCATTGTTTCTTCGCTCCTATTAGTCGCAGCGTGATGTTATATAGCCTAAAGCCTTCCTCGATAAATGGTCTATTCAACACAAAAAGAATTTTTCAATTCGAACCAGTAGTTCCTGAGATTAGCGCGTTCAAACAAACAAACAAACAACCTCTTCAGCTTTATAATATTAGTATAGATTTAGACCTTCCTCTTGAATCACTCCATCTATTGCTGAAAACTGTATTAAGATCCTTTGAATGGTTTAAAAGATCTCAACGAACAGCCAGCGGAAACTACTTCGTTTTAATCTATGTAAAAATGAACATGAATGATGTAACCAAGATTTATGATTAATATAATATAAATCGGCCGGCCGGCCCGGGCGTTTAGTTTGTATAGTGCTTCAAAGGAACAAACATACATACATAGACCCATCATAGACTACGCCGATGCCTGTTATTTGGATGCCACCGAGGAGCTCTTAAATAAACTTGACCGTTTGCAAAATATCTGTATCCGTTTTGTTTTTAATCTTAGAAAATATGATCATGTTTCCAACTTTCGCAAAATACTCAAGTGGCTCCCAATTCGACTTCGCCGGAACTCTCGAATATTGTGTTTGCTTTTTAACATCCTTCATAACCCTTAAACGCCTTTCTATCTGCGGGAACGTTTTTCCTATTCCCGACCTTCTGATGCTCCTTGTAGATCGCATCTTAGGAATCTCCTTAAACCCCCTCCCCACTCTACCGACTTCTTCCTCCTCTCTCCGACGCTTCCGCCTGACATTAGGGACTGCAAAACTGTTTCAGTTTTTAAGCGAAGAGTGAAAGAACATTATCTTTCTATTTCACCATAGTTGCATAGGTATTTATTATTATATTTTATATTGTAGGTATTTATGTTAAATATTTGTCTTTGTATTTGTATGTATATTAGTATATTTTTACATTGTATTTAGTCATTATTTGCTTATGTTTTTATGTATTCTTTTTTTTCCCTTTTTTTTCACGCACTGTGTCTACATCTCTTTTTATTTACTTTCCTTTCGCGGGTATGCTGGAAGAGATTTCTGTAGAAATAAGCATTACCTTTGTACCTATTTTCTGTTCCTGTGTTTTATTTGTCTGTATTCAGTGTGTATGTACATAAATAGTTAAATAAATAAATAAATAGACTGATGAACACATTACCCTCCTTTGCGGCGCGCAGTCGGGTAAAAGGAGTGTCAATGATTTTCCTTACAAATTCATCTTCATAGAGATCAACGCTTTCGAATGGGCAACTGCAGTACTTTCACAAGTTATTATGCCTTATGACTGGGACTGTAGCTTCATATTTTTGTTTTTGACTTTTAAAAGTGCTTGTAACGGAAGCGAAATAAACGATTTGAGTTTAGTTTTAATGGTCTCCTGAGCATTAAGACCTGGGTTCGTTTCTCAATTCGGGCAAAGACCACCTGGTTTGATGCTCTAATTCTTACGTTCAGTCACATATAAGTTTCGTTTATTAATACTCTGAAACAATAGAACAGGCATCACGCACGGCTTGCAAGCGACGTCGCATGAAATGTAACTGTCATTTTATTAGCAAGGGACACTTGATACGAAGACATGCTATTTATATTGTTTCTGACGATTCTCTCAGTGTGAGGTACGGTGGTAGTTGGAAGCGAGCGCAAGGTTCCGTTTTAATTAGTAACATAATCAATCTTTCGACTTTAATACACGACTACGACACGGTTGGCGCAGTGGCTGAGCGATCGACTGCTGCGCTGCGTGTCACGGGTCGATCCCCGCACGGAACAAATATTTATATGACCTACAGATCCGGATCTGGGTGTTTGTGTATGTGAGTTTAAATGTTTGTTAACGCACCCACGACACAGGAGAAAATCCTAGTGTGAGGCAACATCATCTGCCTAGCCTTTTCCCAACTATGTTGGGGTCGGCTTCCAGTCTAACCGGATGCAGTTGAATATCAGTATTTTACATGGAGCGACTGCCTATCTGACCTCCACAACCAGTTAATACTGGGTAATACGATACCCCTTGGTAAGACTGGTTGTCAGACTTTTGGAACACTGACTACCTGTAACGACTGTCAAAGATCTACAAATGACAGCCGGGACCAACGGCTTAACGTGCTTTCCGAGCCACGGAGGAAACTCGGTATGTAACGGGTGGTTACCCATCCACAGACCAACCTAGGCAAGCGCGGCTTAACCTAAGGATCGACCCGAGCGGCTGCTATTATTTAGGCACGAGCTCCTCCCTAGTGTGAGGCAACGTTTAAAAAAAACAATACAGACCCACGATAATTAAAGGAGAAAATCCTAATGTGGAGAAACGTTTAAAAAAAAACCCGAAGAGTTAGTCAGAGGTGTGTCGAACATAGTAAGCACACATTTCGTCAGTGTAATCGTTAGTGGTGCCGATTCTAATGAACCACCGGATTAAACTAGACTCATTAAAATGACATAACTTAATAACATCTAATTTTATTCCACACTATTTTAATCGCGATTAAAAATAGCCCGATTTAGCTTCAAAACCACAATTTTTGGTGAAAAATGTCAATTTCAGAATAGTATAACTGTGTAACTAAACTATCATTAATGCCGTTATACTATTATATGGCAATGAATAAAAAAAAATACATAAGAGGAAATGTCGTTTGACAAGAATAAACTTTTTTGTGATTTTTAGAGTAGTTTTAGTTTAGTTTTGTGACAACAGAATTGACACCGTTATCTATTTTTGTAATAATTATTTTCCGCTTTTTAGTGTCTTTGTTTCTAAGTCGGTATTGTTTACAAGTAAAGTTTTTTTTTATGAAACTGAACGACTTTATAGAAACAAAATGTTACAAACACTGCTGCGCACTGCTGCGCAAAGACACATTTATAGGTAAAACCACAACCCTTGCTCTTAACTCGGCGCTAGTCGGGTAAAATCCAAAAGAATGTCGACCTATCGTATCGACCAACTCTCTCTTTTTGTGCAAGATTGAGATCACAGCCTTTTTAAGGAAATTTTAAAACGTTTGGTTGACACTTCCCGTGACCCAACGGCTGGCTTTTACTTTGGCCAGAGGCTTAGCGTTGCCATACAACGTGGCAACGCGGCTAGTCTCTTGGGGACATTGCCAACTGACAGCGTTGAGGACGAACTTTTTGACACTATTTTTTAATTTATTTGTAAGTTAGATAGTATGTTTAGTAATTTTAGTTTAATTTAGTTTATTTATCTGTTATTGTATACTCAAATAAAGAACAAAATTTAGATTGAGATCAAGTCTACGCCCACATAGGTACCTAATCTAATATACAAAATTCTCGTGTCACAATGTTCGTTCCCATACTCCTCCGAAACGGCTCGACTGATTCTTATGATTTTTCTTAGCATATTCAGTAAGTCTGAGAATCGGCTACTATCTATCTTTCAAACCCCTGAGGGATAAGGGGACCTGAGCAGCGGGTGAAACCGCTGGGCACAGCTAGTTATATATAAAAAATACAACTTTACACTCAACCAACCCAACACACAAGAATTTGACAAAAACACAAAACTTACAAAATAAAATTTTGACAAATATGACAAATTGGCTGCAAAAAATGAACGAACATATCCTCAAAGATTCTTGAAACTTTTTTATTGACTGACTAAAAATGCAACCATTTTAAGTATTTATTTTGGATTTTTTGTCATACGACACCTCATTAAGGCTACTGAGTTTGTTTTTTAAATCAATGGCGAAGGGTGGGACTATAGGTTGATGTGGATACGGCGCCAGTCCCGACTTACCGTACGGTTGTAGATTGTGGATGCGAAACCCAGGCTTATTTTAACTGATTTCTAAAAGAGGAGGTTCTCAATTCACCAGTAGATATTGATATTTCAAAGTATTTTTAAATACTTTGTATTTTTTTTTTATTTGCCCCACTCTAGGAATTTCTCCTGTATCGTGGGTGCGTTTATAAACATTTAAACTCACATACACAAACAGCCAGATACGAAACAACTACCTGTAGGTAATACAAATATTTGTTCCCTACTGCTCTCCTGTAGGAGGGTTATAGCATCATGGGGATAAGTATAGATACTTATAAAGATAACAAAAGAAGTGCATCTTATCCACACAATTCTTTCACAGAAGAAAGTCTACACTCGTCTATTTTTTGCAGCAATAAATCTGTCACGGGAGGCAAAGTCGCGGGGTGTTGCTAGTCGACACCGCACATTACACACGCTAGGTTAATTTACTTAATTAAAGGATAGAACTTCAGTTTTTGTGCTTAAAGCACCGAAAATTTAGGAAAGTAACACGTTTGGAGATCACCTTTTGGAATGGGTACCATTGAATTTTCTTCCCTTACACAGGAACAAACACGTTAGGACCAAGTGGATTAATGTTTCAGAATCCTCATTCCTCTGAATATTTGAGTCATCATCTGTTTAGCCTTGTAACAACTATCTTGGGGTCGATTTGATCTCCACAACCACAGTTATTACTTAGTAATACTATATCTAGGTAAGGAAAAGTTTGAGTTGCGGGTTGTTCGAAAGAGATACCGCGGACCCGGAACGTAAAGGGCATAGAATGAACATGGGTGGGTTTTAGTCGGTACAAGTCTGACACTCCCCCCCACTCCACCAAGAGCGGGGGAAGTTATTTGATGATTTCCCACCCCAAAAAAAAGGGAACCTTTGAGTATAATTCTGGATTTGTGGGTTGTTATAAAAATACAGGAATACCAAAAAACCAGCCAAATGCGATTCAAGCCAAGGACTTGTGCACCGAGACTTCCGTGCAAGCTTGAAGTATATATATACGGCCATATTTTTTGATTGACTTTGAGTGTTGATTTTTTCAGAAGGAGCTCGTGGCTAAATAATAGCAGCCGCTCGGGTCGATCTTTAGGTTAAGCCGCGCTTGCCTAGGTTGGTCTGTGGATGGGTGACCACCCGTTACATATCGAGTTTCCTCCGTGCCTCGGAAAGCACGTTAAGCCGTTGGTACCGGCTGTCATTTGTAGATCATTGACAGTCGTTACAGTAGTCAGTGTTCCGAAAGTCTGACAACCAGTTTTACCAAGGGGTATCGCATTACCCAGTACTAACAGCAGTCGCTCCATGTAAAATACTGATATTCAGCTGCATCCGGTTAGACTGGAAGCCGACCCCAACGTAGTTGGGAAAAGGCTAGGCAGATGATGATGAGTGTTGATTTTTTCACAGCTCCAAAGAACCACCGACTTAAATATACGGTTTTTTTTATATATTCTGTATCTTGGGTGCGTTTACAAACATTTAAACTCACATACACAAACAGCCAGACCCGAAACAACAACCTGTAGATCATACAGATATTTATTCCGTGCGGGGATCTATCCGCGAACACGTAGTGCAGCAGTATAAATAAATAATAAATAAATATCTTGGGACAACTCACACACGGCTATCTGATCCCAAACTAAGCAGAGCTTGTGTTAAGGTAACCAGACAACTGATTTACATACTTATATGATTTATAAATACATACATATTATAGATAAAATCACACCCAGACACAGAACAAACAATCATGCTCATCACACAAAGTTTGTCCTGGGTGGGAATCAAACCCACGACCTGCGGCTCAGCAGTCAGGGCCACTAACCACTAGACCAACAGGCCCGTCAGTATTTATACATAGTTATTCCAGACTATAATCTACCTCTGCGCCAAATATCATCAAGATCCGTTCAGTAGTTTTTTCGTGAAAGAGGATCAAACATACATCCATACTCACAAACTTTCGCATTTATAATATTAGTAGGTTAGCTTCCGCCCGCGACTTCGTCCGCGTGGCATAGTTACTTTCGGCTGACGCTAACTTTAACCCGCGTGATGATCGAAAATATCTTTCTCTCCACTTTTCTTCCCTTTTTCTCCCCCTTTTCTCATATTTTTTAGCCTATGTCCGTCTCCAGGGTCCCAACTACCTCTGTACCAAAATTCATCAAAATCGGTTTGGCCATTTAGGCGTGAAAACGTAACAAACAACTAAACAAACTCACTTTCGCTTTTATATTATTAGTAAGATATTTGTTAGGAGTAAGATTAGTAAGATGATTGAAAAACCGGCAAAGCACAAGTCGGGCTTGAACACAATGAGATATGTAGCACCAAATGAAATAATAACAAAATTTTAGCGCTCATTCTTATGTATGTACATACACTTAAAAGCAAACATAAAATGGATTTTCATGGCACGTTAATAAAAACAAAGTTACTGCTGCAGTTTGACGAAAAAGTCATTGGGGTTGGGAGTTGGCATTTTTATGACTTACTAGCTGCGGCCCGCGGTTTCACTCGCGTGGTGATATATTATACAATATATCGGCATGAATTGTAGCCAATGTGTTATTCTGATATGTAAGCTATATTAGGGGCCATCGATAAAGTACGTGACACGAATTTCATGATTTTTAGACCCCTCCTCCCTCCTTGTCACAGGTGGTCACATTTGTGAGACCCCCCCCTCCCTAGTGTGACGTCACAAATTTGCAATTTTACATCTAAAAATACCTAATTTAAAGAGAAAACTAAAAAATAATTTAATATTTCAAATTTCGCGATTCAATTTATTAAATTTGAAATGTGATGTCACAAAATTAGGACCCCCCCCACCCCTTGTCACACCATGTCACATTTCGTCGACCCCCTCCCTCCCCCTTTACATGTGACGTACTTTATGGATGGCCCCTTATTGTAAAGTTTCATTAAAACTCATTCAGTAGTTTTTGCGTGAACGAGTAACAAACATCCATACATCTATACAAACATTCGCGTTTATAATATTATTTTTATTTACATGGACTAGCAATATTCTAGATACTTATGTAATGAGTGTTTTAATATACTATTATGATACGCACTTGGGTGTATTCACTTCCCCGCTTTTTGGCAGCCATTTTGAGATATTCTATATGCGTGTACAAAAAATAATCATATCTCTCAAAGTTTTGGTCTTACTGAGACGAAAATAGGTTTATTCAGAGGGCAACAATATCTATCGTTTAAGTTAAGAAATGATGAGCTTACATTTTCGTAACTTTAGAAAACAAAAGTAAAGTCCAAAAAAATATGCAACTCAACGAAAGTTTTGTAAACTTTTTTGTGAACAAAATGGTAGTTTTCTTTGAAAATCAATAAATTTGAGTACACTACAACGTTTGTTATATAAGTAGCTACATATAATATTGCTAGTCCATGACCGTACACATTGTATTTAAAATATCGATCTATACAAACTTTCGCGTTTATAATATTAAGTAGGAAGAAGCCAATATTTTATTTTTTTACGAAAAAAGTATTTTTGAAACCTCCATATATTTTTAAAAGCTATCGTTACACTACTCCGTAATATGTATTTTTCTATTAATTATTTTGTTATTTTACATCATAGTTTTGTAGCAGTTTACAGGAGCTACTTTCTCTCCAGAATTTCAACTTTGTGGTGCCAATATTCGCGGAGACAATGGCTGTGACATACGGACAGACAAATAAATAGACAGATGGACGGGGTAAATTTATTAGGGTTCTGTTTTACGAAACCCTTAAAAGGGTTACCCGAAAACAAAGCATCCCAATTTGTCGACAACAACGCGCAATTACTTGACGACAATTATCTGGTATAGCAACATTGTTACCGGACCCTTGCAATACAATCTGTTCCCGCTAATGAATTTAATTGACTCCCAGGGGATGGCAGTGTTGCCATAAATTATTATTTAGTCTGCCTGAATTAGCCCTTTGTGGGATATAATGGTTTTGTATTCGTTGCGTTTATTGGAGCGTGGCTTGGAATAAACGTTTTAAATTGGTTGTTGCTTTTTTCTGGAATCTGATGGAGTTACGTTAAGTTTTTTAATAATCTAAGAAGCCTAGACTATTAAAAAACTTAAAATTAGCTTTTCAGACCGCCTAAAGAATTACTAGTCAGTCATCTTTGAAGTCCACCATATTGGATTTAGACGTCACTTAGCTTACCATTCATTGTCATCAAAACTGAACATGTACTATGCAAAATTTCACTTCAATTAAAAACCGCGAAATGGGTCAAAAATATGTTCCATGATTTTTCACATACATGATTACTGGATTAATTTAATTAAATTGTGTTAATAAATAAAAGCAGTTCCGAAAAAAAAATTGTCCTTGATAGTTTTACATGATATTTTAAAACGAATCTACTACAATACCGAAGCAGACCATAAAATAAGGTTTAAAGAAAAACGACCAAGAGTGAGTCAGACTCGCGCACCAAGGGTTCCGTACAACCTTGCGATATTAACGGCCATATTTTTTGACTGCGTAAACTTAGAGGGTTGATTTTTTCATAGCACAAAAAAGCCAAAGAGTTGAGTACGTGGTCTTAATAGGGAATATTACGCAAACCTCGGCGCAGAGGGCGCCACTAGCACATGCAGTAAACAAACCGTCATGTGCGCAATCGCGTATCCAGATATTCTGTGAAAATATGTCAAAGTGTTAATTATTTTGGTATAACTTACCTATCTGTACTTTAATTATATATATTATGGCGTCCTACGGCCATTTACGTCTCGGCAAAAAACTTTTTACTGCTTACGCTAGTGCTGCGCCCTTGCGCCAGAATTTTGCAGTAATATCCCCTATTTCAACTTGATACCTTTACTCGTTCCCGAGATAAAGGGTCATGACATACAGACAGACAGACGAACAACAAAACGATCCAATAAGGGTTCCGTTTTTTTCTTTTTAAAGAAAGAATCCCTAAAAAACAGCGCGTAATTTTACGCTTAATTTCCGATCTTCTACCCCTCTACCAAGGATTATTACAGCATATCGTCGTTGATAGTCCAATGACGCGTAACTAACACTGTCAAATACTGCGTAACTACACTTTCACTGATTTTACAGGAGAGACAAAAAACTAATTTTCTAAAAGACTAATCGACCGATCTTTGACTGAACTTGAGTAGAGGATCATTTTGTTTTCTTTCATATAATGTACTAATTTTGAATTCAATATTATCAATATTTTAATTACAAAGTCACTTACGCTGTATAGTTTGAAATGATTTTGGATTATAGACAGTAGGTACTTACGTGAAATTGAAAATTTAAAAAATAATACCACAACCTCAATCAATTATTTATTTAACAAAATCAAGTTTTTAAATGATAAAGTTCAATCACAAATGGTATATATTAAAAAAAAAACAAATATCAATCAACGAGTATGAAAACATAATTAGAAGAAATGAATAGGGAACATTATTTCTCTTATAAACTTACTAAGATTATAAATGCTGCTAAAATGTAATTATTAACATTATTATGAAATAGAAACCATACATAATTATTAAACAAAATAAATTCTTTAATTAGGAACAAAATAATCAAACAGTCTCAAAATTATAACGTTAACAAAAAAAAAACTAAATACTATCTTCTCAACTCTCTCCTATAATAATTATCTATATTTTTAACAAATCTTAGAGATTAATTATTATCTGTTAAAAAGTTAAACTTACAATCATGCCCATGCCCAACAAAAATAATAATTGATTAAATCACACTAGATTGCTTAAATCACAAAGTATTGCTTAAATCACAAGCTATTTTTTTTTAAATGGCAAATTATCGTAAATTGAATAGCAATCATCCCCATGATTGCTATTCAATTTACGATAATTTGCCATTATGACATTTTTCAGTTGTTGCAAGTGTTCATATTTTGTTTCCTGAATAAGTAGGTAGTTGCGTTATATAAAGAGGAGGAATGGTGGATAGCGGTGAAGGAATATTTTTAGGCCTCCGAGGTAGAGGGATGAAATCTGCTTCAAAATGATTTTTGTATTCGATTGTTCCATTAGGATGATTATACTTCAACACGCGGAGATCAACAACACAGCCATCACCAACCCCTCATGCAGGTCGTATCGAGTCGTATATTTGGAACTTCTGAGCGCTGTAATCTTTGAAGAACGTGTGGTCTGGTTGGATAACAGTGCAAGGAAATGGTCTTCTTCGAGCTTCTTTTGTTATGGATGCATATTGTGACGGCAAAAAAATCTCGACATTTTTAAATTTCCTTTCAATAACGGAATGTTGAGTCCACCTCCATCTGTGTGTGGCCTTTTTCTGAACTTTAACACTTCAAATAACACAATTTTAGAATAAAAAATACCCCAATTTTAATTAGCATAACGTATAGAATACGTGTGATATACTTACCTTCAAATTAATCCAGTTATTGTGTAAAAAAAAAAATTTAACTGGTGCGTCACACAAATACTGTACGTTCCTAAACAAACTGGTGCGAATACGCGGTTTTCGTGTCAAAACTTGTTCGTCCAAAGATCCGCGGTATTGTTATTTTTGATTTACTCCTCTTCTTATTGGTCAATTCAAAAATTTGTCGCACAGGTCGACGCCAATCACAATCAGTTACCTACAGCCGCGAAATCTCATTTTTGCTTTTTTTGTAGATACGCGGATTTGAACAATGTTAGTTACGCGTTATTGGACTATCAACGACGATATGTCTAAGCACGCGTATAATTATCTGCAATCAGGTATGTAAAGGGTGGATAAATCTCTTGGGATCATCCCTAGTAATTTGTTTTCCCCTCACTACAGGTGATGACTGTGACAAATTGGTCATTTTATTGTAAACAGATACGTTAAGGGTATGTTTTTTAATGAAAAATAATGTGTTTTATTAGATTTTATTTTGATGTTGGCAGTTATTTGATTACTGAAGGACATGTGACGATGTGACTAAAAGAGTGATGGATTTGAATGTTGATGGACGAAGAGCGAGAGGAAGGCCACAGAAAAGATAGATGGATTGTAAGTATAAGGAATGATATGAAGGAGAAAGGATTAAATGATGCCGTGACGTCTGATAGGGGAGATTGGAGGAAGAAAACGTGTTGCGCCGACCCCAAATAGAATGGGACAAGGGCAGGGAAAGGATGATAAGTTATTTGATTACTCAGTATTTTTAATTTAGTTGTTTGACGTGTTGACGTCATTATATTTTCCTGCCCTTGTTCTATTCTGTTTGGGGTCGGAGCAACACATTTCGAGGCAACCACACGGAACAACCTAAGCAAAGCGCAACTTAACCTTAATATCGACCCGAGCGACTGCTATTATTTAGCCACGACTCCTCCGGGTGGTTTTTACATCATCAAACAATAAATCTAAGTCCCAAATTCTCTAAAAACGGAACTTTCATGGTCGTTATTTTACAATAATTAAGTTAAATTAATTTTTAATAGCTCCGAAATCTTAACATAATTATAGTTGTGCCACTAATTTGCCAGCTCAATTTGGCAGACAGTGTTTTAGAGGTATGGAGAACAGGGTGTAAAGTTCTCCATCCTCTATAGAAAAGGGAGGATCCTCCGACCAGACGGGTGTTGTGTCTGGTGGGCCACTGCCGGACAGTTGCTTGTCGGGTGCTCGTATAGGTACATGCTAACTTCGCGGATAACTAAAACCTTTGACTTTGAAACTTTGCTTGCGATATGTAGGAATTCGCCGTTAGTTCTTCAGTGGTTGCATAGATGGCGCTGTAGTACTTTTTGCCACTCTTACACTTTGTGTCGCTACAGTGTTATCACACGCAGTCTCTATTGGATGAGACTGTATCAGAGTGGGTATTTTACCCTCTCTGTTGCCTCAACCTCTTTCCTTTTAGATCAACATTGATTTTTTAATTTTTAAATATTCATATTTCGAATTTCATTCTGTCATTTCATCTTCAACAGTCATTGTGGCTCATTTTTTAATCACAGCTAGCAGCCACATGTGCTAGTTATTGTTTTTTTTTAATAAGCTGTATCTAAAAAAATACCCAATCTGTTACAAGACTAATAATACCTAACGAGCGAAATGTGTGTTGTTATTATGTACACTTCGCGGAATAAAGGCGTAACATATCATTTAAGTGCAATCAATAAATTGTTGATAGTTTAAACTAAAAAATCACCTACCTAACAATCAACAGTGTATCTTTCCCATTACACATACAATGTTTGCAAGTATGTACGATCAATGCTCATTCTGTCTTTTGTAGCCATAACAAAGCTAGTCGAGTAATCGTTATAGTCGATATAGGAAGTACAGCGCCATCTATACTTGAGAGGAGATACTAGAATGGCAGCCAAGTTTCTTTGTTATTTGCTAGATGCCGCTAGATTAAAAAATTCGTAAGTCATTTAGTGATGTGCTATTGCTAAAGAAATATTAAAAACATTTCTATCGATAATAAGTTTCCATCTGTTCGTTGGTCTTCGGACCATGAGTTTCCATGATAAAGTAGCAGCCATAGAATCTGGATGTATGCCCGATTAAGGGCAATAAACTGGCACTGTTTCATATGAAATTTAAACATGACTAGCGAATAGTGGATACTATTTGGTAAGCTTCAGCGTATTATGTTATACCGCTGAACTGGGAGGGGCTGTCGCAAATTAATAACTGAAACCATTACTATATTTTGTCGTCATTTATTCATAAAGACAATTCAATAAATGAACGCACTAAATTACAATAACTTTGAGATATGTCACTTAGATATTAATCGGTGGTGATTATTATGATTTTATTAAATAGGTATTATTATAATTATTTTTGTGTCTCATACTTTATTTGTCTTTTTAAGCAAATTTGCGGTTCTAATGTGTTTGAAGCATCATTTTGATAGAAGAGTACGCAACAATAAATTCATAATTTCACCACCTTTGCGTTATATTCATAATTATGTATATAATAAGCTACAATACTCGCTATTGATAATATAGATCAGTTACTGGAAGACAAATCGTATGGCTTTTAATATTTTAGTACAATATCATTTAATACAAATGCACCGATATGTACGTTATGCTACCAAACTATTGAGGAAAAAAATCTACAGGAGTACAATACAAAATATTAGGAAAATAGAATTATATTTTATTTATTTTTTCTCATCTAGTAGAAAAAGTTTTCAGAAACATCAGAATTCTTATAAATGAATTTGATTTATATTTTATTAGATAGTTAGAGCCCGACCAACATTGGCTTTTTCCGACGTTTTCTTTCTTTATAATATTTTACTGTGTTTCATTTACATTTCCACGTGTTTGTGTTTTGGTGCAAAAAATAATCATCTATGTCAGTAAACATGACATTGCCGTTTGCTGTGCATACAAAAATAGGAACCTACAATTTCAGCTTCTGTAAACCTCTGTGAGCCCAAAAACGGTCATACGTCGAGCTCCATTTAAGAGTAAAAACTTTGAAGATGAAACAGTGCTATCCAAATCGTAAAATTCGAAAAGTGGCTTACTTAGTCAAGAAATATATACAATACAATAGAATGAGAAAAGCTATTGTAATATAATAAATACATGGAAAAATTTAAATATACATAAAAAGCAAGGAGCTGTTGTCAAACAAAAGCTATGTACAGCTAGGCGATTACAAGGGACTATAAGACTAACTTAGACTAGCCCTAACTCCATAGAAATGATAACTTATGATACAACAATGATCACAAACGCATTTCCACATTAACTTATACATTATTAATAAACGATATGTGTAGTAATTGATGAGTATTAGTAGTAAACAATATAAAGTCTTGCGACTTTTACATGAAGCATAACACACAGCAAATCTTAACTAGCAAAACTTGGTACTAGTGTCACAGATTATAATACCATTAAAAAATATTTCCATTACTCTAAAATATGTCTTTCCTATTCAAACTTAAACACTAAAAGGTATAGTTTAAAAATATACTCCTATTCTATGCAAGCTGTAGAAAACTAAAAAGTTTAGAAAAAAATATAGTACGGAAGATTGCAGAGGTAGATCGATAATGGGCACCTATTTTTGAAAAAACTAACTAAACGCATTATAATGCTATTTTTATCTTACAAATAAATGTAAAGTTATACTAAAAGTCGCCTTTAGCAGTAAAATATACACAAAAGATCCTTTACCAGCTAAAAAGTAATATAATTTGTATTTATACATGTTTACTTAATTTAATCACTTAAAACTATAAAAACACTAGTGAAGACCAAGTTTTGCGCACAAATACAACATCTATTCAGCCACAATGTCGTAACGACGGCATTCAATAAAAACGTACTTATTGCTTGTACACGTAATGACGATCGTAGTATAAAACTACACCGCAAACAATCACAAATTAATATATTTTTTTATTATAATTACAATGATATTTTTAATTAAAAAGTATATTTTATTATCCTTTGATATGTATTTATGAGTAATGATCGATTAAACTATGATTACACGTTTAAATAATTCGAGTTTTAACTTAATGTATGATTAATATGCAAATAGCCAGGATTCGTTCAAGAATCAGTTCATGACAAAAAGCATTCTCACTAAAACATAGGACTTCAACATAACAAGCGAAATGTATGATTATTATAAGGTAGAGCCTTGTCCTTTTGGAAATCACTGGCGCAATCTTGTCTTGTCTTTTCAACCTGACTCCTGCCTTATTTTCTGCGAGGTGTTATCACATATTTATTTTTCTCTCAAGCCATATTTGCAACTTTCTGCAATCTACAATTATTAGATTTCGATTTCATTGTCATTGAACTAATACCTTCAAATGCCATATCAAGGTATATATATATACCAGTCAAAGCTCGGAAACTATTACTTTTGTATTTAAATATATTTATCTCTTCGTATCTCTATGATCCTGGCTACATTCATATTAAAATTATTCTAATCTATTTCTAACGATATTTCAAATTATATGTAAGCCAATTTTCTCTTTAACACAAGTTACAATTCATAAAACTATCCTATTTAGGTTATTTGGGGTTACATGGGGATTAAATACATTTTTACATTCATCATACAAACCTTTAACAACATCTTTAAACAATCATTTAATATTTTCTGATTATTTGAGAGATTCCTTGAAAATACACATATCAATATAAAACAGTTATTTGATTAATAGTTTTTACTCTGACTATTCTAATGTCGATATTTCGAGCAATCTTATCGATAGAACGCTCTCATCACTTTAAGTCAATCAAAGTGAAAATGTTTGCGCGCGAATTACGTTTTTGTAATAAGTCTAAAGTTTTTTCAGTTTGAAATGTTTCTTTATTTAGTAGGTACTTAAAAATATTAAGATAATTGAGATGCATTTGTCAAGTTTCTGTTTCCATTTCATTTTCCGTCGTTTTAAATCGGCCAAATATGTTATGACGGATTTATTATTCTAGAATTATTACAAAAACATATTTTACATTAATTTCATGAAATGCACTTATGACCACATGTAGGGGAATATTTGGATATGCCAGAGTTTAATTCGTAATAGGAGACAGGTTTATAAAATTTTCCTTCTTTGCACCTAAATTGTATCTTTACTCGACTGTGACAAAGCCAAAAAGAAGGGTTGTCATTTTAACAGCCTATGTCATGTATGTTTTTCATCGTTAAATTCCCCTAAATATGTTCAAAAGTTTAAACAATGCATAATATCATTAATAAATCTCACTTGATTCTTAGTTCATACATGTAACAACAGTTTGGTCTACCGCACTAAGAAATTTAACCACTTGGCATACAAGACAATCTTTGTAGATCTGACTATATCAACGATCTACTTCAAAACTCGATTTTTATAAATATTTTTTCAAAAAAAGCTTTTTTTTTTAAATAAAATTAGAAAGAAGAATCAAATGTAAAGGCAAAAGGGTATATTTCGATTTGAAAACAATAAAAAAAGATAAACTTAAGAATAGAAGGAAAATTTTATTTTCATTAGAAATACACTTTCATTTAAATGTAAAGAAGTTTACCTTGAAAAGAAAAAATATTTTAATTAGATCAATTATTGATTTCTTGTGAATTTAGTAAGTTCTATCTAGAGTTAATTTATCTAACATGATCAAATTTTGTAAGTATTCTTTTATTTATTATCTTCAAATCACGTACATTAATTCAAATGTCATTAGATATAATAAAATCTGTTATTTTTTTTATAAATTTGATTCTACGTGGCAAAAAATCTACTCGAAAAAACAAATTCAAACCCAAGAAAAATACTACAAAAACCCTTAAAAAAATTTACAGAACAATATTTGGAACCCAAAAATGAGATCGCAATCCGTCTGGCGTCTACTCCATAGTGTCATACTGTACCTTCTTGACCTTGAGGTAGCGCCAGGCGGCGTAGGCGCACAGCGTGGCGGCCGTGGCCAGCGCCAGCGCCGCGCCCACCGCCACGGGCGCCGCCTCGGCGCGCGCGCGGGCTGCGCGGGCGCACGCCCACGCCGGCCCGAACTCGCCGCCGCGCTTGTACATGAAGGCCTGCAGGCGCATCTCGCGCAGGTACAGCTTGGCGCGGTGGATGGTGGCGGGGCTGCAAAACGTGCTTCTTTACTACCTAGCCTTTCTCCAGTCATGTTAGGGCCGGCTTCTAGTCTTACCGGACGCAGCTGAATACCATTACACCACCCAATTTCTGGGTAAACACGTTATCCTCCTCGCAGGATTGGCTATATCTTACGACTGTCAGAAATCTGAATAAGAGAATCTGAATCTGAAAATGGATGTCAGATCGACGTATTAACATGCTTTCTAACCCTCGGCGAAATTTTTATTTCATTAGAAAAAACGTTATCCCATACTAGAAATGTTTGTGTGATCGAACCCGTTTTCAAATTGATGGCAACGCCAGCGAGCACTGCAACGGACACAGCCCCAGGGAAAGGTAATTCCCTGGGGCTGACCAGGAATGCGCTTCTGCTGCATGCTGGTGGTCAGGGGTACCCGTGAGTAGCTGGCTGGCTGGCTGTGTTGACTCTCTGCTCGGGAGCTGGAGGGAGTGATATGGCGATGGTGACGTCGTGATGTTCGAAGGCTGCGTTGACGTCCATTCGGGGTCACCAGTTTAGAGGTATGAAGAACAGGGTGTAAAGTTCTCCATCGTCTATAGAAAAAGGAAGGATCCTCCGACCAGACGGACAGGTGTCGTGTCTGGTGGGTCACTGCCGGACAGTTGTTTGTCGGGTGCTCGTATATATGTTAACTTCGCGTACAACGAATGCGCGACGTACGAATTTTGCCGCTAGTTCTTTAGTGGTTGCATAGATGGCGCTGTAGTACTTTTTGCCTCTTCATATTTGTGTCGCTACAAGTTATAAACCTAGATGTACTCACTTGGCATCCTCTTCCGCTAATTCGATGACAGTTTCTTCGGGGCATGTGTAAGACTTGCCGACGGGCGTAGGGAACAGCAGTTCCCTGGAGTCTGTGCTGAGGGTGACCTTGCGACCCTGGTTGGCGGCGTGCTCCAGGATGCGGGCGCTGGAGTTGTATGTGAGGCGGAGACTGTCGGCGTACCAGCGCTCGCCACCAGGAGTCTGGAAGGTGAAAGGGGAAATTAATTTTGTAAATAACTGTTCATTTTATTTGTTTATTGTTAATGTGAAGACCACGTGGGTCATGTCCTTTTTTGTATTGTTCGTCGTGTCGTTGAACTCCTTGAGTCGAGCTACACGATAACTGACAAATGCTTGCACTGACTGCACTGGTCCACCCAATCTGTGTGGTGCTTTCTTAAACATGTAATATCAGACACTAATCTGCATTGTCATCTTCAAAAATCTCGGTCAACTTACAAGTGGTAAATTGACCAAGATTTTTATCTGGACTCTAGAAGAGACTATAACCTCTGAGTTTGTTTCGGCTGTTTCTTCTATCAAAGCAGTCGGGTAAGAAACCCCGGCCTCCTTTAATTTTAAATACGCATGCAAAATAAGCATCATTTATCATTAAACCGAGAGGCTCTTATGATAATGCGGGGTAAAAAAAGAACTTTAGCAATGAGAGCGGCTGGGACACAGTTTTCACGACATAACTATTAAAAAATACATCTAGAAAGCTCGATATTATGTGTTGTGAAGAACTATCAATAAACGTCACACAATCATGCATGCAGATTTTAACCCTAACTGAGGGTTAAAATCTGCATGCATGATTGTGTATGAAAAGCAACCTTATTTTCTTTTCATAATTACCCGCTATTTTGTGATAAAGGGCAAAAGACACACCTACTCTCCAAATAACAACTATGGCTGTGACAAACGACCGGACAAAAAAACAGACAGACGAAAATCCATCTCAATGGGTTCCGTTTTTGAGCTTTTGGCAAAGGAACCCTAAAAAAAAACCGGCCAAGAACGAGTCGGACTCGCGCACCGGGAGTTCCGTACAAACTTGCGACATAAACAGTCATATCTTTTGACTGCGTAGACTTACAGAGTTGATTTTTTCACAGCACAGAAGGAGCACAGACATATGATTTAATTTCTTTCATTTCAACTCGATACCACAACGAGTTCTCGAGATAAAGGGGCTTAACAGACAGACAGACGGACAACAAAGTGATCCAATAAGGGTTCTGTTTCCTTTTGAGGTACAGAAAACTATAAACAAAGGATACAAGTCACCGCTATAAAGGCGGGTACAGACTGCTGTAACGTAACATAACAAAACTCGATATATTTTTAGATAATAACCTATGGCATAAAGATATTACCTTTCGCCGATTTGTAAATGAGCCTTATATGTTAAAAAAACAGCATATTGAAGCAATAATTGTGACATAATTATGGATGATAGCAATTATGACAGAAAATTCGTAAGTTTCAACTGTAAATCGATAAAACGGTCGGTTGATGCAGTTAAACTTATATGCCAGTCAGCGGACTTAGTTGCCCTCCAAGAAACATGGCTGCTACCTCAAGATATACCGTATCTTGGTATTTTTACTGATCGGTGGGAATCCCTTATGCTGTAAATATTGTTGAGGCTTCATGTTTTGATTTAATTTGATTGTCTATTTTAACATAGTGTTAAGTGCATTGTTACTAACAATTTATGGTCCTGGACTGAAATAAATGTTTAATAATAATAATAATATGAAAGGAGCATTTCATAAGTGTGGACGCAGCGCGCGCACAAACCGAGCATGTACGTACGTACTCGCATCTTTCCCGGCATGCCGCGCCCCTTTGTGTTCGGCGAAAGAAACCGACAAATGGCGGATCGCGGCGCTCACGTGTTGAAATGCTCTTTTCGTGCGCGCAAGACGTCTACACTAAGGGTATTCAGTTACATTGCATGATACATTGCGACAATATGGACGGCAAATTCTTTCATTGCGCGTTACATTGCATGTTACGTTACAGCAGTCTGTACCCGCCTTAACGCGCTGCACGGCGGTAGACAATAAATAACTTAATCAATTACCCTCTTATTACATACTGATTGTTAAGTCTACAAGCTTCTGCTACTCCTGGACAACAAACATGTTTATTTATGTAAAACTTTTAGTATTTATTTCTGTACAAGTGATTTGTAATCTTTAGAATTCACTCAGATCCAGCCTGTCCCTTGCTGTCCCTCAGCGACGCCCTAAACCGAGGCTCGTACCCCACTAGGGGTGCCCTTAGCGTGTAGTCGCTTAGTTTGTAAGTTTTTACCCTTGCTGGAGGTCTTAATTTTTAAGGCACCCACAGGATTCTCCCGGTTAAGCAGACGACAACCTCCTTGGTTGAACTGCGAGATGCCATTCATAAAAAAAAATGTAATCTTTTGAAATAAATGAATTCAAACCGTATAAAGTCGAACAAGCACTTACTTTAGAAAACGAAAATTCTAGCGCGAAATCTTTGAAGGTGATCAGCAGTGTTTCAGCATCGCTCTCCTTACATACGCCTGCAACGTTGGCGTTGTTAGGAACGAAGGTATTCGCATCCTGTAAGCGGAAAGGTATTATTAAGATTACATACACATTAATTAACTCACGTCTTAACGCTAACTACGATCCTTCTTATTTGCCGGAGTGTTCGACTTTTACTAAGTAAAACCCACCCATGTTCCTTCTTTTAACCTTTATGTTCCGTTGCCGCGGTGGAGGAGCTCGTGGCTAAATAATAGCAGCCGCTCGGGTCGATCTTTAGGTGAAGCCGCGCTTGCCTAGGTTGGTCTGTGGATGGGTGACCACCCGTTACATACCGAGTTTCCTCCGTGCCTCGGAAAGCACGTTAAGCCGTTGGTCCCGGTTCGTCATTTGTAGATCTTTGACAGTCGTTACAGGTAGTCAGTGTCCCGAAAGTCTGACAACCAGTCTTACCAAAGGGTATCGTATTACCCAGTACTAACTGGGTTGTGGAGGTCAGATAGGCAGACGCTCCATGTAAAATACTGATATTCAGCTGCATCCGGTTAGACTGGAAGCCGACCCCAACATAGTTGGGAAAAGGCTAGGCAGATGATGATGTTCCGTTGCCGCGGTATCTCTCAACCCCGGCAGGCCGTGGCACTAGCAGGCCACTCTGCTTTGCTGACATCTCTTGAAGAGCGTGTGGAACACTAACGCGCCGTCGACACGGCTGTCGTCACTAGACGGAAGGACGGTGAGCCACCCATTGTTTGCACAGGCCCGCATCTTCGGTGGCCATACGACAATCCTTTTTTTTGGGGTGGGAAAACATCAAATAACTTCCCCCGCCCTGGGCGGAGCGGGGGGGAGTGTCAGACTTGTACTGACTAAAACCCACCCATGTTCCTTCTATTGCCCTTTACGTTCCGGGGCCGCGGTATCTCTTTCGAACAACCCGCAACCCCGGATACAACAACTCTTTGGTAAGATTTTAACGACTATCAAAGATATACAAATGACAGCCTAGACCAAAGACTTAACGTCCTTTCAGCACAGACGAACTCAATATGTAATGAATCCATCCGTGGAACAACCTAGGCAAACACTGCTTAACCTTGAGAGCAACCCGTGCGATTATTATGTCTAAACCACGAGCTCCTTTAACTTACACATGTTACCCTAACCTTTTCAGCTACATACACCCCTGATATTAATGCTAATATAGCTTTGTCTGGTATTCCTATTTAGCTGGGTTTTATTCAAAAGATTTAATTTTAGAAATGGTTGGATTTAGAAATTTAAATTTGATAGTATTATTTTTAGTATAACATCAGTTTGTCCAGTGTTATAAAGTGCGAGCCTTTATGGACGATGTGAGCGATGAGTAGCTCACCATCATTCTGTAGTGACAGTCACTAGTGACGTGAAACTCAAAGAGATGTCAGCTAAGAAGAGGGGCCTGCTAGGGCTACCGCCTGCCGGGGTTTCGGGTTGTTCGAAAGAGATACCGCCGCCCCGGAACATAAAGGGCAAGAAAAGGAACATGGGTGGGTTTTAGTCATAGTCTGACACTTGCTTCAGCCCAGAGCGGGGGAAGTTATTTATTGATTTCCCATCCGTAAAAAGGAGGGCCATCCTATTGCCCCCAACCTATTGCCATCAACCGGGCACAAATCCAGACTCCGTGGTTGCTACTGAGAAATTTCTGATGGAAAACCCCAATCTACCTATCCTTACTAATATTAGGTCCTTACATATGAAATTGGCGTTTTGTATGGAAGGAACAAAAAGTCGAATATTTTTTAATATAATATATTTAATTAATCAAAGTATGAACCATTGTTTTCAATGCACTTTTGCCATCTTATAGGTAGTTCATTGATCCCTTTACTAAAAAAACCAGTCGGACGGGAATCAATAAAATCTTTGAAGGCGATTTGGACTGCCCCATCGGAGTTGAATTTTTTCCCTTGCAAAAAGTTATCCAAATTGCGAAAAAAATGGTAATCTGTTGGAGCAAGGTCCGGGGAGTACGGAGGATGTCTAAGACATTCCAATTCAAGCTTTTCTAATTTGGTAGCCGTCTGTTGCGCAGTGTGTGGTCTGGCGTTGTCGTGAAGCAGCAGTGGCGTGGAGCGATTGACCAGCCTTGGTTGTTTAGCCGCTAGCTTTTCCATCATGGTTTGTAATTGCTGACAATAGACATCAGCTGTAATAGTCTGGCCAGATTTGAGAAAACTGTAATGAACAATACCGGCACTAGTCCACCAAACGCTTACAAGTAACTTTTTTGGGGTTAATTTTCGCTTGGGGCAGGATTTGGCTGGCTGGCCAGGATCCAACCATTGCGCTGAGCGCTTCCGATTATCGTAAAGAATCCATTTTTCATCACAGGTAATGATTCGGTTTAAAATACCTTCATTGTTGTGCCGGTTCAGTAATGTAACGCAGCAGTCGACGCGCGTTTGCCGGTTTGCTTCAGTCAATTCGTGAGGTACCCACCTTTCAAGCTTTTTAATCTTCCCAATTTGCTTCAAGTGAATTAAAACAGTTTTATCACTAACATCGAAGCCTGCAGCTAACTCGGACGTGGTTTGCGATGGGTCCGCTTCCACAATAGCCTTCAATTCTCCATTATCAACTTGGGTCTCAGGCCGTCCACGGGGCTTGTTCTGCAGGTCGAAATTTCCAGAACGAAAACGTTGGAACCAAAAACGAACTGTGTTTTCTTTTGCAACATGACCGCCATACACATCATTCACCCTTCGAGTCGTTTCCGCAGCACTAGTGCCACGGCGGAACTCGTACTCGTAAATAATGCGATATTTTAAATTTTCCATTTTGTAAAATGAGTGACGCAAACAGAAAAAACAGAAGAAAAAAAACAAATGAATGACGGTCATCGAAGCACAAATACATGAGTAAATAGCTGTACAAATTTGAATTTGGAATTCCTTACCAAAGAGGAGAAATTCGTGATTAAAGTGGCCAGTACGAAAAACGCCAATTTCATATGTAAGGACCTAATATTATAAAAGCGAAAGTGAGTTTGTTTGTTTGTTTATTACGTCTTCGCGCCTAAACGGCCCAACCGATTTTAATGGAATTTTGGTACAGAGATAGTTGGAACCCTGGAGAAGGATATAGGCTTAGCTTAAAAAAAAAATGAGATAAGGATATGAAAGAGGGAAGGAAAGGGGAGAGACAGATATATTTATTTTCGATCATCAAGTTAGCGTTAACCCAGAGTAACTAGGCCACGCGGACGAAATCGCGGGCGGAAGCTAGTTTATTTAAATATGAATTAAGTGTGATTGGGGTTTTCTTTATTTTCCATAATGTGTGCAGATTCCACAAGTGTATGTGAGTTTAAATGTTAGTAAAGCGAAATTCCTAGTGTGGGACAACGTTTTATAAAAAAAAAAAGTATAATACTCACGGCTCTCTCATTGAGTTTGGTGACGTATGATATGTCGAGCAATGCGTCCACCACCAGCAGGATACACGTCTCCCCGTCCCTGCCCAGCAGTCGATATGTCGCGGTGTTCAGACTTCTTTCTGTGACCGCTTCCTGAAATGTATTAATTTGAATTTTCACTTTACATTATGTAGCGACATCTATCTTGTAACATATAAACTAAATGTCCTGCATCGCGCAAGTAAAGTTATCGGCAAGATTAATACTCCATGAAGGGTACACGTGGTATCTGTTTTGTCGTAATTTTACCTGGATGACGATGGAGAGGAAGACCAAGGAAAACGTTAATGGATTGTTTGAGGATATGAAAAAAAACGGAAAAGTGGGAGTAGAAACTTGCGACATAAACGGCCATAAATTTAACGCGAGCGAAGCCGCGGGCAAAACCTAGTAACAATTTAAAACGTCTTCAGAAAAATGACTAACACTAGACGTAACCGAGGCAAAATTCACCGGTATTGTAATCAAAATCTGTTATTGATGTTGAATCTGCTGTTACAAACTAACCTAAAACTACTCTAAAAATCACTAAACATTAGTTTATTACGTTTCCTCTTCTATTTTTGTGTTCACCAAAAATACTGATCGTGCACCAAATAAGTATTCTTTTCTGAATGTTTAAAAAATGCGTAGGTTGGGTTAGGTTAAAACTGTGACCCCCTACGACAGTAACGACTTGCATTAATAGAAAATGGATAAAGATATAACACTTTTTTATTGTAGTGCGCTGATGCTCGTTATGACATATTTTAATTAACATATTTTGGTGCACATTCAGTATATTTGGTGCAACACAGGCAAAATTAGGTAAACGAAATGGGAATAAATTGAAGTACTTTTAAATACCATCCTTGATTAAGTGGCACAACAATGGTTAACCATAATAAAAGTTTGACAGCATTAATTACTCAATTTAGATGAAATGCTAATCTCGATATTCTGAAATTGACGTTTTTTTTTAAATAATATAGGTTGTCAAACTAAATCGGACTATCAGAATCGCAACTAAAATGGTGTGAATAAAATTAGATGTGATTAGGGATCATGTCATTTAAATATTAGTCTAGTTTAATCCAGTGATCCATCAGAATCGGCACCATTGCCCTATTAAAATAATAAACAACACTAACATTGTCAACCTATAATATTCTAATAATTCAGCATAATACGTCGAAATAATCCATCATTATTAATGTTAATTCAATAAAAATCAGTTTCATATAATATGTATCCAAAACTTACGCTAAAACTGATTTTAAATTAATCAGCGTTATAAAATCACTCGGAAAATACAAGAAATTTAAATGTTTATTGGTAGTTTTTGGCAGAACTAATCTCTAAAATCTACGAAAAGATGGAGTGTGATTGACAAAGAGAATGCAAGAAAATTCTTGTCCTACTGACCCCCAGTAAAACGGGACAAGGAAAGATGATGATGACCTTTTGAAATCGAATTGGTGATGTTCCCTAGGGTGGAACACGCTTGCCTATAAGAAACCGAATCTCCGACCCAGATTATAATGATGGGGGACAAAGAAACTGGCTGTGAATTCTACTGACTAGCGATTCACACAATAAATGTGGAAGCTAAACATAAACTTAAATTTAAAGCATTTATTTCAATTAGACCATTACAGCCACTTTTGAATGTCGATGTCGTAAAAACAAAAACAAAAAAGTTTTGCTACAGTCCCAGTCACAAGACATAATAACTTGTGAAAGTACTGTAGTTTCCCATTGCAAGGCGTAGATCTCTATGGAGAAGAATGGGCAAGAAACTCCATGGGCACTCTTTTAAATTATAATATTACTAGCTTTTGCCCGCGGCTTCGCTCGCGTTAAATTCGGTAGCGCCTTATTGATTTGTAATGGCAACGCTAAGTTTTCCCGTTTCTTTCTCTTTCTCCCTCATATCCCACTCTTTTAAAAAAAATTATAGCCTATGTCCGTCTCCTGGTTCCCAACTATCTCTGTACCAAAATTCATCAAAATCGGTTTAGCCATTAAAGCGTGAAGAGGTAACAAACAAACAAACTCACTTTCGCTTTTATAATATTAGTAAGGATTACAAAGCATCGTTCATGTTGAGATTATATTTGAGAACGATGAACATTAAGAGCGTCCAGATTAAAAGCAAAAACAAGAGCTAATTAATAGATGAATTAAATCAAACCGTGGCAACTAAGAAATTACTAGTCACGACAGAGCCCGTTCACGAACATGACGCATAGATCAGCCCTATTCGGCACAACAATTTTGAAGGGAAATAAATTAAAAATATATATAAGGGATTATAATTAATAGTCGACACCCACCCTCCCTTGCAAGAGCCAGCCCGCGCTGCTGAGTCAGTACGTTTAAATCACTCCATAAATAATATCACTCAGATCCAGCCTGTCCCTTGCTGTCCTCTCTCAGCGACACCCTAAGCCGAGGCTCGTACCCCACAGGGGGTGCCCTTAGCGTGTAGTCGCTTAGTTTGTAAGTTTTTACCCTGGCTGGAGGTCTTATTTTTTAAGGCATCCACAGGACTCGCCCGGTTAAGCAGACGACAACCTCCTAGGTTGAAATGCGAGAAGCCATTCATAAAAAAAAATAGTCGACACGGTTGGCGCAGTGGCTGTGCAATCGACTGCAGCGCTGCGTGTCGAGGGTTCGATCCCCGCCCCGCATACAGGAGAAATTTCTAGTGGAAACAACGTTTAAAAAAAAAGTCTCACCGTTGATCCTCCTGGCGCGGCCGTGGTCTTGCTATACTTGGTGACCCTCGGCCTCCGCGTGGAGGCCTGACTGTCCAGCTGTAGGCCCTGCACTGAGCACACCAACAACACTGCCAACACACACCGCATAGATATAAACACACTGCACTTTATACAATAATCCTCTAGAGTTAACTTGGTAACCCTATTTGCATAGTGGTTTAATTTAATAACCCTATTTTGTCACTAAGTAACCTTATTTGTTTCTGTTTTATAGTTTAAGTCACATTCCTAAGGTTCATAGACGCGATTTATAAACTGTAAAAATACACCGGCATCACAAAAACAGATATCAAAAATGGCTAATTTGACAATTTAAATACACAAATAAGGTCTTTATCACCACGTCAATAAGGTTATCAGTCAATTCGCACACAATTCACTGAATGCGCCTTTTCGGTTATTAATTTATGAGTTTTCCTTCAATTTTGAAGATAACATTTCAAAGAATCGTATCGAGTAACACTGTGTACAAGAAGAGATGGTCAAGTGCATATAATATGCGTTGATTTGCTTAGTGATGAGCTTCATATTTGTCGATAAAATTGAAAATATCGACTATCTAACTCAAAGTCCCAAGATACAGAAGAACTATCTCGTTTGGTGCTCACTAGCAACAACTCTATCTATGTAAACCAGATTTAGATAATATTTACCACTTATTATCAATATTAGTCACTTATAACATCCCTTCTCTTCAAGGATAAAAAACACATACAAGATCTCTGAACAATAAATGGTTGTTCAAAAAAACATATTCATTGTAAAGTAAAAACAAGAGAAAGAATTTCATAGAGCAGAAAACGTCAATCTAAATATAAACATTACCTTTTAACAACAAAGCATTTCAACACAGAAACCTTACCACTCCTTACCTACCCCTTACGCAACCGAGACATTACACGTCACAAGACAAAAATAAATGTTCTTTCATTATGTCAGCCACACTGCAAAGGGCATAATCTGTCTTATATGTACGTCTGACCTAGATTTGATTCAATAAGAAGCTTAGTGTAATATTAAAGGACTACACACATTACATTGATCAACACCGACTTCAATCCGACTCAGCTTACAGTAATGAATTGAAATATTATTATCTTCCATTATTTTTTAATCTCTGTCGTAAAATTTCAAAAATAATTCAGTACTTCATACCGAACGTAAGAAACGTTCATGGGTACCTAACTAAAAAAATATGGTCCATACTTTGACCGTATACGTATTGGTAGGAGACAGAAAATTCCTTGTAAATTACCGATAAATTATTATAATAAAGGTTCCTGTCTCTGACGCCCTAACCAACGGTAGCTTGGACCCTGCTCCCGATACCGGCTGACCACTATTTTTATATATTTTTAATGTTTTTTTTTTTTAAGAAAGATTTTAAAATGTAATAGTTTGAAAAAAGGAAATGAAAGGGAATTATTACACTGAATTCTAAATTTTAAATACGTGGTCACCGTTTCTCGTCTTTATCTTCCATTCTGCATTTTCCTTCTCTATTTTGAGTCGAGTTGATGTTGAGTCGGCGTCAAGCTTACGTAATGCTCGAAGGCCTTTATAGATTACGTAAAAGCTCTCACGTTCAGAAGTAAATGATTAATGATACCAGTCTGGATCTAGTACAAAACATCTTTGTGTTGAAGCGAAATTATAATTAATTAAATGATCTAAAATGCTTCGCCATCCACGAAATTATACATAGATGGTTTGAGGTTATATTTGTACGTGATTCGTTTGTGCTTTTTTTTTCGAGTCTGAAATCATCAAATAACCTCGGTATCTCTTTAGGACAACGCGCAACCCTGACAGGCGGGGGCCCTGGCAGGCCCCTCTGCTTTACTGACATCCCTTAGAGGTACGCGTGGAACGCGATTGTACCGTCGACACGGCCTGTCGTCACTACACGGATAAACGGAGAGCTACCCCTTGCTCATCGTCCACAGCCCCACATCTACGGTGGCCGGGAGTCGTCTCACGGCGGCGGCGTCCAACGCCCGAAGCGTCTCCCGCGGAGGCTAGGTTAGTTTGAGATTCATACGTTTGTGCTTGCCGTTTTGCAGATTTTGTTGCTTTTAAATATTTTCTTGAATAGTTTTGTTAGAATTCTTCTCCGCCTTGATATTAATTCACAGCAAGAATTTTAATGTAATCATTGGTAAACCATGTCCATAACTAGAAAAGGATAAAAGAAAAATGTTAAGTGTTTTTAGAGTTCCGTACCTCAAAAGATAAAAGCGGAACCTTTATTGGATCACTACGTTGCCCGTCTATCCGTCTGTCAAGACCTAAAAGGAAGGGAAGGCGTAAAGGTATCGAGTTAAAATTAAAACCATAATTATGTAGTCCCTTTGTGTTGTAAAAAAATCAACCCTCTAAGTTTACGCAGTCAAAAGATATGGCTTACTACGAGGGTTCCGTACAAACTTGCGACATAAAGTCGCAAGTTTGTACGGAACCCTCGATGGGCGAGTGAGACTCGCTCCTGGCGATTTTTCTTTTAGCTGTATTGTAATAATTATTTATTCTTTTATAAATTATCGTACAACAATAAAATACCTATAATTACACCTATAACCTGAAAGGTTACACGAAGGCGTACTTAATAGTAAACCCAGCTTTTCCCTATTATGTTTAAATCCCATGTACTAGGACAAACATATTGCCATCAACCAGAAACTAACTAAAAAACAACACAAGTAAAAACTATCGATACTTGTGACATAACGGGCACATCACTACGCTAGTTAGTCCATTGTGGAAAAGTTTATAGGCAGAACGAACATTAGATTGATGGCTTATATACAACTGCTGTAGGTCATTTAGCAATTCAGTTTACGAGTGTAATCTTCTTCTCACATAGTTATATGTTCCGTTATCAGCAAAATAGTTGATTTAGTTATAATAAACATGTAATTATTTTTCAATACACTTCCTTGAAAACTGGCATACTGGTTTTTTATTATTTATTTTATTTGCCAGATCAGTACAATCCATTATTGTTAGGAAAGACATACACCACTTACAAACTAATAAACAATTTTTTTTTTCTTGAGTTCTAAATGCATTTTTTTTATTTTAATATTAGGCTGTTTAGCGGCGACATTCCTAGTCTCATTCTGGAAAAAAAACGCGGGGAAAAAACTAAATTAAATCATGTTTTCATAGGGCTGAATGACAAAAATACTTTTCTTTTGTTATTTAATTTCTCCGTAAGTTTGGTGACAACGTCGTCAACGTTTGATTCACGCGAGCTATTTTCACTGCTGTTCTCGGCTCCATAACACCTTCACCTAACGGCTCCTGTGTAAATTCCGCCTTGATCGCAATGACAAAGTTTTCTCACTTTAAAATGTAGCTACTGTGTGTATTTCAATACACTACATTTTACCGGAAAATGGTTCTTATCGCTCATTACCATTATCGCTCTCAGCTTGACAGCTATGGCTATCAGCTGAGCATAAATCCGGACACCGTGGTTGATAGTGTGAAATTCTTGATCGAAAACACCATAACGCTGTGCTTGACCATGGAAAAGAACCCATGATCTCAAACTCAGAGATCGCGCTCTTAAATTTAGATGAACGAACCAATAAAATTTCCGAGATAAAGTTACTCAATTTTAATGAACGCAGAATATAATCAAAGCGTTATCCTTACTATTAATATTATTAAAGCGAAAGTGAGTTTGTTTGTTACGTCTTCACGGATAAATGGCTAAACCGATTTTGATGAATTTTGGTACAGAGATAATTGGGACCCTGGAGACGGACATAGGCTAATTGTTTTTTTTAAAGTGAGAAATGAGGGAGATAGAGGAAAGAAAAGGGAAAACTTAGCTTTGCTATTACAATAAATAAGGTGCAAGGGCAAAAACTACAGGTAGCAGGTACCTGCTAAATCAAGAAAGGGAAACTGTGTTACCCCGAATTTAACGCGAGCGAAGCCGCGGGCAAAAACTAGTTCATTCATAAAAGTTTTCAGCATTACACCAATACTGAAAACGGTATGAATAAATAACGCGTTGATTCGACAAATGAACTCTTGCATTAAATATGAAAGTTATTACATATTTCACTACAACACGAACACCAACTTTTTAACCGGTCACAAAAAAGAAGGAGGTTTCTTTGTTTGACAGTATTTCTTTTTCTGTATGTTTACCGATTACTCCACGAACTGTGGACCGATTTTCATAATTATTTTATTGCTCATTGGGTTGTTTTATTGTTTTTTTTGTAATCTTAATAGGTACCTACTGTTTATTTTTTTATTCATTTAAAATATTGACGTATGTTGTCTTGATTTCCGCACGTTTTACTCACGGGTTGACTACTGACAACCATCGCTATAGTGTGAGCCCCCGAAGCACAGCATCAGGCTGAGTGGTGACCTACTTGTCGCAGTCACGGTGTGCAAGCTATATTTTATTTTTGTTCTAGGATACTTCTTATTTCGATATCACGTCTAGTCAAAAATAGAACGTAAAAATGTATCTCCGGAAAATGATCTGGACCGCGGAAAAGTCTTCTAAAACCTTACGTAGAAACTCCGCTGATTCCATCCCTTAATCGGGATTAGTATTTCTATCTGTTAGCCACATGCTTAGTGCTGGGTATAATCTTACATAGTATAAAATGAAGTAGTTTCCTCTGCCTGTTCCCTTAAATCTTTTAAACTACTCAAAGGGTTTTAATACAGTTTTCAGCAATAAATAGGGATTCAAGAGGAAGGTTTATATGTAAAATATCCCAGAGTCTACGTGGGTAAAACTGGGGAAAATCACCAAATAACTTTCCCCACTCTGGAAGCGGGTGTGTGTCAGTCTTTTACTGACTAAAACCCACTCATGTTCCTTCTTTTGCCTTTTATGTTTCGGGGCCGCGGTATCTCTTTCGAACAATCCGAAACCCCGGCAGGCGGTTGCCCTGGCAGGCCCCTCTGCTTTGCTGACATCTGATCATTGAACACGAACGCAACGGTGAGGTACCCATTGCTCACCGTCCACAGACCCGCGTCTACCGTGCCCAGGAGTCGTCTCGCGTCTAGTTAAGTCTAAGCAGTCCTACTTAGACCTAAAAGCCTTGCTATTAAAAATGTTTGCATGAGAATATTCTCAATGTCCACTTTTTTTAATTCCGTTTGCGACGAGACAATAATAATGACGATACTATAAAAAAAGTCTAATAATGCCAAACAGATTGTCACTAAAAAAGTTCGTAAATCGAAGCTACGAAAAAAAACAACAAACAAACGTTCTATTGTCTAGAGGCCAATTAAAAATTAGAAAAAAAAACAAAAGAGTTCTACCACGTTCATCGTCACAACAAAACCGAGCGAGCCACCCAACAAATTAACAAAACACCTTTTATTTTCAGAGGACTGAAGGCAATTCCCGATACAATGTGAAAAGGAAAAACAAAAACTGTTTTCTGTAGTTGTGTTTGAATGTGATTCCGTTGTGATTCAGTGACGAATTTCATCGGAAACTCAGCTATCAGAAATATCCAACTTTGTTTACTAGTTGTGGCCAGAGTTTTACCCGCTGCTCAACTCCTTAGAGTCGTAGCGTGATGTTATATCCTTACCAATATTATGAAAGCGAAAGTGAGTTTGTTTGTTTGTTTTTTACTGATTTGGATGAATTTTGGTACAAAGACAGTCGGGTCCCTGGAGACGGACATAGGCTATTTTCTTTTTAAAAAGTGAGAAATGAGGGAGAAAAGGGGAAGAAAAGGGAAAATTTAGCATTGCTATTACAATAAATAAGGCGCAAGTACAAAAACTACAGGTAGCAGGTCCCTACCTGCAAATCAGTAAAGGGGAACTGTGTTACCCCGAATTTAACGTCTAATAATTTGTCTAATGCCTATGCAATATTCAAGTCAATTCGGTCAAGGATCGCGGTCTTCCATACAAACCCTGTTTGACTTTTTTAGGGATGTAAAATCGGTCGCACAGCCTAGATTGGGACTCTGAGCGGAGCGTGGGGGAGTGTCTGACTTATACTGACTAAAATCCATCCATGTTCCTTCTTTTGCCCTTTTATGTTCCGGGACCGCGGTATCTTATTCGAACAACCTGCAACCTCGGTGTATCACTTCCTTAGAAGGTGTTTTTGCTTCGCTGACATGGGAAATCAGAACATTTAAGAAAAAATTGTCATCATCATGAACTGCAAAGTCTTTTCTTACCATATTGGGGTCGGCTTCCACTCTAACCGAACACAGGTGAATACTAATACGTTACAAGAAGCAACTGCCCATATGACATCCACAATCGAGCAAATGAATAATGCGATACCCTTTTTTCCTTCAAATAACTTCCCTCGCTCTGGGCGGAGCGGGGGGGAGTGTCAGACTTGTACTAACTAAAACCCATCCATGTACCTTATTTACTACTACTAATTCTTAATATATAATTCTTCCTTACTTACTAATACTTTACAAGAAGCAACTGCCAATCTGACCTCCACAATCGAGCAAATGAATAATGCGAGACCCTTTGGTTCTCTTCTTCACCGTCGTGTGGTGAGAGCCAAATCTGGATTCAGAGCTTTTTTGCGGCCCATATGGCTCTGACTTGGTTTAACATGCCGTGCTGGTCTCCCCATGATGTTTTCACAGGAATAAGTAATAATATCCGACTTTATAATCTTCTAATATATAAAATTTCCGTGTCACAATGTTAGTTACCGTACTCCTCCGAAACGGCTCGACCGATTCTTATGAAATTTTGGGTACATATTGGGTAGGTCTGAGAATCGGCTAACATCTATTTTTCATACCCCTAAACCTCAGCGGGTGAAACCGCTGGGCATAGCTAGTAACATTATAAATGCGAATGATTGTGAGGATGGATGTATGGATGTTTGTTACTCTTTCACGTCAAAACCGATGAACGTATCTTGATGAAATTTGGCACAGAGTTAGATTATAGTCTGGAATAACACATAGGATACTTTTTTTTCGATCATCACGCGGGCGAAGCCGCGGTCGCTTGCTTGTATAATCTGTGAGGATGCATGGATGTATGGATGTTAGTTACTCTTTCACGTCAAAACCGATGAACGTATCTTGATTAAATTTGGCACAGAGTTAGATTATAGTCTGGAATAACACATAGGATACTTTTTTTTCGATCATCATGCTGGCGAAGCCGCGGTCGCCTGCTTATATAATATACACAAGCATCTGAAAATTTAGGAGTGCTTGTTTTGGGCTTAAACTCAAGACCTACCTCTCCGCTAGGCTATCACCTCTTGGTAGGACTAGGTCACCGGGCCGCTCACTAGCTGAAACGACTGTCAAAGATAGAAAGCTACAAATAACAGCCGAGACTAACGACTTACCATGCTTATCGAGAAAAACGTAGTGTGTCTTAAAACACAAGTTTGTTGTGCGAAACCCGATTAGTCTCACTCAATCACGTACGATTCGATCTCGTTCGCAAACAGATTTCATTAACACCGACAAACTAAAATCTCGATGGATCCTAGCTACGTGTTTTGTGAGTTAACTTTAGGTTCTAGGAATTGACTTGGCGTCAGAAAGTTAGAACCGGTCAAGAGCGAGTCAGACTCGCGCACCGAGGGTTCCGCACAAACTTGCGATAAAAACAGCCATATCTTTTGACTGCGTAGACTTAGGCGCGTCGCCCACACGACCAACAGTCGAGGCGCGGGCGCGTCTGTCTGTCAAGACCCTTTATCTTGGAAACGCGTGGAGGAATCGAGTTGAAATTAGCCATAATACTCAACTCTATAGTCCCTTTGGGATGCGATAAAATCAACCCTCTAAGGCGCGTCGCCCACACAACCAACAGTCGAGGCGCAGTCGAGGCGCGGGCGCGTTAGGCGCGTCGCCCACACGACATTTGTAAAGAAAATCTCGTTGTGGCGTGAATCTTATGTGAGATTTTCTTTGGGTTTTTACAGACAGACGGACCACAAAGTGATCCAATAATGGTTACGGTTTTCCTTTTTGAGATACAGGAGCCTGAAAAGACTGAAAGCCTGAAAACTCAAGCATTTAATTAAATAGATAGAGGTACAACTAAGGATAGGAAACCCACATTTCGCTTATGCTTAAGGACTAAATACCGTTTAAAAGAAATACCGCGGCCCAGGAACACAAAAGGCAAAATAAGGAACATGAATGAGGTTTAGTCACTAAAAGTCTGACACTCCCTTCTACTCTGAACCCGGCCAGAGTGGAAGAAGTTACTTAAAGAGTACAGCTACCCTACTATGACGTCTTAAAGCAGAACTTATTCCACTGAGGGAAAGAGACAGAGCTATACAGGGTGTCTAGCACCATCTCTTTCCCTCAGCGGAATAAGTTCTGCTTTAAGATGTCATGGTAGGCCTACAGATCCGATAAAAAAAAACCTAATAATTAAACGAAAATCCCTTTAGCTAATGAAAAATTCAGTAGACACCATTTCATTTCGTTGCCTAAATTCCCTGTACAAATTAATTACCGATTCCAAAATTTTAATTGACGAGAACGGACCGAATGGTTGCGCTAACTACAGTTTATTACGGGTTTGGCAACCACGCTAACCGCGGTAGCTTGGTTATATGCCTGTTCGTCTATTAAATTGCTTTCAACCGCATTTTCATCGAGCTGTCAACCAAACAATTTGTTTGGTGTATGGTTTAGTGTAGTATTTTGCTGTGTGGCTTTAAAAAAACAAAATGGAGGTGCCATTTTGATACTTCAGAACATTTTTGGAAGGACATTCGAGCGTCAAAACCTTCTTGTAGCTTTTTAAGTACTTACCTAGTCTTGTTTTCTCAACATACTAGTCTCTACTGTATTTCTCTATAGCTTATCGAGATTGTAGGCACACACATTTAAAACCTATTAATAATTAATAATTCCGATGTTTTTCTTTAAATAAAATAAACGAAACCTTTATAAAATCACTTTGTTGTCCATCTGTCTGTCTGTCAAGATTCTTTATCTCGGGAACGCGTGAAGATATCGAGTTGAAATTAAAACCGTATACTCAAGTCTGTGGCCCCTTGGAGTTGTGGAAAACTCATTTGTCTAAGTCTACGCAGTCAAAAGATATGGCCGTTTATAATAATATATTTCGGACAAGTACATCCATAGGGGTTATTGACGTATCAACTGCTGACTTTCCTGCGTACTCAAAATCTTGATGTATTTAACCAAGATACGGTATATCTTGAGGTAGCAGCAATGTTTCTTGGAGGGCAACTAAGTCCGCTGACTGGCATATAAGTTTAACTGCATCAACCGACCGTTTTATCGATTTGCAGTTGAAACTACAAATGTTTATGACGCAAGTTTGTACGGAACCCTCGATGTGCGAGTCTGAATCGGACTTGCCCGGGTTTTTCTCAATAGGCTTTTTAGTTATTTGGTCGCAACTCGTCTGGCGTGAAGCGATAACACGTCCTAGGGTAACACTTTAGCCTAGAAGAAACCGATTCACTCAAACTTCGAAAAGATCTAGATATCAATGAATGATCGGGAAAAAGAGAAGGCGATAGTCAATTCCACTGATTGGCGGTTCGATATCCTAAAAGGCAGTAGTCTAGTAAATTATCTGTCGTCAGATTTAAGCTTCAGGTATCTAGCACATGAAGTTCCTGACAAAACTACGTTTTAATTAAATTTCCGGAAAGTTGGCTCGTGACCAAATAATAACAGCCACACAGGTGGCTTTGAGACTTTTAGGTTACTTGCCGAGGTCGTTCTGTGGATGGGTGACCATCCATGACAAACCGAGTTTCCTCCGTGTCTCGTGAAGCACGTTAAGCCGTTGGTCCTGGCTGTCATTTGAAAATATTTTACAGTCGTTACAAGTATAGTAGTCAGTGGCTCGAATGGGCACCGTATTATGAAAGTCAGATACGCAGTCGCTCTATGTAAAATACTGGTAAATGATAAATGATGTTTATTTCGCAAGTAGGTTTTCACAAACACTTTTACACGTCTTTTTTAAAAACTAGATGAGGCCGGTGTTTCTACTACTCTGAGAAGAAACAGCCGAAACAAACTCAGAGGTCATAGTCTCTTTTAAGGTCCAGACAACAAACAACTTAAATGTCGTCAACTTACATGATATTGAGGTATTCAGCTGCATCGGGTAAGACTCGAACGCTTCCCCAATAAAGTTAGGACGATGACTTTGAAAGTATTCTCGTTGTGAACTCCAGATATCACTTACGAATTACATGCGGCCATTTAGATAAACTTCGAAATGAAATTTATTTGATTATAACACCCTGACGTGTTACGTTTTAACTTCGTTCAAACTTTTAAGGCTGATTCTACACGGGCGTTGCGATACGCCCGTATAGAATCAGCCAACTTGAATAACTTTCAACGTATGAGCGCCACACGTACCAACGCTCGCGTGAGGTTCATTTGTCGAAATCAGTGCGCTGCGACGACGCAACGCATCGGTACCGCCCGTGTGGCATCAGCATTACTGAAAACGTAGCTTTACATAATTGCTGTTTAAATGGCCGAATAATATAAAAGGTTTCGATCGTTACTTTTTATTATTTTACGTTATGATTATGTCTGCCGGGCAAACCGAAAAGATTTCGCGGTCCGTGACTAAATTGCTGGAACGATATGAGGTAATCATTTTGAGGTTATTCAACCTTTACCTACGTTCCTAATGCGAAAATGACTGGTGAAATTGAGAAGCTTCTTTTATAAATGTAATTCTAAGCCGAGAACTACCCATTGGGGCCTTCCAGGGCCACCGCCTGCCGGGGTTGCGGGTTGTTCGAAAGAGATACCGCGGCCTCGAAACATAAAGGGCAAAAGAAGGAACATGGGCGGGAGAAGTTATTTGATGATTTTCCATCCCAAAAGTCTGGTCATAGGGCTCGACTACGTGGCCCCTTTTCAAAAGAAATATCTGCCCGCGTAACCAGAAAGCTGGTTCTTTCTTTGGCCAAAGAGTTATCATTGACATTCAACGTGGCAATGCTGCCAGTCTTTGAGGCACGTTTCCAAATGACAGCGATGCGGACGCCTAAGTGACATATTGCTGTCGTGGTTAACATTTTGAAATTCACAGCTAGATAAATAGTACCTACTCTATTCTTCAAATTTCTGCGGTCTGAAAAACTAATCAGAATAAAAGTACTTATAGTAAAAACGTTTCATATCTCATAATAAAGTTCAGCTATAAAAGCTATAAATCATTGTACAACTTCAGTTTTTGAATTAATATATGGTACATTCTGAGTTCCCCCAATAAAAATTGCTACGGGGCCCAAGCTTCTTTAATCCGGCACTGTACAGAATGTTTTCTTGGAATAATTACTGACAATGTGAGCGAAGCCGTGGATGAAATCTAGTCCTAAATCAATCTAAAATAAACGTCATCAGAATCTAAATATAACAACGCCTCCGTCAGAAGCTCGAATTCTCTTAAATAAAACAACAAAAATAACATTTTAGAACGAACTAACACAAATAGCCTGTTCGGTTTTAATTGATACCTATTTTTAAAATGGCTGACGTTGAACGAGACCCACGTACTAACTAAAAATGATCGATAATGAACGGAACGAACGAACGGTGATAAACTACAAAACAATCATTGCATCACTCAGGAAGCACGTTAAACCGTTGGTCCCGGGTGTCCCGGGGTCCTTGACCGTTGTTACAGATAATCAGCGACGCGAAAGTCTGCCAACCAGCCTTAAAAACAGGTATTGTATGCCCCTAATCGGGTTGTGGATGTCAGATAGGCAGTCGCTCTATGTAAAATATCCAGCTGCATAATATGGTTAAACTGGAAGCCAACATATTTAAAAAAAAAACGTTAGACACATCTGGTACACATAGTGGTACACTAGAATTTCTCTTGTATCGTGGATGCATTTACAAAAATTTTAACTCACATACACAAACAGCCAGACCCGAAACAACTATCTGCAGGTCATACAAATATTTGTTCGGTGCGGTAATCCAACTCGCGACACGCAGCGCAGCAGTCGATCGCTCGGCCACTGCGCCAACCGTGTTCCCGTCAAATTGGGAAAAGTAGAAAGTAAGAAATCCTTTTCTACGTATAGCTATCCAAATTCTCAACAAACTGTATTTCTGCTTCTTCAATCTTACGTCTTACATCAATTCTTCCGCATCACATGTCTATACCAAGCCAACCACACCATTTTTAAATCACCGGCATCACTTTCAAACTTCCTCAATATGTACACCCTTTTTAATAATCTTGACATGAATGATATAACCATGATTTTGTTAAAATATTATGATTAAAAAAGTGTCCATGGAGTTTCTTGCCCATTCTTCTTCATAGAGATTAACGCTTTGGGATGGGCAACTACGGTATTTTCACAAGTTATTATGCCTTGTGACTGGGACTGTAGCTTCATCTTTTTGTTTTTTGACATTCAAAAGTGCCTGTAACGGTCGTATTGAAATAAATGGTTTGAGTTTGTGTTATTTATCCTTTAGAATCACACCACACATGCCCCTTAGAATTCTGATCACACTAATAGTACCACAAAATTATAATATACTTCCATCATGTCTTATGTGGCGGGAATATAAACGATCAGTGACGTCATCCGGAAAGTCTTTCGTCCCAAATGACGTATGGTATGAAGCAGAATGACGTAAGCATAGGTTGAATGGAGTAAAATGTATTTGTGTGGCTATTTATATTTTTTATTAAAAACTAGCTTTTGCCCGCGGCTTCGCTCGCGTTAAAATTCGGGGTAACACAGTTCCTCTTTCCTGATTTACATGTAAACTACAGGTAGCAGGTACCTGTAGTTTTTGGCCTTGCGCCTTATTTATTGTAATAGCAATGCTAAGTTTTCCCTTTTCTTCCCTCTTTCTCCTTCATTTCCCAATTTTTTTAAAATAAATTATCCTATGTCCGTCTCCAGGGTCCCTACTATCTCTGTACCAAAATTCATCCAAATCGGTTTATCCGTTTAGGCGTGGCGTTTTGTAATATGTATTAGTAAGGATAATACGTCGATTTACAAAAGATTCCTTTCAAATAACTTCCGTCGCTCTGAGCGGAGCTGCGGGGAGTGTCAGACTTGTACTGACTAAAACCCACCCATGTTAATTCTTTTGCCCTTTATGTTCCGGGACCGCGGTATCTCTTTCAAACTACCCGCAACCCTGGCAGGCCCCTCTACTTTGCTGACATCTTGACGGGCCTGTTGGTCTAGTGGTTAGTGGCCCTGACTGCTGAGCCGGAGGTCGTGGGTTCGATTCCCACCCAGGACAAACTTTGTGTGATGAGCATGATTGTTTGTTCTGTGTCTGGGTGTGATTTATCTATAATTTGTATGTATTTTATAAATTATATAAGTATGTATATCAGTTGTCTGGTTACCATAACACAAGCTCTGCTTAGCTTGGGATCAGATAGCCGTGTGTGAGTTGTCCCAAGATATTTATTTATTTATCTCTGTGAGGCGAGCGTGGAATACAAACGCTCCGTTGACAAGGCTATTTGTCAGGTAGCATTTATGTGACAAAATCGTTAATATTCTAGATCAAAAAGTTTATATCAGAACATTCCCAATGTCCGCTCTCTCCCTAAATCTCTTTGACTACACCAGAACAATATTCTAGAGGAGCAAGATGAAGAGAAGGCGCATCCTTAATAACTTTATAAAAGCGAAAGTGAGCTTGTTTGTTTGTTAGTTACGTCTTCACGCCTTAATGGCTAAACCAATTTTGATGAATTTTGGTACAGAGATAGTTGGGACCCTGGAGACAGACATAGGATAATTTATTTAAAAAATTGGGAAATGAAGGAGAAAGAGGGAAGAAAAGGGAAAACTTAGCTTTGCTTTTACTATCAATAAGGCGCAAGGGCAAAAACTACAGGTAGCAGGTACCTACATATCAGGAAAGGGAACTATGTTACCCCTCATACAACGCGGGCGAAAGCTTGTATTTTATATAGCTCTGTATCTTTCCCTCACTGGAATAAGTACTTATTTTCAAGACGCCACGGTACCCCAACTGTACTCAAAATGATACCAAAGTACTCTGCAATAACACTGTACTATGTCAGGCGGGAGAAATAAAGATTGTATTGAGCTAAAGCTGATATTTAAGAACGCACTTAACGACTCTATAAATCTATTCTTAGACAGTAATAAAAGGTCAGTATCGACTTAAGCTATTAATCTTTGGCGAGGTACCTTATGATATAACATAAATTCACGGCTGACATCGCCGAAGGGTTAGGCATAGGAGTAACTCCATCATACCCTCGTTTACACACAACATACTTTTTCTTTTTGCGGATGCGAAGTCATTAAATAACTTCCCCCGCTCTGAGCGGCAGAAGTGTCAGACTTTTAGTGACTAAAACCCACCCATTTTCCTTCTTTTGCCCTTTATAAATCATCAAATAACTTTCCTCCGCACTGGACGTAACATAACATACATACATAACGTAACAACTTCACACCTACCTTATCAATCCACCATATCAGATCCCCAATCTTATCTTTATCATTTAAATATTTGAGCTCGTGAAACTACATCGTCATTCTCCGAACTTTATATAATAACTAGCTTTTGCCCGCAGCTTCGCTCGCGTTTAATTCGGGGTAACACAGTTCCTCTTTCCTGATTTGCAGATACCTGTTACTTGTAGTTTTTGCCCTAGCGCCTGATTTATTGTAATAGCAATGTTAGGTTTTCCCTTTTTTTCCCTCTTTCTCCCACATTTCTCACTTTTTTTTTAATAAAGTTAGCCTATGTCCGTCTCCAGGGTCCCAACTATCTCTGCACCAAAATTCATCATAATCTGTTTAGCCATGTAAGCGTGAACACGTAACAAACAAACAAACTCATTTTCGCTTTTATAATATTAGTAAGGATAAAGATCATAGCAGTCTATAACTGTTCCACTGCTGGACAAATGCCTCTTCTCAAACAGAGACGAGGCTTCTTCTACCCTTTTCCGAAATTGTTTGGGGTTGGCGCAATTTGAGCTCGTGACTAAATAATAATAACAGCTCCACAGATAAGCTCCTCCTTTTCGTAAAAGTCGGTTAATAAAACAAAATGGCGGAAGTTAGGCAGGCTACTTCATATAAAAATCTTTCAACCCATTTCAAACTTTTTATACTACTTCAGCCTAGCTTCCCTGCTCTAGAGACATTATCTTTATTCGAACTGAAGTTTTATTTGATTAGCATCGAGCCAGGTGGCCTAGATGTCGGAGGAATAAAATTTTATGTTGCCAGCCTGAAAGTCGGATACGTTTTGATATTACGAAAACAATAAACGTAACGACTTTCTGTATATAGAAGTATACACAGACATTCAAACACACACACACGCAGTCTCAGTTAGACAGTCTATATGTGTCCTGTCTAAACATTCTTATCTCCGCTACATGCGATCGTTTTTAATCTATCTTTTTTACAGTCCAGCACTTTGACCATTACAGTACGACAGGTTTAATCATGGACTTGGATATTTTCCCCTTAATTTCAGGGGCATCCATGGGTCACAAGTTGTTCCAGTGACCTGTCACTATTTCATCCATCCTGCGTTGATCCGTGGTGTTCCGCTCCGGTCTACTTCACCATCCCCTTGGACAAGCGACCCGAGGTACCGGAAGGTGGAGCTGATCGGCGTTCCGGCAAGAGTTATGGGCACAGGACTGGAGAGACAACTGAAATCGCAAAACAAGTATTCTGTTTTGGTTCTACTCAATTTCATTCAAACATTCTCCAGTCTTTGCCACCTCACATCCAACTTGCTCTGGACCTCTTGGCCGCTTTCGGCACCATGCACCAGGGAGTTTCTTCCTGGATGTCCGACGTGAGAGCGTCCATTATCACCAGTAAGAGGTAAGGGCTAAGAGCCGACCCTTGGTGCAGACCGACAGCCACATTGAAGGTGCTGGTAGTGCCCGCTGTGGACCGGACTTGGGAACTGCATTGACTGCACATCGCACGGATCAACTGCACATACTTCCCAGGCAAATGTTTCTTCTTAAGAGCCCACCACCAAACCTCACTGGGTACTCAGTCGTATGCTTTTTCAAGGTTAACAAATTACAATTACTAAACAAATTACTCTATAATACGTAATAAGAAAAATCATCATCAAAATATCATTTGTGACATGAAATATCCATCAAGTTGATTGTTTTATCAACATTATAGTAACCTCCATGAGTATCACGTCATCAAAATACATCATTTTTTGTATTTAATATTATTTATGTAGATTAGAGATATTTTATTAAAATATAGTACCTAATGAAGGGCTAAAAACTATCAAACTATAGAAGAATATTTTAAAAGGCACCCTATTTTTTATCAATGGGCACCCTCCATTCATTATTGGGCTATTTACAAAAGTGCCTGCTAAAAAAACTGCCCGTTTTCAAAAAAAAAAAAAACAAAAGCATTCATTTCAAACCCGCGTGATGATCGAAAAAAAAAATATGTTTCTCTCCCCTTTTCTTCCCTCTTTTTCCCCTTTTTCTCGCTTTTTTAGCCTATGTCCGTGTCCAGGGTCCCAACTATCTCTGTACCAAAATTTATCAAAATCTGTTTGGCCATTTAGGCGTAAAGACGTAACAAACAAACAAATAAACAAACTCACTTCCGCTTTTATAATATTAAGTAAGGATGGGCCAGCTAAAGGCACTTTTGACCTCTCGAAACAATGACAACAATAAAATGAAGCTACAGACTCAGTCACAAGGCATAATTACTTGTGAAAGTACTGAAGTTGCCCATTTCAAAGCGTAGAGCGTGGACAAGAATGGGCAAGAAACTCCATGGACATTCTTAAATCAGAGTGTTGTGACAAAAGCTTGGTTACATCATTCATGTTGAGAATTGACTTACGACTGAGGTTATTATTTATACTAAAAATAATATGTACCTATAATGTTATACTCTATTTAAACAATAAGTTTATTTTTGATGGGCGCCAAAAATAAATTGGGTGATCATCTTACAAGGCTCACCCACTTCTAGTCTATGAGTACCTACACGTCTACCTATCTGGTCGGGGAGAAAAAGCGTAATACTACATTTAAGAACACACAGACCTGAACAAATCCTCTTTGAAGCCTGAATATTGTACTGTAACTAGATCACAATCTCCATAATAAATATTTGCTTTCAACCGTTGAAATTGCTGAATCAGGAACGAAGATAAAAAACAAAGGAGTAGACCACCCCTTATTGATTTTCATTTGCTTATGTAACGAATATCGACGATGTAGTCCGTTGAGACTTTTTTTTGTATTAAAATGGAGCGATATTTAAGCGTAGATATTTTCATATGGTCTGAAAAAATGTTAGAGTTTTCGCCGTGAAAATGCTGACTGGATCGCAATTAAAAAGTCTAAATTTTACCTGTGCGTTAAAAGGTTAATCGGTTTGTTTTATTAACCCATTTGTTTGATTAACCATTATAAGGGTTAACCCTTGTACTTTGTTAATCACGCCTGTAATCATCGAAGGGTAGGTAGAGGTGTACTTATGAGATCAACCACATTTTGCCAGTTATGTATAAGTCAAATGCTTAACCTAAAGCCGCTCAGTTCGATCTTTAGGTTAAGCCGCGCTTGCCTAGGTTGGTCTGTGGATGGGTGACCACCCGTTACATACCGAGTTTCCTCCGTGCCTCGGAAAGCACGTTAAGCTGTTGGTCCCGGCTGTCATTTGTAGATCTCTGACAGTCGTTACAGTAGTCAGTGTCCCGAAAGTCTGACAACCAGTCTTACCAAGGGGTATCGTATTACCCGGTATTAACTGGGTTATGGAGGTCAGATAGGCAGTCGCTCCAAGTAAAATACTGGTATTCAGCTGCATCCGGTAAGAGTGGAAGCCGACCCCAACATAGTTGGGAAAAGGTTAGGCAGATGATGTTTAAGTCAAATGCAATAGGGGGCGAGATTATTACGCACAAATCCAGACCCCGTGGCTGTTCCTGAGAAGTGTCTTTTGGAAAAACCTTGCCCAAACCGGGAATTGAACCCAGACCAAATGTTCAGCAGTCGCCTATGCGACTACGAGACCAACAAAGCAGTCTAACCGTCTCAATTGGTGATTGCCTTACTTCGTCCGTACATCAAAAGGAAAATTGGAACCTTTTAGGATTACTTTGTTGTCCGTCTGTCTAACGACGGCACGGTTGGCGCAATGGCTGAGCAATCGGCTGCTACACTGCGTGTCACGGGTTCGATTCCGCACCGAACAAACATTTGTATGGCCTGCATTAGTTGTTTCGTGTCTGGCTGTGTGGAGAAATTCCTAGTGTGGAGCAACGTTTTTTTTTTTTAATAAAAATAACTGGATGAAACTGTATTTTACACAACCCAGTTATTACTGGGTAATACGATACCCCTTAATAAGACTGGTTGTCAGACTTTTGAGCCACTGACTACCAGTAACAACGGTCAAAAGCCTACAAATGATAGCCGAAGACAACAGCCTAACATACTCTCCGAGCCATGCCACAGATATAGATATACCTAGATAACGTAAGTCTCGCGAGCGGTATGAAAACCAAGCGTACCGTTTTATGACTACCATGACGTTTTAAGCACTATTTAGTTAGGTACTATTCAAACAAACTACTACACAAAATATTTTACATTTTTATTCTTTAAATGCCATGAAGTACGTTCTTGAGTTGTACACGTGACAGTAGACGTGATGCGAAGTGGCACGCGATGTAAGTGCTCTTGCCCTATCTAGTTAAAGCTCTTTACGTAAGGACTTTTGTCTATGGTTGTTTTTTTTTTTTCTTTTTAAATAAGTCCTCCATGCCCTAATAAATAAAAATTCAACCAGGTGCGAGTCGGACTCACAATATAAACGACCTTTTCTTTTGACTGCTTACACTTAGAAGGTTGACTTTTTCTCAGTTCCAAGAGACCACAGACGAGATACCTCTATAACATCGATACATCTACGCGTTTCTGAGATAAATGGTTTTGACAGTACAATTATACCTCGTTTCAAATGTCATTAATAATCTTTTTTTATTTATTTATTTTTGTGCAAGCTGTCACAACTTTTTGTTCCGTCCCAATGTATTCATAAATACTTATATTTGTGATGCCTAGTAAATAAACATTTTTCTTTTAAAATGCTGGGCCCAAGAACGCCCCTCTCCTTTCGAATAAATCTCTTCACACCAAAGCAAGCTTGGTTCTACTTGAAAGAACATTTCAGCCATTTTGGAATAAAAGCTGAGTCAAGCAAGGGTTGGTCAATACATTAGTTAAATTCACAAACAAAAGAATAACAACGTAAACAACGTACTGTTTGTGTTTATAACTACAAAACAAAAGACAATCTAAAAATATGAGGTAAAATTATAATACAGAGGGAGAAGTTTATGAAATATTAAGAGTGTTGGTTCTGCCGCAACAATGACGGCAAATGAAAGACTCCGAACGCCGTGAAGCTAGAGCGTGATTCAGTTTTCAACTGTGATTGTTTGTTTACCGTGCTCTATTGTGACAAAGAGTGTTAAATTACTGGACTGGTTTTTACCTTGGCCAGAGGCTTAGCGTTGCCATACAACGTGGCAACGCGGCCAGTTTCTTGAAGACATTGCCAACTGACAGCGTTGGGGACGAATTTTTTGACGACTATTTTTTTAATTTATTTTTAAGTTAGGTAGTAAATTTAATTTAATTGAACTATTGTAATTCTTATTAAAAAAAAACTGACCAAATACGAGTTAGACGCTCGCACCGAGATATCCGTACAAGCTTACGACATAAACGTCATATCTTTTGAATGCATAGACTCAGAGTGTTGATTTTTTCACAGCTCCAAGGGACTACAGATTTGAACTATGTATATGGTTTTAATTTCAATTTGTTCTCAAGATAAATGGTCTTTCTTGGAGTTAGAGTTATTTGGATAACTTAGTTGTCCATCTTTGACGGGCCTGTTGGTCTAGTGGTTAGTGGCCCTGACTGCTGAACCGGAGGTCGCGGGTTCGATTCCCACCCAGGACAAACTTTGTGTGATGAGCATGATTGTTTGTCATGTGTCTGGGTGTGATTTATCTATAATATGTATGTATTTATAAATTATATAAGTATGTATATCAGTTGTCTGGTTACCATAACACAAGCTCTGCTTAGCTTGGGATCAGATAGCCGTGTGTGAGTTGTCCCAAGATATTAGATATTTATTTATCTGACTGTCTCTCCGGACGTGAAAAATGGCGTGTAAGGATTCCGTTTTTTCCTTTTGACGTACGAAACTCTAAAGAACACCTGGTTTCGTAAAGAGCGAACAATATGTACAATGCAGTCGAAGGCTATTCATAAACTGACTGACTTACTACCAAAAAAAATATAAAAACGAGGCACTGTTGGTTCTATAGTTTTTATAAGAGCTAACCGACCCCTAAAATAATAATCCTGCCTTCTTATGAAAATTAAATATCTCAGTGACCGCAATTATGTTGAGGTATACTTCCAGTCTTACTAGATGTAGCTGAATACCAGTACTTCACATCTAGCGACTGCTTATCTCACCTCCCCAGCCCAGTCTACACTGTGTAAAACGATACCCCTTGGTAAGACTGATAGTCTGTTAGTCGGGACACTGACTAACTGTAACGACTGCCATAAGATCTACAAATGACAGCCGGGACCGACAGCTTAACATTCTTTTTGAGAAAAATGGAGGAAACTTGGGATGTAATGAGTCCAGTCCCGGACCAACCTAAAAATCAACTCGCGTGGTTATTATTGTTTAGTCAGGGACTACTCTTTATAACTTTATATGATGTCAACCTGTGCTGAAAATAGATATATGAAATACTAGCTGATGCCCACGGCTTCGTCGGATTAATAATCGACACTATAATATTATTTTAGACCATAATCTACCTCTGTGCCAAATTTCATAAAAATCCGTTCAGTTGTTTTGACGTGTAAGAGTAACAAACATCAATACATCCATCCATCCTCACAAACATTCGCATTTATAATATTACTAAGATAAACATTGCACAGCTCTAGTTTCACACTGTAGTCCCGTTAAAAAGTTCTGAACGACGTGACACAGTATAGAGAGCGTGATTCAATTTAGAAGTTGTCCGACAAATGTTTGACAAAGTCATTTGTTCTTTTTTGGCACGCTGAACCAATATTCGACGAATAAAACGTTTGGGAACATTGGCATTTTTGCCTTTCGTGATTTTTTGTCAACAATCAATTCACGGATTTTGTGAACGAAGTTTGTCACGTTACAGAGTGTAATTTAAAAAAAAATCCTACTAATATGTATTATAAATGCGAATGTTTGTGACGATGGATGAATGGATGTTTGTTACTCTTTTACGTCAAAACGGCCGAATGGATCTTGATGAAATTTGGCACAGAGGTATATTATAGTCTTGAATAGCATATATTATACTTTTTTTTTGCCTGTCCGTCTCTAGGGTCCCAACTATCTCTGTACCAAAATTCATCAAAATCGGATTGTCCATTTAGGCGTGTAGACGTAACAAACCCACTTTCGCTTTTATATTATTAGTAAGGATTAAGTAAGGATCATGATAGTCCGATGGAGTTGTTCAGCTTGAAGTTCTTGTACCACTCCCTCAATTTCGACCACACTGTTCTGGTGTACAGAAAACTCCACATCGCCTACCTATTTGTAAGTAGAAAAACGAGGCACTAACGCCTACACAAAGTGGATAAGCATCCCACGCTCTAGATCAATCTTTGTCTTTAAAATAATTATAGTGTTGTTACAGTACTTCTAATAACTGTCTACAAGATGTTTCAAAAGGTCAGGTAAAACTAATATCACACTATATTATACATGCGTAATTAGTGTGTCTGTTTGTTACTCCTTCATGCCTAAACGTCAGACCCGATTTGAGTAAAATTTGTCAGGTAGATAGCTTATACTTTTCTTTAACGCCTTGGTTACTTTTATCCCGATTTACGCCGATGAAACTGTGGTGCACCGCTAGGTAAAAGTTAAATAACAAATTCTTTTTTTCCCTATACAATCTGTACTAATATATGCAAAAAAAATTGTTTGTAAGTTTGTATATAGGGGCTAAACTTCAAAACTGCTAATCCAATTCCGAAAATCGTAAACAAACGAGAAGAAGAAGAAGAGAAGAAGAGAACTTTAAATATCATACATACCAAGAAAGATATTTTAATATTATCATATGTTAAAAAGGCTACCCCCCCCCCCCTCACCTCACCCCTTCATCTTCCTAAGATGAAGGGAAGTGAGGGTAGGGGGGGATAATAAGACATAACTTACGAAATGTAGATTCCCAATAATTCACCTCTACCTAACTGAATACGTACTACCTAATAATACTAACTAATAAAAATTCTTAGTCAACTGTCAAGGAGTTCTATTAAAATAGTAAGCAGAGCTGGTCTTGCTGCATTATTGGCTGGGTATCCTTCATTGCCCATGCGTGGGGTCTACGCGTAGAGGCTACGAAACGCTACGGGCTACGAAGCTACGGTGCTACGAAGTTTTAAGGTGCATTTCGGTTGATTTTTTGGACAGGTTTACATCCGAAAACACCAACGTTTGAGTCAATGCATTATAAGGGTTAATCAGTTATACTACGTAGATGTATGAACGTGCAAGGCAAATGGAGTAGCATATACAAGGATGTGAGTGACAACGCCGGGAGGAAACGCACTAGAAGGACATGCATTGACCTTATTAGTGAGGTCCATCAGAAATATCAGGTAGTCGCAACCGGGCGTGGGTGTACGAGTACGACCAGTTTTTTTTTGCCATTTCCCCACTCTAGGAACTTATCCAGTATCGTGAGTGCGTTTACATATTTTTAAAGTCACATCCACAAATAGCATACTAACTAACATTTATTCCGTGCGGGGATCGAATCCGCGACACGCAACGCAGCAATCAATCGTTCAGCCGTGCCGTCGAAATTTAAATCCACGTGAACGAGGAAAAATGAGTATGCCAGCATTGTAGCAGATAGTGCTTTGTAGTTCATATCCACCCCCATGGAAAAAAAGTGCAAGTATGTATCTATTGTAATCTACAAATCGCATACCTAGATCGAAACTGAGACAACTCAAAAATTGTGAACTTTTGGTTATCCTTGTAATCAAATGCTCGGTGATCATACGCAGCTATGTAATATAACAATTTACATACAGTGCCATTTTACAACCTTTTTATGTTAAATCACACATACAAACATACCATACCATATAAAAAGTAAAACGTTTTTTTCGTTTTCTGATAAAATACCTTTTTTGAATTGTCTCAGATTCGACCTAGGCATACATATTTTCGTAATGTGAAAACATAAAATCAAAGCCTAAGATTACGCTTGTATTAATGTCATATTACCAGTGCGCTTCATCATAGACTTCCGCTACCAAAAAAAATAAAAAATACCAAAAAGGTAGGAAAAAAAATGCATCTGCTTATCCTGTTTACTTAATCCGCTTATTTCACTTGTCCTTACCAGGAACTACGTAATAATTAGGAAGCTGTTGAATTGTTCCTGACGCGTAAAGTGCTGGGTAGATTTAATATGGACTTCTCGTTATTAACTTAAACTGGCGTCGGTTGGTCGACGAGCGAAGCGGTTGCTAGACTGACAATAAGGTTTAAATGAAAAAGAAAACTGACTTCAAATAGTGAAAAATAAAACCGGGCATGTGCGAGTTGGACTCGAGCACGAAGGGCTTCGTACTACTTTCTATCCTTACTAATATTTTAAAAGTGAAAGTGAGTTTGTTTGTTAAGTCTTTACGCCTACATGGCTAAACCGATTTTGATTAATTTTGGTACAGAGATAGTTGGGACCCTGGAGCCGTCTCCAGGACATAGGGTGAGAAATGAGGGAGAAAGAAGAAAGAAAAGGGAAAACTTAGCTTTGCTATTACAATAAATAAGGCGCTTGGGCAAAAACTACAAGTAGCAGGTACCAGCAAATCAGGAAAGGGGAACTGTGTTACCCCGAATTAATCGCGAGCGAAGCCGCGGGCTAAAGCTAGTCTAATTAAAAAAAAATTAAAAAGTCATGTTTGTTGTATGGGAGCCCCGTTATATATTTATTTTATCCTATTCTTTACTATTTGTTGCTATTGCGAAAACAGAAAAACGTGAACGTGAAAATTTCAACTGTCTAACTATCACGGTTCATGAGAGAGACAGCCTGGTGACACACGGACTGCGGAGTTTTAGTGATAGGTTAACAATAATAAAAACTTTATCTTCGGAAGACGGTGACTATTGTTTGCTTGATTCAGTTTTTTTTGTTACCGACTTCTAAAGCTAAAATTATTCTTTTTTCACTTTTTTTATACAAAAAAAAAGCTTGAGAGGTGTCAAGGGACACCCGGATGGAACGAAGTTATTATTTATTATGTACAAAAAACCTGTATTCACTCAACAAAAATAATCGTCGCGACACCACACTGTTCAATGCGAAATAGAAAGACGAAACGAAAATAATTGGCTTGCTTTCTATGAGAGAGAGAAACACGCGAACGCCGTACGGCCTACAACTATAGCAAAATGTGTCGTTACAACTTTTGGTCTTAATTTTTCCGTCTAGCCCCCTTTCGCAACGCGCGATAACGAACTTCGTACCAAAAATACAAAAAAAAATACCCTTACGCATTGACTGTGTCTATAACATTTGGAAAGTTTCCTCGATTTCTCCAGGATCTCATTATCAGACACTGACTTGACTCATTATCGATCCCCGCACGCAACTAATATTTGTAAGACCTACACGTAGTTGTTTCGGGTCTGGCTGTTTGTGTATGTGAGTTTAAATGTTTGTTAACGCACCCACGTTACAGGAAAAAGTCCTAGTGCGGGGCAACATATTTAAAAAAAAGTGCCAAACACTGCGATCCCTACATACTCTTGTCGCAGCGCGCGGTGTAAAACGTAACCACAGTGTAACGTTAGTACGTAGATTTTAAAGTTAAAAATACTAGTTTAACGTATAATATTTTCATTTTTAGGGTTCCATGCCTCAAAGGAAAAAACGGAACCCTTATTGGATCACTTTGCTGTCCGTCTGTCTGTCTGTCAAGACCCTTTATCTCGGGAACGCGAGGAGGTATCGAGTTGAAATTAAAACCATACTGAAGTCTGTGTTCCGTTTGTGCTGTGAAAATTTCAATCCTCTAAGTCTACGCATTCAAAAGATATGGCTGTTTATGTCACAAGTTTGTACGGAACCTTCGGTGCGCGAGTCTGACTGGCTCTTGATTTTTTATAGACACAGGTAAAATAATTGTGAATATACTGTACCGCCACTTTCATTCTGACATTTGAGATGACAGCTGTCACGCCGTTCAGAATCAACATAATGTATCAGGGAAAACTTATCACGTTTACGTCGTAATATTACAAGAATAACTGTCAGATGAAAAAATTGAGAGCACATCGTATTCTCTTTAGGAGCGTGATTCTATTTCAAAATAGAATCGTGAGAAAATCGGATGTCTTAGAACCAAAACTTCGATTGTAAACCGATATGATCAAGCATTTATCAACTATTTGTAGTCAATTTTAAAAAAGCGTGTTGCGCCGACCCCAAATAAAATGGGGCAAGGGCAGGAAAATGATGAACTGTCTCTCCGACCTCCACAACCAAGATTTAGTAACAGATAATACGATACCCGATTATGTTTGTATCTGTTGTTGATTATTCGTTCCACCACTTATTTCTTCTTATTACGTACTAGCTGAAGCCCGCAGCTTTGCCCGCGTGATGATCGAAAAAAAAATAACCTATGTGTTATGCCAGACTATAATCTACCTCTGTGCCAAATTACATCAAGATCCGTTCAACCGTTTTGTCGTGAAAGAGTTACAAACATTCATAGATCCTCACAAACATTCGCATTTATAATATTACTAGCTTTGCCCGCGGCTTCGCTCGCGTTAAATTCGGGGTAACACAGTTCCCCTTTCCTGATTTACAGGTACCTGCAACTTGTAGTTTTTGCTCTTGCGCCTTATTTATTGTACTCCGCTCTGGGCGGAGCGGGGGGGGGAGTGTCAGACTTGTACTGACTAAAACCCACCCATATTCCTTCTATTGCCCTTTACGTTCCGGGGCCGCGGTATCTCTTTCGAACAACCCGCAACCCCGGCAGGTATTTATTTTACACCTTGATAAGACTATTTGACAACTCTCAACATCAACATCATAAATATAAATTATATGAAAACAATCTTCATTTTCCAGAACACTATAGAAGAGATGAACTTATATTCTAAACAGCGCCTCATCTGGACCGTGATTTAATCTCGACGTTGCAACAACAACGGCTGTGCTGAACTCAACTTTTCTTTATTCAAGATATTGTCTGTTCTTTACCGTGTTTTTAGTTTTACATCAATGTATATAAAATAATACAGCAGAGGGGCCTGCCAGAGCCACTGCCTGCCAGGGTTGCGGGTTGTTCGAAAGAGTTACTGGTGCCCCGGAACACAAAGTGCAAAAGAAGAAACATGAATGGGTTTTAGTCGGTTAGTCTGAGACTCCCTTCCGACCACGCAGAGTAGGAGAAGATGGTTTCCCGTACGAATAAAAAAAACCTTTGTTGTTATAAAATACAATTGTATAAGGTGACAACTGGCCAAAAGAACAAAACCATAATCTGTATCGAAATCTGTAAATCTGTATTGTTTTTTCCAAAATTATATATTGGGGTCGGCTTTCAGTCTATCCAGGTACAGATAAATACCAGTATTTTACATGGAGCGACTTGACGACTACAACCCAGTTAGTACTGGAAAATATTCCCCTTATACTTGTACCACTGTCACAGATCTACAAATGACAGCAGAGACAAACGACTAACAACTGACCCGGCGCTTTTTATAGTCGTTTCAATCATGACGCCCTAAGCCGAGGCTCGTTCCCCACAGGGCCCTTAGCGTGCGGTCATTGACATTATAGGAGCTTTTAGCCCTGGCCGTGGGCCTTAAATTCATTTAAGATCACCACAGGATAGTCCGGTTGAGCAGTTTAACAACTCAACAGAGAGTTGATCTACGAGTGGCCCTAACAAAAAAAAAACCGGCCAAGAGCGTGTCGGGCCACGCTCAGTGTAGGGTTCCGTAGTTTCCCGTCCGTCACAATAAGTGTTCCCACTTATGAGTTTAAACGTGGAGGAGCGTGCAATGTTGCACGTTCCGCGGTAGGCGCTCCAACAGTTTTTGTACAAAAAAGACAAAAAGTTGTACAAAATACAACTTTTTGTCTTTTTTGTACAAAAACTGTTGTGTCAATCAAGTTCAAAATGATTTTCCTAGAAAGTCCTTATAAAGTTTTACTTTTCAGATTTTTTTCATATTTTCTAAACTTATGGTTCAAAAGTTAGAGGGGGGGGGGACACATTGTTTTTTACTTTTAAAGCGATTATTTCCGAAATTATTGACATTATCAAAAAATGATTTTAGTAAACCCCTATTCATTTTTAAATACCTTTCCAACAATATATCACATGTTAGGGTTGAAATTAAAAAAAAAATCACTTCCCACTTTACATATAGGGTGGCTACCCTAATAAAACATTTTTTTCCAATTTTTATTTTACCACTTTGTCGGCGTGATTGATATACATATTGGTACCAAATTTCAGCTTTCTAGTGCTAACGGTCACAGAGATTAAGCGAGGACGGACGGACGGACGGACGGACGGACAGACAGACATGGCGAAACTATAAGGGTTCCTAGTTGACTACGGAACCCTAATAAAACGGCTTACTACAATACACAATAGTGGCCAACATTTCCTCTCGTTTTAGTACATCAGAACAAATAGTTTTACAAACTCGTTTCTGACAATTTCGTTATACAAAACTACCTGGACGTAGGTAAGAAACATATTTCCAAATTCATTTTCATCCTGAACGGAAATCGGGCGATAAATACAGAAACTTTTCAAAGACCGCCAGTTTCAATTTCAAAGTAGCAATAGCTGGGGTGTTGAGCTCAACTTTCTTCTAAGTTTCTATCAAAATTGTTGTTTTTAGAAATCCGTAAGTATGTCAAAAAGAATAAAACGGAACAAATAGGACCACTTTGTTGCCTGTCTGTCAAGACCCTTTATCTCGTAAACCCGTGGAGATATCGAGTTAAAATTAAAACCATATACTTTTTTTGCGGATTGTAAATCTTCAAATAACTTCCCCCGCTCTGGTAGAGCGGAGCGGGGGGGTAGCTCACCGTCCGTCCGTCTATTGACGACAGGCAGTCTCGGCGCGTTAGTGTTCTACGCGCGCCTCAAAGAGATTTCAGCAAAGCAGAGGAGCCTGCCAGGGCCACCGCCTGTCGGGGTAGCGGGTTGTTCGAAAATCATATTGTTATATGTGTGTATGTCAATATGTTTTATGTGTGCGTGGACCGCGCTCCTGCGCTGCCCTGACCTACGAATAAACCAGTGTGCTTTTAGCTGTCAGTAGTTTCACTTGTGTCCCTACGTACCTACACAACACATATAGGTACTTAAGTTTGTGGTTTCTTGGAGCTATGAAAAAATCAACCTTTTAAGTCAACGCAGTCAAAAGATATGATTTTTTGTGCCGCAAGTTTGAATGGAACCCTCGGTCGAGAACGACTAGCACTCGGTCGGGTTTTTCTGGGTTTTGAGACATTGTCTTTTGTTTTACCTCAAAGTCACGACTGTTGACAAAAATGCTGAATTATGTTCTTGTAATGCAATTGTAATTCATATTCTAACATCTAACAAACCTTTACTTTTGTTAACTAGTTTCCAATCAGAACTGAATAAAGGGACTTCTGTACACAGTGTGATATATAGAGCGCGATTCAATTCCAAAGTAGTAACAACTGCCGACCGTATTAGACTCGACTTTCTTTTGTTCTTGATTCGAGCTGTTTGTTTTTAATTAAAAAGTGGTTTTTTTATCATGTGCCTATCTACGCATTCTGAATGGTATATATTAAGGAAGCCGTAGTCCACGAAATTCCAGTTTTTTGCAATTCGCAAGTCAATTTCAGGTTGTTTGTTGATAAAAATATAATTCTGATCGTAAGTTATACGGATTTATAGACCTTACTAGCTTTTGCCCGAGCCTTCGCTCGCGTTAAATTCGGCGTAACACGGTTCCCCTTTCCTGATTTACAGGTACCTTCTACCTGTAGTTTTTGCCCTTGCGCCTTATTTATTGTGATAGCAATACTAAGTTTTCCCTTTTTTTCCCACTTTCTCACTTTAAAAAAAAGTTAGCCTATGTACGGACATAGGCAAACTTTTTTTTTCCAGGGGCCCCAGTAACTCTGTACCAAAATACTTCAAAATCTAAGATTAAGCCTTAGGGCGTGAAGACGTAACAAACAAACAAACTCACTTTCGCTTTTATAATATTAGTAAGGATTATAATTAAAATCATCAATACATTGCTTTAAGTTCATTTAACCCCATTAAATGACTATATTTCATGAAAAACTCACTCAATGAGATTTCACGAAATTATATACAGTTGTAGAGATGATGCACCACCCCGAAGTATTCACCTTTAGTAGGTAGTGTGGAGACCTAAACTATTTATTTATGTGAATTCTTGAAATAACTTCTGCTCTGGGCGGAACGGATGTGAGTGTCAGTCTTTTACTGACTAAAACCAATACATGTTCCTTCTTTTGCCCTTTGTATTGACCGCGTAGACTTAGACGACTGATTTTTTCACACCTCTAATAGAACGCAGATTTTAGTCTTTTTTTTTGGGGTGGGAAATCATCAAAAAACTTCCCCCGCTCTGGGGGGCGGAGCGAGGGGGAGTGTCAGACTTGTACTGACTAAAACCCACCCATGTTCCTTCTATTGCCCTTTACGTTCCGGGGCCGCGGTATCTCTTTCGAACAACCCGCAACCCCGGCAAATTTGAGTCTATGGTTTTAATTTCAACTTGATATCTAAACGCGTTCCCGAGAAAAAGGGTTATATCAAACAGAGACATGGACAACAAAGTGATCGTATAAGGGTTTACTTTTTCCTTTTGAGACACGAAACCCTAAAAAATTCATTAAATACACTGTGACATATACACTATACAGAGGTTACAAAAAAGTTTAATGAAGATTATAATAAATTAGTTCCCATTTGTAAAATTATGCCAATAGATTTAAAAATAGATTATATGATAGGATTAGAACACTATTATTGTGATGAGTATAAAGTGGCTGTTCAAAATAAATATAATACGAGGAGTGTAAGGGAGAAAGAAAAAGTTCAGCCGAAAAAAACAAATTGTTATGGAGAAAGAATGTCCCAATATTTAGTGCCAAAAGTTTTTAATAAAATAGATTTATTAAGGCAAACCTCTAATTTAAGTAAAGGTATTTTAGGATCAAGACTGAAGAGTTTGCTTCTCGACAAGATTACTTAGAGGTTGCGGTTGCAGCCTCAGCACGTTTTTTTGTTGAGAAGCAAATTCTGTCAGTTTTTAATTTATGTCTTAATTTTTAAAATTTTAATTTAGTATTTATTTTGTTAAAATAGTATAAGGTTTACGTGTATTTAAAAGAAAAGAGCGCATCTCGCCATCAAACGTAAAGTTTGGCGAGTAATATTGTATTAATCTACACAAAAATTGTTTGAGAAATAAATAAAAAAAAAAAAACATAGGTCCTAAATATCTTATTCTATAGTAACAAAGAAGTCTATTAGTAATTGATTTCAAAGGTGACCCAATCGAAGAACGATCTAATTTCCATTGGAACTCAATGGTATTTTGATTACTTAATAATTACACAAGAATCGATACCCACAGTTATTTGTAGAAATAGTGTCGATGAACTGGTATTTGAAAGGATACATATCATCACGCTCGTAATCTATGAAGGGTTAAACAGAGGTGTATGTGTTAGTACACCCACATTTACCAATTTTTTTTAACAACTCGTTGTGCTGAACTGCTTTATTCGCTGCTCAGCCCCTAACTGTTGCAGTGTGATGTTATATAGTCTTCACCCGCGTAATATCGAAAAAAAATCCTATGTGTTATTCCAAACTATAATCCTTTCTCTGTGCCAAATTTCATCAAGATCCGTTCAACCGTTTTGACGTGAAACAGTAACAGACATCCATACATCCTCACAAACATTCGCATTTATAATATTAGTAGGATTACACTCACAAATAACATCGCTCTAACGTGTGGCCACCCATCCACAGACCAACCTAGGCAAGCGAGGCTTAAGCGAGTGACTGCTATTATTTAGCCACAAAGCTCCTCCATACTGGTATATGAGTAAATAGAAGAAAGGAAGAAAAAATATTAATTAGTCGCAATGACAAACAATTACAAAAAATGGAAACACAAAGCATCACAATTTTTTGAAATAAATAATAAGTATAGATTTAACACATTGCGCTCAAATGATTTTCCGTAGCAAAGTATTCCTAGATAGGCCGCTACGTAAGAAAATCCATAGACATCTGCTACGAACATCTGGACCATGCCTTGAAAGCAACCAACATAAAAATGTGTAGAATCCATTTTTTTAGGCGTTGCCCCACACTAGGAATTAATCCTGTATCGTGGGTGCGTTTACAAACATTTAAACTCACATCCACAAACAGCCAGACCCGAACCAACTATCTGCAGGTCACACAAATATTTGTTTCGTGCGGGAATCGAACCCGCGACACGCAGTGCAGCAGTCGATCGCTTAGGCACTGCGCCACCCGTGTCGTCAATATAATATCCTCCACATAGGAACACCTGCTAGTTCTGCGAATAAATGTTCATAATTAAAACCTGTAAATTTTCGGCTATGACCATAGCAGAAGTTCCTAGCAAATTTCCGTAGACCCGTAGCAAAATGCTACGAAAAACCGTAGCCCCCGTAGGCCGTAGCATTTGGTATCTGCCAAGCCTTTTCACATATGTTAGTGTATGCTAGCAACCTAACCATATGCAACTGTGTACCAGTATTTTTACACGACTGCCCCAAAAAAGGAGTGTTATGTTTTCAGGGTTCATATATGTTTGTGAGTTTTTTTCTTTGTAGTTAATTTTTTTGACATGGCAGTCGTGTTTTTTATTTTTTTTATTATTTATGAACTGATTGCCTATCTCCCCAGCCCAAAGGTCTTATCATGAGCGCGCGGTGTAAACTTAAAATAGATAGATCGATTTTAAATAACGAGCTCGAAAATTGAGCTGAAGATCAGGAGAGATCTCACACTCACCTCTTACATATTCAAGATACTTAGAGAAAAATACATGTGGACTTTTTACGGCAGATAAGTTTGTGTGTTCCGGATAACGTTCGTGGGGCGACGTCGACAGCCACGCTTGCGGCGCGAATCAAACTAAATAAATAAATATCTTGGGACAACTCACACACGGCTATCTGATCCCAAGCTAAGCAGAGCTTGTGTTATGGTAACCAGACAACTGATATACATACTTATATAATTTATAAATACATACATATTATAGATAAATCACACCCAGAGACAGAACAAACAATCATGCTCATCACACAAAGTTTGTCCTGGGTGGGAATCGAAAAAAAAAATTTCGTTTTTTTATAAATTTTCATTGTTTATTAAATAAACAATGAAAAAAAAAATATTTATATTTATTATCGAATAATTTTTTTTTCCGCATAAAGGTAATTGGTCGGTTTTATTTTAGTGTAAAGAATTCTAAAAAAATTATACAAAAAAAAAAAATTGTTTATAACAAATTGTTTATTTAATAAACAATGAAAATTTATAAAAAAACTAAATTTTTTTTTTTATTATTAGGGAGGATAATAAATAATGATATTTTAAAAAAAGCGTACCTTGATATTATTAACAAGTGGTAAAAAAAAATTGTTTATTAACAAAACGGTTTTTTAGCAATAAAAAATTTTTTTTAAGGATCGTTTTTTATCTTCAAATTCATAATTTTAAACGAGGAATCTATTTTCAAAAAAAACAGTTCAATTATCTCATAAATAATCTATTTGTTTATAACAATTTTATAAACAAAAAGAATTAAAATTTATAAAAAAATATTTTTAGGTAGCTTTTATTGATAGAAAAACGAATGATCATCGACATTGGAAAAAAAAATAATTCTTGTAACATTTATTTAAATATTTAATTTGCCGCCTAGGTAATTTGTTAATAACAAATCGAAAATTAACAATTTTTTAATTTACTCAACGGAAATCCTTTCTTTAATCTTTGAAGAATAGCTCCACGAGAGGAAAAAAAATTGAGATTTCTGGTTTAACAATTATGCAACTTGCAATGTTTATAGCCCAGTCGGAAGAAATTGTTAATTAATTTATGGATAACATTTTATAAAATCGCGATAAAAATATTTTTTCTACGGCATTTCATTCTTTAATTTGTCCTGTACATATCTGATTTTTTTCAAATTTTAATATCAACATTTAATATGTTTAAATAATAGTTTTCATTAAAGCGCTCGAAGGGGGCGTGGCTTGCGGAAACCCGAGTACCCGTTTTCAGGCGTATTTTCAGCTCCCTGTAAAATTTTTTATATTGGTCCTACAATTTCGCGAGTAGGGAGTTTTTTTTAGGAAATTTTCTCCTCTTTTTGAATCTTTTTTCAAAATCAAAATATATCAAATAGTTTTCGAGATATACCAAAAAAACTAAACCCCTTTTTTTTTGTTTACTAATTTGTTAATAACTTTTGCAATTTTTTCGAGCGGGTCTTGAATTTTTTCAAAAACTTTCTAGATTCGATCCCGAATCGAATGAGCCCTCAACCATATTTTTCCGAGCCTTTTAAAAAGTTTTGACTAAAAAAGCACTTGTTGACTAGACTACTGTGGACGGTGAGCAATGGGTAGCTCACCGTCCGTCCGTCGATTGACGACAGGCCGTGTCGACGGCGCGTTCGTGTTTCACGCGCGCCTCAAAGAGAGTCAGCAAAGCAGAGGGGCTTGCCATAGCCTCCGCCTGCCGGGGTTGCGGGTTGTTCGAAAGAGATACCGCGGCCCCGGAACGTAAAGGGCAATAGAAGGAACATGGGTGGGTTTTAGTCAGTACAAGTCTGACATGCCCCCCGCTCCACCCAGAGCGGGGGAAGTCATTGGATGATTTCCCACCCGAAAAAAAAAAAAAAAAAAAGGGTCCCAACTATCTCTGTGCCAAAAATTCATCAAAATCGGTTGGGCCATTTAGGCGTGAAGACGTAACAAACAAACTCACTTTCGCTTTTATAATATTAGCAAGGATTAGTTACAAAACTTAATTAAACATGTTGTCATTGTGTTCACTATCTATAAACTTAAGTGGATACTTCGCACCGAAGCGAAGGCGTAGGATAAAACCAGGATTAAACTCTAAAACGATGATGCTGGCTTCTGTTGCTAGGCAATGAGATACCGCTCGACTTTCAGGTCCCTTACTACCCTGACTAATCGCAACAAAAATCAGCAAGTAAGATAAAAATCAAATACCACTTTCTGAGACCCTTAACCTACAAGAGCCTCTTAAAAAACAACTTTACGTTTAATATTGTCGAAGAATTTGTATCAAAAATGTACGAAAGAATCTAACGGCTTAATGGCTTCTTGCGAAGAATGTCGACCTTCCCGTGGGGGTCGTGAGAGACTAAAAGATTATATAAGGTGGCTCGGGTACCATTTATTAACATTAGATTAATATAGGCAAAGGCAGGAGGCCCATTTAACTAAACATTTTTTTTGCGGGTGGGATTCATCTAATAACTGGGGGGAGGGTCAGACTTATACTGACTAAAACGTACCCATGTTCCGTCTATCGCCCTTTAAGCACCGGGGCCGCGGTATCTCTTTCGAACAACCCGCAACCCCAGCAGGCGGTGGCCCTAGCAGCCCCCTTTGCTTTGCTGACATCTCTTTGAGGCGCGCGTGGAACACTAACGCGGCGTCGACACGGCCTGTCGTCAATAGACAGACGGACGGTGAGCTACGCATTGCTGACCGTCCAATTTAACTATCATTGTCCTGCATTTGTGCTAAGTTGTTACCTAGTACAATGAATGTTATCATAAGAAGTTTTTTGAGGGTTTACGGGACCCTCAAAAAACTTCTTATTCTTCTTCTTTCCTTGAAAGGAAAAAGAAACGGACTGACCCTTATTGGATCACTTTGTTATCCGTCTGTCTGTGTGTGTGTTCTCTGTCTGACAAGACACTTTATTTTGGGAACGCGCGGAAAAATCTAGAAATTAAACCATATACCTAAGTCCCTTAGAGCTGTGAAATTCGCCCTCTAAGTTTACGCATTCAAAAGATATGGCTGTTTATGCTGCAAGTTTAAACGAAACCCTCGGTACGCGAGTCCGACTCGCACTTGGCTAGTTTTTTTTATTATAAATAAAAAAATAAATAAAATAAATATCTTGGGACAACTCACACACGGCTATCTGATCCCAAGCTAAGCAGAGCTTGTGTTATGGTAACCAGACAACTGATATACATACTTGTATAATTTATAAATACATACATATTATAGATAAATCACACCCAGACACAGAACAAACAATCATGCTCATCACACAAAGTTTGTCCTGGGTGGGAATCGAACCCACGACCTCCGGCTCAGCAGTCAGGGCCACTAACCACTAGACCAACAGGCCCGTCACGTTGGTAAGACTACTCATTAGTACTCATCATCTGCCTAGCCTTTTCCGAACTATGTTAGGATTTTACCGGATTCAGATGAGTACCAGTATTTTGCATGGAGCGACTGTCTATCTGACCTCGACAACCCGATTATAACAGTAATACCATACTCCTTGGTAAGACTGGCTGTCAGACATTAGAGCCACTGACTAAATTAGTTTACCTTAGTGCTCTTTTGTCTGTATATTTTTTTTTCCTTTATATGTGTTTTGTGTGTACATCCTTACTAATATTATAAAAACGAAAGTAAGTTTGTTTGTTTATTACGTCTTCGTCTAAATGGCTAAACCGATTTTGATGAATTTTAGTAGATAGTTGGGACCCTGGAGACGGATATAGGCATTTTTTTAAAAGATTGAGATATGAGGGATAAAGAGGGAAGAAAAGGGAAAACTTAGCATTGCTATTACAATAAATAAGGCGCAAGGGCAAAAACTACAGGTAGCATGTAGGTACCTGTAAATCAGGAAAGGGGAACTGTGTTACCCCGAATTTAACACGAGCGAAGCCGCGGGCAAAAGCTAGTAAATAAATAAAATTAACGACAGTCGGCTCAACATCATGCTACCAGAGTAGCAGTTAATATTTAGCCACAAAGTCGTGTTGGTAAAGCTAACCCCTAACATTCAAATATCAAGGGTAGCAATAAGAAATTCATCATTCTCCTGCCCTTGTCCCATGTTAGAGGTCGACACAAAAGCAACACGTTTATTTCACACATTTTCACGTGGTAACCGAAAACCTAACCCAAATGATGACCATAAAGATTGGTTATCCCATTCCAAATGTCTAGTAACGTAGGTTGTAGATGTACCTACACACGACGGCACATCAACCTACACAAAACCATTTTAACCTGATCTCTGTACTACGGTGGGTGATCCGTAGTAGAGAGATCAGGTTATAATAGTTTAGAATAGGTTGACCTGCCGTCGTGTGTACAATCCACTATGTACTAAATTAATTATGAATGAAAACAAATTATTATGACTCTCCTGCCATTACCCCAAATTTATTTGGGTTTGCTGCAGCATGTCTTCTTCCATACTTTTGAATTACTCGTCATCTCATCAATCACCTACTTTCATGCAATATCATCCTGCACACAGTTCATCTATTGTTATTTGGTCTTTCTCTACTCCTAAAGCTACCAACATTCACACTCAAACATGAAGAAATATAGTTTCACAATTCATATGTTAACCGCCATCATTAGAAGATAGTGAATTCTAAGATTTTTTTTTAACCATAATTATTTATTGTAAAAACAAAAAAAACATTGTGTAAAAAATTGTCGTCCATTTATTTTTCTTAAAACTGTTGTTATAATTTTACATGGATACATTTATTTTGAAGTTAGAATTCAAGAAAATAACCATATTCAATATTAAAAGAAAAACATCTAAGTAGACTATATGTTTTTTTTTAAATATGCCTATAGGTATTTAATTTGGTCAAAATCACAGTCATAAAACCAACGAAGTTTTGTTTCTGTACCATTATCTACAAAAACAGCCCCTTAAATATTCCTTTTATGTATATTCCGCTATAACAAAAATACCATATAGCAACAAATATACATCATGAAAATTTAAACTATCACGGTTCATGAGATACAGCTTGGTGACAGACGGGCAGACGGACGGACAGCGAAGTCTTAGTAATACAACATAGTGCCAATCTCTAAAGACCCTTACACTTTTTTTGTATTTTAATTAAGAAACCTGATTAGTATAACTAAATAAAATTAACGTTAATTATAATTTCATACCATTTTCCTACACACAAATTAGTGCCGTACTAAAACTAATGTTGTTTTCTTTAACAGCTTGTTACCAAGGAGGCCATAATACTTGAAATATAATTACCAAAAAAGCTAATTGTTATAATACTCTTTTGACGCGTAAATTTAGAGACAGAAAACACGCGATAACAGAAATCTTAATTTGATTTTAATTAAATTTTATAAAAACACGCTGCGTAACAAAGGAAAATGTGTAGGTAATGTATGTTGACGCTAATTGAACTTGTTAATTATTCAGTCCTTGAAACGAACGCCACTCAATTTTATTTTTTATTTTGCCCCTATGTTGAAATACCATGTTGCTTCATCTATCAAAAAAAAATTGGTTATGGGACGAGTAACTTTGAATATAGAATATTGAATTTGGCGACGACAAATTCCCGTTTCTCTTTCGTCGTACATTTTTACTTGTAGACAAAAAAATAACAATGAAAAGTTACACATTTTGACTAAAACGGTAATAAACGCTTATAGTTTAAGTTAAAAACTAAAAAATATACGTATTGTACTTACATAAACATGTAAACTTGACCAGCATCCCGGTAGTAACGTCGAACATGTTCAGGAAATTCTTCTGTACTATACGATAAACCATCTCCTTAGCTACCGTATCACTTTCTAACTAAACACACGCGATTTTATTTCATCTATCTACAATTTAGTGTAAACGTAACTTCTGTACCATCAGTCACTAAAGATTTTGGCATAAATATGTTACATTTGATGTCCTTTCAGTAACTGTAGCTCCTGTTTCTTATTTTAAAATGTTTTATACTGAGCTTCGCTCGTTCAAGCGGCGGACATCTTGTATTTGTGACGTCATAGAGAAGAAAATCAATTCTTTAGCGCATGCGCAAATTTTCTCCTTGGCCTAATTAGGGACGCATCCCGACCATGACAGGTTTTCGTTTTAAGCATATTGTAACCTTTGACAAAATGGCTGACATTTTTATGAATGAATCGCTTTTGCTCATTCATTTCATATTAAGATGTTTACTTATATTGATTAGATTGGAACGTCAAGAATTTTCTTTTTGTTTTCAAAGGTTTAAGAGGGAGAAGGTTAAACTGCCCTTTTATGTGGATGACCTTTTATTATATTTGCTTAAGAAAACAGTGGAGACCTTTATCTTAAGTGGCGCACGTTGTAGTACATACATTAAGTTAATACTTAGCTTGATCTGTTTTCTGTGAAAACTCAAATAAGCTCGTGGCTAGATAATGGCTGCTGCACAGGTTCATCTTAACAGAGTTGTGGATATCAGATAGACAAGTGTTTCGTGTAAAAACTGATTTTCAGTTGCATCTGATTAGAATGGAACCCGACCAACAAAGTTCCCATCAAAGTTATCTAGGAGGTAAAGTTTGTAAGTTTGGATGTAGGGGGTAAACTGCGGGACAGCTAATCCGATTTCGAAAAAATAATAGGTACAATAAAAACCTGTTAGCATTAAATTGTAGACGAGTTTTATTTTTTTCACGAAAACCATGTCTTTTCAAAATAATTCCAATAATATTGGATATCTTATCACATCAGCTATATGCCTGTAAAATCGCGTCAAAATGTATCCTCCTGTTTCAGAGATAAATAAGCCAGAAGAAATAGACAACAATTTTAAAAATGTTTTTCTTTTGTTATAGGTATCGTATGTACTTTCTACGCATTCAGCAAAAAGCTATTATCTTGTACATACAGGACTTCAAATTTATGTATTAGTACGTATGGAATAAGAATTAGAGTTCAAGAATTAGAATCAAAAAAACCGGGCAAGTGTGAGTCTTACTCGCGCACCGAGGGTTCCCTACAAACTTGCGACATAAACGTCTTTACCTTTCTTTATCTCTTATCTATCTTTATCATCAAACTTGAGTAAGTAAATGGTTTTAATTTCTTCTCGTTATCTCCACGCGTTCCCGAGATGAAAGGTGTCGATACCTTTCCAGACATGACATGCCAGACAGACAAACAGAAAGACGAACAACAAAGTGATACCACTAGGGTTGCCAACTATACTGTTTTCAACAGTATTATACTGTTTTTCACTAAATTATACTTTTTACTGTTGAACAAAAATAAAGTATACAAAATACTGTTTTCAGCATGCAAACACATTTACTGATACTACATTTACTGACAGAGTTTTTTTTTCAGTACCTAATGAATGCTGGCGCGAGGATGGAAATATAGCATCTATTAATTTGATAAAAATGAGCTCTTCATTTATTTTAATTACACTTATAAATGTGGTGAGGCGTATGAAGTTTTTAAAAAAGATTGTAAATTGGTAAGTTGTCCGAGAAGTTCTAAAAAATATGTATTTAAAACAATAAATAAATAAAATACTGTTCGTTTTTCTAGAATACTGTTTAATATTCTTCACAGACCTGAATATACTTTATTTCTCGTAAAAAAAGTTGGCAACCCTAGATACCACATATAAGGGTTCCGTTTCCGTTTATAGGTACGGAATGCTTAAAACAGCTCTATCATACAAAATACCTACTTATAATAATACCTACACGGTCGAAATACATACAAAATAAGGTTATTAGGCTTATTTCTCGTAAAAAAAGTATATTCAGGTCTGTGAAGAATATTAAACAGTATTCTAGAAAAACGAACAGTATTTTATTTATTTATTGTTTTAAATACATATTTTTTAGAACTTCTCGCACAACTTACCAATTTACAATCTTTTTAGGGTTCCGTAGTCAACTAGGAACCCTTATAGTTTCGCCATGTCTGTCTGTCCGTCCGTCCGTCCTCGCTTAATCTCTGTGACCGTTAGCACTAGAAAGCTGAAATTTGGTACCAATATGTATATCAATCACGCCGACAAAGTGGTAAAATAAAAATTGGAAAAAAATGTTTTATTAGGGTAGCCACCCTATATGTAAAGTGGGAAGTGATTTTTTTTTTAATTTCAACCCTAACGTGTGATATATTGTTGGAAAGGTATTTAAAAATGAATAGGGGTTTACTAAAATCATTTTTTGATAATGTCTATAATTTCGGAAATAATCGCTCCAAAAGTAAAAAACAATGTGTCCCCCCCCCCTCTAACTTTTGAACCATAAGTTTAGAAAATATGAAAAAAATCTGAAAAGTAGAACTTTATAAGGACTTTCTAGGAAAATCATTTTGAACTTGATTGACACAACAGTTTTTGTACAAAAAAGACAAAAAGTTGTACAAAATAATTTCCTCCTCCACCTTTAAACTCATAAGTGGGAACACTTATTGTGACGGACGGGAAACTACGGAACCCTACACTGAGCGTGGCCCGACACGCTCTTGGCCGGTTTTTTTAAAAACTTCATACGCCTCACCACATTTATAAGTGTAATTAAAATAAATGAAGAGCTCATTTTTATCAAATTAATAGATGCTATATTTCTAGAAAGCTGTCGCTTCCCATGTGGTCCCATTTCATTTTTATTCATAATAATTATATCGTCTATAATACATATTTTTTTCTCTATGTCTATTTGGATGATCTGCTAATCCTTTAGTAACAATGGAAAATGAATACTCGATAAAAAATAAGGGATAAAATATCATAATACCATAACTAAAAATGCTGAATAAAAAACTTTTTTGAAAAAACCAAAACCGACTTCAAAAAAAAAAGTGGAATATAACTTTATTTCCGGAAGTCGGTGGCAAAAAAGTTAAAGAAAGCAACAAAAATCACCGACTTCCGGAAAAAAAGGATTTTTTTGGAAGTCGGTATTATTTTTCACAAAACAGTTATTTATAAGTGTCCCGTATTAGTTACGGGCACTAATATGAAAAAGATAATAAAGATGATGAGAAAAGAGATATTTATTGATCATTTGTCAAACATGCGTTTACATAGACTAATCAGACTCCCACTATACTGATTAAAAATGAGTGTTGGTGCGAACTTAACATTTTGAAATTCATATTTTTATCAATTTGATAGTATCTTAAAATTACAATCATTTTTTCTCGTGCAAAATCTCTTGAAGTATAGTGTCAGTACGTGACTACCTCGCTGGTCCACTACTGCGATTCCCAGGATTTTTCTATGAAGAATTTCTGAGGAGCAGTCACAGTATCTGAATTTGTGCTCGGTTGATGCAACACAAAGTATTTGTCGATGTGCCAATCTATCTACTTGTATCTTTTTTATTATTATAATAGCTATTGCCCGCGGCTTCGCTCTCGTTAAATTAGGGATAACACAGTTTGATTTGCAGGTACCTGCTACCTACAGTTTTTGCCCTTGCGCCTTATTTATTGTAATAGCAAAGCTAAATTTTCCCTTTTCTTTCCTCTTTCTCCTTATTTCTCACTCTTTTTTTTATAAAAAATAGCCTAACACAGAACTAAATGGGTTGTGGAGGTCAGATAAGCAGTCGCTCCTTGTGAAATACTGGTATTCAGCTGCAACCGGTTCGACTGGAGGCCGACCCCAATATAGTTTGGAACAGGCTAGGCAGGTGATAACTCATCGCGATGTCGAGGCGTAACAAAAAACAATGTCTCAAATCCACACAAACTTGCGACATAAACCACCATATCCTTTGACTGCGTAGACTTGGAGGGTTGATTTTTCCACAGCTTCAAGGGACTACAGACTTGAGTATACAGTTTAAATTTTAAGTCGATATCTCCACGCGTTCCCGCGATAAATAGCCTTAACAGACAGACGGTCAACAAAGTAATCCTACAAATAAGGGTTCCGTTTTCCGGGGTTGCGGGTTGTTCGAAAGAGATACCGCGGCCCCGGAACGTAAAGGGCAATAGAAGGAACATGGGTGGGTTTTTCAGTAAAAATCTGACACGCCCCCCCGCTCCGCCCAGAGCGAAAGTTATTTGATGATTTACCACCCCAAAAAAAAAAGGGTTCCGCTTTTCTTTTTGACGTACGGAACCCTAAAAATCACGAGTAACGGGAATCCACCTGATAGGAATGATTCCTAATTAGTAACTACCCTCTTTGTCAATCAATCAGTATCGTATTTGTTTAGTTGACAGCCCCTTACAAAAGGGGCTTTGTGCCGGACAACACGAACAGCTGTTCCGGTTGACTTCCGTTTCAGTTACGTTTACTAAACGGCAAACAGCATTCCGGCACGAAGGTACAGTCAACATCACGTTCATTGACATTGATAAGGCGTTTCTTTTTAAACTCTAATCCTTACTAATATTATAAAAGCGAAAGTAAGTTAGTTTGTTTGTTACGTCTTCACGCCTAAATGGCTAAACCGATTTTGATGAATTTTGGTACAGAGATAGTTGATACCCTGGATAGACTAACTTTTTTTTTAAATAGTGAGAAATGAGGGAGAAAGAAGGAAGAAAAGGGAAAACTTAGCATTGCTATTACAATAAATAAGGCGCAAGGGCAAAAACTACAGGTAGCAGGTACCTGCAAATCAGGAAAGGGGAACTGTGTAACCCCGAATTTAACGCGAGCGAAGCCGCGGGCAAAAGCTAGTCTTAGATAAAGTATTTTTATTTCTGGCCTAAATTTTAGGACACTAAAAAAATTTGGTAACCTAACCTAGTCGAGATGATGCCAGAATGGAAGAAGGAAATATATTTCGGTAGGTGGGGTCATAAGGGCTGGAGCGGGAAACTAAGAATAGCAACTAGTGTTGCACGGTTGGCATAGTGGCTGAGCGATCGACTGTTGCGCTGCGTGTCGCGGTTTCGATTCCCGCACGGAACAAATATTTTTATGACTTGCAGATAGTTGTTTCGGGTATGTGAGTTTAAATGTTTGTAAACGCACCCACGATACAGGAGAAAATCCTAGAATGGGTAGCCCCATTTCTTCTTCAGTTCTTAAAAAAAAGGAACGAATGTTGTTTTTTTCAAATTCGCGAATGCGAATGCCAATATTTATCTTCAATATTTGCCAATGCGAATGTTTTAGTATAGGTAAACTTAGTGGAATGGAAAAAAATATAATTAAAGCCAAAGGTAAAAAGAAATAGTAAACTTTATTTTAAAATGGTAGTAGGTACTTAGTAATAATCTACTAAATAAGTGCAAAACTAACATAGTTGTAACAAAGCAGATTAATTTTATATTTAGTTTTGATCTGAAGTTCTTTTTCTACAAATGATATCTACTTTAATTTTTAGAATTAAAATTTTTGCCAAAATGCATGTAAGGCATGTACACACGACGACAGATCAACCTATACAAAACCAGTTTAAGCGGATATCTCGTCGTACGGGAAATCTACGGCGTACGATTCGTAGTTGAAAGACCAGCATAAACTGGTTTTGTATCTGTTGATCTGTCGTCGTGTGTACGCTAAGCGTCAGCGGGAGGAATACTTATATGCGGAGACGATGGAGATAGGCTGGCGACCCGTCATGTCAAGCGGACAGATCAACACATCGAAGAGAGACTATAGGGTCTAGCTAGATGTATTCAGTGCAATTCTTTCTTGTTATAAATCAGATTACCGCTCTTGTGACAGCGCGACCGATCGTTATAAATTATGCGATAGTTGGCAATTCTCGGGTCGCGATGACTTGAGCAAGGTTTCCTGGATAAGGAGAATATCTATTTGATGGTCGCGGAGAAAAGTGGTGATCTCATCACGTTGGTCTCTAATGCCGTTGGCGTTAATTTAATATAACCTCATTTTAGGGAACGGGGTTTGAAACACGTTAAACTTTTACTTGCCATTGAACTATTTAATACTAGCTTTTGCCCGCGGCTTCGCTCGCGTTAAATTCGGGGTAACACAGTTCCCCTTGCGCCTTATTGATTTGTAATAGCAACGCTAAGTTTTCCTTTTCTTCCCTCTTTCTCTCTCACATCCCACTTTTTTCAAAAATTAGCCTATGTCCGTCTCCTGGTTCCCAACTATCTCTGTACCCATTAAAGCGTGAAGAGGTAACAAACAAACTCACTTTCGCTTTTATAATATTAGTAAGGATAGTAAGGATAAGGAAAGGATTTAAGGTTTTTGAGGGCTTCCGTTAGGTATCGTGGGATATGAACGAAAGATGCGAGCCATCTCGTCTGCCCTGTTACCGGAAGCTCTGATTTCGGCCACCATGCGGTCAGCTTCCGCGGTGACATTAACAGTACCTACTCGTTGTTTTTTAGGGCCACTCGCAGTTCAACTCATTCGAGTTGTTCTACTGCTTAACCAATCGAAGTACGCGTAAAATGTCGCGCTGGGTAGATAAACTCTTTGCAGTAACAAAACCATAGCGACTTCTATTTTTCCTGTGCTGCCATCTATCATGCTTGTCGGCAACTTTGCGAAAACATTTGAATACATTTTCATGCATTATATTAGGTCTTTACCTATGAAATTGCGTTTCTGCAGTAGGTACTGGCCCTTTCAAATCAAAATAGATGAGGCTGACATACCTTTGTAAGGTAAAAGTCTCTAAATAAATAAAGATTAAAAAAAAAAAAAATTTGTTTGGCTAAGAATTCTAATTTTAAATTAATTTTATTTTAAAAACATGTTTTTGTTTTCCAAAAGTAGTCATTTATTTGTTTATTGATTAGTGTTACATTTTCATCGCATTTCAATCTTTTTCGTCATCAAGGATACGTTAAAAATTCGAGTAATTATGGAATATGAGTACCTACCGTCGTGGCAGCAACGCGGCACAAGCGGCATGCAACATCAACGACGTTTACGGAGCTAACACTACAAACCAACGCACCACCTGGTTTTGGTTTGCTCGCTTCCGTTCTGGAAATTTCGACCTGAAAAATGAACCTCGCGGTTGTCCGAAGACTTTGGTCGACAATGACGAATTAAAGGCGATTGTGGAAGCTGATGATACACAATCTATGGCTGAATTAGCAGCAGCTTTCGACGTTAGCGTCAAAACAAATTGGTCCATTTGCGTCAAATTAGCAAGGTAAAAAAGCTTGACAAATGGGTGCCCCACGAACTCAATGATCGCCAGCGCGAAGTACGCGTCGAGACGTGCCTTGCACTGTTCAACAGACAAAAACAAAAACACAAATGAAGGAATTTTGAACCGCATTGTTACCTGCGATGAAAAATGGATTAGGTATGTTTGATAACCGCAAGCGCTCAGCAAGTTGGTTGGATCCTGGTTCAGCACCTAAACAATGCCCTAAACGAAAACTTACCCCTAGAAAAGTGATGGTTACTGTTTGGTGGTCTAGCGCCGGTGTGATTCATCACAGCTTCTTACCAAACGGGGTGAGCATTAGGTACTGCAGAACACAATGATGGAGAAGCTGGCACATCTCCAACCAGCATTGGTCAGTCGCTCGTCTCCGCTGCTCCTGCACGACAACGCGCGACCTCATACTGCACAGCAGACGGTCTCCAAGTTGCAAGAACTGGGGTTGGAAGCTCTCCGTCATCCGCCCTACTCACCAGACCTTGTGCCTACAGACTACTACTTTTTCCAGAATTTGGATAACTTCTTGGCGGGGAAAAAGTTCAATACCCGAGAGGCAGTACAAAATGCCTTTGAAGAATTTGTTGCCTCCCGTCCAGCTGATTTCTTTAAGAAGGGCATCAATAAACTGCCACTGCGTTGGCAAAGATGCATTGATTGCATGGGTGATTACTTCGATTAATACAAATAAAAAATACATGAAAAAAATTCGTTAAAATTTTTTCATACAAAACGGCAATTTCATAGGTAAAGACCTATTATTATCCGACCGGGGCGAAGAACAAAAAGTGGATAGTATTTTTTATGATGATCCATAACATAGCGCCTGATATCCCCATTGGGCTAGACGGAGGTGTTTTAATGTGTGATTGAAATATAGATAAATAACTAGGTATTTAAGGAACTGATTACAAAAGTTTATAGCCTATATTATTATATATTATTTGTGACAAAAGGTACAAAGCAAATAATCAAATCATGGGTAAAATGTCGGTGGCGGTGTGCTACTGGTATACGTATTCAACGCTTCGGTAGCATGACAATCTGTTACAGTACATTAATAAATATTCAAATGTGTACAAAGCAAGAGTCTCTCCGTGAACGTGCCTCGTTATGCCGTTGTTCCAAAATAGTTGGGTACCTATGACTTTTCCTTCTTTCAGGATAAAGGCATTAGGTTATGTTGGCTTATGAAACCATGACGTGTGGCGAAGAGCTTTCGAAAAACCAGGCCGGTCAAGCCTTAGAGAAATTAATGACGTCTAGTTTCTACCGCAAATCGAAAAAACAACAAAATTAAGAAAATATTGCTATGGCTGAGTCAATACTTTGCTAGTTAAAATATAATTTCAAATATCTTTTTATAGCTCCTTAAATACATTTTTTTTCGTTTTCTTTGTAAAACATCACCCTTACCCGGACAATTTTGATCAAACTACCTCGAATTTTTAATTAATTATTATGTTTTATTTTTGTTTTCTATTATTATTATATTTTTTTTTATTTTAAGTTGACAATTTTAATGACAATTTGAATTTTTAATCATTTTATTTTATGAGAATTACTTTTATTTATGTAATTAATTTATTAATCTAATGTACATACTACAAGAATTAAAATTTTAACAATTTTATATAATGATAATGTTGCATGCCGAATGGTGAAATATGGCAGAATTGATATAAACCTACTACCACCTACTTATGTATAACCCATATTTGCAAATAAATACTATTCTATTCTATTCTATTCTATTCTAAATTCTATTACCAATATTGCTAACCTTGCTAACGACGATTGCGAAAAGTGACATTGACATAATAAAAACGCAGAGCAGAGGTCGCAGAGCAGTTTCAAAACGCGAACAACAACAAAACAGCATGCGACGAGAACACTGTTCTTTTTAGTTTTAATTCGTGTTATTTGAAAAAGTGTAAACTGTTGAGTTATTGTGTCTCATAAAACATGTCGTTGAATCCGCTGAATGGTAAGATTTTTGTCGAAACATGATTATAGATGTTATAAATAAAACATAACCTCAACAAATCCGAAATAGTAAACCTTCTGTATTAAAAGTAAAACATTGTTACGGTAATTAGTATATAGAAGTGAAAATACGTTAATGATAGGATTTTCAACAGCTTTTATTTTAATTAAATCTTCTTTTTTATCTCTGGAATAAACACTTGAAAACCTTGTTCAGTGATTACTATTCAAGTAAGTTCTAAAGTATGCTTACTATATCTAGCAAGAATATCCTCAACCTTAGTTCAAAATATTAATACCAAACTGTGTTGCACAAAATATTCTTTTTCAAAGGTTACGAAATGTGTCATTCTACAAGCAACAAGTCTATTACATGGCTGCAATTGAGAAATTCCTGATGGAAAACTTAATAATATTTTACCTTTTTTTTTAATCTACCATGTTCCTTCTATTGCCCTTTATGTTCCGGGGCCTTGGTATAACTTTTGAACAACCCGCAACTCTGCATAATATTTACCCTCATGTGAGAATTGAACCAGGACTTGCGCTCACCACCACTCAAAAAATCAAAATCAAAAGTCATTTATTCAAATTAGGCTGATAATCAGCACTTTTTGAATGTCACATTACAAAGAGACAGTCCCACAAAAACGCTCCGCCCTTTGCTAGGCCAAATTTGACAACACGGTTAGCGCAGTGGCTGAGCGATCGACTGCTGTGCTGCGTGTCGCGGGTTCGATCCCCGCACGGAACAAATATTGTTTGTGTATGTGATTTTAAGTGTTTGTAAAAGCACCCACGATACAGGATAAATTCCTAGTGTGGGGTAACGTTTAAAAAAAAAAAAAGTACAAATATTTGTTATTAATTTGTTAAATTCTCATTTTCAGAACTAAAGCGACGGCTAGACGATGATAAGACACCACTCCCTAAAAGGCTATGTCTCGCCAAAAATGTGGTGCAGTCCCATCACTTCCCCACTGCTCCTAAGGAGAGAATTGTGGCAGAGTGGCTGCATACCTTGGCAGAGAAGAATAAGCTAAATAGTGAGGAGCTGAAAAATATACTTGATTGGCTGTCCGCTGTTGATGACTTGACTAACGAGCTAAAGAATAAATTGATACAGGTATGTTTGACTCATTTATTTGTTGAGCTAGCAAAAAAATCTCAGTATAAAACCAACCACCATTTTGCCATGTGTTGATTATAATGGCATCTAATACCTTAAATTAAATAATGCAGCTAATAAACTGAGCCTAATAGCAGAATCTATTAAAACAAATGAGCAAAAAAGCCATTTCATAAAGCATAAACCAATCTAAAATCACAAAACTTAAAATTTTTCGTTACTGGCTTTCCTTGAGATACCGCTAATGCATTTAGCATAGCAGCATTTCCCTAACCACAATCCTGAAGCCAATTGAGGTTCTGCAACCGTGTCTCATAGGGATATTTGAATAGCATAAAATGTTACTGCGGAGCCACGTTGCAGTTGATGGCCCACCTCCCATCTTGCTGTTGTGCAACTCCACTTACACCCTGAGCAACCTGCCTAAGGTCCCAACTTACTCTATTATGATGGCAGAATTTATAAAGGCTCATTTAATTTTATAAGAATCATTAACCCAATTTTAAGTGTCAGAATCAGAAAATTATTAAATGAATACACATGACATATTTTAGTAATCATTAGTTTTGCTGTTGTTTAGCTATTCCATCAAGGCAACTAAACAATTATGTCATATTTCAGATTGTATCACAATACATACAGCGAAACCCAGTACTAACGGCTGACATAAAGTACATCTCAACATTTTTAGAGAACCCTAAAATCTCTTCACAACTGAGTGTACAAATTGATGACTATCTCATTATAACAATCACGTTACTGCAGTTCCTAAGGAATGATGACACAAACATACACTTGAGTCAGAAAATACTGACAAACCTCATAAAATACTACAGAGAATCCAAAAAGAAATTAGAATTTATCATCAAATTATTGAATGGCGAAAATCTGGAAACTATTTTCAGTTTTTTGGACACAGAATGTAGAAAATCTGCTATAGAAGTCTGCCAGCATATTTTATTTCCCATCAATAAGAAATCTTTTTTCATTAGTTTTTTACAAACATTAATTCGTAAAGACAATATTGAAGAATTAATTGCAGAAAAAGGAGACAATATACAATCGGTAATAAAAATTATGAACACTTTTTTCGAATTTCCCAAAAATCGGTCTGAAAATGATCCGAAATTCTTGCAAAATTTCATTGACGTGTTCGTGAGTTCCTTTCAAAAAGAGAATCAGATTGTTTTTGCTTTTTTCATCATGGTTGCAAATGTTTTGAATATGGAACAAAGTTTTATAGTGCCTGCTATGAATCTTCCCTCCATTTTAGAAGAAGATAACGCCAAAATTAAGAGAGCACTCTTTCTCAATATGCTTGAAGTTTTATTGAAAAACGAAGTTGATATAAATGTGCGATTGACTGATACTTTTGGCGAAAAGATATCGAAAGTTGAAATAAAGAAAAACTTCACATCATTCCTGCAGGCTGTCATGATGGGTCAGCTTAAGCTTGAAGGAAAATTAGACAAGATTACCTTACAAATAATAAAAACTGCATTGAAGTTAGATCCTCTGTTAATTGAACAAAAAATCGACTCAATTTTACCACCAGTAATGACAGCGAAGAAAAACAGTTCAAACATAACAGAATCTTATACAGAAACCATCAATTGTTTACTAGAAATACTTTTCAAATTAAGCAGAGGAGCTTTATTTTTAAATCAAATCCTACCATCAGTGAAAAACATTTTGGAAGCTGGCAACACTGAGCAGTTTGAACTGAAACAGAAGATAAAAGACGCGAAAGAAAATGGCGTAGATTGTGAAAAGATAGAAAGTAAAATAATAACAGGGGTAGATTTATTTCCTGAAGAGTCAGTAGCTTTGTATGGAAAGCTGACTTCTGAATTAATGTTCAGACAAAATAAGGAGCTTTTGGAGTCTTTACAGAAAGATCTAGAAGTGCATTGCTTGATGATGTTGGAAGAAGGATTTGTTAGTAAGTATTGCTTTTATATCCATCCTTTTCTTCCCCTTCTCAGGAGGGGTCATGGAGTTTGGGTTTTCTTGATGTGGTTGATGGCAAATATGGCAATATACCAGCCCCTATTATATGAGACTTAAACAAAACTGACTAAATGTTAGGCCCACCTCTATCTAAGCCTCTAAGCTTACAAAGCGTGATTTTATGATATGATTCACCGCCCGGCCTGGTCTAAACAAGCACCACAACACAACATCAAACCTATTTTCCCCAAAAGGCTAGGCAGAATTGTATACCCACATACCCCTGTTATGTTTAAGTCATAAAACTCAAGCAGTCAACTGCCCAAAAACTTCGACTCCGGGATCTGCAAAAATTAAAAAAAAGTAAACTCTGCTTTATTTAGAAAACGAACCCAGAGTGACTAGCGGTTTCGGCCACTTGAACAATGCTACAAAACGTCATCACTTTCCTGGCCTGGATCCATTTAACTTGAAATTGAGTCAACACGTTATTTTCTGATATTATCCCCGGTCAACCATGAAACTATCATTTACTCCATTTTCGTTTTCCTTACACAATACATACATCCTTCTTTTCTTTGGGATCCCACTCCTCCATCCATTACTATTTATATTCGTGACTTTTTTAATCACGTGCGTTTCACCCGCCTCTCTTCTTCACGTCGTGTCCATACAAAGACAGTTTGAGTTTACAAGCTCCACATTTTAATATGCTAAATATTTATATTACCCATTTCATCTAACATTATTTCCCTAATATTCCAGGTCCATCAATCATAGTACTAACAGAAGTACTATCGTCCATCATGTCGTCGTTCTTGCAGCACAGCAAAATGGCGGATCATACCGTGCCTATGAATATAGCTGAGGATTTCTGGAATATGTACGCTAAGTTCGAGGAGAAATGCTTGGGCAAGTTCGGAATGTGTGTCTTAAAGCTTAGCTACGTAAGTATGATTCTTTAAAATCTGAACAAAGTCAGAGGTGTTTTCTTTAGTGAAAAATCTTCTTGTGTGCTGATACGACGGATGTCATTTTTATTCCTTCTAATATTATAAAAGCAAAAGTGAGTTTGTTTGTTACGTCTTCACGCCTACATGGCTGAACCGATTTTGATGAATTTTGGTACATAAATAGTTGAGACCCTGGAGACGGACATAGGCTATTTTTTTATAGTGAGATGTGAGGGAGAAAGAGGGAAGAATAGGGAAAACTTAGCATTGCTATTACAATAAATAAGGCGCAAGGGCAAAAACTACAGGTAGCAGGTACTTGCAAATCGAAAGGGGAACTGTGTTACCCCGAACCGTTTAGGTTCATAATGTCCAAATCTCAAAATGTCCAGGAGGTGCAAAAAGTCCATATCCCAGAATGTACATATCCCTGAATGTCCATGTCCCAAAAAGTCCATATCCCTGAACGTCCATGTCCCAAAAAGTCCATATCCTAAAATGTCCATTCCCAGAATGTCCATGTCCCGGAATGTCCACAATACATACCAAAGTGTCTATTCTACTTAATGGCTAACAAAATTATGGGTGTGTAATGTTTGGCATAATAACAAATGCTCTAATTTCACTTGAACTTACGTTCATAAGACATAAATTCATATGACCTAATGTTTCATATCATATAATATTCATTTAACATAATAACATTTAGTATAACGTTTATTTTATATAATTTTCAATATGTATAATATTCTTTTAATATAACGTTCATTTGACCTAAAATTCATGTTTAATGGGCACAGTTCTAGCCTAAATGGCACTTAACCAAACCTTAAAATATTCTATTCTATTCTATGCATGGTCGAGGGTGGGCTTGGTCGACGGAGCCCCGCTTCGCGGAGCTCCTTCTTCTGGGTGGTTTATAAAAAAATAACCACGAAGGGGATGGCGGGGTCTATTCGCTCGCTTCGCTCGCTCACACGACCCCGCCATCCCCTTCTAACCTAAACTATCCGAGTCGGGGTGCCCTAAAGTCCAGATTGCATCCAGTTTCTCCTGGTGTATAGGGTATAAAGTGAAGAAAAAAAAAACTTATTACAATATTTAGTTAATCATAACATAAATATTACATCTTAATTTAGTTTTAAAGTAGAGGCCAAAGCCCCAAAAAAGAATATTATCGATTCGCTCCTTTTTGTTTAAACATTTCTTCGTCTTTTTTATTAGAATATTAATGGACATTTTAGGATATGGACTTTTTGGGACATGGACATTCAGGGATATGGACTTTTTGGGACATGGACGTTCAGGGATATGGACTTTTTGGGACATGGTCATTCAGGGATATGGACATTTTGGGATATGTACATTCTGGGATATGGACTTTTTGCACCTCCTGGACATTTTGAGATTTGGACATTATGAACCTAAACGCCCGAACCGTTTAGGTTCATAATGTCCAAATCTCAAAATGTCCAGGAGGTGCAAAAAGTCCATATCCCAGAATGTACATATCCCTGAATGTCCATGTCCCAAAAAGTCCATATCCCTGAACGTCCATGTCCCAAAAAGTCCATATCCTAAAATGTCCATTCCCAGAATGTCCATGTCCCGGAATGTCCACAATACATACCAAAGTGTCTATTCTACTTAATGGCTAACAAAATTATGGGTGTGTAATGTTTGGCATAATAACAAATGCTCTAATTTCACTTGAACTTACGTTCATAAGACATAAATTCATATGACCTAATGTTTCATATCATATAATATTCATTTAACATAATAACATTTAGTATAACGTTTATTTTATATAATTTTCAATATGTATAATATTCTTTTAATATAACGTTCATTTGACCTAAAATTCATGTTTAATGGGCACAGTTCTAGCCTAAATGGCACTTAACCAAACCTTAAAATATTCTATTCTATTCTATGCATGGTCGAGGGTGGGCTTGGTCGACGGAGCCCCGCTTCGCGGAGCTCCTTCTTCTGGGTGGTTTATAAAAAAATAACCACGAAGGGGATGGCGGGGTCTATTCGCTCGCTTCGCTCGCTCACACGACCCCGCCATCCCCTTCTAACCTAAACTATCCGAGTCGGGGTGCCCTAAAGTCCAGATTGCATCCAGTTTCTCCTGGTGTATAGGGTATAAAGTGAAGAAAAAAAAAACTTATTACAATATTTAGTTAATCATAACATAAATATTACATCTTAATTTAGTTTTAAAGTAGAGGCCAAAGCCCCAAAAAAGAATATTATCGATTCGCTCCTTTTTGTTTAAACATTTCTTCGTCTTTTTTATTAGAATATTAATGGACATTTTAGGATATGGACTTTTTGGGACATGGACATTCAGGGATATGGACTTTTTGGGACATGGACATTCAGGGATATGGACTTTTTGGGACATGGTCATTCAGGGATATGGACATTTTGGGATATGTACATTCTGGGATATGGACTTTTTGCACCTCCTGGACATTTTGAGATTTGGACATTATGAACCTAAACGCCCCGAACGCGAGCATAGCCGCGGGCAAAAGCTAGTTGTCTATAAAGCCATTTGGAAAAATCCCTTGACCCATCAGAATACTGCCTGCGATCAGCATTTGGGTCGCGACCCGAAGTTAAAAAGTACTCCACTACAACATAATACTAACCATACACTTATAACATTCCAGAATCCCCCCCTCGTAATATCATTCCTCAAGTTATGCCAGAGTTTCGCTCAACTTAAACTTCTAAACATAAAATACAGTAACATTAAACTGGATATATCTCCTAGTAGTGATACATCGGAGGTTTTCGATCTTAGTGTGTTGTTGCCGTGTTTGGATAGCAAGCAATGGGTTGCTCTCGCGGCGAAAATAGAGGAGGATGAAGCTGTGGTACTGTTGGTAAGTTTTGACAATAAATACAACTTTATTATAGAAATGACTAGAAATTATTCCAGGTGAACATACTCAGAGATTGAATATTCTTTATTATGTACACTAAACAAATAATGACAATTTAGAATGTATAAAAATCTTACCACTAACAGCGATCTTTTCAAGGCAACTGCAAAGCCGGCTGAAGTGGCACTAGGCTGCTCATATTAGCTATCGAAACGAATATCTTTGAGGCGGCGTTTTTTTAAATGGAGACCGCAAATCTGCAAACGTAACGTGGTACGTGTTTGACAAAACGGTTGGCGCAGTAGCTGAGCGATCGACTGCTACGCTGCGTGTTGCGGGACAGATCCCCGCACGGAACAAATATTTGTATGGCCTAAAAATAGTTGTTCCGAGTCTGGCTGTTTGTGTATGTGAGTTTAAATGTTTGTAAACGCGCCCACAATACAGGAGAAATTCCTAGTGTGGGACTGTGCTGTGTTTCTGTGTATTACTCCTGGATCGTACCAACTAGAAGTCTTTGGAAAATATATTTGTCCAGAAGTAGGATGATGCAGGCTGCCAGTAACAGCACTGTACTTTAAAAAAATCCGGCCAGGAGCGAGTCAGACTCGCGCACCAAGCACTCGAGTTCTTTCTTTCAAAACAAAACATACATGCAAAGTTCCTCTATAAATAACTTAACTATGTTCTATCTTATTTCCAGGATAATCTTCTCTTAGCCAATTCAATGGCTCTTCGATTACTATCAATAAGAAACAAACAGGAATATCCAGCTATAACATCAACTAAAACACATTTAATCAAACAAATCAATGGCAACCCATCCCTTTTACAGAACACTTACTTCTGCAAAATATTGTTCACAGATTTAGATAAATCACATTTAAAATTGTTGGCCAAGTCTTTGATCAAACTTTTTTTGACTGATCCTGACTTAGATGTACTAAAAATTCATGCAATAGCTTCTAACAGAGATTTGCTAAACTTGTTAGTACTAGAAACAGCCAAAAATATAGCAAAATGCTTTGAAAACGGAGATTCGTTGAGCAAAATGCTAAGCAAAGCTGATTTTAATATGACTACCTTCACCAAAGAAGTAGCTATTATTGATTATTTCAGTGAAATAACTATAAATCCTGAAACGCAAGATGATATTAAAAACTCTGTAAATATTTTCAAACAATTGCCAATCCACTATTTAGAAGAAAACTACCAATTGGTAGCAATTTTCGTTATGCTGGCAATTAAAAAATGTTCAAGCGCAAAAAAACTAAAACGTAATATTGACTATATATTGCAAAGCATATACGAATTAAGTCTTCAAAGACCGGACTTGTATCAAATATTCCCAGCAGATTCTATTTTCAATTTCAAAGACACTTCTCTATTGGAGTTGCTAACATTAAAAATAAAAACACCAAACAGTTTGTTAATCATCAAAAGCCTTCTTGAATTAGCAGTTAAAAAAGTCCGTATCGACAGTGAGCAAGTGAAAAACATAGTAGAAAAGCTGTTAAAAAAAAATAAGAAGTCTATTTCGGATATGGAATCATTTAAGAATCCTGTATTCCAGATAGCTTGCCTAATTTTACCTGCGATAGTCAAACAGAAGAAAGCTATAACCGCTAGCGCTTTCAGATCTATTTTAGCTGACTTACAAGAAAAGCTACACAGATCGTTGTTAGAGTCTTTTAAAAACATCGATTTTGGTAATAGTAGTATTTCACAAGTTGATGTGAGCAACACTGAAGATAGTGTTGTAGACAGTGAGAGTAGCGTGGCAACACTGAACGCAATGGTGGCGTATTCCTTGACTCTCTCAAGGTACTGCGATGCTGCAGACGGTGATGATGTCAAGAATTTGGAATGCCTGTTGTCAGCATTAGAATTCTTTGTGCAAAATGCCGTAAGTATACACAATTTATTCTCTCAAAACACATTATACTACTAGTACACATTTCACTAGTTCTTTTTGAGTCTCATGCAATAGGGGGCGAACCTATAAACATCAGCCAGTCACAAGTCCTAACTCTGCTTAGCAGCAGAGTACTACTAAGAAATACCTGTTGGAAAAACCTAATAACACTACACGCAGTTGCTTGCGACCATTAGGCCAACGAGACTTTAAAGGTTTTTTATTCAGCTTATCTTTAAGTTGGCCATCTTATTAAAATATTCTTTACGTATTTTTCCAGATAAAAACAATAGAAAATCCAGAATCGAAACCTCAACACATTGACTCCGCAATCCAACTTCTAAGCGTAGTTTTAAGACGCATAAAGAAACTAGAGACACACTCCATTTTTCAAGAAAAAGACAAGTTGTTCCTACAAATATGGCGGAGTATCAAAACGAGGTTGATATTGGAACAAGATAACAAAAGGATTAGTAGCAATTGTTTAGAAGAAATGGGGATTACATTGAAGTTTGTGTGTGAACTGTCTTCTGTGGATTGCTATGTAACGAACTTCGTCGGTGATCTTAATAATTTGGTGGTTTTGAAGGTAATTATCACTTTCTCTGTGTGTACACACGACGACCATTCAAGTTAAACAAAACCAGTTTATGCGGATCTCTCATTGCACGGGAAACCCACACAAAGCAAGCCCATGTTATTCTGAAAAAAAAAATAACTTAATGTGTCGCCGTGTGTATTATTTGTGCTTGAATCCAAGCGTTGGCATTTTGTTCTTATAATGGCTATAAGAGTACAGGAAGACCAAAGAAACAATTGATTAACTGACGACAATTGACTGCGACAGAAGCGATACATACGCGCGACGGTTTCTGACGATATCGGAGCAACGAAAAGTGGAGAACAGAGGGAGAGTTTCGCGCGATTGAATCGCCACTGTAACGCAATGTCGCGTTAGGCGTGGACCTAAAACCCACCAGCTAAACTTCAGATGAAAACTATTTTTTGTGTGTGTAGATTGTAGTCTATTAACAATTGTTAATTGTATTTCTCTGCGCTTAATTTTATTACATTCTTTTTTATTTTCAGAAACCATCACTAATACAGAAAGACAACACAACAGAAATATCATCTCGAAAAGTATTTAAATATCTCTGGTCGCAATGCCTTAAAGCCAACATAGTCGGCCCAAAGTGTGTTGCCATGTCAAAATTAATGCATCGCGCCTGTAAGAATCTGAGGAATTGGATGCGGCAACACTACGAGTTTGAAGACAGTGTTGCCAGGATAAACGAAGAAGTTTCTACCGAAGGTGCTGTTGTGAAAGTTATTAAAGTTGATGATGATATTTGTGAAATTGTTCGATTGGACTTGGATTCGCTGTCTGAAATACTTTTGGCAGCGAAAAAGGTGAGCATTGATGACTAATCTTAGAAAGGATGTATCTGCTGTCCAGACAGTAATTGTTGCCAAGCTCTTGCATGCCAATCTCACAGCCATTCGGGTCGATCTTGAGCTTAACCACTCTGCACGACAGGATTTTGACATATGACACATCCGCTGAATCGGTGGGGTGACGCGAATTGTCATGAAATTCAAGATTTTTCATCAATTTACAGCATTCAATTTTGTTATTAAAAATAAATCACAGCGGCTGTTTCATACGATAAGTTTGAGGTTTATATTTCCAAAAACCTCATATGGTCGATAAAACGGCGTCAATCTATTGCAAAATGTGTGTAAAATACATATTACTACACCCTTCCAAAAATTAGGTACTTTAAAAACGCTGCAAATAATTACATACACAAGATAACCATTTGATAATAAAATCGGAAATCTAAAATAAAAACAGTGACATTCCATCTGCATTCTTATTTTTGCCATTTTACATATAAATTAATAAAAAAACACGATACAAATTTCGACAAAAAATACTACAAAATGTATTGCAATAAGACATTTCTTAGTGCTGACCGTAAAACTAAGTTTCATCATTACGATTAAAAAGTTGCATTCTACCTAATCGATAATCGTAATAGAGTAAACTTTAAAAAAAGTTTTGGGACCATTGAGGAATTTACCTCTGGAGGTGGCATAATATTCTACTATAGATATTATAGTTGTACAAATATCTATGATATCGATTATAAAAGAAAGACATTTTGTTACGTGCTTTTTTATTATGCTATAATTATTTTGTTATGCGCCCAGATTTGAGGTACATTTGCTGTCAAACGGTTTCGCAGTAAAAGATTTTGGCTGTTTTCTTGAATGACGATAAATGAAAATGGCGGCCAATTTTGTAGGTAGCCAGTCAGGCAGCCCAGCCGGCACAACCATACCGTACCGCACCTAGAAAGCCATGCCTCGGCAGTAGAGCCTTGTTTTGGACATACAGGGACTCCGTACACAAGTACACATCGGGGCTCTAAAATATTGTCACTTAAAAGTATTGGTTGGATAAAAAAATTAGAAAGGTGAGGAGACCTTTGCGTAGCAGTAAGCGGTTCAGCCTATTAAAAATAGACCGGCGAAATGCGAGTCGGACTCACGCACCAAGGGTTCCGTACAAACTGACGACATAAACGGTCATATCTTTTCCCTACGTAGACTTGGAAGGTTTTTTTTTTTCACAGCTTCAAGGGACCACAGATTTGATATTTGGGTTTTGTTATTTATTATGAGGTACGGAACCCTAAAAAGTATTTTTAAATAGTGTATCTCTATTTTTTGGAATTTAAGGACTTCTTTAGGAATTTAAAAGAGGCCTTCTCATAAACTTCTCAGGAACTTCTTTAGGAATTTAAAGGAGGCCTCGTTTAAATTCCGCCATTTATATCGGTCTTGCGCCACTTGGATGGGAAATCATCAAATATCCGCTCCTGTTAAACTTTTAACAAAAAGTCGTTGTCGTCTCGCGGCGCCCGACCCCTGTAGCGTCTCCCGCGGTGGCTGGCTTGATTTGAGGTTCTCTCCTTCAAACATCACCACCTCCTCCGGGACAGAGACAGAGGTAGTAGGTGAGGATGCCGTGGCGCCTCACTTCCCCCGCTCTGGGCGGAGCGGGGGGGAGTGTCAGACCCGCAACCCCGGTAGGGTCCTGCCGGGATTGCGGGTTGTTCGAAAGAGATACCGCAGCCCCGAGTAAAAGAAGGAACATCGATCGGTGGACATTAGTCAGTAAAAGTCTGACACTCCCCCCTGCTTCGCCTAGAGCGGGGGAAGTTATTTGATGATTTCCCACCCCAAAAAAAAACCCCGGTACACGACATCAAGAAAACTCCAGGTACAAAATGGACCGTAGTGTACCGGGGTTTTTTTTCCATCTCAACTGTGGTCTCCCTCTAGGCCATTTTTACTACAAGGCTTCCACTCCAAGAACACTTTGGCCTACGAGCCATGTTTTAGGAAAGAATGAAAACGCTTTCCAAATAACTAATCCAACCATACTACAAACAATTTTGTCGAACAAATATAATTTATCTTGGCTGATTTTTTTTACTATGCCTACCAAGATCATAATAAGGGCGTTCTATATTCAACGTTATTTATTTCTATTTGCAATTCACATTCAAATAGTAGGTACAAAACCAAATTATTAATAAAATAGCAAATAAACATTTTAATATAAATTCGAACAGCGAGCGCATTCCTTATTTGAATTTTTATCTGAAAATAAAATTGGCGCGAATTTAGCCATAGATCAGATTCTACTGTTTGTTGTTGAGTCGGTTATAATGGCGTAAAAAATATTATTATCAATATTTATAGTATTTTACACGTATTACAAAATTATTCTTATTTTCATCTATCAATTTCTGATATTCCTTAATTAAATTATTCGAGTTGATTGATTTACAAGAAATTAATCGATTGAAATAATCGCATTTACACATCACAAAATAAAAAAAAAAGAAATGGACGTCATTTTCGAAAGTGAATTTAGTAGTGGTTATGAATATTACGTGTTAATGGTCCTATTATTGCAAACTACGATAAGGTCTGGGCATGTTCATGTTGTTTATAATATTTGCAATGATATTTGTCTCATTTGTTATAGAATCTATTCGCGTCCGTGTGATATAATGTGGAATGAAAAATGTAAACAAGCACGATTGGCGCGAAACTTCGACTTTAGATTTCAAAATGTATCATTACCACTGCTAATTTAAGTTCAATTACGAATGATTTCTGCACGTAATAAAAGGACACGTTAATCAGGCCCAACAATGTGGAGCTTATATGTCAGAAAACCATTTTTTTATGATTTTTAGCGTCGACCTACACTGCCATCAAAATGACTATGATCGTAATTTACGCACATGGATTTTATAAAGGTTAATTATGAAACTTACCCAATAATTAAAGAACTTCTAACGACGTTTACTTAAGAGATTTTTATTCTACTATCTTAATGAATGCATACCCATATTATTTTTTAACCAGAAAATAAAATATTTACAAAAATAATGAGGAGGTCGTATGACTTAAATGTTCGACCCCTTTCGGGGCCAGTACCGAGCCAGCGGAGGTTTGAATGTCGAGCCCCCGAAGGGGTCCGTACCGAACTATACGGTTAAACCGCGCTGCCTAGGTTGCTCCGTGGATGAGCGGCCACCGATTACATGCAGAGTTTCCTCCGTGCCTCGGAAAGCACGTGCAGCCATTGGTTCCGGCTGACATTTGTAAATCTTTGACAGCCGTTACCAACCGTACCAAGGAGTATCGTATTACCCAGTTATTAACAGGGTTGTGAAGGTCAGATAAATGGGGTAAGACAAGAAGACCCCTGCATACTTGGGAAAAGGTTAGGCAGAAGATGAATGAACTTCCTTTGAACTATTTTGTTTAAAAAAAAGATTGAGATATGAGGGAGAAAGAGGGAAGAAAAGGGAAAACTTAGCATTGCTATTACAATAAATGAGGCGCTAGGGCAAAACCTAAAGGTAGCAGGTACCTGTAAATTAGAAAAGGGGAATTGTGTTACCCCGAATTTAACGCAAGCAAAGCCGCGGGCAAAGAGATGTCTCAGCAAAGCAGAGGGGCCTGCCAGGGCCTCCACCTGCCGGGGTTGCGGGTTGTTCGAAAGAGATTCCGCGGCCCCGGAACTCAAAGGGCAATAGACGGAACATGGGTGGGTTTTAGTCAGTAAAAGTCTGAATTCCCCGAATTGAGCGGGGGATGTTATTTGATGATTTCCCACCCCAAAAAAAAAAAGCCGCGGGCAAAAGGTAGTGGTATTATACTCCAAAATCTTACCAATTCCAGATATCATTAGACTACAACTTCGTGGACATAACATTCGAAGTGCAGCATCTAATCCACTACGTGCTAGCATCTAAGGCTGGCGTGAGGTGCGACATATCTTGGGAGGCGTTCTTCATGCTGTTCGAGGGCTGCGTCGCTGTGCTGAATAACTTGCTACTGGCTAGAGAAGAGGTTTTGGAAGACAGGTACCTATTTGTTTAATCAATGTCAGAAATCAAATAAAAAAGCAATGTTTGGCCTACGCTATCCTCTCATACTTAAATACTAACGCTGTAACAACAACATGGTAAAACCAAATGATTTTAAAAGAGTAACCATTTAGTTTCTTGTTGGGACTTCTCCATAGGAAACGACCAACCCGAACCGTAGGGAGCACGGTTGTGTTTTTTTTCTCGACGTTTTGTAAGTGTCTATGTAGGCCTAAGTGAAATAAAATATTTTGATTTTTAATCATTTAGAACAAGCAACATCACGCCAGTAATCCTCAAAGGATTAGTTAGAAGTGTACCCCCACATTTCGCCAGTTATTTAATATTTAGTGACGACATGGTTGGCGCAGTGGCTGAGCAATCGACTGCTGCGCTGCGTGTCGCGGATTCGATTCCCGCTCAGAACAAATATTTGTTTGGCTTACAGATAGTTTTTCCGAGTCTGGCTGTTTGTGTATGTGAATTTAAATGTTTGTAAACGGACCCACGATACAGGAAAAAATCCTAGAGTGGAGCAAATTTAAAAAAAAAATGTACCATTGGCGAGCCTATTGCCATCAACTGGAACAATTCTGGAATCTGATGGAAAAACCCTTGGAACCGACTAAGGACCTCATGCATATCGATCATTATACCAACGAGTTTCGTTCTGCCATGGTATTTACCGTGCTTCTCTGTTCCAGGTGGCCATGCTACTTGCAGTGCTACAGGGCGCTCATATCCGCGCTCTGCGAACGAGCCACGACACACGAACAAGTAGAGCGGAGTACAGAAGAGAAACTAGCAGAAATAGCGCATTCTATTGAGAAGTAAGTCTTCTTCACTTGTTCCCCTTCTAATAATGACAGTTGCATCCGGTTAAACTGGAAGCTCACCTCAACATAATTGGGCCACACGGCTTATTTGGAGGTAAAGATACGATTGCCAAGGAAGATCAGTGGATGTGTGACCGTCCATTAAATACAAAGTTTCATCTGTGCTTTGGAAAGCCCGTTAAGGTGTTGGTCCAGTAGAGGGGCCGGCCAGGGCCTCCGCCTGCCGGGGTTGCGGGTTGTTCGAAAGAGATACCGCGGCGGAACGTAAAGGAATATGGGTGGGTTTTAGTAGTAGTTTTTACATGTACTGACTAAAACCCACCACCATAACTTGCCCCGCTCCGCCCAGAGCGGGGCAAGTTATTTGATGATATCCCACCCCAAAAAAAAGGTGTTGGTCCTGGCTGTCATTTGTAGATATTTGACAGTCGTTACAGGTACTCAGTGACTCCGGTCTAGGCGGAGCTGAAAGGAGTGTCTGAGTTGTACTGACTAAAAGCCATCCATGTTCCTTCTTTGTTCTTCGTGTTGCGGCGTCGCGGTATCTCTTTACCCGTAACCCTGCTTCTCCTAATACAATCGTTTTTTTTTCCCGTCTAATAATGGCTTTTATGCTTTTTGAAGCAAGCAACGGCTTATCATACGGTCTACGCTGTCCTCCTATAACTACTTACATTGTAACATAATAACATTGTAAAAGCTTTTTTGTTTCTTACCGGTTCTTCTCCATAGGAAACAACCAATTCAAACCGTGCACCTTTTCTCGGCGTTTTATAAGTGCCTATGTTGGCCTATGTAAAATAAAATATTTTGATTTTAGGGCACTACTTTTCTTAAAAGCAGCCTTACTTATTATTCTAATATTGTTACAATAATGTAAAGTTCAGGTCGGGATTCATAGATGGCACTACCTTGGGTTTTTTTCTTTAGTTTGCGTTACTCGCAATTCAACTTTATAAGGTTGATTTACTGCTTAACCGGAGTATCCTGTGGTTACTTCAAACGAATTTAAGGCCCTCAGCCAGGGCTTGAAAGCTAAGTTAGAAACTAAATGACCGCTCGCTAAGAATACCCTCTTTGGCGTACGCACCTCGACTTAGGTCATCATTGAGCAAAGATGCCTGGATCGAATGCGGAGAGTAAATGTGGTAGTCCCCCACAAACAATGGGACAGTTGATATCGTGGCCTGCCTGCCCTGTTGTTTGCACATCCCAGAAACTTATGCGACGGCAAAAGCGTCCCCAAAATTTAAGCTGACTCAATTTAGGTTGCCAATAAGTAATTGTGCTAATGTTGGGAATCGAATCCAAACCGGCGCGCAGTCAGCACGACATCGCCCGTCCCCGCCCAGAGACTTGCTTCTTCGGAAACAGCCGCGACGGACGCACTCTCAATCCTATAATTATCATTATTGTTTTTCCGGGGCTATTGTAACTTTTTGAACGTAACGGCAACACACCAGTTTCCTATAAAAATTAATTCCATCCTTATTTTCACAGCTATGAAAAATGAAAATGAGTTAATACTCATTTGTATTACAGCTAATTATTTATATTTCTATAATTACAGATTAACACAATCAATAAGCAAGCGTAAGAAGCATGTGTCCCGAATCGCAGCGTACACAGTAGCTGATCTCTGCACCAATCTAGAACGTAATGCACCAACGAAAATGGTTCGACAACATCTGGAGAATTCTGTAGCCCTACTCATACAAGCGTGTGATAGCACCTACGCTATGTCGTTCCTGAAGAGGGGCTTGGTCGGCCACGTCGGACAGATGACGATGAGTAACCTGTATACTATGTATAAAAGATACCATAAGTATATGGGGAATTCGTAGATACTTTAATAACTGTGGACCAATGAGGACTTCGAAAATAAATAAGGAATAAAAATTTGATAATTATTTCAGACTCGTCGTTACCTGCGTTCTTACGCGTGAAATCGTTATAAAAATATTACTTATATTAAAATTTGAATCGGATTTTGTTAACAATTTCATGGGTTTAAATGTTTTCCACGGAACCCTTATAATTTTTCTAAAATAAAACTTTTTCGCAAAATAAAATAAACGACTACACTTTCGACACTAAAAAGTGGAAAATAACTTTACTTCCGACTTTTGTTGGCAGGAGTCGTGCGACTTTTGTTTTTTGCATTGACTTTTCAGCCATTTTATTTTTCTATGCTTTTCAGCCTTTTAAGTGATGTTATCTTACAAAAATTCTAATCGAGTATTCATTTTCCATTGTTATTAAAAGTAAATCAGATCATCCACATAGACAAAAAGAAAAAATATGTATTGTAGAAGATAACTCATAATGGTAAAGGAAGTTTGAAAGTTGCGCCTGATACAGAAACATTGAAAGGGAGTCGTTTGTCTTGGTTGTACATGTAATGATGGACGGAGAGCGAGAGTAAGGCCAACAAAAAGATGGATGGATTGTGTAAGGAATGATATGGAGGAGAAAGGAGTAAATGATGCCGCGACGTCTGATAGGGGAGAATGGAAGAAAACGTGTTTCGCCGACCTCAAATAGAATGGGACAAGGCTAGGAAAATGATTATAGAAGATAAGTCATAAACTACCCAAGCAATATAAATAAAATTGACGATTTTTTACAAAATACATGTAAGTGAAATTGGTCCAAATCATGTTTCTAAAAGAAGGACGTTCAAATGAGGTTTTCTTTTTTACTCTTTCGTGTTCCGAGACCGCGGTATATCTTATAAATCAACCTTGATAATACGATACGAAGTTCTCCCACAAATAATTTAACAAAACCATTGCAGCTGGGTTGCGAAATAATAATGAAATGTGAATAGATCAGCGATAATAGCAAAAGATAAATAATATTTATTTACAAAAAAAAAATGTTTGTCATTAAAGAAAAAGAAAGAAATCATTGTTTTATTACACCTCATACCTGAATTTGACAGAGCTCAAAGACAGAATGTAATGCTTTTTATGGTTCTGTAACCAATTGGCTATGGATTCTCCCTAACCTTCTTTCTGTCTGTCCGTATGTCACAGACATTTTACTCCAAGACTATTGGTATCACATAGTTGAAATTTGAAGGGTAGATGGTTTCTTTGTACCGCTACACAAATATGATGCGAAATTATAAAAAAAAATAAACGACAAGGCCCTGTACATGCAAATGAAGGTTTAAAACAAAAAAAAATGTTTGTATAAATATAACAATGCGGGGTGTCTATCGAAGTACGGAAGGACTTTTTCATCAAACTGCATCCGTAACTTTGTTTTTAATTAAGATTTTAGGAAAAATAAATCTAGTTTTGCTGTTGACTGTTAATTTATATTTAATGTGAATTGAATAAAAAATATTGTTTTCACTGGTTTGGTGCTCCCGAACCCTGTGAGTCCGAGTCCGACTCGTACTTGACCGATTTTATTATAGTACGTAGGCTCATTTACATACAAACCCAAACGTTGTAAGGGTTTACTCTACGTATAATTTATAAACGAATTTTGAAAATAAATTAAGAGTTCAACACAAATTAAATTATTTTCATTCTGATTTCCAGAACAGAAGCTGGCAACCCTGCTGTTGTTCTGGAAATCATAAAGAAAATAAGCTGTAACTAGTATGTACCTCCTTTTTCGCCAGGTCGTATTTTCTTATCACTACATAGAATAAAACAAAGTCACTTCCTGTTGCCTGTCTGTCCCTACATATGTAGATCTTTAAAACTCCGCAATAGATTTTGATGCGGTATTTTTAATAATAAGTAGATTGATTCTTTATTCAAGTGGTAGATTTTTATCTATAATATTACAAAAGTATCTAAAATGCACCCGTGCCAAGCCGGGGCAGGTCGCTAGTATCTACAAAAAACTCTAAATAACTGCCTCTTTTTTGGCACGATCTGATTCTGCCGCGATTTGTGGCAATAGAGAGTGCTCTCTATTATATGGCACATAAACATATCTGGCGAAATGGGTTTACTATTAGATATACCTCTACCTAACCCTTTGGGATTGTAAGCGTGATGATTATGTTGATGTTAAAACTCTTAAACAATATTTTATCAGTCGTTAAGTTATTCTAGACCATGTACATTAAGTTATTTTTAAGGACAATAAAATGTTACTTTGAAAAGGTTCTGCTATGATTAAACAAATAAAATATTTTGTCTATGAACTAGTTTTATCATTTAATTCCGTTTCATATAAAGAACCACGAAATCGTTGGATGGATGGGTTTGCCCATCTGTTTGCGAAGAGCCATTCTGTAGATTTTTTAGCGATAATCCGTCAAATAGCGTACCTATCTACAATTTTTATACTTTTGGAACCCCAAAATTTTATTATTTTATTAAGCTTAGGCATAATGAATAGAAGAAGAAAACGTGTCGTGCTGACCCCAACAGGGGTCAAGGTCAGGAAAATTATCGACTGCTTGAACATACCTATTACTTCCATTGTCTAGAAAGGCTGAAGTAAATAAATAAATAACTTCGTGGTTCGAAACAAAGAGAATCTACCTAAACCTGAGCTGAGCCTGAGCTACCCCTTACCACCGAATAAATAAATAATTGTACAACGCTCTTACCTACCCACAGGACCCCAGCTATTTTCCTGTGAAACTTCAACTTTAGGCGTCACACACTGTACTGAAAATTCCATAATATTAGAATTTTCTCTGAGTACGTTACATGAAACGTTAAATTATTATCAACAATGATAATAGGTAATGATAATTATGTTTTCAACATACCTTCATAGTCATACGGAATATCGCTACCATAAATGGTAAAGAAAACAACACTATAACCATGTTCAGCTATCAAGATAGCGGGCGGGTAATTTAAGCAAAGCAAGGTCAAAAATAAATTCACGTAACTCATTAGATTTAAGTAATTTTGTTCCAAAACATTCTTTGTAAAACTTAAATCGCGCGCAAATTCAAACGTCATTTGCGATTGTGCGGCTGTTTCCGTCTGTCCGTATATGGGCATTTGTTGAATACTAAATTCTGATTGGCTGACACTCTGTCGTCATCAGTGACTCACTTTTTAAAGTTGATTGTAGAAAAGTATTTTTATCTTTGGCTCAGTAAAGTGTCATGTATTCTGATATCTAACCTTACCCACATTGGAGTAACTTTTATATAACAACAACATTTTTATTCAAGCATTCAGTTTGTTTTATCGTGTAGCTCAACAGAGTTGCTAGTTTACTTTTCTGAAAGTTGTCACCTTGCAGCTGCTACTTGCAAAGGAAATTTTATTATTAAATTCCCTACAATACTTATAAATACTTGAAAAAATACAAAAGCGTAATTTTAATATACTCTGTTTTTGTTGATTTGTGTGAATTGTTATAAAAGGACATTGTATTGATTTTGTCAATCAGTTTGACGCATGCGCTCATTGGGTGTCGTAAAAAGGGTTGGCCAACATTCCGAACAGTGTCGTTCCGGTCGCCGTTGTCGTGGTGTCGGTGAAGTTAGTGGTGAAATTTTTACGTGTATAACATCAAAAAATGGTAAGTGAAGAAAATAAATTACAGTGTATAAAAACTGCGTTGTGTTTTTCCATTACGAGAGTGGTGAATTACGAATCGGAATGCCGCAATTTCACGGGAAATTGCTCTTCAGTGACCGGTGCCGCCATATTTCGCACAACCCACCGCTGAGTTTGCACGCCTTTTCGTAAAAATCGTTGTCACCGTTCAGTGATTTGATGCCACGTGTTGTGTATTGGAGTTTATGATCGCGGAGATGTCTGGCTGCGGCGACATGACCAGGGACCATTGCGCCTCGATGGGCCGGTATTGGATTTCACGTACGTTGGAAAGGTTATTCCTGCAACGCCTTTTTTGACGAGCAAGAAGTACCGTATGCGGTGTTGTTCGATATTTGAGGTCTGAAGAGCCAGATATAGTGGTCAGATGAGTTATCAGTGGTATGTAGCGTGCCGGGGGCAACGAACTTTACAGGGAATGCATCGTCGCGCAATCGCACTTGCGTTTGACCATATAAGGCGTAGTGATCGCAGCACAGCTTGTCACATACATTTCGTGTCTATTTTGGGGCGAATAGGCGCGTCCGAATACCGCAGCCGGTGATACGTCATTACTGAAGTGAACCGGGGGTATTGGCCTGGCAATGTCAAGGTCGTTACATATTCAATTCTATTGATGAAAATCTAGCTGTATTAGGCATTTTGACAGGTACCTGCAACGCGCAAAATTGGTCTTTACGTCTAATCAATAAGGTCCAACAAGATGGCACTACGCCAGCCGGAGTTGCCGATATCAAACTGTATTGGAGGATTAATTTTCTTATCACCAGTTTTCCTGCTAATAATACAGCTCATTGGCTGAAACGGTATTATATAACGATAAAACCCTTGTAACAAAATGTATACTGTAAATCAAGGAAAACTATACTGAAATTGTCATATCCTATAATTAGGATAAAATATAACAGTCCACAACTTCCTACAAACAGTGATGTCCTCAATTAAGATGGATGAATAATTGAAAATATGTAAAATCATGCTACATGAATAATTAAGTAGGAATGATTCAGATCAGTAGTTGAACTACTACAACTCATCACAATTTAATACAGTTTACTGACCAGTATTTCTAGTATGGCTATCTAGCTGAGGCAATAAATAAGATTCCAATTAATTAACTTTAATGACAAGATTGTTCATACTGATTAATGAATTTTTAACATTTTTCATTATTCTAATAAGAACACATTCTAATTTTGATTACTGTTACATTCTTCTTTACTTAAGTTTCTTGCTTGTTCTTCTCCATAAAATGTTTTGAACGGTCATCATTGGCAGCGTTCTTCCTCTTACTTCTCAGTAAAACCCCGCTCCCTAATGTGTCATGCTGCCTTCATTTGTATGAGTTCTATTCACTGGTTTAAAGCAGTGGCAAGTAGTAGGTGTCCATACACGGCCCACTGAATGATGAACTTTGGACTGCCAAATACTGTTTAATATGTGTCTTCTTCTTACATGGACTTTAGCCACTCAATTTAAATTAGTTTTTTATACTACTGGGTATGTATGGCAGTTGGACTTTATTTAGTAGTTATTATAGACACTGTTTCACAAGTAACTATTGCTGATGTGATGGCAAAAATACCCTGTATAACCCTTTCGCTGCCCAGTCCAAATTATACCATATATTTTGAACTCATAGGCTGAGTTCTGGGCAGCGAAAGACTTAATTACTTCATAAGGCAAAATAACAGACTTAAAATACAGTAACAAAAGCATCGTGACATTTGGGAACTTGATAAAAAAAACAATGATGTCTAGATACTCGTCAAAACTACTTCCCTTCTCCTGGTATAAAGCATAGCCACTTATCCTCCGGTCCTGTTAATTACCACGGATTCGTTTCCAGAATCTGCATCATGGACTTATGCAATAATCAGCCTATAATGTGTTCATTGCTAACACACTCGAGACACAGGCTTTGTGTGAGAGAATTTGTTGGTTGATGGATTTCTCTTGACTTATTCTATTGCCAAAATTTATGAATATTGCTGTGTCATCCACACAATACAAATGTTGTCGGCCTGTTATGATATTATAACTAACTCCTACTGTCCTTGCTCCTAGCTCTTGCTGTGATATCACTCCCTTAGGTAAAACTGAGATATATGTATTTAACTTGTGTCATGCAGAGTCAGTTCCTCAATTTAATTGGTAGCTCATTGTAGGCTAAACAGATCTAGGAATTTGCATCTCTTCAGGCGATTCAAAGAGTCAGGAATACTATGCTTCACTGCTAGTGGATTCGAATGGTGTTATAGATGCTTTTGCATAGGTTCAAATTTCGTCCTTCGTGGTACTCAATTTCAGGTAATGATGAATCAGAGGAGCAATGCCACTGCCACATTCCTTACATATTCCGTTCGACTCGTCCATATCCATACATGTAGTCATAATTATAACCACGAACATTTTTTTTACGGTAAATCATCCCCATAAGTTCCCCAGCTCTTCGGGGGGTCAGTTTTTCCCTGACTTAAACCTACCCATGTTCCTTCTTTTGCCTTTTATGTTTCGGAGCCGCGGTATCTCTTTCGAACAACCCACAACCAACCACAAACATTTTATGCTATAATTTTACCATCACATCAATGGTCATATTGGTCATGCTAAGAGTTTGCTACCTACAAACAAAAACTCACGAAAACCGCCGACGTAATAAGCACTGCAGTGCCCTAAACTTTACTATATCGTGCTCGTTCTCTCTCATGTTAGGGGTGTTAGTGACTCTTTCCAACACTTGACAGGATGTCAACACCTCTGTTTACAAGTCTCACAGACTGCCATTCATTTTATATTTTTAACTACACAGCTGTCCTGTTTTTTTTAATGCCAGTGTCTGAGGGGTGACTTGCAAGTTTCATCATGGTACCCTATGATGTTTGAACACCTTTCAATAATCCCTTGCTGAATTAGCTGGCCGATGAAGTTTTTGAACAGGCTAAATATTTTTCCGTGTATAAAATACGCCATCTTTTTTATCTTTTATTCTCCTTTTCGAACGCTTTTTTTTTTCGGGTTTGTGGATGTTGAGCAAAGGGTAGCTCACCGTCCGTCTAGTGAAAGGCCATTCTGACGATGCGTTCGTATTCCACGTGCGCCTCCAAGAGATCTCTGCCAATCTGAAGGGTTCGGCAGGGCCTCCGCCAGCCGGGTATGCGGGTTGGTTCGAAAGAAATACCGCGGCCCCGGAACACAGGGCAAAAGAAGTAACCTGGATGGGTTTTAGTCAGTACTAGTTTGAAACTCCACTTCGCTCCGCCCAAAGCGAGATTGGAAAAGATTTGTCCATTCCAACCGGAAAAATAAAGCCTGTCCTTTTTCCATTTCTCACCAAATGCTATTAGAAAGTAGTGACGAGTTTGTGTCCGTTTGAAGGACCGTTAGTCATGTGCTAAGTCACTGATTACTAAGAAGTAGTATGATGAATACTAAACAAAATTATTACTTTGCAATTTTAGTGAGCTGTACACAGAAATATCTTTTGAAATAAAAACCTTATATTACTCATATTTGAAAAAAATGTGACTAATACAGGATCATTGATAATACAAGTAACTGCTTTCAACAATCAAAATAAGATTTCAACGTGGCATGATGCTGTAGCTCAGCCACTGGTGGCGTAAATTGATAAGACTCGTATTCAGCATTAAAAAAAGACAAAATAGTTTTGAAGAAATTTATCATAATAAAATAAAAATAGACTACTGCATACAACCCGTAATAGGATCCTTCCCACTACGTTATCTCGTATAACGTAACTACTGATAATATTCACAAAAACTGACCTACCCAAAGTTCACACAAACCTGCAAAATTGCCGCAAACATTTCTGAAGGAAAAACCCGATAACACTGCATGACCTAGGAATCTAGGTCCTCTTGCCCAGCAGTCACGCTTGTGACCACTTGACCAACGAGGTAGACCTTTTAATCCCATTGACAAATAAAGTTTCTCTTGCCATAAAGGGTCAGTAGCGTATAAAAACTCGTAGTGAGTCACCTTACATCTTGTGACTCATTTCGTAATGTTTAGACCATGTTGTAGCCTAGAATTTCTCAGTATGTATAGTATTGACTCTCTGATCTCCTTCCAATTACAAATAGCTTGATTGCCATAATATATCTTTTCCAAATGGTCTTTTATTTTTTTATGTAAGCATCATACCTAGTTCCTTTTTCCATACGAAATAGAATTTTCTTTGTTTGAACTCGTCAATACTGGCAGTGTTGTATCTTTTATTAAAAACATGCAAGTAATGACGATTCAAAATGGCACTTGAAAGATGCTATTATTCACACACTTCTCACATTATCTATGAAAGCTGATAACAAAAATATTTTGCGTAATCATGCAAAACATACTCGCTTTAGATCCTGCTCAAATATTCTTAACTCAATAGCAATGCAGTTATTAGTCCATAAATAGTCTAGAAGAGGTCAAGGAGTTTCATTGTCTACCTTCAGTCTACTATAATCTCACTAGTTTGGCCAAATGGAAGTAACCGTGCGCAAACGAGTCCTAAGGTTAATTCCATTATGTAAAATCAATTAGTTACGATAATAACGTTCGCTTATCGGTAATTTATCGCTGTATCGAAATGAAGTATGTAAGTAATTCAATGTAATTTAACATTTGAGTCATCGACCGTTTTAGATGACGATAATCGTGTTAATATTCCAAAAATATGTTGTCAATTCAGGGAAGTACGCATTTGGATCGAATTAAGAGAGCACTGAAACCTAAACACCCTTTTTTAGATGGGAAATCATCAATTGTTCCCCTGCACTGGGCAAAGCGGACTTGTACAGACAAACTCTTTTGCCCCATGTTCCGGGGCCGCGGTATCTCTTTCGAACAAACCGCAGCATCGTCCCAAACCCCCTGAGACCTTTCGGCCGCTGAGAATTTTATCAATACAAAAGTGCTGGCGCTCTCGTGTATACAACTCGGCTTTAGATTTAAAAACTGTCAAACTAAAACCTCACAAAACACTAATGAATCTATCATGACTAAGCTTTAAGCCTAGCTTAAGTCAACAAAATCGACAGCACAGTAAGGCTAAACCAGTACCTATCTTCAAACAGGTATTTAGATCATACTTGTCATAAAGATCATTTGAATTTCAATTAGACACTGAATATTTATTTTCTCCTCTAGAGCTTGCTTGCGCACTATCATCAAAAACATATTTTTAAAATTTTAAAACGTGACGAATTTCTGGTCATCTTTTAGTTATATGACTGGTGAAAATACCTAATAGATGTGCTGAAATCTGGCTAAGACTATCGTATTCTACTGAGCTGCAGGCACATTTTAGTTCATTATAAAATATACTAGTGACAATCAGCTTGTAACAAGCGAGCAGAATGAATCGCTAAGTTTGAGGCACTTCGTCCCCTGCCAAAACTCCCCTCCTGAGCTCTGCTAATAAGCACAAGGGGGATCTCCGAGGGTGAAAACTGGAGTTACTGCTACACATCTCGCTTGATCGTAAAATTAAAATGGTGTTCCGTCTACGATGGGTCGATGACTATGAAATCTGTCTCATATTGGAAATATCGTCATACTTGGAAATTTTTAATGAAATACTTTAACAGCTTCAGCTTTAAGTATGTTACAGAATTCATCTAACGATGTCCATTTTAGGTACAGCGTTCTAAAGATTGAATTGTAGTCACATGAAAGATCTTCGATGCTTTCAACCAACTTGGCCAGAAAACATGGGATGGAAACATGGACCCCAAAAATGACAGATCCATCTACCACCATCAATATCGTCAAAATAAACGTTTATACCGATATCCCAAAACAAACAGCTGACATTTCGTTCACCGACTACCCTCCAACCGTGACTTCTAAACGCCCACTACAAATGTCTCAATGCTAATGAAATACGTAAAGAAAAATGACGTACCTAGTCCAGTCAACCGTAACTTACTCATCTCTACATTCGCAAGTCACCTGAGTCAGTCAGTGACGCATACTTTTATACTTAACCGACTGACATTAAGGTCGATGACCTTCACAACAGTTTTTTTTAGATTACAAAGCCGCCTGCGTCTGTACTTATGCGACGATTATAATGTAATGAAGCAGACTGACAGGAGACGGTACGAAAATAAATGTGTAAATTTATTCGTTTTTATATTGTTTAAAGGTTACTTAGTTTTATTTACTGCATAAACAATTTTATTGGCAAATTAAATTGATTCATTTCAACTAGGTCTGCCGTTCAATTTAATCGATAACGATTTGTGCTTTACTGCGTGATTTTTATTCGATCGTGAGATCGTGACAATCTTATGTTTACTTTTAAGCCCTGTTACTGAAAAAAAATACTTAAAAAAAACTTTGAACGAACATTGGTTGGAAATAAAGAGTTGATATTAAGCTTTTGAGATACGGGACTTTTTCACGAAACTGCTGCAGTAATATGGTTTTTCATCAAAATGTTATGAAAACAAATTTTGATACGCTGTTGAGTGAGAAGTTATCTATACTTATAATAAATCTGTAGAGAGGTCAATTCTGTACATGAAATATATTTCCAAAATAACTATCAGAGGGTGATTAGTGATCGATACTGATGCCAAAAATGCAATCAGTAAAATTTTTGTCTGTCTGTCTGTCTTTCTGTCTGTCTGTCTGTCTGTCTGTCTGGATGTCTGTATGTTCGTTATAGAAACAAAAACTACTCGACGGATTTTAACGAAACTTGGTACGATTATTCTTCATACTCCTGGGCAGGTTATAGTATACTTTTCATCACGCTACGATCAATAGGAGCAGAGCAGTGAAGGAAAATGTTGGGTAATCGGGAGAAGTTGGTTAAAGCTACACAGAAATCATGTATGACGGAAATGTTCTCCTTAAAATTATATAAAAAATATCCTACGACAGCATAGGTCTATCTTTTATGGTTGACTCACAATAACACGTGTAACTCCCGATAACTTAGCAGTTCGTAGCTTTCTGATTATATTTATCTACTCTTACGTTTATAACACTCCCACTCATCTCTAATTAAAAAAAGTAAACATTATTACGTATTCAATAAAAAAAGAATCATATAAATCGGTATACAAACACCAAAGTTATGCATGAAATACGCTAATAAGCCATCGCGCGTGAATACTGAATCATGCTATAAGGATTATTTTTGTGTAATATTTGGCTGTTGATGCGAATAGAGTACTGACGTTCAGAGTGTTCGAACTTATTGACAGACAATGCTTTCAGCCCGAATTTTAGTCTTTAAATAATTTCTTTTTAGATTTCTTTTATTGTTATTTTATAAAATAGGTATTAGTTATTTTGGTAGTGTTTAAATATTCGTTCAAATTACAAATTATTCATAGTTTACATTTTATTTGTTTTTAGGTGAAGTAGTAATAGGTAGGTACGCATAGATTTTTAGAAACCGAGTTTCGGCTAATTTATGTTCAGTCTTTTTTTATACTATATTGGTAAAAGCGTAGTTAATTATACTAATTATAGTTATAGGTAATATTAATTAAAGTATTTATAGGTTTTTATTTTTAAGTGAAGCACCTAGGTATACATAGGTAGATAGTATTGGACGGGTTCCCTCTATCTGGCAGAATTACATTTAGTATAATTACGATTGGCAGAGTTCAAATTTCGCATAATATCGTTTAGCATAATGTTCATTTAGAGCTATTATTATTTGGTGTAATTTCACCTGGCATACCATCAGATGGCAGAAATGGCTAGGTTAGGTTAGGTCAAAACAGTGACCTGCTACGTGGTTAAATTTTTGTAAAATAATGGGTAGGTTAGGTTAGGTTAAAACTGTGACCCTCTACGCACGAGCCGAGCGAGCGGAGCGAGCGGTGCCGCGGCAGCGGCCGGCGAGTGCCAGTAACGACTTGCATTAATAGAAAATGAGATTGTTTTTAGCAGTTTACCCGGAACTGAACTATTTACATTAGGATAATGATTACTTATGGAATTAAATGACATTATTACAAATTCAATTAAATAATAGTTAAAACAAATGATATTATTTTAAAGAAATAAACAATTAAAATAAATGACAACAAATAATGATAAAGATGATTCTAACTATAAACTTTCTGCGATATGACAATTCTGCCGTTTAATGATATCGATATGAAATATATGTCAAAAGACGATTCTGACTGTGAACTTTCTGCGAAATGATGTTTCTGCTTTTTGAATATTATGGATATGAAATTTATGTCTAGAGATGATTCTGACTTACAAAATTATGAGTTTTGAATGTATGATAAAATGAGTGTCTGCCAAACAATTTTCTGCGAAATGAAGTTTATGCTATCCGTTGTAATGCAAAATAAAATTATGACATAAAAAGTTCTGCTATAAAGGGTGGACCCAGTATTGGACAGGCGTTTTAGCTTTATTTTAATTTCTTTTTTTTTTACAAGTTGTACTTACCTACATCTGGGTATAATTCTATTAGAATTATTTAGTTTTAGTACATACCTACTTTATTTGGTAATTAATAGGTTCTTATAGATAATAGGCATAATTAGATATATTAAAAAAAAACAAAAAATATATATATAATTTAGTACATAAATTATATTCAGGTTGAATATAAATTCAAATTATTATTTTTTAATTTATTTAGCTGTAGTTTTATTTAGTTGTAGCTGTAGTTTTATTTAGTTGTAGCTGTAGTGTATTTAGGATCAGTTTTATTATTTAAGTAGGCACTTGGATTTTTTAAGTGTAAGGTAGCTACAGTTAGGACCTCTAACATAGCTTATTTCGTTAAATAACTGAATAGGCATTCAGTTACCTTCGGTTATTTTCATAAATCCTTACTAATATTATAAAAGCGACAGTGAGTTTGTTCTTTCTTTTTTTTAAAAAAAAAACGTTGCCCCACACTAGGAATTTCTACTGTATCGTGGGTGCGTTTACAAACATTCAATCTCACATACACAAACAGCCAGACCCGGAACAACTATCTGTAGGTCATACAAATATTTGTTCCGTGCGGGAATCGAACCCGCGACACACAGCGCAGCAGTCGATCGCTCAGCCACTACGCCAACCGTGTCGTGTTTGTTACGGCTTCACGCCTAAATGACCGAACCGATTTTGATGCATTTTGGTACAGAGATAGTTGGGGCCCTGGTGTCGGAAATAGGCAAGTTTTTTTAAAGTGAGGAAAGGGGGAGAATGAGGGAAGAAAAGGGGAGAGAAAGATACATTTTTTCGGGTCATCACGCGGGTTAAAGTTAGCGTTAGCACAAAGTAACTATGCCACGCGGACGAAGTCGCGGGCGGAAGCTAGTATTTAAGTAAAAGTGTAATATTTAGTGCCCGACTTGCACTTGGGCAGTGTTTTGTTAATCTGAAGATAATATGCTCGCCCCAAGTAAAATCTTGATCATTTATGATGAAATGGGCTGAGACTATAGCAAACCGTTCAGGTTTTACAAGGGTGAATTTATGTTTTACTTGTTAGCTAAAATTCAATTCAATTTGCGCTTCCAACAAATACTGTTTTCCTTGAACCTAACCTAACCTAACCGCAAGAATTTGTAACATTTTCCTGATTTATTGCCTAAAGTTTCGACTATTTTAGAAAATGAGGTAACAGCGGCCGCAACTTAGCTATTGATTTATATAGTGCCTAAATCACAGCACGTAAATCAGTATTCTAATTTAGCACAAATGAATATATTATTAAATTGTAATTCCGACCATTAAACAGCAATGGTTAAAAGTCGAAAACTCCCCTAAACACAAACATATTCTTGAGAATTTGGTAAAATGACGTTATTATAAATAATTGTGTAAATATTCATTCGATATTCATGGATAATGCTGGTTAGTTAAAATATTGCTTATCTTAACAGTTTCGCTGCCCAGAACTCAGCGTATGAGTCCAAAATACATTGTAAAATTTGGACTGGGCAGTGAAATGGGTGGGTTCGTTTGAAGTTCGAGTATCACACGAAATCAGCTTACACTTTGCGCTGAAATATAATATATAATAGAGTTAACTAGAACAATGAAATGCGAAATTGTAGTCCCAAAATAGGAACCACATTGCTGGGCAAATTTACTGAGTTTTGGTTGAATAAAGTCTTCAATGTAATTACGCTCCAAACACCAACACATCTAACCCACAATTCTTATGTAACAGCGAAAGATATTCTAAAACATTTCTGATGAATGTTTGCAGAATTATGTGTGTGCCCCAAAAACGCTCTACCGAGCAAAAGCTGGATCTAAATAAAATTAATCAAATGTTCAGGAATAGCGGAGTTGGTCGGACGACAATAATTTAATGTGGGCAGTCGTATTTTTTTTCTGCACGATTGGCGTCTACGCTATGCTACGAAAACGTCTTACATTGTGTAAAATCAAATTACTACACTTTTATAAATGAGCCTTTAATGTTAACTAACGGTTTATTCGACCTTCATAGCTAAAATACTGCTATTCCTTCTACGTACCTTTTGCTCGATGCCAGCTGCTCATCTTTCTGTATCATTTGTATACATCGGCCAAAAAGAAGGCCCAACCTACCTGGGGCCTTAGTCTGCTATTACAATGGTGTCAGAATGGTCGATCACTGATCGCATAATGGTTGATTTTGACAAGTTTAGTATGTAGTAGATTTCAAAATCAACCATTATGCGATCAGTGATCGACCATTCTGACACTAATGTAATAGCAGACTAAGGCCCCTGGTTTATTTAATTGTCCCTTAGATTTCCAAATATAAAGTTTATTAGATTTCCTGTATGAATAAATGCTACAACACTGTTTCCATAAAACAGAATTGCCTTCGTATCAAAAAAAGATTCATGTTATTGAAAAACATTTCTCTCCGCCTCTTCTGCAGCATTGTAAAAACTGGAATGTTCGGTTTCAGAGCAAATGTGTGTAATGAACAATAAAGCTAATTCATGTGTGAAACATGAAAATGAACGATATATGAGCATTTGTAGCGTTATCTTATACTTTTTAATTCTGTGTGAGAGTTTTATTGTAACTAGGACAAAAATCTCATTTCTCTCGTACAGTAATTTCTAATTTTAAGTTGAAGAAAATTGGTGTTAATTGAAAACAGTTTTGATTAATCGTGTTATTTCACTCAACTATCTTTTTTTTCTTACGTTTAGTAATATCGAAATTCCTTGGCCGAGTTTATGTGCAGACATTTTTTTTGTGTAAAATATAAGTACATCTAGTTTTTATATGAATAATTCTAGCAAAATTTGTTCTTGGAAGCATCTATGAAAGCTCTGTAATATTACCTTCAGTAAATCTTTCCGCCAATGCCAACGCTTTCAAATCGGCTACTACCTATAAAGTACAGAATCTTTTTCAAGGAAATAGCCCCACCGATTGAAGGTTCCTCAAAGGCAATGTATAAACTGAATAGAAGCTAATAAATAATTCAGAAGCTTGCTGGGAATTCTGAATTGCAGTTCTGAACTTCGTCCAATCGATTGGCTGTCGTAGTGCCGTAGGATTGCATGACGATAATCTTGGCTAATGCGGCAAAATGGTGCAGTCTATGAAATGAACTCACCCAGGCAAAAATAATGCAGGTATATGGTGATTAACTTAACGTGCTGTGAATATGTTAAAATAGTAGCTCTTTTGGAATAAGCAGAACGGGAACTGACGGAAGCCGTAAGGTGACTCACTGGTTAAGCTCGTAGCATAGATCGTCAGTAATTTTGACGAGGTTATTGAGCATTCATAAGACGAAAAGGTATTCCAATTATTTACGTGGTCTGGTCAAACAATTCAGCTGTGCAATGTCATGAGATTAAAATAGCCCAATTGGCGAAGGTCAAGGTGGTTTTATTGACCATTTGATACTCAAAAGCCATTGCTAATCGGAAACGTTTCGAGTATCCCATCGTTCTTCAAGAAACATTTTCATGTTGTCAGCCAATAAATAAACAGTGTGGGAAAGAGATGAGAAGTCCTAACTCCTAAGCAAGAACTATCATTAGGAAACCTATTGATACCCAATGAATATGATGGAATTTAACATCATTTGTTAAAAATAACACTGAGATCACCGATCCATTCGCCTATGATTTTTGGCAGGAAATTTCCGTGTTTAACGAGTAAAGCTGACATTCACGATCATTACAATGAAAACGTACAAAATATATATACACACGCACTGAACTACTGATGTTTACACGATATAAATTAAGAAATGCAATAACAATGACATCGTGCAGATATTAGATGCTGAAATAGAATTAGATGCTTTTATACTGCGATAAAAATAGTTTCATTGTAGTTTCAAAGAATGGACGACTCACAGTTCACATTCATTCTTCAAACGCTGCACTGAAGTAGTTTCCGGAAATATCCGAAAACTGTCTCCTGGCCAGACGATAATGACGTTGATAAACAAAGCGCCTAATGTCTTAGAATGTGTTAATTACTCATTCGAGAAATCTTTGAACCCTAGAAACTCCACAGGCCATCTGAAATGAAGACCTGATACTTATCCACACGAATGTTCTCAAAGTTATTCTTGCCTTCCCCGAAAGTGAATTTACATAGCCCAAGTTACACTGAAACATGTGCACGACCCCAAACCAAAGGATTAGAGTAGAGAACACACGTGTCTTTGGTTCATGCACCGTCGTATTATTAGATCGTGCTACGGCCAATGTCTTAGGCGGGTGTGGACTAGGGCTATTTTTACAGTACCACGCGGGGGACTGTCGCTTTTAGATCCCTCTAGCGATGTTACGGTTTTGTTAAGTATTGAATGGTTCGTTTACAGATATTTCAACGGTGAATCATCGACATTTTTGCCCGACTGATTGTTAAAGTTCAACGTTCATTGTAAAAAATGTTACTGCTATATGAAACCATGTTTAGCAAGATAAAGGGTCCAGAAATAAAACTACGACGGTTCTGACTAAAACGCAGAAATATTTGTAATACTCCATAGATCTGTCAGTTTTTATCGTCTAAATTGTAAGGACGGAAATAAGTCTGAATTTATCACAATGTTTTCAAATGTAATCCAAATCCAAAGTATTTATAACGTGTGACTCCAGCTAGCGATCGACCACAAGGTCTATCTCGGACTAGGTCAAGGCGTAAAACAGACTAGTCTAACATTACACAGTATTGTTGACTAAACAACTAGACCCAACCCACTTGATCTCGCAATAAAACGTTACTCATTGAACCGAGAACCACCTGTGGAAACAAACGAATGAGTAAAACAATTATACCCATTTAATGTATCGAAACATATGTGCCTCCAAAGCCCGACCTCGTCATACACGATGATAACATTCCCAGTGAGTCATGAGATGACATTTACCCTCACGAAATGTATTACATTTACTACATAGGATCTTATTTCGCAAGTCCCCATTTGCTAGTTTACAAAATCGTAAAAGGTGGCTGCTATTCTTTGGTACAGTTTGAAGGTTTGACATTTCCTTCCTTTCTTGTGTTATCGATATGTCAGAGGTACAATAGCTTTGTACTGAGTTTATTGTAAATGTATTTCAGGGATGTACTGTGATTGAAAGATAATGACAGGTTCATCTGATAAACGAGAGTAGACTTCGAAGACAGCTTGACTGGCAGACATACCTTAAAAAGGTCCTTTTCGTAAAATTGACAATAATTGTTTTCAATTTCCTTTGAAACTTCATAGCTAATAGAACCATGTGTGATTCTCTGATCTTCGCGCGTTTTCATGGCCTATTTAAATTGGCAAAGAAACTAATATTTAATTCGGAACAATAAATACTACAATGCAGGCAGTATAAAGTTGAATTATTTAGAAGCTAACTGCATCAACCTTGTGTTTAATTGAAATAGAACTGAATGAAATGCGACAACAGCTGCCTCCATATATAACGCAGATTATTTCAGACTACCCACATATATTTCAATGACCCGCGTTTCTGGCAAAATTTTAAGTGGGTACTCTGAGAATTAATGGCTGATATTACAAAAGAACTGTAGACTTGACTGATAAATGGGCACAAAAATACCTTGTAGTTTATTGTTGTAGTGTAAATTTAAGTAACAGCCATTTACTGAAGAAATAAGTCACATTTTAAAGTAATATCGAAAACGAATGCAATCAATTGATGAGAACGATATGGCGTGCCTATGATTAAATGAAATTCTTGATAGCTTTACAACGGCTCATTAACATTTGAGTTCTAGTTCACAAAATCACTTTCTAGTTGGAGAGAAAATAGAGAAAACAGTTCCTATTTCAATCATTTAAATGTTTGTACCGATTTCTGCTAATGTACTATGAAAAAAAAAATACAGCTATACTAATATTTTTACAAGTCGAACAACCATAATATGTAGATTTCTATAACATCTAAATGATGTCTGACACTACTCGTCTCTATTTAGAATCCATTGGCTGGCCGCCTGAGACAATAGGCGCCCATTTCATGCCTATTGACAAGTTCCGTTCAAGCGGGGCTCAGGAGTTAAGACAACAGGAAATGATGCCTTTTGCGTTTTGAATTAGGCATTTTTTTAACGAAATTCGTGTTTTTGGAAGTAGATCTTGTTACTAAGGATGTTGATCAATTATTAGTAACTTAAAAAAAATGTGGGACGTAATCTATATAAATAAAAATCAATTACCACTTGTATGATGCAGCATAACTTGAGGTCTGTTCGACCGATTTGCCAGGGTATTTTTCTGTTGTATGTGATTCTAGCTCCATGTTTTTGTTTTTTGAAAATCCACCGTGAAAGTCGGTAATTTGGACCTAGGCGAAACTAGTGCGGATTTCTAGAAGCAAATGGAAAATAATATGTTTTCACGGCTTCACTGGTATATTTGTTCCGTTTTTTTTTCGTCCGTAGAAGAAGCAAGAAGCATTTTTAGCATAAATACGCAATATTATTCCTTGAATCTTTTTTAGTCGGACTATGCATTAATATATAAATTCATCATCTATGCATATCGAAATGTCAACAAACATATCCCCAAAACTATGAAATAAGAGCAGAAACTATGTCAAGCAGATGTTAGCGGTAAATTTATATTTGGCCTTAACATTTTCCTGAAATTACCCAAAGAAATATTTATTTCGTCGACCAAAATCATCATCGTAACGTGGGAACGAATAGCTTAGCATTTAGCACGATGCTCAAACTACGAGACATCTTCTTGATCTCGCCGTTTATCTGGCAAGAGTCCAGGGAACGCCCTACGAATAATTGATCGTGCATTCATGTGTAAGTAGCACATTCATGCATCATTTTGGCTTCGGTGGTACTACCGTTAGACCTTTTTAACTTCATGACCCTTTAAACCGACAAATATCTTTGGAACCGACCATAGTACATAAGGAAAAATGACCGCGGAACTGCAATAAATATTGCTTAACTAATACTATAGTTAAATAGTAAAGTTTGTGAGGTTGTAAGGGATAAAATCTGGATGTGCCAAACCTATTTTAAAAAATCTAAAAATATTTGCCATTGGTTTTGTGAGTATCATAGGTTATCACGCTGCGAGCTACGGGAGTTGAGCAGTATAGTGACTATGGGAACGCGAGTGTAACCACGCGGGTAAATTTAGTCGTTGATGGATGCAGCACAATCATTTTGTCAGTTGGTTGAAAACTGACAGACATGGATTAAGGTGAAAGCTCCAACCTACCCGCGAAATTCAAATTTTCTTACGTTTTTTGCAATTTTCAGGCCAGTGCTAGGTTGTATGTTGATTAAAATATTATTCGCGGCTGTAAGACGTATGTAATTATAGAATTATAATCATCAAAATCACCAATACAACCCTCCAAGTTCATAAAGGCGTAGGAACAAAAAAAAAACAGAAAAAGTCTTTCCTACAGCTTTATGAACTTGGAGGGTTGTATTGGTGATTTTGATGATTATAATTCTATAATTACATACGTCTTACAGCCGCGAATAATATTTTAATCAACATACAACCTAGCACTGTCCTGAAAATTGCAAAAAACGTAAGAAAATTTGAATTTCGCGGGTAGGTTGGAGCTTTCACCTTAAGACAAAAGATAGCAAGCGAGCTTATAGTCACATATCTAGACGGTGCCACAATTCGCCTAAGGTTCAGAACAAAGGGTTCTTAGCAGAAAATTTTAATTACATCGGAAAGAATGCAGGGGTGTGGGTGGAAATTGAAAGGATTCTTCTCCATTCGGGAACGCTCGACACGTCGGCAATCTCTTCAAATATTTCATTATCCTACTAACGATGTTTAAGAATTTTCTCTTTGATAATAATTCTTGCTAAAGGTATCTCTCACAAATTCACGGTTTTCAACGAAAGCTTAAAACAATGTAGTGGTCGGAAACAAAGTCACGTACTGCGCCGACGTTAATCGATTGGCAATGATCCCTGAACATCAGTCTTAGTAAAAAAAAACGCCCCCCTTTCATTCAGCGGTTCGTATTTCACCACTCGTAATGTTATAATTGTCTTTAGTTGTATGATTATGATTTAAGAATGTTTTCAGGACACTAGGGCACTTGTCTATGCGAAATCTTGTCCCTTTTTCACCATAGAGATGTCCATCAAAGCTTTAATGGCAACTACAGTTCTATCACACTTATTATGCCTTGTGGATGAACTTCATGTTTTTATTTGAGTGCCTGTAATATAAATGGTCGCAGTTAACCATACTAATCTCCCATCTTCCTTCCAGGCGTCAGGCGTAACAGTATCGGACGCTTGTAAAACGACGTACGAGGAAATCAAGAAGGACAAGAAACACCGCTACGTGGTGTTCTACATCCGCGATGAGAAACAGATCGACGTGGAGACCGTCGGCGAACGCAACGCCGAATACGATCAGTTCCTTGAGGATCTGCAGAAGGGTGGTACTGGAGAGTGCAGGTAATTCATCGTTCTATTTAAATAGCCTAATGATACAGCGTATACCAGAAAGTTGCTGTTAATTTAGAGTGTAGTTCTGGCCATAAAACTGAACATCTTTTTCTATGGGGCCATTGTTGGCTTTTTTTTTCATTCTCCTGCGCTTATCCAGACTTATTTGGGGTCTGCACAACTGGTCTGTTCTTTTTCCATACTTCTTTATAACTGCTCATATCATCAGACACCTTCTTTCTTGCCATATCATCCTACACACAGTCCATCCATCGTTTCTATGATCTTCCTCTTCTCACCACCACACCAACCACGCGCGTTTACTCACCCACATTAAAACTCAAAACTTTCCTCACGACATTTTCCTCATTCCTCCAAATCACATATCTATACCAAGCCAACCGATTACCACACAATTTTTCAGTCAGCGGCGCCATTACTACTTTGCGTGGCGCCATTACTACTTTGCGTGGCGCATAAGTCCCCCTAATTTATTTATAATAATTTCATATTTATTTCAAGTATCAATGACTCATTAAAATTAATAATTTCCACATAAGTACTTACATTCAATAGGCATACATAATACAATCAATGTCCTTTACTATGAAATCTAGGGTTAGTCAAACAATTATTAATGGTGGCATTTTATCACAAAATATGTAGTTATATTTCTTTGGTACTCAATGTTTTTGTAACAATTTTCAGATATGGCCTGTTCGACTTTGAGTACACGCACCAGTGCCAAGGCACATCGGAGGCTAGCAAGAAACAGAAGCTCTTCCTCATGTCATGGTGCCCCGACACCGCTAAGGTCAAGAAGAAGATGTTGTACTCCAGGTAATTATCATTACTTCATTATCCTTTCAGCCTGGAATCAGACACTGCTATTCATGAAAGGGGCTCATTTCTTCTTCCACAGTAGTCTCAACCAAGTGTTACTCGCTACATTATTGTCAACCGATCACGACTTTAAGAGGCTCTGGTTTTATTAAACTAGTGCCTTCTATAAACATAATCATGTTAGGGGTTTTTAACACATAATTTAGTAAATACAATAGAACAGTTAAACAGTCAAATACCATTACTTAGATAAAACTACAACATCCAAAGGGATAAAGCAGTGTCTTCTGTCGCGGGTGATGATTTAAATCGCGAGCGTAACGAAGGACTCGAGGTTTACTCCCGAGCGTAGCGAGGGCGTTAAAAACTTAAATCACGAGCGAAGCGAGGGATTTAAGACGAGTCCTGAGTGTAGCGAGGGATTTAAGTTCAGCCAAGACTAAGACAGCTTTATCACCGAGGAAAATACTCTACTTTTCGTACCATTTGCGAGAAAATTAACACAATAATAATATGAGATAATTAACATCGTAACGTATTTTTAGAACATTAACTTAAAAACAAAAACTCGCCAAATTCCTAGACTAAATTTTTTTTGTCGGAAAAGCAAAGACATCAAGCTCATACGGCCTCGTCGGTTTTCGTAATTTTATTTAATAGTCATAACTGCATAATAAATGCGTATTCCTTTTTCAAAAAGATGTATAATGCTTTATACCTATACAAACTCAATGGTGTAAACACAGATGTAGTTCAGTATAAATTTCGGTAAGTATTCCAAATTTAAATCACATTCTCCCCCTAGAGGATGAATGAAATTCAGTACAATTTTCTTTCCCTGTTTGTAACAGATTAAAAATGACTATTGTTATGTTCGCTTTTTGTGGCATAGAATGTCACTTTTTTGAGCAAGTGGTACGAAAAAAATATTATGATTTAAAAGAGTGTCCATCGAGTTTCTTGCCCATTCTTCTCCATAGAGATCTACGCTTTGGAATGGGCAACTACAGTACTTTCACAAGTTTTTATGTTTTGTAACTGGGATTGTAGCAGCATCTTTTTTTGTTTTCATGACTTTCATAAGTGCCTGTAATGGTCTAATTGAAATAAATGCTTTGAGTTTGACGTCTGATCTCACAAAAGGCTCTCTCTCATCTCGGAATGAGCTCTACAATAGCTATGTCGTATGTTTTACAAACCCATGGAGGAGACCATGGCTCCGAGGCACGCAGCAACTAAACACAACGGCCAACTTAACTGAAGAATTTTCAAAGAAAATACTGATCTAAAAGCTAGGAATATTTTTAAGCTGTGGGCGTGCACATGTTAACAAACCGACGTCATCACCCCAAAGCAATTATGACATACGCCACGCGTTATTTGTTCACTGAAATGCAAATTTTATCCGCCATGTCAAATTTGCACGGTTGATAGTACATTTATATCGAAACTGAGTTCTCTGGTCGTTCCAGACGTAATCTTGTGCTAATAAACTAAAGTCCTTGTTGGCAGCTGCCAAAAAACTGCAAATTTATATATAACGTATGTTTAGAACGCGTTGCTGTACGGAAATGTTGTTTATGAACCGTCTGTTACGATAGTGTCAATATTAACCAAACTTCACGCCTGTAATTGCTGTAGGGTTGGACAGAGGTGTCCCTAATAGGACACCCACATTGCCTCGGTAACGTTTCAAGTCTTATGTAGTAGAGGGGCATCCTATTGCCATCAATAAGACACAAATCCAGGCTCGACGGCCACTGCCTGACAGGAATGCGGGTTGCTTTGAAAGAGAAACCGCGGCTCCGTAACACTAAGGGCAAAAGAAGGAACATGGATGGGTATAAGTCAGTCTTTTTTTGCGGATGGGAAACCATAAAAAAGTTCCCCCGCTCTGGGCGGTGCGGGGGAGTGTGAGACTTGTACTGACTAAATGCCACCCATGTTCCTTCTATTGCCCTTTACGTTCCGCGGCCGCGGTATCTCTTTCGAACAACCCGCAACCCAGGGCTTAAGTCAGTCTTGAACTCTTGACATTCAAAAGTGTCTGTAATGGTCTAATTGAAATAAATGGTTTGAGTTCAGTATAAGTCTGACACTCCCATCTGCTTTGCCTAGAGCAGGAAGTCATTTGAAGATTTTCCTTCCAAAAAAAAGGCTTCATGGCGGCTACTGAGAAAACCCAATAAAAAACACCTTGCCCGACCTGTGGATTGAACTCAAGACCTTATGTTCAGCTATAACGCTTGCGACTACTAAGCCAAAGAGGTATATCAATATATTTGTGAGAAAAATAGGTCAGAGACAAATTCATCTTTGTCCCAAGCAAAGTCTTGTAAAATATTGATCCATAAACAAAGAAAACTTGATTGCTATCAATAAATTCAATTATTTTGAAATAGTTTTGATAAAAATCTCTTTGTTTCGTTATCGTGAAGATAATCATTGATAGAAAAGTATAATGTCGTTTAATAAAGAACACTATTGATTAGGATTTGCTTGGGGTACCTTAGTAATGCGAATTTTTAATGACAATTTATACAAATAAATAAAAATGTAATGACTGTTTCAAACTTCAAAATCAACCTATAGTGACCTATTTCTACACATTCTCACAAAGTCCTTTGCTTCATCCTTTATTATGCGCACTGCCGAGGAGTGGAATTTTCTGCCTGCGTCTTTGTAATTCGAGAGTTTTTGGTTTTACAAAACGTAGCCCCACACTAGGAATTTCTCCTGTGTCGTAGGTGCGTTTACACACATTTAAACTCACATACACAAACAGCCAGACCCGGAACAACCATCTGTAGGCCATACAAATATTTGTTCCGTGCGGGGATCGAAACCGCGACACGCAGCGCAGCAGTTGATCGCTCTGCCATTGCGCCAAACGTGTCGTCAAACAGGCTACAGGCTCACCTCTCGTTCTTAGACAAGATTAAGGTCATGAGTAAGCCCATTTGCAATAAAAAGGAACAGAATGAATCGGGAGCTTATGTAGGTGGATAATATTCGAAACTACAGATCCTATTTCGAAAACTTTTCTGTGATACAAAAATAAGGCGAGCAAATCGTAAAATAAATAAATAAAACTATAATTCAACTATTACGACTACAGTCCGCAGTATTTATTCATCACCATGTTATGTGTTAATCTGGGTTATAATCGGGACGGAGCAGTGTTTAATTTATTTTATTAAACTTCATGTACAATACAATTAGTGATACATAGGCGGACTTAATGCCATAAGGCATTATCTACCAGTCAACCGGGTTAAATACGACAAAATTGTGATAGGGTACAAAAATTGTATTTAAAAAATAAACTATTTATTTTTGAAATCTTATACAGATACACAATCATACATATAAACATAAAATAATCTAATGAGTACATTTAAAAAAAAACGAGAAACTTAATAGGAATTACTATGACTTATAATTGGTAGACGGAGCTAAATAGTGGTTACGAACTTTTCTTTTAAAGTTTTTCTTTTCGCAAAATCTCGAGTCAACTATCCACAAACGACCGCGCCCTACACTCGAATCATTATCGATGACGCATGCATTCGAATCATGTTTACTAAGAACTTAGATATCGTTATCAACACGATATCAAATGCTATTTGTAAGTGATGACGTAGTTGTATTGTGAAAGTCATGCTTTGATTAAGAATTTTGTATTTTCATTGTCACTTTCTTTTTGTGATGATGTATCATTAGTGCTTTTTATGTAAAATACTAGTGTTCTGCTGAATCCGGTAAGACTGGAAGCCGCGTTAGATACGGGTTGTTTCAAAGAGATACCGCGGCCCCGGCACATAAAGGGCAACAGAAGGAACTTGGGTGGGTTTTAGTCAGTAAAGGTGTGAGACTGACACGGAGGGAGAGGCCGCTCCACCCAGAGTTAGGGAAGTTATTTGATGATACCCCATTCGTAAAAGAAAGGACTGGAAGCCGACCCCAATATAGTTGGGAAAAAGCTAGGCAGATCCCATCCGAAACATTAGCCCAACTTCTACCTTACTTGCTTTCTAATCCTACTAATATTATAAATGCGAAAGTCTCACGAAAAACTGCTGAACGGATCTTGATAAAATTTGGCACAGAGGTAGATTATAGTCTGGAATAACACATAGGATACTTTTTTTATCATCACGCGGGCGCAGCCGCGGGGCGCAGCTAGTTTTTTTTTTGTATATGAATGCATGAATATTTTCATTAAATTCGTACTTCATCTTCTGAAGTAATTAAACAGCTTTATATTAATAATATGAGTAAATTATCACGACATGACACCGTCAAAGATCCCTGTATAGTTATCACACTAATATTACAAAGCTAAAAGTTAGTATGTGTGTGTGTATGATTGTTACTTCTTCACTTTGAAACGGCTTAACGTCTATAGATAAATAATCTAGATGTATTAAAACTTCAAACGTGATATTTACCATGTTTGTTATTTGTTTCGAGTTTCCGATATTTCGCCATTATCACGGATGAACAATGATAAATAATGATGTTAGTGACCATGTCAGTTTAAAGACTTATATCATTTAGATGTAGATAGCTTAGACCCTTTTTTTTGCGGATGGGAAATCATCAAATAACTTCCCCCGCTCTGGGCGGAGCGGGAGTGTCAGACTTGCACTGACTAAAACCCACCCATGTTCCTTCTATTGACCTTTATATTCCGGGGCCGCGGTATCTCTTTCGAACAACCCGCAACCCCGGTAGGTTATACCCTGGAATAACACATATTATGCTTGTGCGGGACTGAAGAGACTGGGCTCAAAATAAAAGAGGAGAAACTAAGAAATAACTTGGTCACTATATTGTAGCGTGTGTGTGACACAAGGGCTCAAGAAAGACAGGACATAAAGTGATGAACTTAACTTAAAATTATACTAAAACAGTACGCATCGTTGACGACACGGTCGGTGCAGTGGCTGAGCGATCGACTGCTGCGCTGCGTGTCGTGGGTTCGATTCCCGCACGAAACAAATATTTGTATGACCTGCAGATAGTTGTTTCGGGTCTGGATGTTTGTGTATGTGAGTTTAAATGTTTGTAAACGCACCCACGATACAGGAGAAATTCCTAGTGTGGGGGCAACGTTTAAAAAAAAAACACTCGTTGCCTTGACAAATATATCAGGCTCCTCCAGATTCTCAGGTGCGTCAACAATGCTACTTTTTTAACCACGGGGTGCAGCTAGTAGTCAAGGTGTTCCATATCGAACAGATCATTAGTATTGAGACTATTTTATTTATGGCCCTTAGTTGCTTGGCGATAAATAAATTGAATTTAAACAGGTATAAAAATGTTTATTTTGGCAATACACTCGATCTACGTGGGCTAGATAAAATGCACCTGGTCCACATTTTGCTGTCAAATATTATTGACGCGCGGAAACAAGACATGAATAAACATAGCAATGACTGAATAATGCGACGCGAGATTGTAATGCACACTTGCGTCAAGTGTTTACTGATCTATTATTGTTGGCGATATGTAGTTTCCCACTATGAAAAAGGATTTGTGTATGATGCATTTTTCCTGTGAGGTTAGACAGACACTACAGAACACCACCTGCAACTATCCTTACATCTTCCTCTTACATCTAGTCACACGCAGGCCGTTTGCAAGTACACCCCACCTTACCTTCCACAAGATACCTAATCCCATATTCCTTTGTCCACAGCTCGTTCGACGCACTGAAGAAGTCGCTGGTGGGCGTACAGAAGTACATCCAAGCAACCGACCTCTCGGAGGCCTCGCAGGAGGCTGTTGAAGAGAAGCTGCGCGCCACCGACCGCCAATAAGTCAGCATTTATCGACCGACGTGCGGCACGTCGCGGCCGCCCATGAAAACAACCAGTAACCGCCACAGCTTACATGCAGTGGGACACCGTTACCCTACGTTGTACCACTGCATGAAGCTCCTCCACTGTGGTTTTAGTCAGTATTGCCAGGCGGCCCGCGGTGCTACCCACAGTTTCGCATGGGTTTTTTTTATATATCGTTTCAATCCTTAAGCTTTTGCAGTCGATTCTACTCCGGAGCAGCTCGGTAGACGAACAGTCAACTGTAAAACCCACGACTGACTCCGCGACAGCCTCTATTAAAGCAATTAAGGAATCTTTATGTAATAATTTAAATTATACTACTAATTATCATATATATTTTTCCTATAAAATAACTAAAGAGTAAGTTAAGCTCAAACTAAATTTAAAATACAGCGTCGCGTCGATCTTTTTTTAATTGTAAACACTGGTAAGCGAACGCCGGTCGGCTTTTATACTATTTAGATTGTAATATAAAGAATGTACGATTTTATACGGTCACCTAGTTTCGTTTGAGATTCATCTTGCTGAAGGATGTAAGCTTGAGCTGCGGCTCGATACATGGCGGGCGTTGGATAAGTATTTTGTAACCGATTTATCCAGAAATACACTCGATATAAGAGAATATTGGTTGTTTTATTTGTTGTTTACCAACTTGAACCCCTCGCTTCTGCTGTGAGGCAGCGATTAGTCGGAACATACTCAAGTTTTGTAATTGCTGACTACATGATAAGAATATTTTGGTTAAGTCAACCTTTACAGTTAATGCTGATGTAGGTTTAAAAAATAATCGTTTAAAAAAAATTGAGAATGCAACCATTCGACGCAGAATAGTCCATATTTTTATTTTATGTATGTTATGTATACTCTATAAAGATCATAATGTTATCACAACTGTAGTATCTGTGGCGCCAGAAGGAACATGGATGGGTTTTAGTCAGATAAAGTCTAACACCCCCCCCCTCGCATAAAAAACACTAGACTTATGAAAATTCACACTGTGCGCAGAGCGGGGGAAGTTCTTTGATGATTTTCCATCCTGAAATAAAAGGGTTCCATATTTTTTTGCGAATTTCTAGAACTCTTGGAATAAAAGTTGTTCACTTCTAACATTTGAATATTCAAAAAGCAGTAACTGTAGTTCGACACTATTATGGTACAGAATTAATAATTACATGCATACATACATAAACTCACGCCTTTTTTCCAAAAGGGTAGGCACAAAACAATGACGCTTGCTACGGTCCCTTTTTTGCGAATGGGAAATTATCGAATAACTTCCCGGGGAGTGACAGACTGTGGACACAGAGAATATGCGTAGCGTACGGAACTTTTGGTTTTTTTTATGCGGGGGAGTGCCAAACTTTTACTGAGTAAAACCCAACCCATGTTCCTTCTGCATTTTAAATTCCAAGGCTGCGGTATCATCTGCTACGATACTTGCCTACTCCTTTTACTTTGTCTACGTTCATACATGGGGTCATACACGCAGGAAAGTTGCGAGCACTACGTACCCGACCTTACTGAAGAACTTGGTCAATAAGGTCATTGTATGTCCCTCAATGGCGCCCTCTTATGGCGTTGCCACTCACTTCTACATTGCAAATACCTTTTGTTAGTCGCCTTTTACGCATTCTCACCACATGACCAAAACATCTAAGCACTTTCTTTTAAATTGTCACTACATCTTTTACGCATCGTTTTCGTAAACTTCATTTCTCAATTTATTAGCCTCCTGTAATTTGCCGGTAATATCCATACGTCATGTTCGTGAACGGGCGCTGTCAGTTGGGACTTGTCATCTTTTAGCTGCCACGGTTCATTTTTAATTTATTTAGATTTTTGAAATTGAATTTTGTCTATTCTGGACGCTCTTACTGTGCACGTCTTTCTACATCGTTCTCAGATATTTTTATAATCTCAACATGAATGATGTAAATGCGATATTGTAATAATATTCTAATTTAAAAGAGTATCCATGGAGTTTCTTGCCCATTCTTCTCCATAGAAATCAAGGCTTCGGAAAGGGCAACTACAGTACTTTCACAAGTTATTATGTCTTGTGACCGGGACTGTAGCTTTAACATTTTCACACAGATACAGCAACGTCCTGCCGTCCATACAAATAATTATGTACGGAATAAATAGCAGGGAAACTCGCGCCACGCAGCGGCCAGTCGCTCAGCTACAACCAGCGCCAACCGTGCTGTTAAACGTGGTTGAATAACTTTCAAAATTATAATATTCAGTAGAAATCGTTGGAAAGGAAGTTATAGGGAGTCCCTAAGCCAAATAAAACACAAAATAATCACATTTTAAAACATTCATTAAAACTCGTCGTGGCAACAATATTGCTATCACACTATATTCTATCACAAATGAAATCTTAACTACAATCAAAGTAGTAAGTTTCAAACATTTTTATTTTATTCCTGACGAGATTTGATATTTTACATGTTACTTCATCAGAGGTATTTAATTAAAAATAACACAAATTAACATTTATACCAAATATTCATACATATTGATATGAACAAGCTTATCAATATAATATGATTCAAGCAGTTTACAACTCCAATGTTTTAATTGGATATTTTACCCCGATTTAGTATTAAATTATTCTTAACTGGCAACATTTAAAATGAATGGGCTAGCGTAGCGCCATCTATTGTCACAGTAGTGTTGCAAATTAAAATTATTTCAGATTCAGAGGCCTATTTGTACAACTGTTGCATTGTCTTGTGCGACTCAATAGTATGTTCTTTTTAATTAGTAATCAGTTATTGAACTCATGATAGGATATCGATAGCTTTGCAGTATTTTACAAGTGTAAATAGACCGTTAGCTCTTAATCCTGGTCATTCTGATGCAACATGAAACATTCATAATTTTCTATTTCCCTTCAATTACCTATCGATGGTAACTTTTAAGCAAATTGCTTTGAGGAAAGAGCTTAATCCTCTATGGCGAGTTGTATAAAATTACATAGTTTATTTTAATATGGGCATAGCTAGGAAAGAACTTTGTAGTTCCCTGGGCAGTGAATATTTTTACAATTTATTGTCAAAATTATCTCTGGTAACATTTTAATAAAATAAGGGCAAGCTTATGTTTTACCTAGCTGCACCCATTGGTGTGATAAAATTTTATATATTAATAATTAAACATAGAATTATCAATATTTTGTTATTGTCAGCACTCTGACCATGACTATAGTTGAACAGTTTTTAAAGGTATTGTTATAAGGATGAGTTTTCAATGAAATGTAGACTTCTAGAATTATAACTTATTACTAGTAAACTTTGCGGTAGAAAAGTCCTTATAGATAGATTATAAAATCTAGAGCCTTGGTAGCCCAATCTGTTGGAATTATTAACCAATAAAAGCAGTGGCATTTTAATTCATAGCTATTTCGAATTAATATTAATAAACCCCAAGATGCAGAGCGGGCAGTGGAAATTCGCCTATAAATTACCTACTTGTGTAGTTATTGTGCGTGTTATATTTTGTCACTGCTTGTATTGATGTTTAATCACTAATAGGCATAAAACTCCCAGAAAACAAAATCAGAAGCAAATACATTCCAAAACTACGCCATTTTTTTCTAATATCATTTGAAATTGAATTGAATTAACTATTTTCAACACACATTAATTCTACTACTTATTTTTATTAAAATTCCTTTTATGAATCACATTTAAGTTGAATTATAGTTATGATTAAATTCTAAATGCATTTCATGGGAGAGAATTATACTGTTCTGAATTTTTCAGGGTTCAGTACCTACATAACACTATTTAGATATGAATAATAAGAATTATTTTAAGTTATAATTAGGATAAGAGTACACAATTCCTCATTACAGTTGGCCCTATGAATGAAACCTCACTTCACACCATTTCAACAGCCAATCTTCTACATTCTTAGAGTAAATATTTGTTCAAGGGTTCCTCATCGTTATTTAAAACCCATTTAGTCATAATGGTATGAAATGAGGTCATAATGACTGACCCCATTTAGCTCTTTCATGCAACGCCATTACGCGTTGTCGTATAAACACACCTTAACAATTAAAAAGTCACATTGTGACGAAAAATCGCCGTCCTTTAGGCTCTTCATATTTTATTAACTATAAAATACCAACTACCTAACATCTTCGTATCATCTCACTTATGATTGTAAGTAAACCAACAAAACAAACGCTGTCAAGTTTGCAAGGCATCTAAAGATGAAAGTGCCAGGGATCCTCGCGAATTACAAATTTTACGAAGTTATTTTTAAATCATCACTACAACCCGTTATTTTGACTTCACAATGAATTTACTGGGGGACACAGGTTGACATGTAATTGCAAAAAAAACAATAAATTTTGAATTACGCGGGCTACCTGGAGCTTCCACAGAAAACACAAAGTAAAAAATGTCAAGGTTGAGACAGTACCGCACAAAAACGGGGAAAGACAAATTAAATTCTGGCAACTTTGAATAATCATTCGAATCAATAAGGTAGAATTTCAAATTACAATAAATATGAGTAGGGAAGTAAATTCTAAAATGAATATATATCGCTAGTGATACTCTTTGCAATCGGCATTTAAAAGGCGTTTGACAGCTAATTGCAGACGTTCTAAAATAAGAATTTACTTTTAGGCACCTACTCATCCTGAACTTGCAAACTTTTTTTTTAAATCATGCTATTACACGATTACATTTTTCAAAATTTCTTTCAGCATTATGTTGCGTACACATCCATCCATTTGATGTTGATCGTAAGAGTTCCACTTTATTCAAACCGTTACTGTAAATTAATTTTCAATGGCATGATTTACCCACTTGTGATGTCCGAAAAGATTTAAATACTGATAGTACTGATGGTGTCCGCAGGCGCTGGGGTTACAATTGGCTGCTGGATTGTGGGGTCCAGTAAGGGAATACTGTCTGTTGTCCTGTGAGAAAAACGCTTTATTAAGATAAGCTATAAAATCAGGCGTTAATTTACGTAAATATGTTACATAAACTACAAGGCTAGGTATACATTATTTTATTTTTATTATATTACTTTTAGGAAGGCTTACAGACTAATTACACAATAAAAATAAAACACTAAATTATAAAATTGCTAATAACAAGCCCCCACAGATATATAACATTAACGACTATAGCTGAAAGTTAAAGTTACTTATGGTTTTTATTTGTAATTATTACCTACATGCAAGTCTAAGGACCACCAGCCGGTGCTTCATTCACAAAGAACGATTTGGTTATAAGTTTTCTTACTGTGCTTGTTTTAGTGCAAAATAAGTCAATGTCATGTTCTTGAGATATTTCATTAAAGAAACGAGCGCTTCTCATAAGATAAGCATTACGCCTATTATTAGTGGACCCCGAAGGCACACTCAGAAAAGGCCTCCGACGTAACCCAATAACGTTAGTTCGCAATGACAATTCCGAAACGAGCTCCGAGCAGTCAATCGAGCCATTTGCTATGTTAATTAAGAAACATACATCATTGATTAGGCGCCTTCGATCAAGTGGAAGAAAATGGTACTTCTTGCAACGATGATCGTAATCTATAGATACCTGGTGCGCTTTATAATCGAGATATCTAAGAAACTTTTTTTGGATACCCTCAATACGCAACTTATAGATTTCATATTGAGGGTTCCAGACTTGAGATGCATACTCCAAGTGACTGCGTACGAACGAACAATATAAAACCTTGATCGGCTTCAGAGAACGGAAACTGGCTGAGGCTCTGATTATAAAGCCTAAGGCTTTAGCAGCCTTTTTTACAGTACCCTCGATGTGTTGATCAAATAGTAATTTGCTATCTTGTAAAATGCCTAAATCCCTTATACCTACTGTTAACTTTACATAAGGTGTGTTGGTTGAGAGTATAGGCTGAATTCACTGTAGACTTCTGACGCGTGAAGGTCATATGGAAGCATTTAGAAACATTCAGTTGGAGCAGATTACGTGCGCAATAATCTTCAAATCTATTAAGATCAGCTTGCAACTGGTGAGTATCGGTGATGTCGCGTATAATTTTGTGAACCTTCATGTCGTCAGCGTACAGTGATACGTAAGAATGCTTGAAGCAGTTAATAACGTCAGCAATAAACAATGTGGAAAGTAAGGTCCCCAATACTGAACCCTGCGGCACACCTGAGGGGACCGAGGTCCAACCAGAAGTGTACCCCTGGAGAACCACAGCCTGACTACGATTCTCGATATAAGATGACAACCATCTATACAGATCACCTCGTATTCCTGCTTTGAGCAATTTTTCTAGAAGCAGTCGATGGTCAATACGGTCGAAGCACTTGCTGTAGTCGGTGTAGATAACGTCAACTTGTGCACGCTGTTCCATACCCCCAAATATGTACTCGTGCGATATCATCAAGTTAGTCGTAGTGGATCGTTTTTTAATAAAGCCATGTTGTTCATCCCCGAAGTTACTCTTCATTGCAAATATGTTCCATAAACTACGAGGTTTATTAGGTATATATTATTGCTTTACCCAGCTGTACAAATTTTACGGGAACCCAAGCCTCAAAATTTTTCGCGGAATTAAATTCAAATATTTTGCACAACAATTAAAATAACTTTAATACGAATAGTTTCCTATCTTCTCGAGTGTACATCACCGTCCTGTCCTTATCCCCAGGGCCGTCTTTCACCTATTAGAGGCCCTGGGCACATTAGGATAATGAGGCCCCCTATAACGAATGACGATAGTAATAAAGCACTCTTTTCTTAGAATAAACAAAGAACATAGCTTTATTTTTATTTCTTTACAGTTACATTAGATATTATTATAATGAATAGATAATATAATGTGATTCCCACTAAATAACCAGCATCCACGATGAGTCCTTATACAGAGTGTTAGGTTAAACGAGGGACTTATTGAGGGAGGGTATTCAGTATTCGATTCTCGTCCCAAATATGTAAAAAACCTATAACCTTAATTTCTGACGTAATTGTCCAATAAAATACATTATTCATGAACACTGAGCGCGAGAGAAGTAAACTTGTAAACAGTGAAGTAAATCACGCGGCAAAATACCTACGCGCCGATTCTACCGAAAAGGCGTCCTAAGCCAGGTTTAAAGTATGAAGGGAAAATGGATTATACCTAAAGGTCATTGACATGCACACATCATCACACATGTTCTGCGATAGTATTAAATCGCTAGCGCAAGGGTATATACACGTTGCGAGACTTATGCGAAATTTTTGGTATGGTTCTGTCTTTTATTTATTAGTGTTTTTTTTTTGTTCATATTTTTATTAGTATCATGTAAGTATGCACTATTGTGGGTTTGAATACGTCCCTCGTTTAAACTAACATACTGTATAAGTATCTACGCTGATTGAAGCGGTACCTTTCTAGATTTTTTGAGTTTGAGTTGAGCAAAATCCTTAATTTCATCTTCAAAATCTATGTTTTTGAGCAATTCACATTCTATCAACATTACCGACAAACTATTTAATCTCTCTTATTGTACTTCTTAATTCATTTTTTATTCGTTTTGATTCGGAGAAAAAGCGTTCACCACTGCAGTTGCGAGTGCAATTCTACAAATTGACCATAGTCGGTAAGCATATATGTTAAGACTGATTTTCAGGCGAAAGTAGAGTAGTTATCGGTTTTCGTTTGGTAATGGAGTAGGGACTAGACTAGGGGGCCCAAACCATCGCGGGGCCCTGGGCACGTGCCCAGTGTGTCCAGTGGGAAAGAGGGGCCTGCTTATCCCAATTAATTCATTAAAAAGAAAAACTTATGTCCGTCTCCAGGGTCCCAACTATCTCTGTACCAAAATTAATCAAAATTGGTTTAGCCATTTAGGCATGAAGAGGTAAGAAACAAACTCACTTTTATAATATTAATCAGGATTGGAGACCCCTAACTCCCGTTGTCCAACTCTAAAGTAAATACTATGCACAAAAAATTTTAAATCACATCATCAGCGGTCACCAAAACCGTCTAGTAGAAAAAAAAATCCTAAACCGACGCATAGTTTTATTCTTGTGCAATGTAAGAAAAGCAGATAAATACCGGTTTCTTGTGAGGTTCGTAGGCTCACTGATAACAGCTTCGCAGCACGGTGCCGTAGTCTTCGGCTTCACAATTGGCAACGTTGTGCATATCGTCGTGGTTAAGTAAATGTACTGAAAGTAATACAGATGATGAGATACCGCCTGGCGAAGGAGGTGCCGCGAATAAATGAATACACTGGCAATACTAGTTCATAGTTTAAAAAAAAAGAATCAAGCAAACTAAACAGCAACAAACTGTTAACGAAACGGAAACACTATTATAAAATAAAAATAGGTTCGGAAATTAAATTTAACAAATAAATTTGGCACAGAGCAAAAGAAGTATTTATGTGTGAGTGTAAATTGGTCGTTTTCTACTCTCATCAGACGAAGGTTAGCACTAGTGTTTTACTTTAATATGTAACTACCCTTTCAAACTATAATAATTTACCCCAAACTTACCATAACAACGACTAGAATCAAGTAAATCGTCGGTGTAGACCAATGTGCTGCATTCTCTATAGCCACTACACCCATTACCCAGTTGATGGCAAAGAATGGCTCCAAAACAAGACACAAGTTCAAATAAGTCTTCAACTCATTGCCTTCAGTATTCCAGCTCCATTTCCAAGATACATTGTCCATGTACAACATATTTAGGAGGCTCTTATCATGCAAAGCTTTTGCAGCTTGAGCCAAATTGGGCTAAAAAGATAAAATTTAAATCAGTAATCTACAACAAAAAAACTACCAAATAATGTTTTTTATGTTTTATATGGCAACTCACCTCGCTGCCAGTTTCACCATTCTCCCCTGGTATTGCCATGTTTACGTAATGGCAATCGTCTTCGCTTCCATTATAGTCTTTATCTAGCGTTTCTGAACTATCCGTGTTCTTCCTACTACTGCCTGGCGTATAGATATTATCCAGCGTATCAATGCTGCCATTTTTATCATCCATATTTTTATCTGTTTTAGGCCAGTTAGCTATATGGTGATCTACTAATTCTTGTATTTTAGCCGTTAAAGTTTCAGCTTGCTTTTTATTAACACTTTGTAGGCCTAAGATGATGATGGCTGTATTTATAAGGATTAAAATCATGGCTGGTACCATGAAACCCATAACCATGCCTTTTTCTATTGACATCCAACAGTAGTGCTTTATTTCATAGTGTTCCATTGAAAGAGCGTAGTTGAACTGTAAGAAGAATAATAACAAATATTTGATAGTCGTTGATATGCTTCCTTCACAAGTGATTATTATACTTTTTAAAATTTGTGGTTAGCGAAGTTTAAAAAATACCTACAATATCTTGTTTATTTTTTTAAAGTTGCCCCACACTAGGAATTTCTCCTGTATCGTGGGTGCGTTTACAAACATTTAAACTCAAATAGCTAGACCCGAAACAACTATCTGCAGGTCATACAAATATTTGTTCCGTGCGGGAATCGAACCCGCGACACGCAGCGCAGCAGTCGATCCCTCAGCCACTGCGCCAACCGTGCCGTCAAAATGATTTCCAGATCATTAAGTTAACTTGTTAGTTTTTCAAAATAATCCAGGGAGAGACTAGTTTTATATTTACTCTTTGCAGACAATGAACTACTAACAATCGCAATATGTAGAACAAAAACTATAAGTACAGAACTGAATACTTTTGTTATGTCTTCCGTCCTGGGGAAAGAGCAGGGAGATTTAACTTGAACTGACTAAAACCATACCGGTATTCCCTGGCACACTGCGTCGGGCAGCAGCGACAGCCTGGTTGTTCGAAAATAGTAAGTAAGTAGTTCGTAGCCAGGGTTGTTCGAAAGAGAATTCGTGACTCCGGAGCACAAAGGGCAAAAGAATGAACATGGATGAGTTTTAGTCAGTAAAAGTCCGACATTACCCGCTCTAGGCGGAGTGCCCTACTGCACCCAGAGCCCAGCCCATGAATTCCCATCCAAAAAACAAGGGCTCTCTCTGCTGCCCCGATCTAGAGGCCACTATTTTGTTTAGCGACACTAGTGTCGCTAGACCTGCGAGCCTCGTCCCGGAAGGGAGGGAGTCGTAAAACTCCCCCCGTTATATCAAACTGAGGCTTGCATAGAACACTGCGCGTCTACTTTTCTGGTTTATTGAGATGGGGTGCGATGAACGTCCAACTTATAAGAGATCTGCGGCAATGCAGTAATATTATAAAGGAAAAATCTTACCATAACAACAACAGCAGGTACGCCATAAGCCAGCAGGTAGTTGTACTTCAGCGGCAATAGAGTGTCGCATGCACAGTATTCTGCGACTGCCGCCGCTAGGGCCACTATCCACATCGCGCAGGACACGTGTGTGTAGTGCAGGAGGAGTGCTATCCTCTCGCATTGAGAGGGTGATGACACTCCCTGGAGAAGAAGATAAGCTTGGTTTCAATGGAAATGAGGAATCGTTATCTAACTCTGCAATATGCAGAATATTGTTATTTTTAAAATGATAGTTTAAAAAAACCAGGGTATTTTCTTTCAAATATTAACTAGGCACTCGTTGGAATGGACATAACAGTATTATGCCTTGTGGCAAGACATAGCTTCATTCTTTGCCCGCGTCTATGTTTCTTTTCCGAGCTCATATGGCCTGGATCTATTCAAGTCGCGAGTTAATAGGCTTCTTCTGGGTAAGCTCGGTGCATCGTCAACCTCATCTCTGTCCTCGGACAAGATAGAGGTAAAAAAATAAACTGTTAAAAAAAACCTATCGTGTATAGCAATCCAAAATTGAAAATAATTAGTGTTGAATTCCCACGCATTTTAATTTACAAAAGATGTTATTAACTTCCCTGATTTCAGAACTATTTGAGTAGGTAACAAATAACTCAGTAGGAAATAAAGAGGTTAAAATGATGCATCTCTTTTGATTGCATCTAATGCAAATGATTATACCGGAAAGCTATGTTAAGTTAAGACATTGACGCATAAGATTAGCTCTCATACTCACCATTACAGCCTGTATATAAATAATAGTGCAAGCAGCTAAACAGCAGCACAAGTTTATATTGATGGGGTACAGCTTGCTGGTGCGACGGAACTCAGCCGCGTATTCACTCCACATCAGCCACATGACAGCACTGATGAGCAAGACCACGGCTATACCACTTGTGATGAAGATCTGGTAGAAGATTAAGTATTGTTATGACAATGTTACTCAACAGATTCTAGAAAAAACAAGAATGTCGTATAAAAAAATGAGACTCACCAGTATCATCCACTCGTTCCTAACTCCATGGCAGTTGTTGAACCCATACAGATAAGTCACGCTGTCTATAATATTGTGTTCCTTCAGATCTGCATCAGCTAGCGAGTCATCTGGTAGATCTGACTCTGAATCTACCTTGTTGTCTGCAGTCTTGCTTATTACTGCCAAATGAAAGAAAGTACAAAATTTCGTTAAGCATTGATCGATTTAAGAAACTGAAAAATAAATAAACTAAAATAGAATGTTCTCCATCTTTTTGTTTGTATGGATTTTATCAGTGATCATCCAGATCGCACTAATCCTCTGTGTAATGTGATTGATTCACTACAGCAGCCTTTCAATTTTTGGGTGTATGACTTTCCGCTTGCATTAAATCAAAAGCAAACCACTGGAAAAATTATGACTGGATTTTGCAGGAACTGAAATAGCAAGGCGGGTCAGAACTCCGAAAGTGGACGCGTTGATTCAATGAAACTTTAGTCATGAAATGAGTTGAGGGAAGTCTTTGCCCAGGACTGGAACATAGCAGAATATGGAAAAATAAAAGCGCCTGCGATGGAATGACACAAACAAATAAATTTTAAAATAAAATAACACTCACCCTGATTGCTCCTAGATACAAACTCCGGATTAGGATACAGCTGAGGGTTGTCATCGTAAATGGAAGACGTAAAATTCGACACGACTCCACCGTATTCCGTATCATAGGAAGTTATATCATAGTCAGACCTATCATCAGCTCGAGGATACGTCGACTTATGGTATCTGATGGATACTGGTTGAAAAGAGCGGTATGATGGCTTGGACTTGAAGTAGCCATCATCACCTAGTCTTCTTAGATGATGTGAACTCTTGTTTTGGGAGGCTAAAATATTAAATAAAAAATAAATTACAAACTAGATAAAAGTTTGTTATGTTATCCTAGTAATTCATAGAAATCACTATATTCATGTAACACTCAGAAAAACACACACAGTCTGATTGGCCCTCATAAATGGTCGTCCATAATTCGTGTTTTTATATCCAGGTTAAATGTACTGTAAACAATAGTAGTCAAAAGGCAACAGCTTATGGTGAGCAGTTATTTTAGTTTTAACAACACGGATTTATGAATAGAAATGTAATTACTAAATATAGCTCATTGGCGTGAGTTAAATCAAGGTCAATGTAGTATTTGTAAGTTTATATGTGGCACGAATAAACAAATAAACGGTCACAGTTTAGTTATATGAACTCTGTGCTTAAAAGTAAAGTCATACACATTCTTACCGTTAGCGTCTACAGAATAACACTGTACACTTATTATGAAGAAAAATATGAATTGGAAAACATATGACTGCATGTTAATTTATTGAATTTTCTCGCATTTATGAGAAACTAACTTAACATGACATCAATTTGCAGTGCCTCTTAATAATGGTATTCGAATTACATGTTTTATCCACTTATATTATTGATATTATAGTTTAATTCACTTAATTATTTAGGCGGCGATAAAAGCCAGCCATTTTCACAATTACCGCGGAAAATCGATACAGTGGCTACGTTCCTTTACACTTCAAACTCAGTCTACCTTTTGTTTGAATATAGTTTTAAATAACTAAATCTAACATTACTTATTTTAATGTATTAAGTCAATACTAAGTAATGATTTTAAAATTGAACTTAAGTACAGTCTTATTCATTTCACAGAAATCAAAATATTATTAATGAATTAGTAGAAATTGTGTTCAAAGATATAGCAACACTATGAATTATATAATGTCAAAGAAAGAAACGTTCCAGCACTTGAATGCAGTCATATCGATGTTATTATTCTTTCTTTGTCTTACAGATGAAACTGTAGATAGATATCTCACTCTTATGTTTTGCATACAGACTCAGATGTTTATTTATCGTAATCTCGCGAACCAGGCACACCTGTCATGTTCACAACAAATTCAAAAACGCAATAGAAATGTAACCAAAAATAGATTAAAAAATGAGTGCAATATTAAAATTTATTCGTGAAAATCACATACTGGCCCTTATCGAACAGGCCATAGTAAAAAAGAAATCCCGGCTGAGTTTAAACGCTTTCGAAATCATCGAAATACCTGATTTGCTATACACCTGTGCCGATGTAGAACATCTTTATTTGCATAGAAATAAAATAAATGTGGTTCCTCAGGAAATAACACAGTTGTTAAACCTGACAACGTTGACGTTAGACTATAATAATATTTCGCACCTCCCACCGGAGATAGGTCATCTTAAAAACTTGGTGAATTTAAACATTAGTTATAATCCTTTAAATGTGTTGATTCCTGAGATTGGAGAGCTTGAGAACCTTGAAGCGTTCTGGTGCAACAGGATAGGGCTGCGGGAGATACCGAAGGAAATTGGGAAGTTGGAAAAACTTGATACTTTCGGTGCTAGAGGCAATGAGCTTGTTGCTTTACCACAGGAAATTACCAAGTTGGTTAAATTAAGGTAAGGTTTAATCTGTTTTAGATATTAAAAGAACATTTTTTGTTGTTGTTGAAGTCAGTCATAGAAGACTGTTTAAATATATTTGTTAATTCTAAACTAACAATCTGTACTGGCTTTGCAATGTACTTATGTAAAATGCTATTTTCTTACATACTAACTTTGTCCTGATAGTTACTACTATCAAAAAACAATCAGCCAAATTAAACTGTCCTGAATTACAGTTTACAATTACTGCAAATTTAGACAGAGACAATGTTTTCTTTTTATTTAAAATAAGAATCCTTTTTTTAGGCACTAGCAATGACCGTAACAGTGTCATTTAAAAAAATAGCTACCTACTTCATAATACTCTGGTCAAGGTCGTTTGTGTAGAAATACAGATAACACCTTGAATTTGACCTTCCAATTTTTTTTATCTTGGATTTGTTATACTATTTCATAATAATTGGGCTCCAAGTCAATATTTTCAATAACATTAGCTAAAAAACCTTGACATAGATTGTTTAAACCTAAGCTAAAATAAATTTGAACTTTTGTACCTATTTATTTTTTATCAAAATTTTTATTCAAGAACAAAAATATTTTATTTCTCATAGGCATACATACTATGGAAAAATAGGTGTAGTACTCTTTTAAAAATACTCTATTTTACAATATTATTCTGTTACAGTAAGTAGTTTTAGTCTTCAAGTAAATAGTTAAATAATACTATATTCTAACTAGTAAATAAAATGAAGTTATAAAAATAGTTAACAAAGCAAAGAATTTAAGAATTTACACAGCCTATACATACTTACTATTAATAAAAGTAGTAAAAGTGAAGCTATATAATAAAATAATAAAGAAAAACTGTCAGGTAAATTGTCATAAACCGGAAATAATTTATTTATTTTAATTAAATAATATATTTATTTACACATTTGTGTGTAAGGAAAGTTTAAAATAAGTCGATTCTTAAGAGTCTGAAGGAGTGGTGGGAGGCCTTTGCCCAGGTATAGGAGAGAGCAGGTTGGGTTAGTTTAGAAAATAATTTTTAAAATAATTACTTGACGGCACGGTTGGCGCAGTGGCTGAGCGATCGACTGCTGCGCTGCGTGTCGCGCGTTCGACCCCGCACGGAACAAATATTTGTATACCTATAAGTAGTTGTTCCGGGTCTGGCTGTTTGTGTATGTGAGTTTAAATGTTTGTAAACACACCCACAATACAGGAGAAATTCCTAGTGTGGCTGTGTAAGTTTAAAAAAATATAGTACCTACAATTAGTGATCTCTTCTCTTTCCTTCGCCTTCACACTTTCTCTCTTCTCTTACTAACATTATCTTATAATTCTAGATGGTTAACCCTAGAGAACAACTACATAGAAACCCTACCCAACAATATGGACGCTTTGGAATCTCTGGTCCACTGCAACCTCAAGAATAACAGTGTTAAGGAGTTCCCCATATCGATACTCAAGTGTGTCGATCTCATGTTCTTGCAGCTTAACAATAATCAGGTAATTTGTCGTATTATTTCACACTACCTGCCGCCCACAGTGTTGCTCGCATTAAGGGTGGTAATAGCCACACGGGATCATTCTATCGGTATTAAAAGTATTCTATGTGTTAATCCAAGTTATAAACTAACTGTGTGCCGAATTCCTTTTAAATAAGTTCAGTAGTTTTTGCGGAAAATAGTTAAACACATCCATATAATCTCACATTTATAATATTACTAGCTTCGGCGCTCGGCCTCCCTCGCGTAAACCGGGATAAAAAGCTTTAATGTGTTGATATAAGGGTATAAGCTATCCTGATTACTAGTAGGTTGTTTCCAGGGTCAAAGTAATTACATTCTATTTAGTCCGTCTTTTAGATTATTCAAAAACTTGCACTTGCACTTGTTGCGACAAAATGCAGCAATGCGTGACGTTTCACGTTGTAACTTTAATGGGCTATATCTTTGTAATTTTTTGTCTAATTTACAAATAAAAAAATACGTGTCCCTTATTTTTGAATAATCTAAAAGACAAACTAATAAAAAAAATAGGAAACTAGCCTATTCCATCCAAATCTGTTAAGCCGTTTGAGCGTGAAGGAGTAACAAACATACATACATAAAAAACTTTCGCCTTTAATAGCCTTTATTAGTGTGATTAGTAGGATAGGTTAGGATAAAATCATATAAAATTGTGCCTGTTATCTACGAAGGAATCTCACCTTCAAACAAATGTAGTCACGGCTTTATTCGTGATCAAAAGTCATGGCCGATGAAATCATTCTGGCTTGAAAGCCTGCGTCTTAGTATCGTTACTGTGTCGAATTAACGATGCAAAACACGCTACTGTCAGACCATTAAAATGGTCTGATGGTCTGGTCTACCGGGGTTGCGGGTTCTCTCGGGTTGCGGGTTGTACGAAAGAAATACCGCGGCTCCGGAACGTAAACGTAAAGAAGAACATGGGTGGGTTTTAATCAATACAAGTCTGAAATTCCCCCCGTGAATATTCTGCAAAAATAAACGTAAATTCATTTGTTCGTCCTACAAATATCCTGTACGTGAATCGAGCTGTTGACTAAGATGAATGCTTGTGTAACTAATCACTTGATATGATTGTCCTCAATTTTTTATATCAATTTGCCTCCAAGCGACCTTCGCGCCACAACGCTACCTGATCTAAGTTGCTAATTAGAATATGTTTACACATATTTCTTCCGCATTCAGATGTTTGTTTTTGTTGGTAATCAAATCACGTAATACTATTAATACTTAAAGCGCGTTCACATGGTTTTGGGCCGACAACCACGACCGTTTTGGAACCGGAACGCAAAAGGTGTCGAATGCATATTGGCATATTATGTACTAGCTTTTCCCCGCGGCTTCGGTAAAACAGTTCCCCTTTCCTGATTTGCAAGTTGTTTTCGTTGGTAACAAAGTGTGTGTGTATGCTGATTTTTAGCTTCCTACCTTGAAAACTGCGAAAAGTCCCATATAAAATTTCATCCTCTCTTTTAAGGAACTAAGGGCAGATTTCCAAAAATAAACAATGCTCGAAGTTTTTGTTAGTGACAAATAGTCCCCATTTAGCTTCCTACCTTGAAAATTGCGGAATGCTCCATACAAACTTCCACCCCTTATTTTAGGGGAGTGGGGCTTTAGAAAGAGACAAAAAGTAGCCTATGTCTGTCTCCAGGGTCCCAACTATCTCTGTACCAAAAATAATCAAAATCGGTTAAGCCATTTAGGCGTGAAGACGTAACAAACAAACAAACTCACTTTCGCTTTTATAATATTAGTAAGTTGGATTAAAAAAAACTAGTTCTTTTCGTCCCTTCACCTTTTTTTTTGGATCGGAAATCATTTAATGACTTCTCCCGCTCTGGGTGGTGCGGAAGGGAGGTCAGACTTGTACTGGTTAAAACCCATCCATATTCCTTCTCTTGCTCTTTGTGTTCCGGGGCTGCGTCATCTCTCTCGAAAAACCTGCAGCCCAGGACATCTACGGTTCAATTAAGTTTCTGATAAATGTAGATATTTAGATACATCTCTTTAAGGCGCGCGTGGGACACGAAGGGGCCGTCGATACGGCCCGTCGTCGCTAGGTGGACGGACGGTTGCTCATCGTCAACAGGCCTGTGGGTCTCCTCGCCTACCGTGCTTTATGAAGCGAATCAAACGCAAAAAGGCCGCGATTGAGTCATGATAATGTCGATGGCTGTGTAGTACTGTGTACTATATATACACTGAAATTACCGAACCGCCTTGAGCACTCGTGATTATTAATGCTCGTTCCTTATCTGTGCGAAAAGCGGCCTTTGCTTGTTATTGTTATTATGACAGTAACAGTTTTCTTGTTTTTCCTGTACCTAGGCGTGTTTAATAACACGAATCTCAAATATACAAACAATCAGACCCGAAATATTTGATCCATGCGTGAAACTCAGCCCCGAATTAGTCACCGCTGTCTGCATTGATATTGCCTTCAAATTAATAGTACCTACCCCTAGCTACATGGTTGGTTACTCGAAATCTTGGTTGACAGTGGAGACTGCGAAACCGAAGCTTTGAAGAATAAGATTAGAAAGTCTAGTGTTTACAGTCTGTCTATTTTTTTTAAAGTGAGAAATGGGGGAGAAATAGGGAAGAAAATGGGAGAGACGCGGGTTAAAGTTAGCGTTAGCCCAAAGTAACCATGCCACGCGGACGAAGTCGCGGGCGGAAGCTAGTAAAACATAAAAATACGACTGTTAAAAGACTCAGCAAACTTTCATTTGATACGCATACCATAAAAATAACTAGTCCGCCATATTAATACGCCATAATTTTAAAATAGCGTCACTTAACCGAAAATGCGTTGTCATCCAAACTAAACTTGTATGCAAAATTTCAGCTCAATTGGAAAACCGGGAAGTTGGTCAAATTTAATTTCTAAGATTTGGTTACAAAGTTAGTTATAGATGAAAATAAAAGTGTGGAAAAAAATAACGTAACGTGTGATGGAACAACACAAACAACAAAAGCCGAACGACTCACCGTCTAAATCCCTTTTCGAGTTGGCCACGATCATGGGGCTTTTAAATAATATAATGTTGTGGACTAAATTATTTATAATTTGTACCTAAAGTTGTGATGGCCTGGAGGATAAGGGACCCTTACCCTCCAGGCCAAAGGTATGGGTCGGAGACCAGTAATATCAAGTACCAATGTAATATCTTAGCATGGCACCTTAATCTATCTAGACTTTTCCCAACTGTTGGGATTGAGTCCAACCAGATGCACCTGGATACCAGTATTTTACATGAAGCATAACCATTTAGCACTGGGTAATACGTATTTGTCTATTTCATAATATTGATTTTTATTCCGAGAGTTGAGAAAGTTACAATTCTTGGACGAAGTCTGTCAACTTTTATACCTACCCGTATTACCTCTTTGATATTTCTGAGTTCTATGTTAGTAGTACTGAAGTTTTTTTTTCGAACGAAGTTCATTATCGCGCGTTGCGAAAGGCTAGACGGAAAAAAAATAAGTTCAAAAGTTGTAACGACACTTGCTATAGTTGTAAGCCGTGCGCGTGTTTCTCTGTCTGTCTCTCTCTCTCTATCACTCTATCTCTCTCCCTCTCTCTCTCATAGAAAGGAAGCCAGTTCTTTTCGTTTCGTCTTTCTACACACATCAAAAGTGTCTAGGGATCAAGCATTTTTATGCGGATTTCTTGAGATTGAGATGTGGCTTTGTAATAAATTTATGATTTTATAAATTTATATGGATCCTTTTTGGTGCATTTCATAATTTGAATCAGGAACTCTCAATCAAATTCGAGTAAAAGATGAAAATAAGCTGTCAATATTTTCCCTATAAAAACATACAACGCATTGAAGACATTATTAGTGCTACTGTTTCCCTACTACTGATTAAAACCAACGTTATTATGGAGCGGCGACGTCATTTAAGCAGGGAAGAAATGCTCAGAGCCGTGGGAATGATAGAAGCTGGTTCCCGGCAACGTACTGTAGCTTTAGCTCTGAATACAAGTCAGAGTGTTATCAGTCGACTTTGGACACGTTACCGAAGCACTGGTACCGTGGCTGAGCGCCATGGAGGACGGTATCGCTGCACCACACGGAGACAAGACCGATACATTCAAATCTTAACTCGAAGAGCTCCAACAATAACCGCCATGATGTTGGCCGTGAGGCTTCATCACTCTTCAGGGAACTTAATTAGCGACCAAACAGTCAGAAACCGCTTGCATGAAGTGAACCTTCATTCCCGAAGACCGCTACGGGTACCACCTATTGCAATGCACAATCGTAGGATTCGATATCAATGGGCTCTGGAACACAGAAATTGGGCAGAAGAACAATGGCGTTTCGTATGCTTTTCTGATGAGTCTCGTTTTGGTATGAGACCGGATACAAGACGTATACGACACTGGAGAACCCCTGGACGCCAACAGCGATTAAAATCCTGCCAGGAAGTCCATCCTTATAGTGGTGGAACCATCATGGTATGGGCGGGTATTTGGATCGGCGGAAGAACTGAGTAGATTTGGATCAGAGGCAACCTCAACGCTCAAATTTATGCTGAGACGATTGTATCAGACGTCATCGTTCCTCTACAAGTGCAAATCGGTCCCTTATTTCAGTTAATGCATGATAATGCACGACCGCACACCGCAAGAGTTGTAAGACAGACTCTCGCCGCAGCTAACATCAATGTCCTGCCCTGGCCTGCTCAGTCGCCAGACTTGAACCCGATTGAGCATGCATGGGATATGCTACAGAGAAGAGCTCTGCCGAATATGGAGGGTATCCAGTCGCAAGAAGACCTTTTTTTGTTGTTGCAACGAACATGGGCGGCCATTCCACAGCGTGATTTGGATGAACTCATTTTGAGTATGCCAAACCGATGTTCTTGTGTTGTTAGTGTTCGCGGTAGAAACACGGATTATTAATTGTTTAAGTTACCCAATAAAATTTTAAAGAAAACTGTTATTTCAGTCTTTTTTTCGAACTTTAATGTTAGTGGTTCAAATGTCAAAAATCCCTTTATTAGGAAAATGGCAAATTTCTTTATTAATGCAAAGGTGACTTGGTTTATCGTTACTGTGACAAACGAAAACACTTTATTTGATGAATCCTTAAAGAAAATTTTAATTAATATCAATCAGGAGAAAAGTTATTGCAAAAATATATGTTGATCCCTAGATACTTTTGATGTGTGTATTTCGCATTGAACAGTGTGGTGTCGCGACGATTATTTTTGTTAAGTGTGTACAGGTTTTTTAATATAATAAATAATAACTTCGTTCCATCCGGGTGTCCCTTGACACCTCTCAAGTTCTCAAGTCATTGTGCAGTTGTTTGGCCATGGGTCCCATCAAAAATTAGAGAGGATTCCGCTCGCAAACATACGGGACGCCCCCCAGCTAGAGTAACTGATGACTGTAAAAAGGGGGCCGGGATAGACTAGATGCGGACCGCGGAGAATTAGGCGTGTGTGTTGTGACGTAACTGATGACTTTAAAAGACGCACTTTCTCATAAATATTTGATAAGAATGTCCTACGAATTAATCGATATTACTGCAAAATAAACCCAGCCGCACGGTTCTATCTCCAAGGTTAATCAAAGCTTGACGAGGTCGGCCTGTAGATGGGTTACCATCTATTACAAGCAGAGTTCCCTCCGTGTACTTTTTAGAAACTGATTCGGATTACGGGTAAAAACAAACCGGCCTAGAGCGAGTGGGATTGGCGCACCGAGGGTTCCGTACAAACTTGCGATATAAACGGCCATATCTTTTGACGGCGTAGACTTAGACGGTTGTTTTTTTCGCAGCACAAATAGACCACAGAGTTGAGTATGTAATTTCAACTCGACACCTTCACGCGTTCCTGAGATACCTACCTAAATGGTTTTGACAGACATACGAACAATAAAGTGATTCAATAAGGGTTCCATTTTTTCCTCTTAAGGTACGGAACCCTAATAAAGTGCCAAGAAGGCTGGCAACATTGCCATCTAACGTGGCAATGCTGCCAGCCTTCTGGTCACGTGAAAAGTCGACCAACAGCTCGGCGATATCCTGAAAAACTAAGTGAGCAGTTGGACTTCTATGGCCTTAGTGTTTGAAACCCAAACGGCTCAAACACATAACTACCAATTAACTTAATACAAACTTGTTGTCAGACTGTCTGTCAAGACCCTTTATCTCGAAAACGCGTGAAGGTAACAAGTTAAAATTAAAATCATATAAGTACTCAAGTTTGTGGTCTTTGAAGTTGTAGAAAAATCATATCTCTATGTCTATGTCGCAAGTTTTCCCATTTTGAGACTTCAAGTACATATTTTTAATATGTAGTTAGTAAAATAATGTATTATAATGTGTACTTTTCTTGTTATTTGCAGATATCATGCCTTCCGTCGGACTTCGACACATGCTACCTTGCTGTTCTCGAAATGATTGACCTCCGTTACAATCCCATTTGCGAACTATCTCATCCTGTAAGTCAAATCAAATCAAAATATTTTTATTTCACATGGCCTACCTACATGGGCACTTATAAAACGTCGAGAAAAGGTGCACGGTTCGGGTTGATCGATTCCTATAGAAAAGAACCGGCAAGAAACTCCATGGTTACTCTTTTAAAATCATTTGGTTTTACAAAGTATTTATTAAATAGTAAAGTATATCCCACCTGGCCTCCGACCAGGTGGGATGACGATCTAAGAAAGACTGCAGGCAGATGCTGGATGCGGCAAGCTGAAGACGGCGCTATGGCGCTCATTAAGGGAGGGCTATGTCCAGCAGTGGACTAATATAGCCTGATGATGATGATGATGATGATGAAAGTATATTGCGAGATCTAGGCATTGGCAGACAGACGGTCGTACAGTTTGCAAAAATAGGATCTATTTAAGTCCGGTATCATAGGCTTCTTTAGTGTTGACCCCATCTCTGTCCTCAAGAAAATATTGTGGTCAAAAAATGCCCATTTATATCAAAAACCGGCCAAATGTGAGACAGCTCGCATATATTTTTTAGCCGTAAGCACCCGTAGCACCAAAAAAAAAGTATCGAAACCACATCTCCATCTTATTTCAATTAAATGTAACTGTATGTAAAACATTATAAAGCACTTACCTTGGGTACCAGAGTTCATGATAGTACTTACCAAATTGAATTATGATAGAACTAGCTTTTGCCCGCGGCTTCGCTCGCGTTAAATTCGGGGTAACACAGTTCCCCTTGCGCCTTATTGATTTGTAATAGCAACGCTAAGTTTTCCCTTTTCTTCCCTCTTTCTCCCTCACCTCCCACTTTTTTTTTCAAAAAAGTTAGCCTATGTCCGTCTCTTGGTTCCCAACTATCTCTGTACCAAAATTCATCAAAATCGGTTTAGCCATTAAAGCGTGAAGAGGTAACAAACTCACTTTCGCTTTTAAATATTAGTAAGGATTTTCAAGATATTATTAGTTTGTAAGTGGTAATGTACAAGTTTCTTTCTGGCAATAATTTCTATTTTTTATTTTAATGATAATATTTTTAACGCTTATTCAAGTCAGCAGCTTTCATTCAAATCAGAGTATTTTTCAATAATGTGATAACATATCATAATAATGCTCATTGAATAGTATAGGATATACCATATTTTAAATGTTGTATAAGTTTTACGCCTTGTTTTGCGTATGCGAGATCATAAAATAACTTCCCCAACTCTGGGAGCGGGGGGGAGTGTCAGGCTTGTACTGACTAAAACCCACCCATGGTCCTCCTATTGCCCTTTACGTTCCGGGGCGCGTATTGCCATTGTGTATATCAGTACAGACACCCATAGTCTGTACTAGATCACTTTGTGCTCTTAAAAATAACAAATACTCTAAAGCAAACTACGTATAACTACAGACCAGTCTGTATAAGTATACAGTTTGCTTGCATATTTTTAAAGCAAACTACGTATGACTACAGACCTGTCTGTATAAGTATACGGTTTGTTCGCATATGTCTAAAGCAAAATGTGCTCTCACTGATTACTACCTATCAAAGTGGCTCGACGGAGCCCCGCTTCGCGGGGCTCCTACCTCTGCATTCAAGGTTTAAAGTAACCTAACACGAAGGGGATGGCGGGGTCTTTCAGACCCCGCCATCCCCTTCGAACCTAACCTGTCCATGTCGGGGTGCCCCAAGTCCCGAGCTCTCACTGATTACTACCTATCAAAGTGGCTCGACGGAGCCCCGCTTCGCGGGGCTCCTACCTCTGCATTCAAGGTTTAAAGTAACCTAACACGAAGGGGATGGCGGGGTCTTTCAGACCCCGCCATCCCCTTCGAACCTAACCTGTCCATGTCGGGGTGCCTACTACGGCAGCCAAATTGTCTGTACTCGTATGTGTTTTGCTCTCACGAATTAGAGCAAAGTGTATTTTATTTCAGTCTGTCTCTGTACTGATATGCAGTATGCTCTCTAGCTACAAGAGCATATTGCGTGCGATTACAGAGCAACCCCTGTCTGTGCTAGTATACATTATGGCAATACGCTTCCGGGGCTGCGGTATCTCTTTCGAACAACCCGCAACCCCGGCAGGCGGTGACCCTGGCAAGCCCCTCTGCTTTGCCGACATATCTTGGAGGTGCCCGTGCACCACGAACGTGCCAAGTTTTACGCCTTAAACTGAATTAATAAGAGTCCATTTTTATTCACAAAAGATTCAGTGCAATTGTTTCCTAAAATTTGTCATTCTACTCTCAGGATCATCCTCTGGTAAGATACACTGAAGAACTACCGACAACAGACCCAAATCTCCAGGAACTGTCGCAACAGCAATCAAGCAGTAGTCGTCACGGAGCCCAAGCATTGGCGATCAACGCTACTGCACTACGCCTGCCCGCTGTCCCGCCTAACAGACATAACGAACCTATGGTTATTGGTAAGAGTTCAATCGTAACTTTTATTTGCCTGAAATTCAGGGAAGCAAGTCTTCTTGTTACCGTGTCGATGGCAATCTTTGACGGCACGGTTGTCGCAGTGGCTGAGCAGGAATGCTGAGCTGCGTGTGGCGACTTCGATCCCCGCATGCACCAAAAATTTGCATGACCTACAGGTAGTTGTTTCGGGTCTGCCTGTTTGTTTAAATGTTTGTAAACGCACACACGATATATGAGATATACCTAGTGTGGAACAAAGTTTAAAAATAAAAAAGGCCAAGTGCGGGTCAGAGTCGCGCACCGCGGGTTCTGTACAAACTTGACACCTGGAGCGAACCTAAAAATGAGGCTGAGTTGATTTTAGGTTCCCTCAAAAATACAAATTCCTGACACTTGACAAATATCTGACATCCATAACATTACGTCTGTGTGGCAAGGTCTATCCAATAGTATATGTTATCAAATTTAGGAGATAAAAAATACTGTTTTCTTTCAGCTGAAATCGACTTAGACGCATCATCAATTGAATCATCTGAAGACTGGGAAAATAGTGTAAACAGCTCAGAATTGGACGTCCAGTATCAAAGTGACGAGGAACGCGCAGAAAATGAGGTAATAAAAATAGACTCAATATACGGTATACTCTCTATAATTATTAATATTGTCATGTTACTGTACTACTACTTCTATTTCTACTCTATTATTTTATACTATCCTTTGACTACTATTGCTGTAATGTTTCTACTTAATAATAGAATTGTAAGCAAGAGTGAATTCGTTGCGAAGATCACCCTACGGTTTGTAGTTATAGAAAGCTTTCTTTTTGGATTTGAAACTTGGAAGGTATTCTAATACACTACCAAGTTTCTTATTGAAAATTAGGTGGAATACATTCTAACACACTACCAAGTTTCTTATTGAAAATTAGGTGGAAGACATTCTAACACACTACCATGTTTGTTATTGAAATTTAGGCGGAAAACATTCTAACACACTACCATGTTTCATATTGAAAATTAAGTGGAAGACATTCTAACACACCACCAAGTTTCTTATTGAAAATGAAGTGGAAAACATTCTAACACACTACCAAGTTCCTTATTGAAAATAGGTGGAAGACATTCTAACACCCTACTAAGTTTGTTATTGACAAATAGGTGGAAGACATTCTAACACACTACCAACTAACAAGTTTGTTATTAACAAATAGGTGGAAGACATTTTAACACACTACCAAGTTTGTTATTAACAAATAGTGGAAGACATTCTAACACCCTACCAAGTTTGTTGTTGACAAATAGGTGGAAGACATTCTAACACCCTACCAAGTTTGTTATTGACAAATAAGTGGAAGACATTCCTACACACTCCCAAGTTTCTAATTGAAAATAGGTCAAATACTAAGAGTAAACGATTTTTTTAAACAAATGGTCGTTGTCCAACAAATTACTTCAAACCTCTTCGCTATGTTAAAATAAATCACATCGCTTCGCATTTAATATATTTGTATGGATAGTAAATGTTATGTTAGAAAAATTAGCCACTCAAACATCGTGAATTTAGGCATAATTTATTAAAATTCAATTATTTTAGGCAACAACAAATAAATGTTTAGGTCAGTGGGTCATCTCAAGGGTATCTATTCATAGAACTAATGATTGTTTACACTAATCTTCTGCCTATCCGAGTCAAAACGGGATTCTTCCTCTTACCCTTAAATTCCTTGACCCTTGTTTCCCTCATCCTGTTTTCTGCCATCCAGCCACTGCCATTTACCTACTCCACTTCATTCGTCTCAATTTCACTTGACTGTTTTTCAGTTTGGCTCGGATTTAATAACTTTTAGCAGTCCTCAAACTAAATTAAACAAATTAAAACATAATTCTAAAACAGACGCGGTTAAACACTAATTGTAAAAAAATCCTATTCATGCCTTTTCTTATTTATTTTTTAATGTACATTACGTACTTATACTACTTTAATAGCATGCTTACCCCAGAACTTTTTGTTTGAAATCGTAACCTCTCTTTAACAATTCCTTTACCCATCCCTATAACTTTTCCTACCACCGGACGGTGTCGTTAATAAGCTCATATTAGATTGCACAATTCTTCCAGGCAGTTGGCATGGTATTACCAGAATTATCCCGATACGCGTCCACTGCAAGCTGAATCCAAACAGTGACTGAAGAAAATACAAAATGGCGGCAAATCATCCATCTTGGCGAAAAATCCGTAAGTTTAAAGCGTTCAGAATTTGAATGTACAATACAAAAGTACTGGTTTTTATCAAAATTATAAGCAATGGGCAATAAAAATGTATTCGAAATTTAAATTGAATTTGCCAAGCTAGAATTTAATGATGGAAAAATGTATTTAAAAATATTGTCACTTTGTTGCAATTAACTTTGTATAATGAAAGAGGAAACAACTGTAATGTTGTTTTTTTTTTAAGGATGGGTAGCATATAACGCCAATAATAATGGCACACACATGCACATTAAAAATAATTTAAAAAACCGGTTTTACTTTCTGTTATTCACGAGCTCTCAACATAATTTCCGACATAATCATTAATATTTCTTATTTTTTTAAACTAAATAAAATAAAATTAGGTTGATATGTTTAATTCTAATATGGGACTCAACTTATTGGTTTTTCAGAAGCTTACTATGTCTTACTACAAAAGCGAGTATGTTTTCTTTAGCTGTAAGGAACCCCAGTTAGAGTTATTAAAAATGAAACCAGTAATGAATACACTTATAGATACTATAAAAAATTATATTGTTCCGTCAAGCACAAAACATAGCAGTTAAAAGTTATAATAATTATATTTGCAAAATAATGTTGATTTAGGTGAAAAGTACAGGGTGGAATGTTGTAGCGCATCCTGCAAGTTTTTTCATTATTAATTTGGAGTGATTCCTAATTAAGAATCACTTCAAATTTTTCAAATCAGAATGCAGTTTTATTTATAAACAAAAATATATATTTTGAGTATAATATGGAGCAGGGCTCGCTTCAACTTTATATATAAACTTATTTTTATATATATTTTGTATTTAATTTTCTTTATTTGTAAAAGCCTGTTCAGCTTCTGTCATAAAATCCGACTTATGTACTGTCATTGGTAGTAAATATTTTGGTCATCCAATGACGACAGATCATTAATAACGTCAGAAATTGTATCAGGCTTTTAGAAAAATCGAGTGAGTTTAAGTGACAAAACAGTAAATAAAACGAAACACATTTGAAACATTAAAATTGTTAGTCAAGGCATAAAAAGCACAATTTGTATTAATGACATTTTGCTATAATTATGGCAACATTGGATCACAGTTTCTTATGAAAACTCTCGTAAAGTCTTTAAATTTCTTTGCTTAGAACGACTAGCCAGACAATCTATTTGCGTTCCTTGTCTTAAGGAAGCATACTCCTAGCTTGTTGGTATCTTAATTTAGGTACCCCCTGTTTCTGAACGACTAGTCAATTTAAAACTGACAATTTCGTGTGAGCTGCTGTGATAGGTTGACTTATTTAACTAAACGTGACAGTTGACATGAGATTTAATTGATAAGGCTTTCAGAGACCGGAAAAGGATTTTATGAAGTTTTTAATTGATTTATTTTTCAATTTTAGAATTACTTTCAGATTGAAATTGAAGGTTAAGTCGATTTATAATAAATATATTGTGTAGGTACTACATTAAAAGGTTGTTACTATTTTAGCTTTCGGTTCCTATGATTAAGGTATTATTAAAATTAGCAAAAAATAATGATATTACGTGGTGTCAAAGAGGTTTTGGGAAAACTCAAATAAGATTTTAAGAATTAATGTTACATCAAACTAAATTGTATTAAGTTTAAGTTGTATCGCTTTTTTAACAAGAAACATCCGGCGGTAATAATCCGCTATGTAATTCTGAAGCAAAAAAACTTTAAGCTCTGGCAACACTGAAGCGAATCCTGCGTGGGTTGCAGTACACGACTGTGCAAGTCAATTGGACATAGCTCTGCTTAGATGTGCCTATCCACAATCGATTTCGAATTTATTCGATAAATAACACCAACTACCATTCTAAATGCAATATTAAAATCCAGTAAATTCAGCTCTATCTACATCCAAAACGTTTGCTTAGAACAGATTAAAAAATATTTTACTATTCCAAACAAAATCATTACAAACACTTCGAAAAACGGGAATCATTTTCGAATTCATGTGGATTGGTACATTTTTGCTAGAACTATACTAAATTGTTATAATGATTCCGAAATCACGCGACACCCGACTATTAGCGTATTCACACTATGTAGTCGATCGTGATCGAATGTCATCCTAACCCATTCCGTGGGATATGTTTCAGTTTAGCCAGATCTCGTTACTGACAATGTGCCCTAAAAATGCCATTGTAAAAAAACCTTAAATATTTTTAGGCTGTCGCCCACATGATCATGAGTCGCGACATATAACTTATCCCTATGAATAAAAAAGGCGGTGCGCGTGTCAAACACCTTTCTGATACATGCGGTTTTAGGTATGCAGGCTTGTATCAGAAAGGGGTTTATTTTACGGTGAATAAGGTGTTGGTTCTTCAGGCTCGTATACGGTGACGCGGCGCATTTTGCGGCGCAGGCGCATACAATTCATACATATTTGAGAGTTTACGGAGTAGCAATACGCAACTTAATCGCGCGTTTACTTGAAATGAAACGTCGCTAACGGTGGAGCCTGCTAGTAGCGTTAAATGGCGCATTAGCGTTGCGGCCGTACGGCGATGAACACCCAGCGCTGCATTCCCAATAAACAACATCTCACATTGTCATATATTTGTGTTTGCGCGTGTGATAAGTACTCATGAAAATAAAATACTTTTACTATGGAGAAAAAAAAACAGTTGGTCCAAACATTTATGGTTGCATAACTCTAAAAAGTGTAGGGATCAATACTTGACTTATTTTTGTACTTCAAACTCGCCCATGATAGAGGTTTATCGTATTTAATTTATGATTGCTTCACTCCTCTTAAGTATTGCCCGCAATAACCACTTAACCTGTATACGACAATTTTTAAATGTGACCACACTTTTCTGTCGCACACTGTTTACTTGAGTCGCGGTGCGGTTGTAAAGTGTGCCCGTCCCTTAAAACTCTACTCTTAAAACCCAGATGCGATTTAACCGTGGGTGACGCTTGAATTGTTATTTCTATATTATTTAGTAACATTTTACCTTAACATTATTCTGTAAGCATTGTTTAGAACTTCATATTAGTTGCTCATTTTTCATAGTCATATACATATCATAAACTGCCACGAAATGGTGCTATAGATAACCGTTATCATGTCATTTTTGATTACATTACGTTACATAAAACAAAATCCATATTCGTCGAAGAAAGTATACGTAGAAATACAAAGAAAGACTTAGTTGTGTCATAATGAATCAACCTACATTCAGCAAAAACACACATCAAAAACGTTCTTCGAAATGATTTTAAATTAATCAGCGTTTACTATGCAAAATCATTATAATCATTTCGGCAAATGGAAAAGTTTTGCTGTTGGTTGGTACATTTTGGCAGAACTACGCTCAATTATAAATATACAATATTTAAAAAACCCTATCCGATCCGTGAGGAGAGACTAGATCCTATTTTAATTATTCTTTTTTGGAAAATAAGTACAAATATAATACCCGGCTCAAAATTAAATGTACTAAAATAAAGGAAATTTTGCCGCTTCTCGGGTAATGGCGCCGTTTATGGTGTTGTCATTGTCATTTTAAAAGTTTGATATAATTTAGGGAAATGCTGTTAATTTGAGACAAAAATCATGGATTTAAAATTTTTATTTATTAATATACTTAATATTTACTTTTATGAATATTTAATGTTTCTTATTTTATTCGGTAATGTCATTGGTTATACCTATATGCCTCTTTCAGATCGGACAGGGTTTTTTTAAACATTGTACATATATAGAGACTCAATAAGAGCAATGAAATATGTACTACTAAAATTAGAAAATTCAGTCGCAGTTGTTAATACCCCAAAACCGGGGTGAATAGGTAATAGACATGGGGGAGAATCAACGCAAAAAAAAATATAGTTTTCAACTTTATGTTCAAGTTATTTGTTATAAATAAAGCATTCAAATAGATATATACTAATATAAAAATATATTTAATAGAATAAAACAGTCTACGCAACAAATAATATTATCATAATTTTTCTTTTCAATATTTTGCCCCGAATCACCCTCAGACCCTACTCACCTCGTATTATCCGGTATCTTATTAGACTGAAAGCCAAAAGGCTAGGAATCAAACTTCTTTAAAAAGACAAGCCAATATATCGAGGCCACACCATAATTAATAAGGTAGTAAAAAAAACGCTGTCATAATATGAGACATTGAAAAATTGTCGAGTATTGTCTATGCCACTAAAGCTCGATTTACATTGGTCCAAAACTCGCAAACTTTAGACTAAAAAATAACAGCCGCTCAGGTCAATCTTTAGGTTAAGCCGCGCTTGCCTAGGTTGGTCTGTGGATGGGTGACCACTCGTTACATACCGAGATTCCTCCGTGCCTCGGAAAGGAAGTTTACACAGGTGGACAATTCTAGATCTTTGACAGTCGTTACAGATAGTCAATGTCCCGAAAGTCTAACAGTTAATATAGAAAATATTTTACAGACTTATAATATAAAATGAATAATCTTAGTAGATAAAGCAATAACAGATTAGTATACAGTAACAAAGTAAAAAAAAAGTAATAGTTTTTTTTTGTGGGACCTTGACAACATTTGTCAATGGTAATCGAATCTTACTTAAAACTACTTTTTGACCCCTGACTTAGATAGCGACTGTTCAGTCTCTATTGTTCGATCAAGTAACAAGACTGTCCTTAACCTCTTCACCGCGGCGGACTAAGACTGTAAATTCTATTATTAAAAGCGCCAGGCTAACATTCGAAATTCAAATTTACTTTTATTTTTTAATTTGCAGCTCATTGCCAGGTTGTACGTTGATTAAAATTTAAAAAGCGATCGTAACAAATATGACATTTAAAAAGTTATAATCATTAAAATCGTCAATACAATCTCTAAGTTCATTTAATAAATAAATAAATGATCTTAATGACCATTTCATGAAAAAGAGGAAGAATTATTTAAATGATTATAATTCTATAGTTACACACGTATTGCTGTCGCGAATTATATTTTGTTCAACATAATAACCTGATACTGACTTGCCAATTGTAAAAAAAACGATAAGTAAATTTGAATTTGACTGGGTTATCTGTCACTTCCGCCTTGAAGAGAGTCTGTTTTATCACGTCCATCTAGGCGAGCTAAGTCCGCAGTCATTTCCTTGACATCAGCAGAGCTATGAGAGGAGGTATCCCTTTCTCACTCTACTTGTCCTTTTCTAAACCCTTGACCACTGTAAATCAAGCTTAATTTCTAAAGCCCAAGTATTCATATTTAATTAAGCCCGGATATTATATGGTACTGCTATAAGGTGACAAGTCTTTCTTGTTAATATTACTTGCTCATAACGAATGTAAACATTTTTGTAATAAAATACTTTTTGAAAAGCCATCTTGTGTTTCTTTTTTTCTTTTAACACGCTCCTAAGAAACAAACTCCCTACTCAAGCCATTGTGCCACGGGAGACGCTTCAGGCGTCGGGTGCCGCGAGACGACTCCCGGCCACCGTAGATCTGTGGATGGTAAGCAATAAAATTGTTAGCTCACGGTCCCTCCGTCCAGTGACGACAGGCTGTGTCGACGGCGCCTAAGTGTTCTAAGCGTGCCTCAAAGAGATGTCAGCTAATTATAGGGGCCTGCCAGGGATACCGTCTACTGGGGTTGTTCAAAAGAGATACGGCGGCCCCGGGAAGGGGCCAAAGAAGGAACATGGGTTGGTTTAGTCAGTAAAAGTCTGACACTACCCCCCGCACTGCGAACGGGAGAAGTTATTAGATTATTTCCCACCCTTAGAAAAAGCTGTAGTGCCACTTGCTGAAAATAGCTCAACTGGACACAAGTTGTCTCAAACCTTTTGCGTGCGAGGAAGCGTCCCGAATGTTCGTAATGTCCAAAATAAAATGATAAAAATATCATCAAGTCTGTAATACCCAAAGCGTAAGGCAGAGGTAGAGATAGGTTTAGATTCCCTTTGCGAATGTAAACGGTCATATTTTTTTATTGTGTAATTGGGTTGATTTTTTCACAGTTTTAAGGGACCACAGACTTCGTCTATATGGATTTTATTTCAACTCGATACCTCCACGCGTTCCCGAGATAATGGGTCTTGACATACAGACAGGTGTGCAACAAAGTAATCCTATAGGGGTTTCCTTTTCCCCTTTGAGGTACTGAACCCTAAAAAAAACCTGATGATGATGATGCCCAGACAATATCGATCGACTGCTGCGCTGCGTGTCGTGGGTTCGATCCCCGCATGGAACGGATATTTATATGGCCTACAGATAAGTAGTTGTTTCGGGTCTGGCTGTTTGTGTATGTGAGTTTAAATGTTTGTAAACGCACCCACGATACAGGAGAAACTCCTTGTGCGGGACAAAGGGACTTTTTTTTTAAAAAAAAGATCACGCCTGTTACCCCCAAGAATATAAACCGGTATGGAGCGCGTCAGACGCACTACCTTTTTTTACAAGAGTAAGCAACTCTTGCCAAGGTTTAAAATGGAATGGTGACGATACAGCATGCCTTAACAGAATGTAGGGAACAGTTATGTAGCTTTTTGTCTTGTTTTCAATGTTGGTCCCTTATTATAATATTAGTAAGGATTGTCTAAAAGCAAAACTGTGATGTTATATGGTTATGAAAACCTACCTCGTTGGTCTAGTAGTCGCAAGCGCGACTGCTGAGCATGAATGCTTCGGTTCGATTCCCGGGTAGAACAAATGCTATTAAATCTTTAAACTGAGAAATTTGGAAACATAATAATTAACACTTGAAACGGGATATTTACGGGAAATTAATAACAAACATGGTAAATATCCCGTTTCAAGTGTTAATTAGAGATGCCACGAATAGTGAATTGGCCGAATACCGAATATTCGGCAACACTTGGCCGAAACGCCGAATATTCGGCCGCCGAATACATGCTTGGTGGGGGCGCGTTAGCTGGAATAAGACAAGTCACAACCTGTTTTTCTCGGTGCGTTCGCGCTGAAAAATGCTGAAAAGCTCGTTTTTATCCATCACAACTTACCACTGATTAATTTTAACTACTAAAATGTTGTAATATGGAAATAAATACATTATTTTGAGTAAAATAACGTGTCTTTTTTACAAGATCTGCTATTAATAGCAAAAAAGTGGCCGAATACCGAATAGTTGCCGAATATTCGTGGCATCTCTAGTGTTAATATAAGTGCTTATATTGTTAACAATTTCCAATTTCCTAGCCGTAGTCACAGACTACTTAGTAGGTCCTTGCCCCTTGTATGTTTCAAAGGTAGCCGGTTAGTTAAAGGTTGATTTGTTAGATGTGAGTTGACGATAAACCACAGACTTCACGATATTTTAGTTTTATTCGTAAAAGTTGAGTGTACGACTAAACGCCGACAGACTGAACACCGACAAGACTTTACTCATCAGATACTTTGGAAATAATAACTCAGTACGTTTAAAAATGTAACTCATCCCATATTAATTGATCGTCAAAATTTTGCTAAAAATGTCATCTCTTTTTTCTATTAATGCAAGTCGTTTCTGGAGGTCACAGTTTTAACCTAACCTACCCATTTTTTTTAAGAATTTAACCTAATCTGAATTGTTGATACATGATTAGTTGCATGCGGATAAGTATCTGATTATTGGAGATAAATTGCGTCGCTGATGAGCCCTGTCGGCGAAGAGTCCTGTCGGCGAAGCGTCCTGTCGGCGAAGAGTCCCGTCGAAGTAATGTCTTGTCGGTGTTCAGTCTGTCGGCGGTAAAAATTACTGAAGCTTCCGTTGGATGCTAATCCACGTTTAAAGTTCTAGAACTACGGCAGCTATTGAGCTAAATAATTATAAATATAAAAGTAACTAAAACGCGTAGCGAAGAGTAGGTTGCAGCGTTAGCAATTTGTACGTGAACCGTACACCCCTTTTGCATGGGACTTAAAAACATAACTCGCCATTGTTGGTTGTACCATTCGATACACCTCTGCCGAACCTTCAAGGATTACAGGTGTGATGTTATGTTATGTAATCCTTACTAATATTATAAAAGCGAAAGTGAGTTTCGTTTGTTTGTTACGTCTTCACGCCTAAATGGCCAAACCGATTTTGATGAATTTTGGTACAGAGATAGTTGAGACGGAGAGACGGACATAGGCTAAAAAAATGTAAGAAAAAGGGAGGGAAAGTTTTTTTTCGATCATCACGAGGGTTAAAGTTAGCGTTAGCCCAAAGTAAATATGCCACGCGGACGAAGTCGCGGGCGGAAGCTAGTTATTTAAATTAATGACAACCAAATTCAACAAAACATCAGGAAATTTTAATAAAAACCAGTTTTTAATCAATTTTATTTTATTATCACATAAAATACATACGATAAAATTCTTCGTTACCTCTTACCCGTTACAAATCGACAAAGTATCCGCGCGTTCATATAACACTTCGGATTTTAGAAAGAGATCACTCGGGCATGAGTGAAGGAGACACCGCTCTATAAAGCCGAACGTTTCCGAAAGCCGAAGTGTCAATTTGACGCCCGCATACTTATTGTTAACTATAATTCTACAAGGTGATACAATTTGATATCTGACTTCTACTAAATGGAATATAATACATACTGGTCATAAGTATTTAAAAAAAACTACGTTTTTTTTGTTCTACAATTTAAGAGCCTGTTTTTTTGAGTACCCAGTACTTTATTCTTTAAAATAAGAACAACCTTAAAAATAATACTTGTAAGTATTATGGATGTAGAAATTTAATAGTGATTGTATTGATCTTTAAAATAAAACATAATTGGGTACATACTTATAATCTTACAGAGCGATGCATATAGTCTAGGTGTACTAACTATTACAACTATAGAAGTTAATGTTACACAAACCATTTATTTATTTACCAAAAATACAAATAAACTATAACATTTCTGGCAGATAATTTCATTGAAATTCTGTTAATTATTTAATTTACAACGTAAATATTACTGGCGAAATGTTCATGTACTTGTTAGGTACACTCCTGTCTAACCCCGCTGGGATTACCAAGCTTGATGTTATGTTTATTTTGTTAAAAACGCCTATCAAATAGACTAAGTCAATCATTAGTTGTATAACATTACAAAAATGACTGATCACTGAGTTACACACTGAAATCTTTACCTTACCGCTTTGTTATAGAATTGCATTCTGAATGACACTGTTTAATAACTTAAATCTCATGTTAAGACGAGTGCAGACAGACTGTGTAGGTAAGATATAAAGTGTGTAGAATTTACTTGGTAAGTAATTAATGGGGGAATTTTGTGCGCATGAGTTTATAAGAGCGAACAGATCGAAAAGCTTGGACTACAGTCTATCTACACATGCTCAACAATTACAATATCATGGATGTAAAAATAACCGAAGGTGAACGGCATTTGTTCTGCCTGATATTGGGATGTTTTGTGTGGCATTCCCTGCCTGTGCCTGTGTTGTCGCGTTCATATATCCCGGATCTATTCAAGTCGCATATCACTAGGCGTTTTTTGGGATAGTTCCTACCATTGGATAAGATTGAAGTCAAGAGGAACATTTTAAATATAAAAAAAAACAAGTACCATCGTGTTCTAGCTTTACCGACAGTGAACATACCTAGTAAACATTTATTTTTAAATAATTCAATTTAAATAACTATATTTTGTTTAAGTTAAAAATCAATCAAAGATGCCAACCTAAAACAGTGTCAAAAAGAATACAATATTCTAGGTTTATTTAACTGCGTTTCAAACCACTAGACTTATTAAATTCTTTATCTTGTCTATAGAGAGCTTTATTTCGTTATCTGTCATTTACATAATCATAGTAAATAGATAATAAACATTCGTTTTCAAATTTATTTTACCGCTTACAAAGTCATAATGATCCTAATTTAAGTCGTAATACAGTTGTTATTAGATTGCAGCTGTATGTGGTAAAATAAATCTAAAAATATTATACCTCTGAATTACTTTGTAACTATGTAAAAAAAAAAACCTAGAAGTTAATTTTACCCCACTTCCAAGCATTCAATGTAGCTAAAATTTTGCATTATGGAGAGCTTTGTGACGTTTAAAATCCAATATGGCGGATTTCCAAAGATGGCGGACAAGTTAGTATTTATGCACGTTTACCATGTTATGAGTATCTAATGAGTTTGCCGAGATAAATAAAAATAAACAGGTTTTTTTTAAATATTTTATACATGAAAGTGCGTCCTATAATGATAACAAAATCCAGTGATTTGAACACAGCTAAATTGAACCCATACCTCGTTCATGAATTAGTAATAACAGTGAGTTTACTCAAGTCTAAGCCACGTGCTTATGCCCGTTCAGTTCGCGTTCGTTACTTATTCGGCCGATCCCTAAAACTCCTGCCATTAAGTTATCCCTGCTCTATGCGTCGAACGAAATTTTTTTTTTAGCTTTGCACACACTAGGAATTTCTCCTGTATCGTGGGTGCGTTTACAAACATTTAAACTCACATACACAAACAGCCAGACCCGAAACAACTATCTGCAGGTCATACAAATATTTGTTCCGTGCGGGGATCGAACCCGCGACACGCAGCGCAGCAGTCGATCGCTCAGCTACTGCGCCAACCGCGTCGTCAGACTGGTAGGCTGGTATTATTAAACTTGAAAAACTTTTAGATAAGAGTTCCAAGTGTAAACACAAGTTATTAATGGTATCATATCTCCCCCCATACTTTTCAATGCATCCCGCAGCATTATGTTTTGAGAGACGTGATTTTTTACCCCAAAAAAAAACGTCATTTTCCAGCAATATCATTTGCGTACAGATACTTAGTTTGATATACAAAATGCATTGTTCACAGCTTCGTGTAGGGCTGGTTCACACTCTGTGTATTTCAACCAAAATCCAGCTACGCGAATTCTTCTCGCTTATAAGATCTTCAAATGCGCAGGAGTCAAGGCATGCAACGCAAGATAAAAGATGGGCCATGAATTTTGACGATTGGCTCATTCTTCACCACAACGGCAAATATAAGAGTTTCAATTCATTACGTATTTCATCGATTCTATTAAGTAAACTCACTATTACACTGGTTACATATCCAATTCACTAACTCCACTCATCTTTGATCCACAGGGACTCAAATCTGAGTATACAGCCTCTTACGTAGCTAAAGACTAATAACTAAAAGTGATGGTCCAAGGTTGTGCCATGCTAGCAGCTGGTTTCCTGACCACGAGTACGTCGTTACCTTTGTGCAGCGTCATCTGTAGAGCTGTCTGCTTACCCCCTTGTAACAGCTTGGCCGTTTTAGGGGCGGACTTGATGCCCGCGATCACTATGCGCTCTACCCAGGACCGGGTTGGGTAGTGGGCGTTTTCGTCGATGAACCTGGAAATAAGAATAATTAAGAAAAAATCTTGTCTCTGAATTCAAATTCATTTCGTGAACACAGGTACAATATTATGAAGTTGTATAAAAAAAAATTGATCCATAAAATGTCCCGCCGAAAGGCATGCAAAATAGCTAATCAATTTAATTGTTCTATCATCATGCCTTTAATTCTTCAAGGGTTAAGCAAAGGTGATCTTAACCGATAGAGCCCCAGCGGCACAAAAACGTGCCAGAAAACAAGTATTACCGTTGAGCCCAGCTGGCACAAATCTGTGCCACCAAAACCCGACCGATTTAAAACTGTATTAAGTCTTCAAATCAGATTACGCTTACGATAAGAGCCCGCCCGGCGATGCTTGACGTATAATTGGCGTAAATAATGGCGGTCCTTGAGAGGTTATTAGGACACTAATATTTTGCCAAGTTATGTTGGAGTCCCATGTAGGGCTATTTACATCAGCCGGGCACAAAGCTAGACTCTGTAGCTGTTACTGAGAAATACCTGATGGCAAAACCCAATGACAACTACCAACCAAAAAACTAGTCCTTACTAATATTATGAAAGCGAAAGTGAGTTTGTTTCTTTGTTACGTCTTCAGGCCTACATGGCGAAACCGATTTTGATGAATTTTGGTACAGAGGTAGTTGGGGACATAGGCTAACTTTTTTTTTGAAAAAAGTGAGAAATGAGGGGGAAAGAAAAGGGAAAACTTAGCTTTGCTATTACAATAAATAAGGCGCTGGGGAAAAACTACAAGTAGCCGGTACCTGCAAATCAGGAAAGGGGAACTGTGTTACCCCGAATTAAACGCGAGCGAAGCCGCGGTCAAAAACTAGTCTTCTATAATTGAAAGCTTATCCGCGAGTGATAATACTGTATTGAAACAGATCCTGGGTTACCTTTCAACCATAATGCGAGCGAAGCCGCAGGCAAAAGCTAGGAATAACATAAATAGTAGATACTCACGAGTAACTCATGACGTTGGGTTCGAATGTCAGCTTGGCGTAAATGTGCCTGTTGTTCAGGTAATCGTACGTCTCACCGTCATCGATGTACAGGGAGCCTCGCGCCGTAGCCTGGAAGAAACATCAGGAAATTTAATGACAGAAAATAAAAATAAAACCGGCCAAAAGCAAGTGAGACTCCAGCATCAGTGCTCGAGTCTCAGTGTGGAGCGACCGTACAAACTTGCGACACAAACGGCCACATCTTTCAACTGATTTGATGATTTTTTTCACTCTAGCATAATAGTTCGAGCGAAGGTTTTGTTAACATGAAAAAATGCGATTTCGGGCTGTCGAATGAGACGTAACTGCTAACACCCAGTAGTATATAGTTAAACTTACATTAGCATCAAGTGCTACGACGAGCGTGTAAGGGTCATCAGCCATCAGCGCGGACGAGCGACGCACGCGCTCCTTGCGCGGGATTATAGTGCCGCCGCGCTGGAACACTGGGATCTGGAACAAATTGTTACATTAGCACTTGAGGAATATGTAGTATTTAAAAAAAATGGTGATCTTTGTCCCACACTAGATTTAGACCAAAAACAAACAGCCAGGCTTGCAGCAACTACCTTTAGGTCACACATATAATTGTTCTGGCGGAGATCGAATTTACGACACCCAGCGCACTGGGTATGTAATGGACGGCCACCCATCTACGGACCGACCTTGGCAAACGTTGCATGCCCTTGAGGATCGAACCATACGACCATTGTATCTGCTGCACATTGACCCGAAAAGACTTTTCAAACCTATTGCCTCTAAATCGGAAGAACTAGAAGTCATAGGCCTTGTGGGCTTACCTTAGCGATGGTGACGTCGTAGGTGAGGTACCCGTTGGCGTGGTGCGCGTGGTACGAGTCCACGTCGTACCACAGCGCGCGGGCCGCGCCGCCCGGCAGGTACACCTTCACCGACGACACCCCGGGCTCTACCACCGGACGGACTAACAGGGAGTTACCTGTGGATGGACAAATATTGTAAGAAATAAAATACTACACCTTCGCGCCATCTATGACGGAAATGAAGAACTACATGTTTTTAGTTTCTTAAGTTTTCAGTTAACATTTTAATGTAATCCTAACTAATATTATAAAAGCGAAAGTGAGTTTGTTTGTTTGTTACGTCTTCACGTCTTAACGGCTAAACCGATTTTGATGAATTTTGGTACAGAGATAGTTGGGACCCTGGAGACGGACATAGGCAGAGGCAGACAGAAATGAGGGAGAAAGAGGGAAGAAAAGGGAAAACTTAGCATTGACAATCGATAAGAAAACGTACCTATTGCACCTACCCCAAATAAATTGGGACAAGGGCAGGAAAATGTTAAGCGATTTGGTGTAAGTTATATTTGATGAATAAATGAATTTGAATTAACATCAAAATCTTACATTACGCAAGCAATGCTATTCGCGACTATAAATATATGGGAGCCTATTGATATCAACCAGGCACAAATCCAGATTCCGGCTGCTACTGAGAAACTCCTAATAGGAAAACCCAATAACCCTGCCTAACCTGGGAATTGAACCCTGGTCCTCATGCTCAGTAGACTAAGGAAACACTTTTCTTTCTTTTCTCTTACCAAGCAGATATTGGTCATCAATTGTGAAGGTATCCTCTTCAGTGGGGAACTCTTGGAACAGCGGGCGCATCACCGGCAGACCGTCGATGGAGTGCTCGTAGAACAACGTGTACCTGAAGAAAATCGAGTTTAAGTACCCCTGATATATTTAAGTTGCGAATTAATTGACCTCTTTTGGGTTAGCTAGTTCCATAGTCGACCTCACCTCTATGTTCAAGACAAAATTGTGGTTAAGAGTAGGCCCATTTCATGAAAAAGTCTTTTTTCTATTTGACGAATTCTTATTATTAAGCTAGCAGTGTCCAGCGGTTCCACCAGCTGCTCAGCTACTTAGTGTCGTGTTGTTACCTATATCTTTCCCCGATAAATGACCTATTTAACACTAGAATAAATGTACGATTCGAAACAGTAGTTTCTGAGATATGTAGCGTAACAACAGACAACGAACAGCAAGAGGATTATGTATATCAGTATGATACGTACAAAATGAATAAGTGTGTAAACCAGACCCCAAGAAGCGGGGTCCAAACAAAGCAGAAGAATGATAGTTACCAGAAGTCAATAAGAGCATATCGTCGCCTGTTGGCGTCCCGCAGTAGGGCGGTGGTGGCGGGGTCGTAGAGCCAGGGCTCGCGCCGCTTGGTCTCGATGTGCGAGTGCGCGCGGAAGAATGGCTGGTAGGCGCCTGCCTATAAATAAATACATAATTTATATATTTCACCAAAAGCCATCACATTACAAAATTCATAAAACTAATAGTCTAGTCAACAAGTGCTTTTTTAGTCAAAACTTTTTAAAAGGCTCGGAAAAATATGGTTGAGGGCTCATTCGATTCGGGATCGAATCCAGAAAGTTTTTGAAAAAATTCAAGACCCGCTCGAAAAAATTGCAAAAGTTATTAACAAATTAGTAAACAAAAAAAAAGGGGTTTAGTTTTTTTGGTATATCTCGAAAACTATTTGATATATTTTGATTTTGAAAAAAAGATTCAAAAAGAGGAGGAAATTTCCTAAAAGAAACTCCCAACTCGCGAAATTGTAGGACCAATATTAAAAATTTTATAGGGAGCTGAAAATACGCCTGAAAACGGGTACTCGGGTTTCCGCAAGCCACGCCCCCTTCGAGCGCTTTAATGAAAAATATTATTTAAACATATTAAATGTTGATATTAAAATTTGAAAAAATTCAGACATGTACAGGACAAATTAAGGAATGAAATGCCGTAGAAAAAATATTTTTATCGCGATTTTATAAAATGTTATCCATAAATTAACTAACAATTTCTTCCGACTGGGCTATAAACATTGCAAGTTGCATAATTGTTAAACCAGAAATAATAATAATAATTTTTGTAGAATTCTTTACACTAAAATAAAACCGACTAATTACCTTTTTGCAAAAAAAAAAAATATTTATATTTATTTTCGAATTAATTTTTTTTTCCGCAAAAAGGTAATTGGTCGGTTTTATTTTAGTGTAAAGAGTTCTACAAAAATTATACAAAAAAAAAATAATTGTTTATAACAAATTGTTTATTTAATAAACAATGAAAATTTATAAAAAAACGAAATTTTTTTTTTGATTATTAAGGAGGATAATAAATAATGATATTTTAAAAAAAAGCGTACCTTAATATTATTAACAAGTGGTATAAAAAATAGTTAATTAACAAAACGGTTTTTTAGCAATAAAATTTTTTTTTTAAGCATCGTTTTTTATCTTAAAATTCATAATTTTTTACGAGGAATCTATTTCCAAAAAATATTTCAATTATCTTATAAATAATCTATTTGTTTATAACAATTTTATAAACAAAAAGAATTAAAATTTATAAAAAAATATTTTTAGGTAGCTTTTATTGATAGAAAAACGAATGATCATCGACATTGGCAAAAAAAATAATTCTTGTAACATTTATTTAAATATTTAATTTGCCGCCTAGGTAATTTGTTAATAACAAATCGAAAATTAACAATTTTTTAATTTACTCAACGGAAATCCTTTCTTTAATATTTGAAGAATAGCTCCACGAGAGGAAAAAAAATTGAGATTTCTGGTTTAACAATTATGCAACTTGCAATGTTTATAGCCCAGTCGGAAGAAATTGTTAATTAATTTATGGATAACATTTTATAAAATCGCGATAAAAATATTTTTTCTACGGCATTTCATTCCTTAATTTGTCCTGTACATGTCTGAATTTTTTCAAATTTTAATATCAACATTTAATATGTTTAAATAATATTTTTCATTAAAGCGCTCGAAGGGGGCGTGGCTTGCGGAAACCCGAGTACCCGTTTTCAGGCGTATTTTCAGCTCCCTGTAAAATTTTTAATATTGGTCCTACAATTTCGCGAGATGGGAGTTTCTTTTAGGAAATTTCCTCCTCATTTTGAATCTTTTTTTCAAAATCAAAATATATCAAATAGTTTTCGAGATATACCAAAAAAACTAAACCCCTTTTTTTTGTTTACTTATTTGTTAATAACTTTTGCAATTTTTTCGAGCGGGTCTTGAATTTTTTCAAAAACTTTCTAGATTCGATCCCGAATCGAATGAGCCCTCAACCATATTTTTCCGAGCCTTTTAAAAAGTTTTGACTAAAAAAGCACTTGTTGACTAGACTATAAGAACATATCACAAATCTAAATCTAGACAGGGATAACTCAAAAAAGGTATTTTTTCAAGAGACGAAAATAACGTAATAGGTACTGTTTGTTTACGAAGTTATGAACTCTATATATCAGTGTGTAAATTCTGTTATGTTGCGTATGGTTACCGAGAATCCGAACACAAAAGTAAGTAAAAAAAAATGGATTTTTGAGTTTTCTCTGTTTAACTTTAAATCTAAGCATGCGATATCGACGAGTAAACATCAAGATCACCTTCCCAAAATGACATAATTTTTAGTTTATTTAGTTTTTGTATTACGTAAAACAATTTTGTCAGAATATGTCAGTTAGGATGTTTAATAATATTTTTTTTGTTTGATAGCGTATACCTCCCAGGTTGTCCCATATCAATTTTATTAATATTGCTTAGGTAATTTATGAGCTCTCGTCTATAATACATATTTTCTCTATGTCTATATGGAAAATTTACTAATCTTTTAGTAATAATGGAAAATGAATCCTCGTAAAAACATATGTGATATATTATTACACTTCCGGAAGTAAAGTTTAAAGCAGTGTATTTGATTTAATTCATAACCCGATGTTATTTCGTGGCAAGAGAGAAATACCGATACCCACATACCTGGTACCACCTCGTCATGAGCTCTGCCTCAGGGTATTTGAAGAAGCCGCCGACATCAGAGCCGCAGAAACTGATACCGGAAATGCCGAGGGAGAGACACATCGGTACCGAGACCGCGAGGAAGCCCCATTCAGCTGCGTTGTCGCCTGTCCAAACAGCTGCGTATCTGATGGGAGACACATACAAAACATAAGATATATACAAAGACCTTTTTAAGAGCAGTGATATTAAATAAGTACTCATTGGGAGAGACCGCATCACGCTCCTAATACCCACAGGGTTAGGCAGATGAAGAGAGAGGTGTACCTTAATATTTCACCAGATTTTATCATCATTTGCCTAGCCTTTTCCCAACACCTTTTTATGTTGGGGTCGGCTTCCAGTCTAACCGGATGCAGCTGAATACCAAAATTTTACATGGAGCGACTGCCTATCTGACCTCCACAACCCAGTTAGTACTGGGTAATAAGTTACCCTTTGGTAATACTGGTTATCAGACTTTCGGGACACTGACTGACCTGTAACGACTGTCAATGGTCTACAAATGACAGCCGGGACTAACAGCTTAACGTGCTTTCCAACGCGTAGGAACAGTACTTGAATTGTAGTCCAAACACTTATGTAAAAACTCAATGAGACTTTGCTCAACCCGAGAATCGATAGCTCGACCAACATTCTTGATACATAAGTATTAAAATGTATTGTTGGGGTTCCGTACCTTAACAGGAAAAAACGGATTTATATGATCACGATCTCGGGAACGCGTAGAGGTATCGAGTTTAAAACCATATACTCAAGTCTGTTGTCCCTTTGTGCTGTGAAACAAACAACTCTCTAAGTCTACGCAGTCAAAAGGGCCGTTTATGTTGCAAGTTTGTACGGAACCCTGGCACTTGGCCGGTCTCTTTTTATAGTTCCATACATCAAAAGGAAAAAACGGAACCCTTATTGGATCACTTTTTTGTTCGTCTGTCTGTCTGTCAAGACCCTTTATCTCGGGAAAGCGTGGAGGTATGAAATTAAAACTATATACTCAACTCTGTGGTCCCTTTGTGCTGTGAAAAACACAAATCTCTAAGTCTACGCAGTCAAAATATATGGCCGTTTATGTCGCAAGTTTGTATAGAACCCTTGCACTTGGCCGGTTTTTTCTTAAGATCTTTATAACTATTAAGGCTAGACAGATGATGATGTATTACAGGGGTGGCCGAGTTGAATACGTCCAAGATCTACTTTTTACGGACGAAATCCGGTGCAATCTACCAATATGGATGCCATTATGTAGTATTTTTTTTATTAAAAATCACACAAAATAAAAACTTAAGAGGTGTCAAGGGACACCCGGACGGAACGAAGTTATTATTTATTATGTTTTAACACCTGAATACACTTAACAAAAATAATCGTCGCGACACCACACTGTTCCATGCGAAATAGAAAGACGAAACGAAAATAACTGGCTTGCTTTCTCTGCGAGAGAGAGAGAGAGACAGACAGAGAAACACGCGCACGCCGCACGGCTTACAACTATAGCAAAAAGTGTCGTTACAACTTATGGTCTTAATTTTTTCCGTCTAACCCCCTTTCACAACGCGCGATGAGGAACTTCGTTCCAATACGCGCAGACTTTTGGTGATTACGTTGCGCATCTGTTACACGTATTTATACAGCGTGTTGTTTTGCATCCTCGCCAAATTCAAGGACGTAACTATGCTAATGATTCTCGACCCGAATCAATAATAAAATAAGTAGTTTTTTACTTTTTACTTATTTTCGGAAATCGGTAAGTGTACACTACACTCGGACGATCTGCTCCTAGCTTTACGCGCATTACGTATGCGCCGACGCTCACGCACACTGTTCTGTTTGTTCTGTAGGTGGTGGAGGTAAAAGTACAGAATCTTTTGAAGTGGAGATATTCTGTAATACTGTTAAATTTAAACAGGCGGAGACAGATCATACCGTAATTTTAATTGATTATTTATGACTTTTATTAGCACCTCCTAAATTTTGGCGAGGATGCAAATCAACAGATTGTATAGTTGGCCTTGCCATGATTGACTGGAGTAATAGCCGTAATTGACCGGTCGATCGCAATCGACTGGTCGGCCATCCCTGATGTATAAGGTCTTACCTCTGTGTGCCCGCGAAGGCTGATCGTGTCAATATGAAGGGCCTGTATTTGCTGTCAGCTCGCTCCAACATACCCTCGTGGGTCGCGCGGATGGTCCATAGTCCATATTCGTTGTGGACGTGCCTGTCAAAAAATTATCATATTCAGTTGGTTCTAAAATAAGTTTTAAGAGTTAGTGCAGAAGGTAGCTTTCTGTTTGTGTAATTTAACAGTTTGGTGGCAGTTAAGATAAGATAGAAGAAGAAGCTCTGGGCGGAGCGTTAAGGAGTGTCCTTGTACTGACTAGACCCATCCATATTCCTTTTTTTGCCCTTTTGTATCCGGGGCCGCGGTATCTTTTTCGAATAATCCGTAGCCCTGGTTGGATAATGCCTGGTATCAGAGTTTTAAGCCGCGAATGGACCTCTGACCCCTTTACATGTCGTCGAGATAATATCTCTCAGGAATGCTGGTTTCTTTCACACCAAAGCAAGTGATAACTATACAATTTCCATATCATCATCATTTTCCTGCCCTTGTCCCATTCTATTTGGGGTCGGTGCAACACGTTTTCCATTACAAAGTCAAAGGAACTATTATAGATGTTATTTGTATCACGGAGCACTTCGTACAAACGGGTTTTGAAGATTTATTATACATCCCTAATTTTTGTCCAGCAGCTTTCTATTCTAGAGATACAAAGAGAGGAGGAGCGTGTATTTTCGTTAGAGTAGGTCTGCAGTTTAAAGAAATGCCAGACATTTCAAAGCAATCAGTTTCGGGGATTTTTGAATGCTGCGCTGTAGAGATAATTTCTCAAAAAATTATTATTATTTGTATATATAGAATTCCTAAGCCTAATTACGAATTATTTTATGAAAAATTAGATTATATTTTGAGTAAAGTTTGCATTTCTTCAAACAAAAAAATTGTCTTATGTGGAGACTTTAACATTGACGTATTGAAAAGAAACAGTACTACATTAGAATTTGAGTTTTTTCTTATGAAGTATAACTTAAAACTAGCTCTTTATACTCCCACTAGATTAAGTAGTCATACTTGTATTGTCAATTTTGCACACAACTGCAGGAAAGGCTGCCAAGCTGAAGTTGTGGATTTGGTCCTTTCGGATCATGTATCCCAAATAATTAAAATACCCGTTAACAAAACATGTAAACTACAGTATTGGAAAACTATAAAGAAGGACATAAGCATGAATAATTTAATGACCTTTAAAACCCATCTTAGCTGTCTATCGTTTGCAAAAGTTTTTGATGCACAAGAGGCAAACACTGCTTTTGATGATTTCATGGATGATTTCACTCTATTTTATAAATTATGTTTTCCGGATAAAATTGTTACTATCAAAACCAACAAAGAAACAAAATGGATTTCTCGAGGAATAAAAATATGTAGTAAAAAACAAAAGCAGTTGCTTTGGTCTTATCGGTTAAATTCTGACTCACAGAATAAAAAAGCTCTGAAAAACTATACAAAACTTTACAGGAAAATTATCAAACTAACACAAAAAGCTCAAAATAATCATTTTATAAACACCGCCGATAACAAATCGAAGGCTACCTGGCAAATAATAAATAAAACCAAATTGTGTTTGCCACAGGAGTCAATCATGTGCGTGAATAGAGGTGACAAGTCAATTACACACCCCACAGACATCGCAAATGAATTTAATAATTATTTTATCGACGAAATTGAAAATAAAGCCAAAACTGACATCACTTTAAATAATATAAATTTTAAAAATCAGACATTAAATTCCCTATTCATGAAACCTGCTACAACCGATGACATTATAAAAATAATTTCTAATCTAAAAAACACGAACACTGTAGGATACGATGGCGTTTCCACAAAAGTTATAAAATTCTCAAAAGAAATAATAGCTCCTCCATTGGCGCATATAATCAACTTGTGTATTGCTGATGGTAAATACCCAAACAAGCTCAAAACAGTAGTAATAAAACCCTTATACAAAAAAGATGACAAAACAGACTTAAAAAACTACAGGCCTATAGCGAAAATCCCAATATTTTCAAAAATTTTTGAAAAGTTTATTTATTACTCTCTTTACGCTTATTTCGAAAAATATAAATTATTTTGTAACGAACAAAAGGGATTTCGTAAGAATACTACAGTAAACATGGCACTCTATGACCTGTTAAAAAACGTCATGTCATCTGTAGATAGAAGAAATCCGGTCTGCGCTATCTACACTGACATGACCAAAGCCTTTGATTATGTGGACCATAAAATAATGTTGAACAAGCTACATGGTTATGGAATAAGAGGGAACATCCTTCAGTTGCTAGCATCATATTTAAGTGATAGACTACAATATACAGAAATTTCTAGAATTTGTCCGAAGAGTAAAATGGAAACCATATATGCGTCCAAACCAAGGCACGTAAAATATGGTGTTCCTCAGGGCAGCGTACTGGGGCCGCCGCTTTTTCTAATATATATTAACGACCTCCCGAAAGTAACAACGAATGAAATTATTCTCTTTGCCGATGATAGTACAGCTGTAGTTAAGTGTACAAACTATAACAATTACGAGCAAGACATTAATACTTGCTTGCATGACATTATTAACTGGTTAAATAATAATAATTTAGTAATCAACCTAAGTAAGACAAAAATAATGCAATTTCATCAACGCAGTGAAAATCCAAATGTCAGAATTGCTTACCAAGGCTATAATATTAATGAAGAATATCAGGCGAAGTTTTTAGGTATACTGATCGACAGTAAACTCACTTGGAAGCCTCATATTGAGGTTGTGTGCAAGAAACTCAGCAAAACTGCGTATGCTCTCCGGCAACTTTCAAAAAAAGTCAACAATCAGGCTCTTATATCAGCGTACCATGGACTGGCTGCCTCTGTTTTGCGGTATGGTATTATTTTCTGGGGGCAATCCACTGATAGGGAGCTGGTATTTAGAATGCAGAGGCGATGTATAAGGTCAATGTGTGGTCTTAAGCCAACAGATAGCTGCCTTCCCTATTTTAAATCCCTTAACATTTTAACTTTTCCATCTTTGTATATTTTAGAAACAGCTTTATTCGTAAAAAATAATCCACAATTATTTGAAAAACTGTCAGCAGTCAGAAAAAATCCGACACGGAGTCAATATGTCAACAAACTTTGTCTTGTGAAATGCAAAACCGCACTTATGCAGAAGAGTTTTTTTGGTATCGCCCCACGCATTTATAATAAAGTACCTGATGTGATAAAAAACATGACTGTTATAAAATTTAAAAGGGCACTAATCGAAATCCTAATTAAGAAATGCTACTACACGATTGATGACTTCCTTAATGATAAAAATGAATGAAAATGATGTAAGATTGACATTTATTATTATATTTTTCTGACATTTTTTTATTTACTTTATTTTATATTTTTTTTTCCTGATTGACATTTTTATTCATTTTATTTGACATTAGTAATTAAATATTTTTTGTGCTGTTTATTAGTTTGACATTTTTTGTTTTATAACTGTAAAATTTATTTGAATCAATTTATTATATTTAATTTTAAATAACTTGTTCCTTTAAATTTGGAAATTAATATTATTTGCATGCCCATAAGACGGTAGAATATGGAGGACCTATTATATACGAAAACATCTATGTAAAAATTACCCATGTTTGCAAAAATAAATGATTTATGATTTATTTATCATTTCCATTCTCCCCTATCAGACGTCACGGTATCATTTACTCCATTCTCCTTCATATCATTCCTTACACAATCCATTAATATTTTCTAGGGCCTTCCTCTCGCTTTCCGTCCATCAACATTCAGATCCATCACTCTTTTAGTCACATGTGCTTCGTCCCTCCTCATTACATGCCCATACCAAAACAAACGACTCCCTTTCAATTTTTCATATGAATGGTGCATACTTTGGGTTCGAACTACTAGACCTATGACTTGGCAGTTAGATGGTTAGGCAGCTAGAGATCACATCACTAGGCTATCAGTACTGCCGCTGCGATATTTCATTACCTGTGCTCCCAGAAGGCGGCGAGGCCATCATTTCCATCCTGAGGAGGCTTGTAGTGACGACAGTCCTTAGGCATTGTGATCTCTGGACCGTTGAATACCTGTGTTAGATAAAAAAGTGATGTAATGCTATAATGTCTGTTCAATTTTCAGAAAGAGGTAGTCATATATTCTACCTATAGCGTGGCAGTTTTTTTTTTTAATCAAGTTAAATCCAAGGCAGCCCTTTGGTATTTAAAAGCTGAAAGAAAAATAACTTTTTAAAGAAAAGTTCGTAACCACTATTTAGGTCCGACTAAATAGGTTACAATTAAATTCATAGTAATTACTATAAAGTTTTTGGATAAAAAAAATAGTGTATTTTATTTGTATATGTGTCTGTCCATCCCCCGATGGGAGGGTATGCGTAATGCATTTTTTCCCAGCGCAAAAAAAAAAAAAAAAAAGGTTAGGTTAGGTTAGTATACAGGATGTAACGGAAAGGGTATATACATACCAATAGCGAGGCTTCTTTTTTTTTTTTTTTTCTTTCTTTTCTTTCTTTCTTTTCTTTCTTTCTTTCTTTTTATTTTTTTTTTTTTTTTTTTTTTTTTTTTTTTTATTTAGCTGAAACCCTTGCGATATCGTTTGATAAGCCTTGAAGAAGCCTTGCTCTTGATATGTATATACCCTTTCCGTTACACGTTGTATAAGTTCTCGAAAACAAATAGTTTTTTTTTCACAATGTTGTCTTTAACCCAAAGGTTGACTGGTAGAGAACGCTTTATAGCATTAAGTCCGCCTATGTACCATTATTGTATATGACGTTTAAATAAATATTTTTTTTTTTTGACGACACGTTTGGCCCAGTGACTGAGCGATTAACTGCCGCGCTGCGTGTCGCGGGTTCGATACTCGCACGGAACAAATATTTGTATGACCTACAGATAGTTGTTCCGGATGTGGCTGTTTGTGTATGTGAGTTTAAATGTTTGTAAAAGCACCCACGATACAGGAGAAATTCCGAGCGTGGAGCAAAGTGTGTCAAACTTGTTTGACATGTTATAAATTGACCAAGGTATTTACTAACAATATTGGATTGTAATAATTTGACAAATAAAATAAATAAAGCAGAACAGATGTTTCAAAAGTATCAGTTGGATCCAGTACTCACGCTGGGCTCGTTCATGTCATTCCATATATGCACATCCTTGCTGGTGCCGGGGAAGTTGTCGAAACGGTATCTCTCTGCGTAGTACTTGCTTACAACAGGGTTGAAAAAGTCCAGGTACGATGAGGAGCCTGGCCAGCACCAACCTGGCGGAAAACAGAATGATAAAATATTATTATGCCTGTATTTAGGCGGAAGTATATACTTTTTTTCAAGTAACTTTGCTCTTAGCGGAACGGGGGGAGTTTCAGATTTTACTGACTAAAAGCCAACCATATTCCTTCTATTGCCCTTTATGTTCCGGAGTCGCGGTATCTCTTTCTCCTCGCCCTTGACCCCGTGCGATGGTGTCCCTAGCAGGCCCCTCTGCTTGCTGACATCTCTTAGAGTCGCGCGTGGAACACTAACGCGCCGACAAAACGGTTTCTCCCCGCTCAAGAGCAGATTCATTGATAACTCTGTCACTTTACTCGACCCGAAATCATACCCAGGACCCCGCACTCGGCAGTCGCACTTACGACCTCATAACCAAAGAGGCAGTAAAATTGTACTTTGTTACTATATTCAGCGTCGTACCTTCACGCGTTACCGCGATAAAGGGTCTTGACAGACACACTGATGGACAACAAAGTGATTTAAGTCTTCAAACTGACAAGGCATGACGACAGTATAAAAAAATCGCTGATTCAGTGATGACAGGGGAGAAGTCATATTAAAAAAAAAGTAAACACAGGTTTAGTTTTATTTAAAAATAACAGATTATTAAGATTTTCAATAAAATAAAACATTAAAATACTGCAATCGGCCATTTTGACTGAAACACCGATCACAGCGTATGACGTCACGGTTATGTGATTTATGGGACGTTGTTATAGAAACAATGTCATTTTTATTTAACTGTGACGTCATGCCGACGCCATGACACATGCGAGCTGTTTTCGGGCACTATTGAAAAATTATGAGAAAAATGGCTTCAAACTTTGTTAAACTTAAGTTTATTACCGAAATAAAGGATTTTTTGTAAATAGTAAAAGTGTACCCACATTATGGAAGAGGATTTTAAAATCTTTCGTCACGCCTATTCATCTTAAAATCGCAAAAAACTAATAAGAAAGAAGGTAGATCGTTTTGTCCACTCATAAACATCCACCCGCAATAACTTCAGTTCATCCGTGATCATGGCGTTTGCAACATCGCCGAAATCCTCCTGTTTCAAGTGTTAATTATAACAAAGTGATCCTATAAACTAAAGATACCATTTTTTTTAAAGTGAAACTTTTATTACATCGTTTTAAACTTTTTCGTCTGTGTGTTGCATGTCGCGTGACGGTCGGCCGCGGAGTAGGGACTTCTAAATAAATGTTTATAATGTGAAAAAAAGGTTCAGTTTTGCCGTGGGTTTTCTTTTGAAGTGCGGAAACGTAAAAATGTGGGTTGATAGAACATTTTACTCAAGCTACCTTCGTAATCCTTTCCATCTTTATCTTTGACATAGTATCCGAGATCTGTAGCGTCCTCGTGCAGGAAGTAACCAGCCTCCCTCTTGATGTGAGGGTCGATGATGGCGACCAGCTTGCGACCCTTGGCCGTCAGGTTGGCGACCATCTCAGCCGGGTGGGGGAACTTCAGAGTGTCCCAGGTGAAGTACCTGTGGGCAAGGGTTGCTTAGTGGTAAGTATACAGCGTGATTTTTTTAACTAGGACATTTTATGTATCGTATAAAAAAAATATATACAATTCCGTGATTAGACCTGTTGTACTGTATGGGTCAGAATGCTAAACTGTAAAAAAGGTGGATGAAAAACGATTGCATGTAGCGGAGATGAGAATGTTGAGATGGATGTGTGAAGTGACAAGAATGGATAAAGTAAGGAATGAGTATATTAGAGGAAGTTTGAAAGTTGCGCCTGTTAAAGAAAAAAATAAAGGGAGTTGTTTGTCTTGGTATGGACATGTCATGAGGAGGGACGCAGCGCATGTCACTAAAAGAGTGATATATATTAATGTTGACGGATAGAGAGGGAGAGGAAGGCCAAAGAAAAGATGAATGAATTGTGTACAGAATGACATGAAGGAGAAAGGAGTACCTAAATGATGACGTGGCGTCTGACAGGGGAGAATGGAAGAAGAAAACGTGTTGCGCCGACCCCAAATACAATGGGACAAGGGCAGGAATATGATGATGTTATTCTAGTTAGCACTTACTTCTTCCTCTCGGTGTATTCGATGTCGAGCCAGATGACGTCGGCGGGGATGTCGTGCACGTCGAAGTTGTCGTCCACGCCGCGCACGTCCGCTTCGTCCACGTAGTTCCAACGGCACTGGTGGTAGCCCAGGGAGAATCTCTAGACAAAATAATGTTTGCTATTTTTACAAATATTTTTTATATATCTTTTAATATTTCTTAAATATTTTTAAAAAATTAAAGAATAGGTCTAGAAATTTGCAAAAAAAAATATGGAAAATAAGAACTGGCGCGGTCAGCTGATGAAAATATATGGGGGACCAAAAAAATAACTTGTACACACGACGGCACATCAACCTATACAATACCATTTTAAACTGATCTCTCTACTACGGTGTGCGATGCGTAGTAGAGAGATCAGGTTATAATAGTTTATAAAGTTATAATAGTTTATAAAGTTATAATAGAAAAAACTTAAATAAGATAGTAAAGTAAGTCAGTAGAGGACTTTATAATTAAAGTTGTAGAAGATGAATCTGAAGGAAAACTAGACTAGTTCTTCTACGCCGATCAACTACAATCTAGTATAAGTTGTTGAACTTACAGGAGGCAGGGGAGCGGTCCCGGTGAGCGCGGTGTACTGTCGGAACAGGTCAGCTGGCTTCTCGCCCAGGAACACGAACGCGTCGATAATACCCGACTCGCTTATGAATCTGGAACAAACATTACATTATCTTTACATATTATAAAATGAAGTCGTTTCCGCTGTCTGTTTGCTCCGATATTATAAACAAGCTTTTGCCCGCGGCTTCGCTCGCGTTAAATTCGGGGTAACACAGTTCCTCTTTCATGGTTTGCAGGTACCTGCTACCTGTAGTTTTTGCCCTTGCGCCTTATTTATTGTAATAGCAAAGCTAAGTTTTCCCTTTTCTTCCCTTTTTCTCCCTCATTTCTCACTTTTTTTTTAAAGTGAGAAATGAGGTCCTATATCCGTCCCCAGGGTCTCAACTATCTTTGTACCAAAATTCATCAAAATCGCTTTAGCCACTTAGGCGTGAAGACGTAACAAACAAACAAAACTCACTTTCGCTTTTATAATATTAGTAAGTATAATATTACAATATTAGTAAGTATAATATTACAATATTAGTAAGTATAATATTATTATATTAGTAAGTTTCAGCAATAGATTGAGTGATGGTAGTGGAATGTTTATATGTATGTCGGCTGACTTGGCTGATTAAGGTGAGAACCTTCATCAGAATATATCTTGTATGTTCGAATTTAAGCAGCCATACATAAAACAATATATCAAAATTATATATAGCTAAGAGACCAAAACAAGACAACAATTTACAACTGAAACACTTAGGTTAACTTCAAATGAATTACCTGGTATCCACACGTCGTTTCTGTCCCCCGGTGACGAGGTTCACCAGCGACGAGACCACGGTACTGTCCGCGTAGTTCACGACGTCCACCCACGTCTCAGCCGAGTTGTGCCAGAATACACCCGCACTGCGTTTGGGACTGAAAGAGATGGAAGAACATAGTTTAATGTTTAAAAAAGGTACTTGGGTTTGTGATAGTGGAGAACTTGAGGTGCAAAAACAGAAAAAAAACTGTTTTGTAAGATACCATCATACCACAACTAAAAAAGGCTTCCAAAAAAACACTAATTAGACGGGAAATAAATTTACTTCTGGAAGTCTGTGAGTTTTATTTGATTCATAGATTTTTTTGCCACCCGACTTCCGAATGTATTATTTTTTTCAGTTATGATGGTATCTCAGACCAATTCTTACCGAGTATTCATTTTCATTGCTATACTTTTTGTTATTCCAGACTATAATTCATTCAGTACTTTTTTCGTGAAAGAGGATCAAACATACATCCATACTCACAAACTTTCGCATTTATAATTTTAGTATTATAGTGGGAAGAAAATAACTCATAAATTACTCAAGCAATATAGATAAAATTCATAATGGGACTTCCCTTGGGAAGTATGGTTATTGGTATTATTGTGTTAAGGTGGTACAACTTACCCATGAGCATACATGACGGGCACAGCTCCATAGATGGCCATGCGACTGTCGAGATCATACTCGAACACGTCCAAGTTGTACAGGCGGTAAGGTTCACCAGATGTCGTTGTACGGAGAGACAATTTGTCAGTGTGTTCCGGTATGCCTGAAAAAGAGAATTAAAAAACAGATTTAAAATAAAGGGCAAAAGAAGGAAAATAGTTGGGTTTTGGTCAGTAAAAGTATGACATTCCCCCCACCCCCCGCAGTTATTTAATGATTTCTTATTAAAAAAAAAAGAAAGGCACAAACGCACACACACTGAGAAGTATTCATGACATCATTATGTAACCTTTATAGCTAAATTCTTTATAGCTTTATAGTTAGATATAACTATAATGAATATTGTTTATGCCTAGATATAAGTTTAATTAATATAATATTGTGAGTTCCTACCACACGTGACACTAAATTCTTTCTTATTGAAGACTTTTTGCTGCGCCCTAACAGGGTCATGTACTCATAAGTTATAAGCCTAACGTTAAACTATTTGTACATTTTACATTAAATGAATAAACAAAATAAATACTGTTTTGATGAATTAATCACTGCTTTTGATTAGAACTTAAGAGTGTTATTGATCATCATCTGCCTAGCCTTAACCCAACTATGTTGGAGTCGGCTACAAGTCTTACCCTATGCAGTATACCAGTATTTTACATGGAGCGACTGCCTATCTGACCTCCAAAACCTAGTTAGTAATGGGTAATACATTACCCCGAGGTAAGGCTGGTTGTCAGAATTTAGAAACACTGACTACCTGTAACGACTGTCAAAGCTGACAGCTGTTGGTCCTGGCTGTCATTTGTAGATACAAATGACAGCCAGGACCAACAGCTTAACGTCCTTTCCGAGGCACGGAGGAAACTGGGGTGTGTAACAAGTGGTCACCCATTCACAGACCAACCTAGAGTGGCTGCTGTTATTTAGCCACGAGCTCCTCTGTGTTTTATTGATGACTAGCTGGCGCCCGCGGCTTCGCCCGCGTGGTGATCGAAAGAAAAGTATACTATGTGTTATTCCAGACTATAATCTAAATCTGTGCCAAATTTCATCAAGATCCGTTCAGCCGTCTTGTCGCGAAAGAGTAACAAATATCCATAAATACATCCATCCGTCCACAAACATTCAAATTTATAATATTAGTAGGATTATTATAATATTCGTAATAAAAATATACCTTCGCGCCATGAACTTACCATAAACATTATCGGCTTCAGGGAAGCTGAAGTCCAGAGAGACTGCCTCATTTCCTCGCGGCTTGCTGTCGTGATGGGACTTGAAGTTCTCGCCCCATGTGCCTTCTTCTTCCTGCTGTGAAGGATAATGAACTAAATTAAGCAACTGTTGGCTAGAGGGCTTTTTTAGGGTTCTAACAATCGGTCGTGTCCCTCCGACTGATGCCGCAAGTAACGATGAGAATTATGGGACGGGTGAAAAAAGAATAGCCACTACAGGTTTTGTGATTTCATTTATTATTTAGCCCCAAGTGTGGACCCTTAACAGGATAGATAATAATTTATTGTTGAGAATTGAAGTAAGCACATTCAAGGTAAATAATGAAGGACCATTTATAAAATAGGATATTTCAAACACTTGCAGCTAGCCGTGATCAAACTGTAATGACCCTAAAAATGATTGTTGAAGATGACGCAAATGACAGAATGAAATTCGAAATATGAATACTTATAAAAAAAAACAATGTTGATCCAAAAGGTAAGAGGTTGAGGCAACAGAGGGGAATACCCACTCTGTTACAGAGGGTTCTCTACCTCAAAAGGAAAAATCGGAACCCTTATAGTTTCATTTTATTATCCGTCTGTCTGTCTATCAAGACCTTTTTCTTGAGAACACGAAGAAGTATCGAGTTAAAACTAAAATCATAAACTCTTGTCTGTTGTTTCTTAGAGCTGTGACAAAATCAACCCTCTAACTCTACGCAGTCAAAAGATATGGCCGTTTATGTCGTAAGTTTGTACGGAAGCCTCCGTGCAAGTCCGACTCGCACTTGGCCGGTTTTTATTTGCAATTTTTATTTGAAACGTCATTTACTAGAGCGGTGATGCTTAAAGCATGCGTAAGCATCGACGATGCGGTAGGCAGCACGTTATTTACCTAATTCTCGTTGACTCGGGAATTATGGAGCCCTGGACCAAATGTTCGGCTCTCGATCAATAAGACAGTTAATTTCTCTACCCAGTAATCTATATAAAAACTAGCTGTGCCCAGCGGTTTCACCCGCTGCTCAGCTCAGCATGCTTTTCTGGAGAGGGGTTTTAAAGATAATAGCCAATCGGCTATTATCTTTAAAACCTCAAAAGGAAAAATCGAGTTTTTTTAAGCATATTCAGTAAGTCTGAGAATCCTCAGACTTACTGAATAGGTATGCTTAAAAAAATTCTTAAGAATCGGTCGAGCCGTTTCGGAGGAATATGGGAACGAACATTGTTACACGAGAATCCTACTAATATTATAAACGCGAAAGTTTGTATGGTTGGATGGATGTTTGTTACTCTTTCACGCAAAAACTACTGAATGGATTTTAATGAAACTTTTCAATAATTACACGACACGGTTCATGGACGTGGACGCACGTTAATTTGGCCGACACGGTTGGCGCAGTAGCTGAGCAATTGACTGGTGCGCTGCGGTTCGATCCCCGCACGGAACAAATATTTGTGTAGCCTACAGATAGATGTTCCGGGTCTAGCTGTTTGTGTATGTGAGTTTAAATGTTTGTTAACGCACCCACAATACAGGAGAAATTCCTAGTGTGGGGCAACGTTTTATATAATACTAGGGACCCACCCAGCGGGTTCACCCAATGCTCACCTCCTAAGAGTCATAGCGTGAAGTATTATACATATAAACCTTCCTCTTGATCACTCTACCTATTAAAAAACCGCATCAACATCCGTTGCGTAGTTTTAAAGATTTAAGCATACATACAACATAGCAACAGACCGACAGCGACTTTGTTTTATACTATGTAGGGATATTATAAAGATACATTATATATTCTATCACCATGCGAGTGAAACCGCGGGGCACAGCTAGTTTTATATATTAGAAATACCAATAAAATTAACAAACCGACGACCTAATACCTCATTACGAACTGACTATCATAAACATGACATATTAACGCATAAATAATTACAAATATGACAGGCGCCCTGATCTCACGTACGCAATAAATATATAGTTTATCTGTGCGTGACGTTACAATAACAACGGTTCCGATGATTCTCCGTGACTAAGCGATGGGTACCAGAACACTCTTGACTCTTTGTCTATGGTACAAAGGATAATGTTTAAACCAATATTCACAATTGTAGACAAGACAGGTTTTAAAGATATTAGAATGGAAATGATTGTACGTCTTCAAATCAACTATTTAGCAATTTATTTAATGACTTTTCACTCTCTGTCAAGACCCTTTATCTGGGGAACGCGTAGAGGTTATCCAGTTGAAGCTAAAACCATATACTCAAATCTGTGGGTAGGGCCCACAGGGTTGTTCTGTGAAAAAAAACAATCCTTTAAGTCTACGTAGTCAAAGATATGGCCCGTTTATGTCGCAAGTTTGTACGGAACCCTAGGCGCGCGATTCAGATTCACGCTTTTTTTTGTGGATGGTAAATCATCACTTCATCAACTTCCCTTGCTCTGGGCGGAGCAAGTGCCAGACTTGTACTAACTTAAACTCTCCCGTGTTCCTTCCATTGCCCTTTATGTTTCGGGGCCGCGGTATCTCTATTTCAAAGAACCCGTAACCTCGGCACAGCCCCGGGTCGGGCTCACACTTGTTTTTAAATTTAATACTATCAACCAGGAATTTTCCGATCTAAATCCACGCGGTACTAATATCTGTTCGTTGACTTTAATATCCAACAAAATAAACAAAGACAGATTAAACAAATGACGCAATGATGTGGTCATTACAAACTTAATTAACAATGCTATTATAGTTCATTGTTATCACGGAAGAGCTACTGACCTTATAATTAATATGACATAACATCACGCTGGTAATTTTAGAAGGGATTGGCAGAGGTTTAACTAATTGTACAAGCTCTTTATCTCGTTATATCTTTCTATTTCGCATTGAATAGTGTGGTGTAGCGACGATTATTGTTGTTGAGTGTTTTTTGTACATAATAAATGATAACTTCGTTCCACCCGGGTGTCCCTTGACACCTCTCAAGCTTTTATTTTTGACCCTGTGTCTTGCGACCAACCTCTGGCCCCTCAGGCCTCAGGGTAGCCGTAACGTTACAGTTTGGTGCCTGTAACGACTAACGCCTGTGTTTCATTGGGCTGCTCGTGACCACGTATAGCAGGGATTTTCAAAGTAGGGGGCGCGCCACCCTAGGGGGGCGTGGGCTATTAGTATGGTTAAGGATAAGGATTTACACATTACCCGCGTTTACGCCCTACGTATTTATTTCATACAAACTTGGTAACTAACATACATATACATATACTAGCTTAAAAATACTGAAAATATTTGCGAAAAAAGTTATATATTACTATGTTTTATCAGGATTAGGGGGCACTGAATGTTTTGTCCTTTAGAAAGGGGGCGCATTATCAAAAAGTTAGGGAACCCCTGACGTATAGGAACGACGTTACCGGTAGGTAATAGGACTAAACTAACACTTATTATCGTAGTAGCACCAAATAGTTATTACTGCCAATTCGTCGCTGAGTTCCCACTTCCTCCCATATCATTCTTATAATACAGGAACGTTCGTGAAGATGAATCATAGGCCTAATATCCAGATATAAATAGTCTACATGATATTTTTCTAAATGTGATTCAGTGTTTCTATGTTGCCTGTGTTTTTGGCACCTACAGTGAAATGAGTGTGCGGGTTTTTATACTAGGCTAGATGGATGAAAAAACCGGTCAAGATCGAGTCACACTCGCGCACCGAGGGTATCTCACACAAATTCTAATTGAGTATTAATTTTCCGTTGCTACTAAGAGATATATTTTAAAATAATTTTGAAAATCGGCCCACATTTGACGAAGAAAACGCGTAACAAAAACCCCTTGAACCCGACTGTCTGACTACTTGAATTTCTAAACCGTCGTTACGGATAGTAAACCTGAGTTGAAAACCAGTCTTACAAATTGGTATTACCTAGTACTAACCCGATTGTGGAAGTCAGATAGCCAGTAGCTCCATGTAAAATTCTACTATTCTTTTATTGAAGACGTCTTTCTGATTAGTACAACACACAACTTAAAAAAACTAATGTTAGTAAGAAAAACAAACAACAATCATACATTTTACGCCACACTTGCATGTAGGCGTATCCAATATCCCAGTATGGGGCTGTCCCACCTGTCCGCTATTAGTGCGTAGGATGCTGTTGGGGTTACCGCGTGCCCTGCGCATGATGGCGGCGCATCGCTTGCGCATGATGGCGTGAAAACCATCTATGCCTGCTTTTGCGAATATGCCGGAAGCACTGCAGTAACGCGGCAACCCCATCAACACCCTGAATGCATGATTGATTGGACGCGTGAGTGCTGTTTGCCCTCTGCGTGTAGTTGACCCACAGATTGCATGTATAAAACGACTTACAGTACGCTGTGAACAGCGTATTAGGCTGCACCGAATTACACTACAAGTCATGCCACAGTCATGCTAGCGAAGGAGGTGGCCGTGTGGTTTGAGAGAACAACCCACATAGCCGCCGCGGGAGACGCTCCGAACGTCGAGCGCCGCGACACGACTCCCGTCCACCGTAGATACGGTTCTGAGGACGGTGAGCAATGGATAGCTCACCGTCCATCCGTCCAGTGACGACAGGGCGCCTCCAAGAGATTTCACCAAGCAAAGGGGCCTGCCAAAGTTGCGGGTTGTTCGAAAGAGATACCGCGGCCCCGGAACATAAAAGACAAAGGAACATGTGTGGATTTTAGTCAGTACAAGTCTGACACGCTCCGCCCAGAGTGGAGGAAGTTATTAGAAGATTTTCCATCCGCAAAAAAACATAATTGACAAAAGCCTAAACAGATGGCGCATCCCATCAAACGCAATCTTCGGATCTAAAGTCTAACAAAACCGGTGAACAATAGTCAAGATGCGTCAAACGGATAGTATAAACAAATCAATCTATTATCAGTCACGTATTACTGATAAGTCAAGATCAATGACATGACCAATCTGCGTAGTAAATGTAGGTAAGGCGGTCAATAGTAGCATCGCAGTGATGTTAACATACAATGCTTGACAGTGTGAATTTAGATATGAACTTATAGATAACATAAAACCATGGCTGCACGCTTTGGAATGAACAACTACAGTACTTTCACAGTTATTATGCTTTGTGACTGGGACTGCAGCTTCATTTTTTTTAAACGTAACCCACACTTGGAATTTCTCCTGTACCGTGGGTGCGTTTACAAATATTTAAACTCACATCACAAACAGCCAGACCCGAAACAACTATCTGTAGGCCATACAAACATTTGTTCCGTGCGGGGGTCGAACCCGCAACACGCAGCGCAGCAGTCACTGCACTAACCGTGTCATAACAGAGTGAGTGAGTGAGAGAGAGAGAGAGAGAGAGAGTTTAAATGTTTGTAAACGCACCCGCAATACAGGAGAAATACCTAGTGAGGGGCAACGTCTTTATCCTTACTAATATTATAAAAGCGAAAATGAGTTTGTTTGTAACGTCCTCACGCCTAAATGGCTAAACCGATTTCGATGAATTTTGGTAGAGATAGTTGGGACCCTGGAGACGGACATAGGCTAATGGAGAAATTAGAAAGGAGGTGACTATTGTGATGACGAGTAATATAATCAAGCTGCGCCCACCCCAAACAAATTAGGAAAAAGGGCAATAGAATGAGGTAATAATATGCTCAGATTTCAAGAAATCAAATACGAGTTAATCTTCAATTCATATAAATTCCGACGGACCGTCTAAAATCCACAAATTGCGCATTAATATTAGAAATGCAAGAGATAAATTGAGAATATTTATCAGTCACGTATTCAGATAACTGGAGATCAATGACATCGTTGATCTGCGCGTGTCGGGGAAAAGGTCCAACTTACGATAATGCGTACGTGACGAGACGTTTCCGAATAAAGTTCTGACCCAAAATGCCAAGGCCGTCTAAAAGAGCGTTGGGAGTCGCGAATAACCCAAAGATGACTCACGGAACTGCGAAGTGTGACAGAAGACAGGGAGATGTTTATACCCAACAGTGACTGTAATGAAGTAGTTTCCTCAAAAAAATATTCAGCTTGTTGCCTTTTGTTTTTTTTTGGTTCCATACCACAAAAGGATCGACGGCGCGTTAGTGTTTCACGCACGCCTCAAAGAGATGTCAGCAAAGCAGTCGGGCCAGCCAAGGGCCTCCGCCTGCCGGGGTTGCGGGTTGTTCGAAAAAGATACCGCGGCCCCGGAACGTAAAGGGCAATAGAAGGAATATGGGTGGGTTTTAGTCAGTACAAGTCTGACACTCCCCCCCGCTCCGCCCAAAGCTGTTTGACGATTTCCCACCCCCAAAAAAAATACCTACCATAAAAGGAAAAAACGCAACCCTTATAGGATCATTTTGTTCTCCACCGGTTTGCCTGTCAAGACCCTATATCTCGGGAACGCGTGTAGGTATCGAGTTGAAATTAAAACCATATACTCAAGTCTGAAGGCCCTCAGAGTTGTTAAAAAATCAATCGTTTCAATCTACGCAGTCAAAAGATATGGCCGTTTATGTCGAAAGTTTGTACGGGAACCCTCGGTGCGCGAGACCAACTTAGCTGGTTAATTAATGTTACATCACTAAGCTGAATCATCATCATTTTCCTGCCCTTGTCCCATTCTATTTGGGGTCGGCGCAACACGTTTTCTTCTTCAATTCTCCCCTATCAGACGTCTCGGCATCATTCACTCCTTTCTCCTTCATATCATTCGTTACACAATCCATCCATCTTTTATTTATTATTTTACTAGCTTTTGCGCCTTATTGATTTGTAATAGCACCGCTAAGTTTTCCCTTTTCTTCCCTCGTTCTCCCTCATATCCCGCTTTTTTTTTAAATTAGCCTATGTCCGTCTCCTGGTTCCCAACTATCTCTGTACCAAAATTCATCAAAATCGGTTTAGCCATTAAAGCGTGAAGAGGTAACAAACTCACTTTCGCTTTTATAATATTAGTAAGGATTCTTTTTATCAATAAGCTGAGTAAGGATGATTTTGGTCTGATACACGAAAGCCTGGAAAATTAGTATAAAACATTCCATAGAGGCATAGAGGATGATTATGAGGCGTTTGTTAATTTGGTTTTTTTTTTTATTTAAATGCCATGAAATAGCGTTAGACTCAGAAAACTGGTAAAGGTGCTGTATGCTTTTGTCTGGGATGTAGCTTCATTCTTTGTGTCTTGACATTCAAAAGTGCCTTTAATTGTCCAATTATCGTGGGCGCGTTTACAAACATTTAAATTCACATACACGAACTCGAAACAACTACCTGTAGATCATACAAATATTTTTTCCGTGCGACAAACAGCGCAGCAGTCGATCGCTCAGTCAATGCGCCAACCATGACGTCAAATCAAAGCCTTTTCCATTTAATTTTATTAGTCCTACCGTCACCGGGCGTTATTTTATGCGATTGGATCGAATCTGGCAGCTTCACACAAAAATGTACAACATAGTTTTGTAATAGGTATCATTTTGCATTAACACCTACAATTTTATCGACACACACCGTGCTATGAAACCCAACCTGTGCAAACAGACGCGGAAGCGACATTTAATACATATGTACTCATTTTGCAGTTTCTATAAACTATAACAGAAAGACGTGTGAGTGATCCTTTAGGATACGTAAAATTCTTAACGTTGCCACACTAGGAATTTCTCCTGTATCGTGGGTGCGTTTACAAACATTTAAATTCACAAACACAATCAACCAGACCCGAAACAACTACCTGTAGGTCATACAAATATTTGTTCCATGCGGGAATCGAACCTGCGACACGCAACGCAGCAGTCAATCGGTCAGCCACTGCGCCAACCGTGCCGTCAAAATTGATACCCATATCATGGGGTATATAAAAAAAATCGGGCAAGTGCGAGTCAGCTCGCACGCCAAGGGTTCCGTACAAACTTTCGACATAAGCGAATCTTTTGAATGGGTAGACTTAGAGGGTTGATTTTATGGGGACACAACTATAAGGGACCACAGACTTTGAATATTAGGTCCTTACATATGAAATTGGCGTTTTTCGTACTGGCCACTTTAATCACGAATTTCTCCTCTTTGGTAAGGAATTCCAAATTCAAATTTGTACAGCTATTTACTCATGTATTTGTGCTTCGATGACCGTCATTCATTTGTTTTTTTTCTTCTGTTTTTTCTGTTTGCGTCACTCATTTTACAAAATGGAAAATTTAAAATATCGCATTATTTACGAGTACGAGTTCCGCCGTGGCACTAGTGCTGCGGAAACGACTCGAAGGGTGAATGATGTGTATGGCGGTCATGTTGCAAAAGAAAACACAGTTCGTTTTTGGTTCCAACGTTTTCGTTCTGGAAATTTCGACCTGCAGAACAAGCCCCGTGGACGGCCTGAGACCCAAGTTGATAATGGAGAATTGAAGGCTATTGTGGAAGCGGACCCATCGCAAACCACGTCCGAGTTAGCTGCAGGCTTCGATGTTAGTGATAAAACTGTTTTAATTCACTTGAAGCAAATTGGGAAGATTAAAAAGCTTGAAAGGTGGGTACCTCACGAATTGACTGAAGCAAACCGGCAAACGCGCGTCGACTGCTGCGTTACATTACTGAACCGGCACAACAATGAAGGTATTTTAAACCGAATCATTACCTGTGATGAAAAATGGATTCTTTACGATAATCGGAAGCGCTCAGCGCAATGGTTGGATCCTGGCCAGCCAGCCAAATCCTGCCCCAAGCGAAAATTAACCCCAAAAAAGTTACTTGTAAGCGTTTGGTGGACTAGTGCCGGTATTGTTCATTACAGTTTTCTCAAATCTGGCCAGACTATTACAGCTGATGTCTATTGTCAGCAATTACAAACCATGATGGAAAAGCTAGCGGCTAAACAACCAAGGCTGGTCAATCGCTCCACGCCACTGCTGCTTCACGACAACGCCAGACCACACACTGCGCAACAGACGGCTACCAAATTAGAAGAGCTTGAATTGGAATGTCTTAGACATCCTCCGTACTCCCCGGACCTTGCTCCAACAGATTACCATTTTTTTCGCAATTTGGATAACTTTTTGCAAGGGAAAAAATTCAACTCCGATGGGGCAGTCCAAATCGCCTTCAAAGATTTTATTGATTCCCGTCCGACTGGTTTTTTTAGTAAAGGGATCAATGAACTACCTATAAGATGGCAAAAGTGCATTGAAAACAATGGTTCATACTTTGATTAATTAAATATATTATATTAAAAAATATTCGACTTTTTGTTCCTTCCATACAAAACGCCAATTACATATGTAAGGACCTAATATATGGTTTTAATTTCAACTCGATACCTCCACGCGTTTACAAGATAAATGGTCTTGACGGACAGACAACGAAGTGATCCTATAAGGTTTCCTTGACCTTTTGCGGTACGGAACCCTAAAAATAACTAGCAAGCCATCTTCGGGAGTCCGCCATTTTGGATTTGGTACTACACTTTACCAACCATGCATTTTCATCATAACTAAATGTGTATGCAACATTTTGGCTTGCGGTGAATTGTGTATTCAAAATTCAGTCGCGAGATTTGACCTAAACATCTTGATAAAAGTCGACAGCTAATCTTTTCATCAACAGAGGAGCAAGATTAAAGCTAGACAAACACAAAAGCACACTCACAACTTCCACCGCGTTCCCATCCTCATCATCAATCCTTTCCTTCTTAACCCTCAGTGGCTCGACCACCATCTGTCCGTTGTCGTTCAGGATCACTGCCACTTCGCCCTCCAGGTTGATGAACTCGATGACAAGGGGATACGCTTTGACGACGACTTTGTGTCCTTGGCTGTTCGCGAGGGTTAGCTTTCCATTCTCATTTGACAGGAGCTTAAGGCTGCAACAAAGGTTAGTTTAGTTTTTTGCGTCCTTTGAGTAGGACTTGGATTAGAACTCCAAGTACTGAAGAAGTTATGGCAGCGAAAGCGGCAGCAGAAAGGGAGATAGTTTCCAATCTACGCACACGGGCGCAGGAGGTGGGCCCACAATGCTCTCTTTCGCCCCCCGTATAATGACCTGCTGGCAATGGGTTTGGGAAAGACTGTTCGCGTGGTGTTTCCATATATAAGGCCAGGGCGAGGAACAGCTCACTCATCCCCTTTACCTGAGACGGGGTTTGCCGCAAGCAAACTCACTGCTGGGGTGATTGTGTAGAATGCTATTGTGTCCCGGCACCCCAGCCAGAAATGACGAGATGGAACACCATGTGGTTTTAGTCAGTGACAGTTACATGTTTGAGCAAATAAATATATCTATCTAGGAGTCTGACAGACCACTCCGCCGCCCCATGGTTGAGGACATCCCCCGAGGATTTCCACACAAAAAAAGCACTCCAAGTACTAGTAAAATCTATCGACATCGACAGGCCGTGTCCACGGCGCGTTAGTGCCCCAAGCGCGCCTCAAAGAGATGTTAGCAAAGCAGAGGGGCCTACCAGAGCCATCGCCTGCCGGGGTTGCGGGTCGTTCGAAAGAGATATCGTGGCCCCGGAACAAAAAAACACTCCCCCCGCTCCGGGGGAAGTTATTTGATGATTTCCCATCCGCAAAAAAGCACTAATTTGACCCAAAAAAAGCAATGGATAAAGTAAGAAATGAGCATAAACGGTTTAAGAGTACCCTGAGCGAAGCAAAAAGTCACCTGTTCATCCCGCCTTTTTTTTTTTTGTTGTAGTCCATACCCCTGTAACATTCCAGTTACAGAGGTATTGGTGGACAAAGTTCCAACATTTTCAGACAAGTATCCTATGTGTTATTCCGAAGGTTATTCCCAGACTATAATCTACCTCTATGCCAAATTCTAATCCATCAAAATCCATCCTCACAAACATTCGCATTTATAATATTATAGTAGAATTAAGTAAATCAAAATAATCAAGGCTTAAAGTATAACTGAACTATTCGTTTTGATAAGGATTGTCAAGTTTCAAGTAAGCTTATCAAAATGAACAATTTGAATGAGTTTTACTTAAATTCGCAACACACGATTTATTAATGACATTTGATAATTAGTGTTTCTTAAAACTATGTGTGCAACCATATTTCGGTTTTGCTTCAAACCAGCTTCTTCGCGCGACTTTGTTTGCATAGGAAATACATATTCCCTATTATATTAGCTTAGATCATCCAATCTTATCAATGTTCCTTCCTTATAACATTAGATATTAAGTTTTTGGAAATCAGGGAAATACCATTATAAAACCCACTAATTTGACTAATCTGTTTAATAAATTTGAATATTTAACATTCAAATGCGAACCATATAACCAAAGCTTGAATTAGGGAATATGATATTTCAGACTCAGTAGTACAAATATGTACATCATCATTGTCCTGCCCTTGTCTTGTTTGTTTTTTTCTTCTATTCTCCCCTACCAGACGTCACAGCATCATTTACTCCTTTCTCCTTCATATATTCCTTACACAATCCATCCATCTTTTCTTTGGCCTTTCTCTCGCTCTCCGTCCATCAACATTTAGATCCATCAGTCTTTTAGTCACATGTGCTTCGTCCCTCCTCATTACATGTCCATACCAAGACAAACGGCTCTCTTTTTAATTTTTCAAGAAGTACAAATATGTACTACTAAAAGCAAATAATAAATAAATGAAAAAGTCAGTTCATAATCATCTTCCTGCTCCTCTCCCACGTACTTATGGTTATCACAAACATGTTATTTTTTCTTCCATTCTCCCCTGTCAAACAGTCACACTATAATTTACTCCTTTTTCTTTCTCTTCATTCCTCATAAAATCCCCAATATTGTTTTCTAGGTCTTCCTGTTCTTCTTCGTCCATCAATATTTACATTAAAAACTACTTAAATACCAGTCTATAACTGTCCTAGGGTTGGTCAAAGGCAACTTCTCATTCAGGGAAGGCATCACCACACTTGAGCGCAGGCCGGGTGGGCGAAGCGAACGAAGGAAACTATACAAACTACGCGAAATATTGGCGAGCTAAACTATGGGGTTCACACCGAAAACTACGGACAGACGAGCGACGGGCGGAGCGGGCGAAGCGGGGAGTGCGGATGGGAGAGCGAGAGGTTAGCGTTCTATCTGTCCATTGTCATTTGCAATTTCACAAACGTAAACACTACACTGCTATTCAAAAGACGAGCGTCGACTAGTTTACTCGAAACGGGGAGGACGGGCGAACGAACCGGGCGAGCGGGCTGGTGGCGGGCGAGCTAAGCTAGCGAAGCGCGGGCGCCCCAGCGAGGCGAACGAGTAGCTTCGCTGGAATCGTCGGATATTTCGTTAGGTTAGTCGGTAGCTCGCGGTGTGAACCGAAGTATGTAAAGAGGTGAAACGATGTTCGCCCGCCTAGCCCGCCCGCCCGCTAGCTGGCGGTGTGGCCTGCGCTTTAGTCAAGACGGATTGGTGATTTCAGACATTTCATTATACGTCGAGGTTTCCTCACTATGTTTAGTCACATTCAAAACTCAAAGCATATATTTCATTTAGACCATTACAGGCACTTTTGAATGTCATGAAAACAAAAAAACCGGCCAAGAGCGTGACGGGCCACGCTCAGTGTAGGGTTCCGTAGTTTCCCGTCCGTCACAATAAGTGTTCTTTACCACGGTAGGTCATGTAAGCACGGAAAATCTTAACATCGACTTTTAAAAAAATGACGTCATTACGCAACGCCATCTATCGAACCATTTATGAACTGGTTTTTACCTTAACATTTTGATGGTGTTAAAAAAATGAATTTTAGTTTTGTTCTAAATTGCCTTAGCATGTTCTTGATAGCAGTTTTATGTAGTTATAAGATACCGCCAATGCCAAGGAGAGACCAACCGAACAATTCGGTAATACCCGGACCAATGTAATAAGTACCTACAGCGCCATCTCTCGGGGAATTGGGTCACAAAGACGTGCAAGGAGGTAATTTTGGATTGCGAGAACAAAATTTCAATAATTCTTTTTTGTTTGAAAAAAAATACGTTCAGGATAATAAAATATGTAAACGAAGTTAAAAAAATGCTTGCATATACGATTATACTACAAACTTAGTCCAGAAATTATTTTGTACAACTTTTTGTCTTTTTTGTACAAAAACTGTTGTGTCAATCAAGTTCAAAATAATTTTCATAGAAAGTCCTTATAAAGTTCTACTTTTCAGATTTTTTTCATATTTTCTAAACTTATGGTTCAAAAGTTAGAGGGGGGGGGACACATTGTTTTTTACTTTTGGAGCGATTATTTCCGAAATTATTGACATTATCAAAAAATGATTTTAGTAAACCCCTATTCATTTTTAAAAACCTTTCCAACAATATATCACACGTTAGGGTTGAAATTAAAAAAAAAATCACTTCCCACTTTACAAATAGGGTGGCTACCCTAATAATTTTTTTTTTCTAATTTTATTTTACCACTTTGTCGGCGTGATTGATATACATATTGGTACCAAATTTCAGCTTTCTAGTGCTAACGGTCACAGAGATTAAGCGAGGACGGACGGACGGACAGACAGACATGGCGAAACTATAAGGGTTCCTAGTTGACTACGGAACCCTAAAAAGATGCTTTTACAGCCCCAGTCACAAGACATAATAACTTGTGAAAGTAGTTGCCCATTCCAAACCATAGATTTCTATGGAGAAGAATGGGCAAGAAACTCCATGGACACTTTTTTAAATCATAATATCTTTACAAAATCATGGATACATCATTCATGTTGAGATTATACATACATGTGAGAATAATATAGATTATTTTTCCGACCCAAATATCGACCAATAGAATTGCACCATTCGACGTCACGTGGTACAACCTACATGGTAGTATACTGAAATTTTTTAGAAAATTTTCTCTGGTCGTTGTTATGCATAAAAAACAAAACATCCAGTCAAATTAACCACACGTCAAACTGACAGGTTGAATTCAATTGTGAAAATTGGAGATTTTGCATGAAAATGAGTCGATTTGGAGTTTGTGCAATTCTATTGGCCGACATTTGGGACGGAAAAATAATCCCCCGAATACCACACGAGCTTCAAAATTATCTGGCATTTCCCGATAGGTTCCCTGCAAACAAATAAAATCGTCAAGTTTTTCAGGAAAAATCACTCGCGCTTCGCGCTCGTGATTTTTTAACCTGAAAAGAAAAACTTGACTCCTTCATTTGTTTGCAACGAACCTATCGGAAAATACCCGATAATTTTGAAGCTCTTGTGGTATTATATATGAAAAAACATTGGTACTGAACTAACAACCTCTGGGTCATCACAACTATTTAAAAAACATAGTATGGTTTGAAACTACTCACCCATCAGCCTTAGGTTCTCCTTTAAGAGCCAACTGTGTCCTGTACCTTGGGTACAAAGGGTCGGCTTCATCGATCTCCACCCTGAAAGTGCCATCTGCTATAGCTGATAGCTTCAAAGCATAGTGCCACTGTTTGACAAAAAAAAACAAACATGAGTTTTATAACAATACTAGCTGTTCCAAGCGGTTAAACCCACTGCTGAGGTCCCCTTCTTACTTAAGGATATGAAAAATATGGACACAAAATATACAATCATACTAATCGGTTTTGCCATTTCAGAGGAGTTTGGTAACAAACACCGTGACAGAATTTTATATATTAGGTTTTTATTTTTTCTTGCCATTTTACACTGTAGGGATCTAAACTTTGGAATGGGCTACCACAGTCCATACAGTGATTATGCCTTTTTTTGGGGTGGCTAATCATCAAATAACTTCCCCAGCTCTGGGCGGAGCGGGGGGGAGTGTCAGACTTGTACAGACTAAAACCCACCCATGTTCCTTCCATTACCTTTTACGTTCGGGGCCACGGTATCTCTTTCTAACAACCCGCAACCCCGGCAACAGTGATTATGCCTTGCAACTGGGTCTGTAGCTTCATCTTTTTCCAGTTTTTATTTACTAAAATTACTGCACTAAGCTGCTTTTTTTTCAGTTATTTGTAAACACACAATAGATAATTAAAATTTAACAATTATTTCAAATAGATAATACTGTTTTTATTCATATTAATTTATGATGAATTCTTTTGATTTTATGTCTTATCTTTTTGTTTATGGATTTTGGTGAAGGAAATTTTAAGGCCCTGTAGAATTTTCTTGAATTGATAATTTAATAAATTATGCATAATCTTTTCTTTTTTATTGGGTGTTAGATTGCTTGACAGCAATCACTTGTTTGGTTTTTTTTAATGTATGATATAATTGTAAAGAAATGCACAGGTTGAAGTACAGATCTTAAATTCAATTTGAAAATTTAAGCACCTAATTTAAGCACGCCGTACGGCACCAAGAAATAATCAACAAGAAACTCCATGGTTATCTCTTTAAAAAACTTAACTGCATTTAATATCTTTCTCAGGATGAAGGCAAGGTTCAAAACATAATTTTCATGTTCCTGACACTAGTTTTTAATGCCCTAATAATGAGAACATTAGTGGCAACACTATTGATTAACTCATAACAAATGACTATAAAAAATTCTTCTTAGAGACATAAAAAGTTATTGTTCTTTTAACTACTGTGTTTACTGTTTTAAGATTTGGCTTCTGCTTTAGTACCTGTGCACCTGTAAATTGATAATTGGGTGGAAAACTGAATTGTTTTTCTTTACTTAGAATTGCTCTCTCAACTTGGAAATTCATAAAGCATTTAATAGAACTTGTTCTTCAAGTAATTCTTGGTAGTCTAAGATCCCGTATAGAACGACCTTCACCGAGATGCTTATTTAATGAAACGTATTTTATATTTAATTTAATATGTCAATAAATATAATGCATATGGGTTGCCTAGCAAATTTCAGTCCAGAGTATGTTTAATTAATAATTAAAAAAATATATTTTTTTAAACATTTCACCGGTATGATTATTAGATAAATTCTATACCAATCGAAAGTATGAAGCCCATAGAATATGCAAACGTTAGGTTGTCTTTTCTTTTCCGGTCACAACTATCGGGTTGCCAGGTATAAACAGGTAAATCTGTACTAGCATTTTGCAACGGTCTGTTTATTGAATGAAATTTAAATGAAATTAAAGATTATTTTATTCTGAACACGGTGGTATAGGGTTGCCTGTGAAAAATCAGTCAAGAATTGCGGTTGTCGAATTTTAAAAAGAAAAATATTGCTCCGAGTGAATGTGTGCGACTGAGAGGTCCCAACCAACCATCCCATGCGATAGAAGAGGACACAGCATAGCAGCTGTTTAAAGTCCGCACATTTGACGGGCCTGTTGGTCTAGTGGTTAGTGGCCCTGACTGCTGAGCCGGAGGTCGTGGGTTCGATTCCCACCCAGGACAAACTTTGTGTGATGAGCATGATTGTTTGTTCTGTGTCTGGGTGTGATTTATCTATAATATGTATGTATTTATAAATTATATAAGTATGTATATCAGTTGTCTGGTTACCATAACACAAGCTCTGCTTAGCTTGGGATCAGATAGCCGTGTGTGAGTTGTCCCAAGATATTTATTTTATAGAGTGCGCATGCTATTTGGGCTTGGTAAAGAAAAGGATAGCGATAGACTCGTATATACTATGCATCATTTTGGAGTAGTTTATTATTTAAATAGAGAAATAGTTATTTAATTTCTTTTTAATCAATTATTTATTTATGTGTATATTTTTTATGTGACACTAAAGTATATAATATATACATCTTTAGTAAAAAAGAAGGTTATAGTGATACATATGTAATACTACCCTAATTAAAAATATTGATTGAAAAAAATTACTACATGCAAATTATAAATCTATAAATGTAAACAGAGAAATTGAAATCAATTGAAACTATTGGAAAAAATTCAAAACATACACAACAAAATTCATAAAAGTGTTTTTTGTTCAATCAATATTTTTAATCAGGGTAATCTTGCAAATTTTATTTTTATTATAAGAAGACAAAATAAAAAAACAACAATTAAAAATTACTTCTATTTATAGTAAAACATTAAAAATACAATTTTTTTTTAAATTATTCAGAATCCGAGTTATCGGACATAAAACTACGATCTTCAACTTCTGAATCTTATATTTTTAATTAGGGTAGTATTACATATGTATCACTATAACCTTCTTTTTTACTAAAGATGTATATGTTACTGTAAAAGCTCGAACTACGGTAAATCTTAAGATTTTCGAGTAAAACCTAATAAATTTTACCGATTATGAATGGTAAATGTCCATAAAAGTTTAGGATTTGAACTTTTACCATCATTCACTTGGTAAATCTTAGGATTTACATTAAAGGAATGGTAAATGTCGAAAAAATTGGGTCCACCCTTTATAGCAGAACTTTTTATGTCATAATTTAATTTTGCATAACAACGGATAAGTAGCATAAACTTCATTTCGCAGAAAATTGATTGGCAGACACTCATTTAAGATACATTCAAAACTCATAATTTTGTAAGTCAGAATCATCTCTAGACATACCTAAGTATATTTCATATCCATAACATTTAAAAGTAGAAACATCATATCGCAGAAAGTTCACAGTCAGAATCGATAATCATTAAACGGCAAAATTGACATATGGCAGAAAGTTTATAGTTAGCATCACCTTTGTCATTATTTGTTGTCAGTTATTTCAATTATTTATTTCTTTGAAATAATGTCATTTAATTCAATAAGTAGTTATCCTAATCTAAATAGTTCAGTTCCGGGTAACCTACTAAAAACAATCTCTTTTTTCTACTAATGGAAGTCGTTTCTGCCACTCGCCGGCCGCTGCCGCGGCAACGCTCGCTACGCTCGTTCGGCTTGTGCAGTATTAACCTAACCTAACCTACCCATTTCAATTTTTTTATGGAGTTAAACTAATCCAAATAGTTGCCTTCCGGATAACCAACTAAAAACAATATCTTTTTTTCTATATTATTTCCAAAAAAACATATTTTGCCCTAATATTTTTTGTATAATTGTAACTCACTGTATCAGTTCACGCCAAAATATTGGAAACTCAAAATAAATAACAAATATGGTAAATACCCCGTTTTAACCGTTAATAATAATGTTAGTAACCATGTTAGTTTAAAGATTTACATGCCTATTAAAGTTATTTTTAATGAAATTCTGCCATCTGTATAGTATGAAAAGTGAAATTATACCAAATAATCATCGCTCTAAATAAACATTATGCTAAACGATATATTTCTAAATTTAAATTCTGCCAATCGTAATTATACAAAATTTCATTCTGCCATCTTAAAAGTATGCCATTGTAAATTCGGAGTTTTAAACATGCCAAACGATAATTTTATCAAATAATTGTTACGCCTTATTCCTAAAACCAACATTTACCAGTCCACATTGGTAAAACCTAGCATTTACTGCATTGGAATGGCAAAAGTCCAAAAAGTCGTCCCCTTATAATAAATACTTACATTTACCAAATAATGTCGGTAAATCTTAGGATTTACTGGAAAATCTTAAGATTAACCGTAGTTCGGGCTTTTACAGTAACATATAATATATTATATATTTTAGTGTCACATAAAAAATATACACATAAATAAATAATTGATTAAAAAGAAATTAAATAACTATTTCTCTATTTAAATAATAAACTACTCCAAAATGATGCATAGTATATACGAGTCTATCGCTATCCTTTTCTTTACCAAGCCCAAATAGCATGCGCACTCTCTTTCTTTAAATGTGCGGACTTTAAACAGCAGCTATGCTGCGTCCTCTTCTATCGCATGGGATGGTTGGTTGGGACCTCTCAGTCGCACACATTCACTCGGAGCAATATTTTACTTTTTAAAATTCGACAACCGCAATTTTGGACTGATTTTTCGCAGGCAACCCTATACCACCGTGTTCAGAATAAAATAATCTTTAATTTCATTTAAATTTCATTCAATAAACAGACCGTTGCAAAATGCTAGTACAGATTTACCTGTTTATACCTGGCAACCCGATAGTTGTGACCGGAAAAGAAAAGACAACCTAACGTTTGCATATTCTATGGGCTTCATACCTTCGATTGGTATAGAATTTATCTAATAATCATACCGGTGAAATCTTTAAAAAAATATATTTTTTTAATTATTAATTAAACATACTCTGGACTGAAATTTGCTAGGCAACCCATATGTATTATATTTATTGACATATTAAATTAAATATAAAATCCGTTTCATTAAATAAGCATCTCGGTGAAGGTCGTTTTATACGGGATCTTATACTATGGTATAGAAACTCATATTCTTTCACAACATGGATTTAATTGCATCAATAAAATTTTATTTTAAAAATAGCTTGGCAGACGCCCAATCTCCAATGCAGTTGTAGATGTTTCAGACATAAATTAAATATATTAAAATTTCTACTTACCAAAACAGTTTTCTGAGGCGTTGATGTGTCTACTGTGTTGACTTCGGCCGACAGGACATTCCCATGAACCATAACAGTATCTAAATTTAGCGTATACTGCGATTTTTCAGGCTTGAAACCACGCAATCTCTTGCAGAATCCAGACTGATCGCAAGTCTTAAAATTATTCTTATCCACGGCATAACTGCCGCTTAACACCAAAGCGGTGACCAGAAGAAGCCCCAAAGTCTTCATACTGCAATATAAATAGTTATTTTAGTACCAAAAAAGTCGTATCAGTAACAAAGACCGGTGTCATAGCAAATGCAAAAAGTAACACGAGTTGTAACTCAATATTTTACCACTTACCTGGTTAGATTTAAGTAAACGCCTAAATAACGTGTTGGAGTTATGTGGCAATTTTCCTATATATTCATCGCCGCGAAAATAATATTATTCAATTAATTGTGATGAGAAAACGATAGAAACGCAAGCACGCGTTACGTGGAGATATCTCGTAATCTCGTTTGACAACTGTTTTCTTATTGGGGTTACCAGCACTTAAAAATTAACACTGATTTTTCTCTTATCTTATTATATATTATCGGAAAGTTTTCGGACGAGGCTGACTGACGTGCCTAGCAGCCTATCAGGTGCGACTTAGAAAATTATCTGTTCAAACGTTTTATTCATAATAATAAGTTGGAACGTACGTGTCGGGATTTTTCACTGGCGTTGGCCGTCGTACATCGTTCATGACCTTTTCTCTGATCTAAATAATTAATGGCGTTAATTAATTAATTTAATATTAATTAATTTTGTTTGTTGAAGTAAATTGTTATTAATTCATTTAATATGAATTAAATTAATTACTAAATATATACAACGTATAAATAGACACAAACTAATAAAAAAAATATACTTATACAAGTAAAAAATGGAAAATTATAGGGCGTCAAAAAATTCGTCCGTATCGCCGTCAACAGGTAAAGTGCCCAGAAGGGTGGCAGCATTACCGCGTTGGATGGCAATGCTTATTTTTTGTGCAAAAAACAGGCCAGCCCTCTCACCTCTGGTCACGAGAAGAGTCGACCAACCGCTTGGCGATTTCTCGAAATACTACATGGGCACTCGGACCCCATGGCCTTAGTGTTTCAACCCCAAACGGCTCAAAAACATAACTACCCATCAAATTGTGATATTTGCGCCGTTTCAGGTTTTCAGCACCTGCAGCAGCAGCTCCAGCGCAACCCGCCGTTCTAGGAAGATGGGATGGTGCAAGGGTGTCGAGGTCGACACAAGTTGCATCCCACACCAAAGATCTACCTACCTATTTTAATATGAATTAATTGACGTTTTTAATTACATACTTACAAAATTAATAGTTAGTTCATGAGATCCTGTAGATCTTCACATATTGTTTATAGCAAATAGGTAAATGAATAAATCGGTTACAGGCTGGTAGTGCTAGGATTTAATTAAAACTTGTTTTATTTATTAACATTTGTTGTGTAAGATGTGTTACTACTTAACTGTTGGACAGCGGCCCACCAGACACGTCACCCATCTGGTAGGAGGGTTTACTCTTTTATATAGGGGATGGAGAGCTCTACACCCTGTTCTTCTTAACCCATTCGTGAATCAAGCAAAATTCCTGTAAAACTTCTGAGTCTGAAACTTTTGTAAATACTACCAACATCGATTTACAAAAATCGACTATAGTTGATGTCAAACAGCTCAACATTCCAGCTCTACGAAAATGTTGTTAGAGAAAGAAATTTTAATTGTCTTTTGTATAAAAAGAAAATGTATTTTAAACTAAGAATGTTTAATTGACAAGAGCATGTGTCATGAGAAAATTGGGGATTAGTTTGGTTTTGAGCACTGAGTTGGGATCATTATGTTTAGAGTTATTTACGAAGACCGGTCATGATTGTTTTATAAGTTTACGTTATTAAAAGTATATTATGCAGTATTAAAGATCAGTGTTTCCTTGAAGAGTAAATAACGTCCTGCAGAATTGGAAGACTATAACAGGTTATGGGCCCAGCACGCTTCCACTGCGCGACAATGATGTTTCGGAGTTTTTAAATTTAAGTAAATTAATTTGAAGTAGAAAGACAAGATTTTATAAGAAGAAGAAGATGGGAGTGGAAACTCCGGATTTTATAAGAAGAAGAAGATAAGAGTTTGGAGTGGAAACTCCGTATTTTGTAAGAAGAAGAAGATAAGAGTTGGGAGTGGAAACTCCGGGTTTTGTAAGAAGAAGAAGATAAGAGTTGGGAGTGGAAACTCCGGATTTTGTAAGAAGAAGAAGATAAGAGTTGGGAGTGGAAACTCCGGATTTTGTAAGAAGAAGAAGATAGTTGGGTGAAGAAAAACAATTGATGTTGTATGTCAATTGTTTTATAAAGATTTTTATATGTTGCTGAAGAAGACTTGGGAGTAGAAAACTTCAGATTTTGTAAGAAGGAGAAGAAAAACAATTGATGTTGAAGGTCAATTTTTTATAAAGTTTTGTATGTTGGTGAAGATTTTGTAAGAAGGAGGAGAAAAACAATTGATGTTGAAGGTCAATTTTTTTATAAAGTTTTCTATGTTGTTGAAGAGGAGTTCAAGATTTTGTAAGAAGGAGAAGAAAAACAATTGATGTTAAAGGTCAATTTTTTTATAAAGTTTTGTATGTTGTTGAAGAAAAGTTGGGAGAAATTTTGTAAGAAGTAAAACAACTGATGGTGAATGTCAGTTTGAGAGGGGACATTTTTGTATGTTTCTTTGAAGATGCAGACAAGTTGATTGAAGAAACTAGTAGTATTATTGTTAGGAAGTGAATACTACTATGTGTTTTTACTTTTGTATTATGTGATGTGTTGTTGGGCTTATGATGGGCCTATCTATGTTGAAATTATTAACAGGTTGTCCTAAATGATTGTTAAAGTTTTATGTAAGGTGATTTAAATTAGATATTATTTGAGTTATATAAAATTTAGAGGGGATGTTAGAGAAAGAAATTTTAATTGTCTTTTGTATAAAAAGAAAATGTATTTTAAACTAAGAATGTTTAATTGACAAGAGCATGTGTCATGAGAAAATTGGGGATTAGTTTGGTTTTGAGCACTGAGTTGGGATCATTATGTTTAGAGTTATTTACGAAGACCGGTCATGATTGTTTTATAAGTTTACGTTATTAAAAGTATATTATGCAGTATTAAAGATCAGTGTTTCCTTGAAGAGTAAATAACGTCCTGCAGAATTGGAAGACTATAACAAATGTTATCATGTTATCACCGGGATTCCGTAAAGTTCTTGATAACATTTTATTCGTTTGTCGAAATACCGGAGTATACAGCACAAATTACTGTACATTAATAAAAATGGACCCAAAGTGGAGAATTGAGAAGTCCAAGCTTCTTCAATTAGCACCAGATGCAAGGAGAAAGGCTGGAATGTACGATAAAAAAACAGTCGTAACTGTGGACATGGTGGACCCATGGAAAAACTACATTATAAGGCATAAAAACATCGAAAATGACAGGAAGCATAACCTGGACGATCTAACAGAGTTTAAAAAGATCCAAATAGACAAAGAACAGAATAATGAATTGTCCCAGAGAGTGTCCATCTATAAAGGCGATATTACTGAACTGGAGGTATATGTAACTGATTATTTTGTTGTAGGTACTAAACACAGAAACAATACTCATGCACTGCTAAAAGTCGCTTTGTAGGAATATATTATACTAAATTAATTTATTACTCAAGATATAAAAAATAAAAACTTTCAAATACTTTCAGGTAAGCGCTATAGTGAATGCTGCAAATTCCATGTTAAGGGCTGGAGGTGGAGTTGACGGAGCCATACACCGTGCAGCTGGACCATATCTGCAGGTATACTTTTATTTGTTCTACCATCCCTTTTTACAGGGTGTGTCAGAATAAGTCCAATACCTCTTAACCTGCCACTGGAGACGGCCGTTTGACTTACATGATTAGTGACGCCGCTCTCACGTACAGGGATTTTCCACTAAATTTTTTCAAGAATTAATTATTAACTGTACTGGTTGTTGACTTAGTCCTATAATTAGGTATTCTTGTGACAATAAAACACAGGTATATCTTAAATCACAGCTCTTTTATTACAAATTATTCATTGATACTTGGAACACTTAAAGTTATCAAGTTTTAATATAGGTAACTAGGTATTCTAAAATACAAAAACATAAACAATCTTATAGTTTATGTCTTATAGTATTATAATGTGTCAGCCTTAGCCAGTCTTATGACATTTAGAACTATTATAAAAATAAATGTTAATTTTCTAATAAAAAACTGGAAAAAATATTCGGTGACGCCGGTCTGACGGACCGGGTTAATGTGAAAACTCGGGACGTGTGCCCGCTACAAAGTCGCGGGGTAAACTGATGGCAGAGAGCGTGCAATAAAGCAGCTACTCAAATTCATGACAAAATTTAATAGCAGGTGTTTTTATTATCGTTTTACTAACCACCCGGTCTCACAGACAGATACGTCACCAGTGGCGGGTTAAAAAATTTCCCAGTAATATTTTTTGGGCTGAATAACTTTGTTTGTTGGACAGAATACTTGGTTGATAGCTTAATCCTTACTAATATTATAAAAGCGAAAGTGAGTTTGTTACGTCTTCACGCTTAAATGGCCCTACTGATTTTGATGAATTTTGGTACAGAGATAGTTGAGACCCTAGAGACAGACATTGGCTAAAAAAAGTGAGAAAAGGGGAGAAAAAGACTTTTTTTTTCAATGGGTATGCGGGTTTGAGTCAGCGTTAGCCCAAAGTAACTATCACACGCGGACGAAGTTTGCGGTCGAAAGCTAACAAATAAATAAAATCTTTTATTTCAGACATATTTAGCCCATATTATTGTTAGTAGTATGATTAATGCAGGGTTTGTAAATGCTATGCATTGTAACTTAGCTGCATGGACTAAAAAAGTATTGGGAGTTTCCTCATTTTGTACTTGCCAGTTGTGAGACAGTGTGGACATTTTTAGCTGCCATTTTGCCATAATTGGATTTTTAAATTATTATTCAATATTTTTTGCAGGATGAATGTAACACACTCAAAGGATGTTCTACGGGAGAAGCCAAGATAACCTGTGGTTATAACTTACCAGCTAAATGTAAGCATAACAACATTAATTCATTTTCCTTTCACTACTGACTATTGTGCAAAGTAAAATCAAGAAAATGTGACACACAAGGACAGTATACATTCATAAATGAAAATAAGTCAAAGAATTTTCAGGATGAGATTAATATTTTCGAATCATTCCCTTTCATCCAAACTTTACTCCTTTTTAATATTAGTGTAAAAGTAAAGATTTAATTTTAAAATTACAGATGTAATTCACACAGTGGGTCCTCAAGACGGAAATGCAGTTAAACTCAGGAATTGCTATGAAAACGCCCTTGCTTTTCATAAGTCGGAGAGGCTTTCCTCCATAGCCTTCCCATGCATTTCCACTGGCATCTATGGCTTTCCCAACCGTTTGGCAGCCCACATTGCACTTTCAACTGCGCGGAAATTTCTAGAAGAGAATCCAGACATGGAACGCATCATATTCTGCCTTTTCATGCCAATAGATGTTGAAATCTATGAAACATTGATGCAAATGTATTTCCCTGTTCATGAATGGAATTATAATGATGATGCTAGATCTGAGTAGGTAGGTTGGGAATCACACTTTATTTCAAGAACTCAAATATTACATTAAATAACAAAAAAACTGCTTGCATAAAAAGCACAACCTGCTGGTGTTGCAGGTGTCTGTGGGCGGCGATTTTTGTCACTGAGTTGAATACCACCTCTTGCTTGTTGGCCCTCTCATATAAAACGAGCAATAAAAATCTCAAACAACCTTACTTTTGAACTTTTATGTTTTGTTGACTTTTTGCCACCAACTTCCGAAAGTAAAGTTATTTTATAATTTTATCATTTTTATTCTAATAAAAATGATAAAACTATAAAATTATTTTTTTTTTATAAAAAAAAACGTACACTAGGAATTTCTCCTGTATCGTGGGTGCGTTTACAAACATTTAAACTCATACACAAACAGCCAGACCCGGAACATCTATCTGTAGGTCATACAAATATTACTGTGCGGGGATCCAACCCACAACACGTAGCGCAGCAGTCAAAAGGCTCAGCCACTGCGCCAACCATGTTGTCAAGTTATATTCATCTGTCATTATTTGTTGTCCCATTCTATTTGGGGTAGTCGCAACACGTTTACATCTTTCTTTCCCTTGTTAGTAATAGTATCAACTGCTTCGTTGGTCTCGCGGTCGGGAGATCGACTGTTGAATACGGAGTCCTGAGTTTGGTTCAGTCGGGCAAAAAGTGAAATTTGTCTTTTCCATTAAGAGTTTTACAGTAGCAGCCCGGAGTTTGTAAGTTGGCGGTAAGACACTCCTGTGTCTCGGAAAGCATGTTAAGCCGTTGGTCCTGCGCTTGATCTCTCACCGGTCATGCCGGATTGCCGTCCCATCGGACTATGAGTGAGGGAACAGAAAGTGGACCTGTGCTTGCGCACACACGCCACTATAATACGCACTATAATATCTCCCGCGACGATGGCCAATATCCTCCGAGATTGGCCGCCGTGGCCGAAAACGGTCAGGACTATTTTTAAATATAGTAATAGTATCCCACAAAATTTCTTGTGAAGGCTGCTCTTAAAGTCTGAAATAAATGTATGTACCTACTGTTATTGTCTTGGTTTTTCTTAGTTAGAATGTAGGACAGAGGATGTAATACGATGAATGTTTGTCAGCTAAAACATTGTTTTTATAATAAATAAAATATGAATCATGCAAATACGAAGTTTTAGTTTTTAGTCACACCTGTGTATATAACTTATCATAATTTCAGGCCAGAATCATTTCTTCTACCTCTCTTCTCCGTTTTGTGCGTCCGTGATCCATCTGTTTCCCGCGTTTTTACTATATCGACAACCCAACTCGCTTTTGGACGGCCCTAAAACCCTAAAATCGGAAACTGTGATATTATGGCAAATATTTCATTATGATAATTAAGTACCATTGCTGCCTGCAAGTTTTGTCTAATGGTCGTGCGAATGCTGGGCATGAGGTACACCTCTGACTAACCCTTACAATTTACTTCTTTTAATTCTTCTTTAAATTTGTTTTTTTTTTCTTTTAATTTGAATCTTGCCACATCCTTCCATTTCTTTTTGCTATTTCCACATCAAAGGTATAATAGCTCACTATTTGCAAACAGTAATAACAACAACAAACTAACCAGTGTTATGTTGATAATAAAATGAATTGCGAGTATTGCGACCGTTTAAACCATGGGCATACTGAAATAATCATTGAGATCATCAGTACAATTATGTGAGTTTTTATGAAATGGTAATTTATTGGAGAATAATGAACGTACAGGGTTGTTTATATGGATTTAAGTATTTTATCAGCTGTAAAGCCATATTTGTATCATGACACTGACCTGCAACTGCAGCCATTGTATTGTTTGTAGTCTACAATGGCGTTTCCACCATAACGGCGCAGGCATCGCAGCTCATGTATGAACATTGCACACACATTTTTGTTTCCGACTCGGACCGAACTCGTTTGATATTTCATAGACAACAGTTATGTAATCTGTGTCCTATCCTCAGAATGTCAAAATAATAAAACAAAAACATCATAGACAAACATTATCAGTCGATGTCATTTGTTCTATTATTCGATTTGTTTGGGAAATTAAAAATATCCATTTTATAAACGAGAAACATAAATAAACTGCTTTTCAATATATAATACCGAATTAACTGCCTACAAAATAATTTTCTAGCTACATGAAAGAAATGGAACACTGTGAACATTGAATGTTCTAAGACGTAAATATCATTATGTCTTCAGCCTTGGAACATGAAGATTTGGAAAATGTGGCTCTGGTTAGAATGGAGGACGTGCAGCCTTCGCGAGACAGGATAGACAGGACCGTAGACATACACATTCCGCCTCCAGACGAAGAAATCTTCGAGTATTGTTTGGATGAAAAAGTAGAGTATGAAAATGATGATGATAGCGACTCGAATATCGGCAGTATGGTTTCCATACATTCTGAAGAAATAGTTGAAGAAGAAGAGGAAGATAGCGATGGGGAACTAATAGTTCCGGAAGTTTTGGAGGTACCTATAGAGATAAATGTACCTATGGTGAGCTTATTATTTTCCCGCCCTTGAAAGTATCACAAAATCAATGGATTTTGTTGCATTTAAATTTGCATTTATTATTTAATTTCTTGCTAGCTAAATCAGATATTTGTATTGATTTTTTGTAGCTTATACGTAATTGCATTTCCAATTATTTCTTTATTCAATTTAGGCTTCCCGTGTTCTGTGCTCTGTTTTAGAGATAATAGAGAGTTCTAGTTGCACTAATGTTAATCAAGCTTATACCTGTGGTGTGTCCATGTGGTGTGCCTAAATGGTATCATGGGGTCATAGGACCAGGATAAAAACATCAAAATCATCCGGATCCATTAAGCCATTCTGGTGTAACTGAGTAGTATAAAGCTATCCACTCACATTTATAAGAGAAAAAATAAGTAAATATTTTTGTACAATATGTCATTACATCTCCAAAAAATCAAATCAATTACAATAATTCCGTTCATCAAGTCAATCTACATCAAATCAAATAAAATTCCATTATTAAAACTTTTCCTAAAATAATAATCCATGCCATTCCCTCACCAAGAGGGCAACTGAAACACACCTTTTTGTTTACCTTATTTTAGGTTTTGTTCTGTGTGGAGATATACCTCCTTTTATTTACATGTCTGATGCAGCTAGTAATGCAAAGGTCATCTTAAGGAAGAGTCCTGATGTCTAAGTTAGAGATATTTTTTATCTAGTTCAGACACAGATAGATGCCATCAATTTAAAACAAAAATAACATTACAGTCCCATCACTGGACAAAGGCCTCTTCTCATACAGAGAAGGCATGAGCATCGATCACCATGCTTGCTCAAGATGGGTTGGTTTAAAGATGTATATTCATTATTAAGTCCGAGCTTCCTCACAATGTTTTTCTTCACGAATGTCTAGGAAGTCTTTTTTTTTTTTTTTTTCGGGTGGTAAATCATCCAATGACTTCCCCCGCTCTGGGCGGAGCGGGGGGCATGTCAGACTTTTACTGACTAAAACCCACCCATGTTCCTTCTATTGCCCTTTACGTTCCGGGGCCGCGGTATCTCATTCGAACAACCCGCAACCCTGGCAGGCGGAGGCTCTGGCAAGCCCCTCTGCTTTGCTGACATCTCTTTGAGGCGCTCGTGAAACACGAACGCGCCGTCGACACGGCCTGTCGTCAATCGACGGACGGCTACCCATTGCTCACCGTCCACAGGCCCGCGTCTGTGATGTCTTAGAGTAACTTTAGCCTTCAATATAAAATTGTAAGTGTCCTGTATAACTGTTTAAATGTAACCTATGCTTGTGTGAAATAAATTCTTATGTTATGTTATTTTATATCACCAGAAAGCCAGTGATACACAGTCTGAAAGCAAACCAATCCACTCAGAGAGTTGGCCAACACTAGAAATATTACCAGGCGGAGTTATCAAGAATGCCGTAGACTGTGAAACATTCCCTGTCCCTGTTAAGAAGGAAACCAAGCCTCCAACGACAGGAGAGATGATGTATGCTTGTGCAAAGTGTTCACAGGTGTTCAAGTACCTGTTCTGCTTAGTGAAACATGTGAAATGGCATGAAGACCAGAATAAAGTGTCGAAACCTTCCAATTTAAAGAAAATGAGTGAGTTTTTTATGTTTTCTAGTATCTGTTTTATTACTTGTATCTACCTACATAATTGTATTCCATTAAAAAAAAAAACTAAATCTAGACAAAGTTAAAAAAAAAAATTGGGCTTGTGTACTCAACTCTACGTTCAAGGATTGTATTTTGTGTACGGAAGTTTAAATAATAAATCTTTTTTACATCAGTTTAAATAATATAATAATTTTAAATAAAATGTCAACCTGCACAAAACCAGAGATACACATTGCTCTGCTTTATAACGGCCATATTGTGGTAATTGTGATGTAAAACTTAAATAATATTTAAAAATGTATTAAGGTAAGTAGCACAAAACAATACTTAATGAATATTTAAATAATTTATAGATCCACCAAACTATGCAGCTGCCAAACTATTTGTCATCAAAAATGTTTTTTTTTGTTTCAAATTACCAGTTGCCACAATATGGCTTTTGGTTGGTCTATAATCTTGCAAAAAGTATAAAACACAACAAAACACAAATAATGTAAAACAACTCACAAATGAAACATATATTTTCACAAAATATCAAGTATCTAAATTATTAGAGTATACTATACACCTAGCCTGAACCTGCTGGTTGAACCCAACCTAATTTCCATTGAAATAAAGCTTATTATTGAACTACATATAGTATTCAGTTTCACAAATAAAGTATTAAAATTAATAGAGTACATTCACCTAGGTAGAACCTGCAACCTTAAACCAACCTAATAGCCATTGAAATAAAGCTTACTGTTGATAAAAATTCTTAATTGTTCAATAATTGAATTGCAATTTAAAATAGAAAAAATATCCTTATATAAGTAGAATGACAGCTTAACCCAGAATTTTTTTTTTTTTTTTTTTTCTTCTTCTTGGCAACTGAGCCGATGTCGACTATTCTGCCAGTGTCATGTGGTGACGGCAGCGTAGTGAGGTGAGCCGTCGACTTTGCACTTTGTGGTAGAAAAGTTAGTAGCTGAAAGGACAGTACATTTTTTGTTAGTTGACATAGAATATTTTAAATGTAGGTACATATATAGATATAAGCAACACAAATCGACAAATATAGTTACAAAGATAAATTACTATTACACACCAAACTACAATTTGATATCATTGTCATTTAGGAATTTTGATAATACTTGTATTAATTTAGGGGAAAAGTTAGTCAAGAGGCAGTGGAAGTTCGTAGGGAGGGTAATTTTTAATTTGGGAAGCTTATGGTACAAGTCAAAGGAATGGGAATTCAAAGGGCATGAGAAGAATAAATGATCAAGGGTGCCATCATCAAGGCCACATTCACATAAGGAAGTGTCATGTACATGTATTTTATTTAAGAAGACTGGACTACAGCAGTGGCCGAGTCTCAGTCTACACAAGGTGGAAACAGTTCTTTTGGACAATTTAGTGCATTTAAAAAACCAAGGTTTCCGCTGGATGTCTGGCTGAATAGTAGCGTAATATGCCCCCTTGAGTTTGGAACTTACCTGCCACTTTGCTGACCACGCGGTAAACAGCTTAAGTTTGGTGTCAGTCCGTAAGTCGTAACTATGCAGAGAATAATGTTTTTGGTCCACAGGGTTAGATGTTGCATATTTAGCCAGTGAGTCGGCGCACTCGTTGCCATCTATACCCGAGTGACTGGGCACCCAAGCTATCTCGATGTTTAAGCCACTGTTGTTGCAAGTGAAGAGTAATTGTTTTATATCTAAGATGATCTTACTGTGAATTTTGGATTTTAATTGAATTTGACCTAAAGCCTGAATGCTACTCCGAGAATCTGAAAAAATTACTGAATTTTGAATATTGTGGCTTTTGATGTAATTTACTGCTTCTAAAATACCTATACATTCCCCTGTAAACACCGAAGCCTCTGGTGGGCACTGAAAGAGAAGTGCTATTCTAGAATTCTGGAAGTAGGTTGCGATTCCTGTGCATCCTGTTGGAGTCAATTTAGACGCGTCTGTGTAAAATAAACTCCAACCCTTCCAATACCTGTCGAGGGCCTGGTCAAAGTCTCCTTTAACGTCTTCTGAATTTTTTGAGATACCTAGCCCCAGAACAACCTTTGGTCTAAAATTAACTACCTCGTATTCAGAAGAGAATACTGGTAGGGTGGGATATTGGCAAACAGGTGAGGAGAGGGTTTTAAGCTCTCTGTACCTACTCATCAATGGGGGAAGCGATTTATTTTTCCAGTAAGGGGATTTATCTAAGGACAGATGGATTTGTTCTAAAATGGGAAGTAAGGGATGTGATGAAAGGGCGAAAACTTTGGACAGGAAACGATCAGCTAAGTATTGTCTTCGAAGGCTTAGAGGGGGTTCTGCACACTCGACCTGTAGGGCATTTATAGGAGAAGATTTCATTGCTCCAAGCACAATCCTTAGGCATTTAGCCTGGATGGCATCTAACCTACGGAGAGCCCCTTTGTTACAGGGTTCCATTAAGAAGCTGCAATAATCCATCACACTTCTGACCAAGGCATTGTAGATCAATTTAAGCGTGTATGGGTGAGCTCCCCACCAGACTCCAGATACCGCCTTTAAAACTGATACTGAGCGTTCACATTTTTGAACTACATTATTGATGTGTTCAACTCCGGACATTTTGGAATCTAGAGTAACCCCCAGAAACCTGGCCTTCTCCTTGACCGGGATAGCTTGACCATCTATGTTAATATTAAGAGGGGGAATTTGACGTTTGCGAGTGAAAATAACCGCGGTGCTCTTGGGAGCGCTCAAAGATAACCCATGATCAAGTAGCCATTGGTTTAGTGAAGCTAAAGAAACATTCAGAGACAGAGCTGCATCCTCTATGGAACTGCCAGAGACCAATAACGCAATATCGTCAGCATATTGAAGAATTTTACAGTTATAATTTAGACAGGATGGGATATCGAAAGTGTAAATATTATATAATATGGGACTAAAGACGCAACCCTGAGGTAAACCCCGCCAAGTAACTCTCTGCTCGGAGCTATCTCCTGGAATCCTCAGCTGAAGAGTGCGACTTGCAAGAATAGTGCATATCATCTGAATAATCCTAGCCGGTATTCTCAGCTCGTAAAGCTTTTGCCTGAGAACTGGGAGGAGAACAGAATCATATGCTGCTGAAATGTCTAGAAAAACGGCTACCACAGACTCATTCCTACTGAGGGCCAGTCGGATCTCTGATGTGAGGATACCCACACTATCAGTAGTACCCAGGCCTTTCCTGAAGCCGAATTGAGTCGTTGGCAGCAGTCTTCTATTCTCAACTAGCCATTCTAAACGGTTTTTGATTAAATGTTCAAGAATTTTAATAAGAATAGACGATAAAGCAATTGGTCGATAGGAATCGTGATCATTAGGGTCCTTGCCGAGTTTCAATATAGGAATAACCATTTGAACCTTCCAAGCTGGAGGAATATACCCTGAGATGAAACAAAAATTGACCAAATCCAAGTAATATTGCTGACATTTGACTCCTGCTTTTGAAATGAAAGAATAGGGGAATCCATCAACCCCAGGAGCCGAATCCTTAACATAGCTTAGAACCGTTCTAAGCTCATCAAGGGAGAAAGGTTTGTCAAGTGGGTCATTTGAATTTACAGGGCCTGCAAAATTAATTTCGTCTGTACCAGGTACATAGACTGGGGCAACTTTCGCGAAAAACTGATACCCCAAATCTTCAGATAATATGCCGGTAGTAGATGGCTTTATACCGTTTCTAAAACTCTTAACTCTTTGCCACACCACTGACGCTGGAGTAGATGGCCCCAGAGAGCTGCAGAACGATACCCAGCCTGTCCTTTTCTTTTTTCTACATATTTTCTTGGACCTGGCCAATATCTGTTTGAAAGCAATAAAATTATCCAGGTTCATTTCAAGGTTAAAATTCTCTTCAGCTTCATTCCTGGCCCTGATCATGGCAGTGCATTCCCTATCCCACCAAGGCGGAGAGGGAATATTCCCCGTTGGAGGATCTTTAGAAGGAAAGCAATCATCAGCTGTGGTGGATATGGTGTTGGAAAAAGATGAAAAACATTCCTCAGCGTTCTCAGCATTAATAGATGGAAGAGAAGAGATTCTTAAATCTAAAATTTTTGAATATAAGTCCCAATCTACTGAGTTAAGCCGGTATTTTAATAAAGGAGGGGAGGATTTGTCAGGAGCAGTTTTTGAAGGGATTTTAACCATGATGGGATAGTGGTCACTACCATAGGTAATATTCAAACGACTCCAATCAAAGAGGCTGGCTATGCTAGATGAGCAGAATGTCAAATCGACACAACTATTACTTTGCCCTATTCCAGACCTACGTGTAGCACTGCCGTTGTTTATGATACATAAATCCAGCTCATCTAGCATATCCACTAGGCCTACACCAGTATTATCACAGGACTCCGATCCCCACCGATAGTGATGGCAATTAAAATCTCCCATAACTAGTAATGGGCCATGTATGTTACTTAGTAAATTTTTAATAGAATTAAGGTCTTCTAAACAAGGGTGTGCAATATAAAATGAAAAAATATTTATGCCCTCAACCTTAACAGCAACAACATTTATGTTGTCACCAACGAAGGGTAGAGGGATCTGGGAGAATGGGACTTTGCTACTGATGAACAAAGCACATCCTCCATAACCATCTGATCTATCATGGCGAATACCGCCGAAACATGGTATTCTGAAATTGCTATCAGAACGAAGCCATGTCTCAGCGATGCCACAGACTAATGGTTTGTACTTATTAATAAGAAAGAGTAGGTCAGGTTTCCTGGGAGTAATACTCCTCACGTTCCATTGAAGGAATGTCTGGGGATGGAACATTACGGATATAATTTACTACAGATGACAATTTATAGGCAACGTGGTCAGGTAATGTATGTGTAGGATTCGATAATACCGTTATAAGCATTTCAGATATTATATTTAAAATGTTTTCTGAATCTAGGTTTCTAACAGGGCTGTTTGCACCGTCCCTAGGGAAAGCGCAGCCATTTTGGGAGGGAGAGAAGGAGTAGTTTTGAGTAAGGGCTTGATGAGCCTGCTTATCATAGGAAGGAGACAAAGGGGCATGGGATTTTGGCTTAAGTAAAACTGTTTTACGGTACGATTTTGTAGTTTGGGAAGCTGGACGGTGAATCTGGGATGGACTAGGCATTGGTTTAGGTTTTGAAGATACTTTTGACACTTCAGCATATGATCTTGAAACAGGTGGGAAAATCTGACTTGCTTCCTGATAGGAGATAAATTTCTCGGCCATTAAGGCTTTAATAGCCTTCTGTCGACCCAATTCAGGGCAAGCCTTGTCGATGGCGTAATGGTTGCCTGTACAAGAGATACAGAAGGCTTCCTCAAGGGAGACTTGACATCCATCTCCAGGGTGATCCTGTCCACACTTAAAACATTGGACTTTAGAACGGCATATGGTACGTGTATGCCCAAAACGACAGCAATTGTAGCACTGTATAGTGGGGTACATGTACCTCTCAACTGGCAGTGCCGAATAAAAACAATACACGCGCTTAGGGAGAATTTGTCCGTCAAATGTGAAAATGACAGTTTGAGTGGGTTTCCACTCTGTTACACCCAGAGAAGTCACCTTGCGGTTCATTCTCCTTGCTTTTATAACTGGGCCGCATCCATCAGGAACCTTGATGTTTTTAATGATTTCATCCTCTGTCCACTCAGTTGGAACGTCTCTAATAAGACCCAAGCGAGTGATATTAAACTGTGGAACTGATGCGATGAAATTATTTTGATCCAGAGTACGGCTTATCAGGAAGCTATTAGCATCCTGATGAGACTTGAATTCGACTGAGATTCGGTTTCTTCCAAGACGTTTAACACTACCCAACAGAATGTTGCTATAGTTATTTTGTGTCAGAAACATGCCAAATTTGACTGGGTGGAGAACTGTGCCAGGGGTCTGTCCATCTTTTAGACTAACATGTACAATATAAGGAGGGCTATCCCTTGGTGTATAAGATTTCCTACCAATTTCCTTTTTTATTAGTTTGGGAGGGTTAGTAGCGGAAGTAGTAGGAGATGTAGCCACTCTTTTTCTGTTAGTGGATTCAGCATCCATGGGGGCTGCGGGTACATTGTCATCGGGGAGAGTGATAGTCAATATCGGGGAGAATTCAAAGGGTTCAGGGTCAGGAGGGTCAGGGGGCTTTTTGGTATCCATCGTTATTGATGGATATGATTAAAAAAAAACAACAAACAAACCTTAATATAGACAACACAAACACAAAGAATAGTCTCGATTACAGTTCGCACTAAATAGTTGCACCAAAATCTAAAAAACTCGTAACACAGACAAAAGCACGTGTTTAACCTTCACCGCTACCAACAAAAGTCTAACCCAGAATTGTTGATTTAAGTTTGATTGCGAGGTTTGCAAAAGAGGATATACCTATGTACATAAAACAAAACGAATCTGTGCTTAGCACACAAAACATATTGTATAATAAATACGAAATACATACAATGAATGCCATATCGATAAGTCATCAACATTTTTACATTTATTGCAACCAATCGATGTGAGAGACTAATTCTTCTCCTGGCAACACTCAACAGTTCGTAAAGCAATTGAGGCTGTTTCGAATGGCTTATCATATAAATAAATATACATTCAAAATCCTAAATACATACATATTATAATATTTATGGAAAAATATCTCTTATTCCTTCCTTAAACACTTTGTCTAACAAAGGACTGCCCCTAAAAAAATACGAATCAACTACAATTAGGATTTTCTTGAATTTTATTTATAACCGTTGTTTGTTTTCAGCTCCACTAGAACAAGAATTGGTTTTAATAAGAAAGGAAAGAAATGAATTGGATCAGAAATATAAAATGCAGAAAATCGACGTTTTAGCAAGGTGGGTGGGTAGTCAGATAATAATGCAATGTTTTTTCGGATGGAATTTTATAAATTAATATGCTTCTGCTCTGGGTGGAGCGGAGAGAGTGTCATACTTTGATTGTCTAAAACCTTTTTCATCTGTTTAGTATTTTTTTGTCTGTTTTTCGTTCACATAATTATCAATTTTTTCTCTGACCTTCATCAACATTCATATTCATCATTTATGTTATTTTGACAACCTTTTGAATGAATGTAAAATTGTCTTTTTATTTTTTCAGAATGGCTGTGGCAGTAGGGAAAATAAACAATACAAAAGGATTATTTAATAAATAGTTACACATTAAATTCTTGGTTTTAATTTACTGTTACCGACATCCTATAAAAGCGGTTGAAATAAAACAACGCGTCACCGTCGTTCAGTTCATGAAGCGCCTTTCCAAGCGCTTCTTTGACTCCGCGTTAAAACATCGCAATCCCCTCATCGCATCGGCCGCTCGATACGAACCCTCGCGATATAAGTAAAATTCGTCGTCCTCGACATACTCTCGTCATTCCTAACGATGCTATAACCCTGCTTCAGGAGAGCAGCAGGGAGACTAGCACTCTACGTAAATTCAGACGCAAGGCGCCGACATTCCGTCCTCGCCGACGAGGCCCGTGGCGACGTCCCGGTAACTGTCCCAGCCGTCCCTTGCTAGAGCCAGCCCGCGCTGCTGAGCCAGTAAGTTCAAATCAGTCCATAAATAATATCACTCAGATCCAGCCTGTCCCTTTACTGTCCTCCCTCAGTGACGCCCTAAGCCGAGGCTCGTACCCCCCTTAGCGTGTAGTCGTTTAGTTTGTAAGTTTTTTGCCCTGGCTGGAGGTCTTTATATTTTAAGGCATCCACAGGATTCGCCCGGTTAAGCAGACGACAACCTCCTAGGTTGAACTGCGACATGCCATTCAGAAAAAAAAACAACGCGTCAATAATCTATGAGGAGTGAGGCAGATGTGTACATTTTTTTATTGTATTTTGGTACTAGTTTTATGTTTCTGCCGATTTCGGGTTACCTAATAGTCCTACATCTAATCCCGACCTGAATGATGTAAAAAAAAAATATGACTTAAAAGAGTGTGTGTAGTTTCTTGCCCATTCCTCTCCATAGTAATCTGAGCAACTACAGTACTTTCACAAGTTATTATGCCTTTTGACTGGGACTGTAGCTTCATATAGTTTATGACATTCAAAAGGGCCTTAATGGTCTAATTGAAATAAATGCTTTTAGTTTGAGTATTCATGTGGATACCTCAATGTGTCCTTATTTTGTTAGTTATTTTTAAATCTCGTGTATTGGTTGGCGATCCTATTGCCTTCATCTAGGCATAAATCCAATGTCCGTGGTTACTACTAAGGAATACCTGATGGAAAAATTTAACCTGACTAATCAAACACTGCCCGACCTGGGGCCTTAGTCTGCTATTACAATGGTGTCAGAATGGTCGATCACTGATCGCATAATGGTTGATTTTGACAAGTTTAGTATGTAGTAGATGTCAAAATCAACCATTATGCGATCAGTGATCGACCATTCTGACACTATTGTAATAGCAGACTAAGGCCCCTGGACAAACGATGTTTGCGACCACTAAGCCATAGAGGAAATTAAAACCCTTGGAATAATAGGCTAGTTTCCAAAAAAACATTAAAACAATCTATTTAGTACGTCTTTTAGATTATTCAAAAATAAGGGACACGTATTTTTTTTTGTAAATTAAACCAAAAATTACAAAGATATAGCCCATTAAAGTTACGTGTGACGTCACTTGTTGCGAAAAATGCAGCAACGCATAAATAAAAAAATACGTGTCCCTTATTTTTGAATAATCTAAAGAAGGACTAAATATAATGTAATTATTTTGACCCTGGAAACTACCCTATTGCCAAGGTTATCATGATCAATCTACTGCTGGACAATGGCATTCCTAGTATCCAATGTCATATTAACTAACGTCCGCGTCAGTCTACTCCTGGATTGGGCATTCCATTAAGGCTTCGTGTAGTGTTCGAGGAATGGGCTGCTGATTGGTTCGAAAGAGATACTGCGGTGCCGGAACACAAAGGGCAAAATAAGGATCATATGGGTTTTAGTCAGTACAAATCTGACACTCCCTATCGCTCCACTAATAGCGTGAAGAGTAATTTGGTAATTTCCCATCCGAAAAAATCTGTTCGAGGAAAATTGTGCATTATTCTCTTTGTCAATAGATATGGATGGGAATGTTTTGTTATCAGCTATAGAGGGCGTACTCTCATTTAGCTACATATTACAGTTACCATAGTTACATTATTTTATATCCAAAACTTTCATCTATTTCAGAAAAATCAGAGAAAACGGTACCTGAGGAATACATCTGTCTACACACGGGTTTAAAGAAGGTAATGTTACCAGAACCGAAAAAAACTAAACGGAAACAACCAAAGAGGCTAAAATCAAAGTCGTAAATCTTTTTTTTTTTTGATTATTTTTTTGTTTGAAAAATGTTATTTAATACTTATCCATTTCTATCGAATTTGATAAAATTAGTTTTATAAATCTAAGAATTACAGTTTGTCTCTGTATCACCCGAATGTGGTATAATAGAAAATCCCTAATACATTAATGTCTAAATAATCCGAGCAATTAAGAAAATTAAACATTGTCTCTTTTACATAAGGTATGTATTAGAATGAACACAGTGATCGAATACAATCAATCTGGGTTACCAAGAACCTTATCCCGTTGAGATAAAGTTTGATTTCCTGAACTGGTTCTGTAGTTCCAGCCATTTTGAACAGTCTTTACGATAGAATATTTTAATGCAAACTCAAAATTACAGATTATTAATGACATCATTACTCAGACTTAAAATACCAATGTATTTATATTTTCGAATAAAATATTACAGCATGGTAGGGTTGCCAACTGTACCTACTGTTTTTACTACGTTAAAGTTTTTACTGTTGAACAAAAATGAAATAAAGACATACCTGTTCAAAAATTAAGAACAAACTAATGTGTTTAAAATGATGAAAACAGGAATTCTTATATATATTTTTTTAATACAGTTTAATTTCCTTCCCAGCCCTTAACGTACTATATTTGTAATAATAATAATAACAAACTTGGCAACCCTTTCATCATCATTTTATACACTGCAAAATTGCATGAATACCTTAGTGTCTATTTTCCTGTAAACGTTTTAGTTCAAGTTTTGAGAAAATGAACTAGATGGCGTTTCTCGCTTCACACAATTGTATTTCTGTTCTAACCATGGAATTTCTCTCTCTCTGTCTCTGTACATCATTCAACCCCCGTCCCCTACCCAGAAAAAAAACAGCTGTTCCATGCATTTTGATCGTGTATGGAAATGATGTACTGAATTCCTGGTAACAGTTTGTGTGGGTCTCCCTCCACCCTGAATAGGTATGAAACGAATGTGTGTATTTACTATGTAGATCAGTTATCTATACCTACATATAGGTAGAGTAGGTAATATATTACGTTGACGTTAGTTTCTTAAGTGTATGTAATTTTTGATATAAAAATTGTTTGCCTGTTTTAAAAAAGTGATCAATGTGTTGAGGCATTATAAATAAAATTAATGGATGTTTTCACTGATACTAAGCAGCGTCTAAATGAATGCCCAAAATAAACGCTGTTGATGTTACAATTCTTGAATAAATTCCGAAAATTAATATTCAAGAAGGCAGTTTAACTTAGGCAATCTTTTAAGGCACAACATAAAAAGGTTAAAATGGCTATAGGATATAATTTGTTTGAAAATGTGTCGCCACGATGCTCCCGCGTAAAGAATTTCAACACGCAATAAAAAAAACATTCACACATAACGCTGCTCCAAGCGGTCACACAACAGAGTGGCTTGCCAGAGCCACCGCCTACCAGGGTTGTGGGTTGTTCGAAAGAGATACCGCGGCACGGGAACATAAAGTGCAAAAGAAGGAACATGGGTGGGTTTTTGTCAATAAAAGTCTGACACTCTTCCGCGCTCTGCCGGGGCCAGCATATCTTACGAACAACCCGCAACAATAAAGATCCTTGGCATCGTCAATGGATCCCGGCTTTGCTTTCTCAAGAAACTAATCTACATGTCATTATATTAGTTCCTATTTATATTTTTACCGAAAGTAGCGCCGTTGTTCATTTCGTAAAAAAAAAAATGGGCTAAAATCGATTTATAAGTGGCGGGCTATCTGCTAACAGCATTGATTTTGTTAGTTATAAGAATTTTGTCAAATTGTAATATACAGGAAGTTGTTTTTGAATAAGGGGCATATTTATTTGTTGTAAATTATAATTATTTTTTATCAAAAAAAAGATTCGTTGGAGAGTGCAATAAATTTAGATGTGGTTTTCCAACAGTATGTTTACTATTATTTGACATAGCATATTATATGGGACACATTCTGGATACTTTCATGTCCCTTATTGAGAATTCGTCTCGAATAGTTTATAATATGTTCATAAATATAAGGTTAAATATACATAATATATGTATAAGAATCACTTAAATCCATAGAGTCCGATCTAGTTGAGAACCAATGATGTTGTATTGTATTCTTGTGTTGTGAAATGCTCAAAAATACATATATTTCTAGTTTTGTTTGTTAATTCATGTTTGTTTAATTATATTTGAATTATGTAAACATTATTCATCATATTTTTTGTTAGTATTTGAAGAAAGCATCATCTATTTAACTCACTTATCTAAATCATAATTACACACAGCCTGTATAAAATTTTTAGGTACATACAAGGTGAAATCGTATTGTTGAAAAAAGTTCTCCTAAATAAAACTCATCATTTTAATATTTAACATGTATACTGAATACTATAGTTAAATTATAATTGCCCTCCGCCAGCCGGGTACGAACAGTGGCCACGCTGTTAGTCCCTAACTCCTTTCCCGCATATTTAGAGAGGGGGAAATATGTACTTGTCGCTGAATAACGAAGAGCGCCATTACCTGCGCGAATATGTTGCGCAGACAAAGACATAACCCCTTTTAATTTTTTGCGGATGGGAAATCATCAAATAACTTCCCCCGCACTTGTACTGTCTAAAACCCACCCATGTTCCTTCTATTGCTCTTTATGTTCCGGGGCTAGCATCTCTTTCGAACAACCCGCAACCCCGGCAGGCGGTGGCCCTGGCAAGCCCCTCTGCTAAAGACATAACGCCTTCACATTTTGTTAACGCTTGATTTTACTACCCACCCCACAATATTTAAAGAGTTTGGGGTATGAAGGTGTAAAGTCCATCCACTATTGAAAAGGGTGAACCCTCCGACAGACAGACGGGTGTCGTGTCTGGTGGGTCACTGCCTGACAGTTGCTGTCGGGTTCTCGGTAATAGTCATAACTCGCGGATAACGCTGCTTACGAACGATACGAATTTTATTATTAGGTATACCTCTGCTAAGTCTTCGGGGATTACAGGCGTGATCTTATAGTATGATAAATGGATTTAAATAGTTGATGCTGACTCCTAAGGGTTGTGCCTCTTCTAACAGCAGTATTTTTCATTGCGAAAAAGGATACGACTATGGAAAAATGCTATTTCGTGGTGCCAGACGAGGCGCAATCCTAAATGTTTCATTTATATATTTAAAAACATTTACTGTAGATAAAAAATGTATTATTTTGGTTCTAAGGGGCCACCAATTGTTAGTCAATTAATAGTAAAAGAAATCTATCGTCTGTTGTAATTTTAAAGCATTTTATTGGTTTTTTTAACAATAAACTTTTTTGATTTTTTACTTTTTTTTTTATTTATTTAAAACATGAACTTTTAGATCTAAAAATCCAATCATAAATTTAAACAATACTAATAAGTATTGTTTTAAACACACTATAAATATGTTAAAACCATTTTGAAACTTGTACATATTTTTATTATTAATTTAGTGTTTTAAAGTATAAACAGTCTTTAATAATTTAGTGTAACTACAAATAATAAAATGAAAGGAGTGTATGTATTTAGGAGTCCCAAAAAGGGAAAACAATGAGAGGGCTTCAAAACATTCATCCACATCGCCGTTAATAGGAAAAATGCTGGCAGCATTGCCATCCTACGTGGCTATGCGGCCAGCACTTTTCCTTTACCATCCTCCCGCCCTTGTTCTATTCTATTTGTTCGTACGTTTACTTCTTCCATTCTCCACTGTCAGACGTCACTTCATCATTTACTCCTTTCTTGTTCATATCATTCCTTACAGGTGTAAGGATGGATGGATTGTGTAAGGCTTACACAATCCATCCATCTTTTTTTGGCCAAAAAAGGCCAACTCTCTGGTCATGTGATGAGCCGACCAACCGCTTGGCGATTTCTCGAAAGTCTAGATGAGCACTCGGACCCCATGGTCCTAGTGTTTCAACCCCAAACGGCTCAAAAACATAACTATTAATTAAGTTATTATATTTTTGTTGTTTGAGGTTTTCAGCACCTGTAGCAGCCCCAAAACAGCCCGCCGTGCTGGAAAGATGGGACAGTGTAAGAGTATCAACACATTTTGTATCCCAAGGCCGTCCCATCTTCCAAGGCATTATGCAGGTCATGCCGTCTAGTCTCTTGCCATCATCTATGCCGTTGGGTTCTAAAATGGCTGGCACCCCGGCAGCGGCAAGAACACAACGGATGATATCATTAATTCTGATGTGCCGTGCTATCCGACCAGCACTTTCAGTGCAAGAAAGACCATGCTGTCCAGGGCTGTAGACTGCTTCGCCATATTGACAGCGATGTGGGGCCCCGGAAGGAATGCCCAAACGCAGGCAAGTAGCGGGCCTAAACGTGGATCACTCAGCATAGTTCTTATGTTGGCACTACCAGCCTGAAGTCAGAGGCCCGACTCCCATTCACCCAGAGCCTGCGCGATCAGCATTTTTTGTTGACGTATTAATTAAATTGTTCCGTATCAACCTGCAGAGCGAGCCGTTTCACTGTACGGCGTCACCGCTAAGCGTTCTCTGCATCGGTCAGGCACTTCGGAGTCAACTTATATAGGGAACCAAAATTTTCCTCTCCGAATAGTTAACTTTTCGGTGGTGTGGACAGAGACACTGGTAGGTAAGCTATTACTGGTAATTTGCGGACGCCGAAGCCACCTAAACGGATGAGTAATGTAGCTTGTAGCCACGCTCGGTTGTTCAAAGCCACATTCAAAACTGATTAGAGTGCTGCCAATAATTTGGATCGATGTTGTCCAGTAGCTATGACTGCTTCCACAAGGGAGAAGAGTGCAGGAAATACATAGGACCAAAACAGCTATATCTAATAAGGGTGAATACAGAATGTAACTTAATTTTAGAAAGCCTATCGGAAATGTGAGAAATGTCGTTAATATTTTGGGTACCGTCGTCTATAAATGAAGGAAAAGCTATCCACCAAAATTAGTTTGTCTATTTGTTAGTTTTTTAAATAATGCACATAGATGTGAATAAATATTTTATTTAAAACACACTAATTTTAGATCTACAAATGCAATTTTAAGTTATGAAAGAAGTTAATATAATAATATTGTTTCCATTTTTATTTTTACCATACAGTATATTTATGGCTTGGAATGCCATTTTAAAAGGGATTTTATTTCATAATACCTCCAAATAAACATTTTGTTAAAAAAATTCGAACATTGACAAAACTATTCAAAACATAATAAATACGACTTGGCTGACAATTTCTATTTACGAATATTAAACAGCCAACAATTTAAACGAAAAATTACAGTGCAAAATTTTGCTTGCTGTTTTCTTTCTCTGACTAGTCTAATTAATTCTAAAACTACATCATCAGTCTTTGCAATTCCTCGATTTCCTTTTTCTTAGTATTTAATTTTTCTTTATCGTTTAGTTGAGCCCAAATCGGTGCATGCGTCAAGTAATGGCCACTAGAAAATTTCGCTTCCAACTTTGACAAACCATCTTGCAGCTTCTTGATTTTCTTATCCAGTTTAGCCCTAGCTGCAAATATTGCGACATCGAGATCTTCACCGAGCAATTCCACCTTCACTTCAGTGTTTTTATCCAAAACAGCTCTTACATAATTCTTCTTTGGATCTAATTTAAATGTAAGATCGCTGCAGCGCGTCAAATTTCGAAATACACTTACATTTTGTTTTATATCATTCTTTAAAGATTCGTCAACACTTTCGACAACTATCTCTGGCCTTAATTTATTAGATATATTATACAAACCCTTCACTTCCCTGACCAGAAATACAGTGTTCAAAAATTTATCTACTTTCTTCTCTAAGTAACCATCCGACCACTTTTTGAAGTCTTGAGTTTGAGGGAAATCATAATACTTATTCCCGGTGTCTTTAAAATTATGTATGATGCTGTTTGAGAATGTGGGTACATTCGGAATTAGTTCTTCTGTCAAATAGATCATGAAAGGTGCAAGGCACCTGAGGGATGTGTTAAGGACCGATGATAGTGTATGCGCGTGGGCAAACGCCATCGAGCAGTCGTTACTGTTGATCCCTGGCTTGGTGGCCTCTAGGTAAACGTCACAGAACTCGTTATACATCAAAGTCCTAATCGCTTTGGTTGCTAAATGAAAGTCGTATTTCTCCATAGAATTATTAACCATTTCCACCATGTGCGCCAACCTGCTAAGGATCCATCTATCGAAGTATGTTAGATCGTCCTCAGTTAACTTGAACCCTAAAGTCAATCGCGATAGTTCAAGTTTTGCGTAAGACATTTGTGTATATCTCACGCTTTGCCAGATTTTGTTGCCAAAGAGTTTGTTCGCGTGGCACATCGCGATGTCAAAGTTAACGAAATGCGATTTAATATCCTGAGAGAGCAAAGTGAACCGTAACGCGTCAACACCACATTCTGGTATCCCCTTTGTTGCCGAAAAATTATCTTGATGATACGTCAATGCCTTGTCCACTTCTTCTAAACTTAGAATTCCGCTTCTATGCATTTCTTTTGTCTTTTCTTTAAGATTCTCTAAACTAATGCCGTCAATGACGTCCAATGGATCTATAACATTACCTCGACTTTTAGACATTTTCGCCCCTCGTCCGTCGCAAATTACCCCGTGTAATAGAACCTTTTTGAAAGGCACTTTTCCTGTTAATTCTAAGCCGAGAATTACCATTCTATGGACCCAGAATCCCAAGATATCGTGTCCAGTAGCCATTAGATCGAGAGGATAAAACTGGTCGAAGTCTTTACTCGGTGGTTTATTTGGCCAACCTAACGCCGCAAACGGATATATTCCTGAAGAGAACCAAGTATCTAGAACGTCGGGATCTCTTTCAGCAACAACCAAGTCTGGCAATGTTTTTAAGCATTTGGAAGCCTCTTCTTTGGCCGCAGCCTCACTCGTGGCGGCTATCCACGTTACATTGTGTTTGTGGGTGCATTTATACGCGGGGATCTGATGACCCCACCAGAGCTGTCTAGATATACACCAGTCGCGAACGTCTCCGGTCCAATCGAGCCAGTATTTGACATACTTTTCAGGTTCAATAATCAACTGGCCAGATTTGACTATATCCTGGGCTCTTTCGTTAAGTTTACTGCAAGATACAAACCATTGTTCCTTTGGTAGATGGTCAATGATGCAACCGGTTCGGCTGCACGTAGGCAGGGTCATATAATGTGGTTTGATCTCCTTCATGAGTCCTAAAACATCCAGGGCTTGCACCACTGCTTCCCGGCAGTCATAACGTTTCATATCAGTAAAAGTTTCAGCATTCGTCATGATCCCCTCTTCGTCGATAACTTCTAGTAGAGCAAGGTTGTGAGTTTTGCCTATTTCGTAGTCCATTTTGCTGTGAGCTGGAGTTATTTTAACGGCGCCTGTACCAAATTTAACGTCGACCCTTTCGTCGAATATTATTGGAATGTCAACGTTTCTAAATGGGTGCCATGCTCTTTTACCTTCCAAATGTGAGTACCTGTAATGAACGAAAAAAATACCAAATGAGAAAGAACAGTATTTTTTTTATAGATACACCCTGTACTTCTGTATGTCTTTCGGTCCTGATGTCACCGTCTTTTTACTCCGAGACATTTACGAGAGTATGTGTCCGCTATAAACCGCTACACAAGTATTATGATGCTCCACACACACTCATCTTTAGTTTAAAAAGAAGTCTGTTCGCTTAGATCTTTTTAACGACTCAAAGGATTTTAAAGCAGTTTTTAGCAATAGACAGAGTGATGCAAGAGTAAGGTTTATATGTATAATATCTCAGCTTACGTTGGTGAAACCGGGGTGCAGATAACCTTTTATAATATAAAAAAAAAGAACTAAAAAGAAAAAAATCATCATGTTTCTTTTTAAAGAAAAAAATCATCATGTTTTTTTCTTTTTAGTTCATTTTTTTGTCATGGCAGTCGTGTTTTAAAAATTATTTATTTTTATTTTAAACCTTTTAGTGATAAGTTTCATATAAAACATGGCAGTCGTGTTTTCTGTCCGGTCGTGTTCCGTACATCCGTAAGAAAAATGGAACTTTTAAAGGATTTCGTGTTTTAAATGTTATTTGTATTTAACTGCCTATATCTGCTTCGAAGTTCGAACCTACCTACTGAGCCGTTTAAGTTTGGGACACATTATTATGATTTCCTGAGATAGAAATAGATTATTTATAAATCTACTCGTTACTAGTTCTTCTAATTGCCACTAGATAGCACACCTTGTTTGTTTTCAACGGATCAACTATCGGATACATTGACAATTTTTTTTAAATTAAGTAACTGTTTAATTAACAATGTAACATATTAATATTTTTGGAATCCACTCGTCAAATCCTAGACGATAATAACATGCATTAAACACAAAATAAATAATTAAAAAAAATGTGTGGGTGTTCATTTATTTATCATACCCGCCACATTGCATTTTTATACTTTTCATACACTATGTTACTCGTGACGATGCAAGGATTCTAATGATACCCCATACATGTAAATCCGTTCAGTCGTCTAGAAGTTATGATGGAATAAAGAAACTCACATACATACAAACATACATGAACCCTAAAAACATAACTCTCCTTTTTTGGGGCAGTCGTGTAATGAATCGCAATATATGTTGGTAAGCGCATAACTCAACAACGCCTGAACCAATCAAAATGACCCAAAAACCTAAACCAATTACCAATTCTTTTTTTTTAAATATTCGTTGAAGGCCAAGGATGGTTTTTACGGCAGAGAAAAAATAAATTTAAAAAAAAGCTAAGCCGTATAGGTTTTTGTTTAGGTTAGGGTAGGTAGAGTAGGTTGGTAGAAAGGTAGAAAAATTGCATTGCACCACGCCGGTGCACAGCTAGTTTATAAATAATTCAATGCAACGCCTTGGAGAGGTCCTAGAAAGCGAATAGACAAGTGTGTTTCTATCAATATTGTAACTGCAATAAAATTATGGAATACATTTCAAAAGAAACAAACCAATTACCTTTCATCCTTAGGATTCACAGCAATTGCAGTATCACCCAGCATAGTCTCCGGCATAGTGGTAGCCACAACAATCTCTTGATCACTATCCAATATCATGTACGCAAAATTATATATCAATCCAAATTTCACTTTTTTCTCATACCCTGGAACCACAATATCTTTGGGTCCATTTATAATTACATTTTCGACTTCAATATCGGAAACGGTTGATTTTAAAGCACTACACCAGTTGACTAGAGCCTTTCTACGATAAATGAGGCCTTTTTTGAATAGTTCTATGAAGGCTGTGTTGACGGCTTTCGTGTGTTTTTCGTCCATAGTGAATGTTTGTCGTGACCAGTCTAAGGAGCAGCCGATGGTCTTCAATTGATTGCGTATAGCATCGCCGTGTTTGTCCTTCCATCTCCAGACTTCTTTGAGGAATTTTTCCCGACCAATATAGTGGCGAGTGATATCTTGTTTTGTTTTCAGGTACTTTTCTACTACTCCCTGGATAAAAGAAATGAGAAGATATTACTTAATTTAAAGGTTCCGGACCCAAAGGGTTCAACGGGACCCTATTACTAAGACTCCGCTGTCCGTCCGTCTGTCAGGCTGTATCTCATGAGCTGTGATAGTTAGATGGTTGAAATTTTCACACATGATGTATTTCTGTTGCTGTTGTAACAACAAATACTAAAAAACAGAATAAAATAAATATTTAAGGGGGCTCCCCATACAACAAACAAGAGTTTTTGTAGATTATAGTACGTAGCCCTTCCGGCTCGCTCAGTCTCGTCAGACTCGCGCTTAGTCGGTTTTTTAAGATTAGCAGATGTAAAAACTAGGTGACCTTAATTTACTCTGTTATTACATAGGTACTTTTGCGCCTGTTATAGAAAAATTTAAAGGGAATTGTTTGTCTTGGTATGGACATTGTAATGAGGAGGGACGAAGCTCATATGACTAAAAGGGGGATTGATGGATCTGAATGTTGATGGATGGAGAGGGAGGAGAAAAAAAAATGAAGGAAAAAGGAGTAAATGACGCCGTGAGGTCTAACAGGGAGAATGGAAGAAGAAAAGAAAACGTGGTGCGCCAACTCCAAATAGAATGAGACAAGGGCAGGAAAATACTGATTAGATAGTTTTTAAATTGTAATCTCAACTTATGATTGGTAACTGTCGCGCCTCTTTGCCCATGTGGGTCAGCAGAAACATTGAAAACCTACAACTATGATCTTAACATACTCCATTTGCCATGTTAATGCCAGCTGCAGCCAGCAACCTAATCTAGTGGGCAAAGGCCAATCTTTTCTCTTTCCAACTCTCACTGTTTTGTGTAAATTTGACGACACGGTTGGCGCAGTGGCTGAGCGATCGACTTCTGCGCTGCGTGTCGCGGGTTCGATTCCCGCACGGAACAAATATTTGTATGACCTGCAGATAGTTGTTTCTGGTCTGGGTGTTTGTGTATGTGAGTTTTAATGTTTGTAAATGCACCCACGATACAGGAGAAATCCTAGTGTGGGGCAACGCTTTAAAAAAATATATATATATAGGCCATTTTTTACAAGATACCTGTGTAGCAATCCCAGCATGGTCTATGCCTGGTAACCATAGAACATTATGGCCCAAAGACCTCTTGTGCCTCACAATCACATCTTGTACAGTGCAAGCTAATGCATGACCTGAAAAAAAAGAATAGGTTCAGATGACCAAGATATTTGGTGTACAAGCAAAAATATTATCATCTTTTCTATTATCTGGGGTGTCTTTAAAAATTATGAAGGTATGAGAAATCTGTTTTTCTATCCAAGAATCTTAAGCTTCAAAGTGGAAATGTTTGTGTCATGTTCTCCCCCCCTCCCCTTCTGCCAGCTAAACATTTGATTTTGGAATTGATTGTGAAAAACTTAATATAAAACTATCACAGCTAAGTAAGTTTTACAAGTTAATTAAAATGTGCTACACATGGAGTGAGTTTCCGCCATCTCAGGAAGTATAATTATATAACTGTTAGTCCCGGCTTTCATTTGTGGATCTTTGACAGTTGTTACAGATAAAATTAGTGTCCCGAAAGTTGGACAACTAGTGCTACCAAGGGGTATTCCCCTTAGTAGACAAACCCAGTTAGTAATACAATAGTATTACCCAGTACTAAGTGGGTTGTGGAGGTCAGATAGGTAAAAAAGATATATTACAATACTGGTATTCAGCTGCATCCAGTATGACTGGAAGCCGACCCCAACAGTAGTTGGGAAATGGCTAGGCAGAAGATGAAACATGTAGTCTGGAAAATTGTGGCTATACGAATATAGGAATACCAGATAAAATGTAGCGTAATAGAGCAGTATGGAAGAAGACCTGTTGCATCAATCCCAAATACTTTGGAATAAGGGCAGCAGAACAATGAATGTGCTATATTTGCTAGTTAGCCTAGTTGTTGCAAGCGTTATGTACTGCTGGATGAAACATTGTCTTTGATTGTCACGGCAAATGTCATTTGGTCATTCCATCATGCAGCAGTATTTTATTTATATTTAATAGGCTTTTGTTTGGCTGCAACTCGCTTGATGTGAAGCGATGATGCTGCCTAGGGTGGAGTACGCTAACCTCAGAGGGACGCAGATTGTAATGATATACTAGTATTCTGTATTCCACTAAGTCTAGTTTGTCGAAAAACTGACCCCAATGTAGAAGTGAGAGGTAGATGAAAAGTTTGCAATGAAACCTAAGTCTTCACACTGGAGATGGAAGCAAGAGCATCCTGCAGGGTATCAAGCAGTTACTGCCTTCGAAACTTTTAAGTTCTTTCAATAAAAGTAAAAAAGTTACGTTATTAAAATAAACTAACCTAAATGAAGCGTTCCTGTGACATTCGGAGGAGGTAGCACCATGCTAAACCTAGGTTTGGCAGTAGCATGCTGAGCTGTAAAAAGATGAGACTTCTCCCAGTTTTCATATTTCTGTTTTTCTACTTTTTTTGGCTGATAAGCAGCGGCAACATTTGGTTTCGCGACTAAGCTTGTAGTACATGTTTTAAGCCTTTTTTGCATGTGCAGGAGCGGCACTTGAGAATTTAGTAAACGCATCATTTCGAATTTTTATTTTTAAAACATTTCCAAAATTCTACATCAGTCGGCGATCTTTGACATTTCTTTTTTAATTTTTCGCGAACTATTTTGTTATTTTGGAGAGTGCAATGCAGGCTAAATTTTTTTGAATGAGAAATCTTCTTTCTCGCTTTAACCCGTTGGTTGAAATACGTTTCTGTTTCTTTTTCATGCAATCATTTCTGAAAGAGAAACAGTATTCCAGGAGAGCTGGAACGAAGCTTGCTTGACAGTTGAGACTAAACGTGCTGTTTATTATTTTGAAAGAACAATTTGTAAAATAATTATAGATACGCTACATAAAATAAGTAGAAATCGATTTGAATCAGCAGGAAATTCCTGCTGCATTTTAGGATCAATTTTAGATTTCTCCGCTTATTGGAGAACAGTCGAATTTTATAATTGTAATGCGTAGAACGAATTGGTGTTAAAATGAATTTGACAGGAAAAGTCCAGTGTTGCCTATGCCTGATTACTTGTTTACCAGTTTACCGTGCATCTTAGGAATTTACCCACAGTTAATTTTACCCTTTGAACCTTGCTTAGTGATTCATTACCTTTTGTACCGAACGGGAATTTCTTTGTTGTCGAAATGGGACTCCGTTCCCGAAGTGAAGTATCCCCATCAGAACTGTCAAATTTCAAAAATGGGTAGTATCTGTCACTGAAATACTACTGAATTCGTCTCTTATCTCCGCACTATCAACAATAACAAAAATCAATTACAACATTAACTGACCTCCATCGCTTATCTATTAATCTCCAAGCATCCGTGGTGCACTGCGTCATCTATCACGCTTCTATCAAGTATCAACAAAGCGGACTTAACCCTTGTACTAGCGATATGCACTATCATTACTACACTTTTATCTACCCCCGATTAAGCACAGACAAGTTTTCTTGGCACAAATAAAAAAAATGTTGGAAAAAAGTGTGTTGCGTTATTTGAATCCTTTCTTAGTAGTGAGGGAATATGTTCGGAAACCGATAGAAGCATTTCTTGTGAAACAGTATGAAGGATATAAAAAGAAAACTGATGAAAGTTTATCCAGTGTTAAGGAATTGATGTACAGGGTCGCTATAGTGATTTTATTCTTGACTGTTATACTGTGGCTATCAATTTTTATGTATGTGGGTTTCTATAATATTTATATGCCAAATGTTACCCATGTGCGGCCAGTGCATTTTCAGTTCAAGTAAGTATTTTTTTTAAAGTATGCTACCTCTAAAATAAATAATAAAACCAGCCAATAACTGTCCCACTGCTTGGCAAAGGCCTTTTCTTAAATAGAGGAGGCATAAGCATTGGTCACCATGACTGCTCAAAACGGGTTGGCGATTTCAGAGTTTATTAATTATTAATCCAGGTATCACAATGTTTTCCTTCACCAATGTCTGTGATGTCCAAGTTAAAATTAAAAAATACATATGAATTGTAAAAGTCCAAATGACTTTATTAATTTAATAAATTATATTCAATATACGTGATAAGTCTGCTCAACCTCTGGGCCATCGCACCTCTGTAGTGGAAATAAATAACCAGTATATTTCTCCTGTTATGAGATTAATTTGTAAATATTTCACGTTTGTGTATAATAAAGTATGCTATTAAAAGCAAGAGTGAGTTATCTTAATAGAAATGTAGGTGCTATGTTTACTGCACAAATCCAAATAAATATTATTAGCATCTGATAGAACAGGTAAAAAAAATTTGTGTTGAATATATATTTTTTGTTTTTGTCTTATACCAAATTATATTTCAGACCATGCGAAGACAAGGCAGGAATATGCTCGTATCCATATGCCTATGTACAGCTTACGAGAGCCAGCAACATATTAATGCCGAAGCAGCCGTACAGGATTAAACTCGTGCTTGAAATGCCAGAGTCTCAGGTCAATAAGGACTTAGGTGGGTACACTGCATTAAAATATTATAATTAAATACTTGGAAGAAAAAGTTTTCAAGTTACATTGATCTGCAGGCCAGAATCAGCATTCTTGGTTTATTATTCTTACTAATTATTTGCAAACTTGTATGATTGTTACTGTTGAGTCAAAATTTTAATAATACTGGCCTATCCGAAGTAACATAATTTCTTGAAAAATTAGTCTACCTTATTAGTTTAGCGGGCACTAGAGAGACCAATGAGTTTAAGTCTAAATCCCAGGTTGGAGTAAGTGTGATTGATTTGTTGTGATTTTTTCGGTTGTGCCCTACCACTGAGTGGATTTGAGCCTGCGCGTATGGCTATAGGCTCACCCCTTATCCTTACTAATATTATAAAAGATAAAGTGAGTTTTTTTGTTACCTCTTCACGCCTAAATGGTTAAACTGATTTTGATGAATTTTGGTACAGAGATAGTTGGAACCCTGGAGACGGACATAGGCTATTTTTTAAAATTAAAGTGAGAAAGAGGGAAGAAAAGGGAAAACTTAGCTTTGCTATTACAATAAATAAGGCGCAAGGGCAAAAACTACAGGTAGCATGTACCTGCAAATCAGGAAAGGGTATGTTACCCCGAATTTAACGCGAGCGAAGCCGCGGGTAAAAGCTAGTATGCTATATTTAAAACATTTCCTTGGAATAATTTCGTGAAGCCACAGCCAACAGCTAGAATTTAATCATGGAAATAACCAACATTATCCAGCCTATGTAAGTCATGAAAAGAACACTCACCCCTACAAAGGTCAGGGGGTCAGCAGAATTCAATCATACTAAGATAAAAAGGCCATGCTCTTATCGGTGGCTTATCTTATGGTTTGAAATTAGATAAGGGTAATCTACTTAGTAGCATACCGTGTCGTGTCGTGGTTCTAGCTGGAAATTGAATGGGAATCATCTTAATGAACCAGTGGTAGACATCAAATCTGTACAGATCGTAAAGAATTTAGTTATTGTTTCTTTTTTTTAGGGTTTCGTTCAGTACCTCAAAAAAAAAACGAAACCCTTATTGGATTGGATTTTGTTGTCCTTCTGTCTGTCTGTCAAGACCCTTTATCTCGGGAAAGCGTAAAGGTATAAAAAAAAATTGACTTGCCTATTCCTCTATTGCCTATATCCGTCTTCAGGCTCTCAACTATCTCTGTACCAAAATTCATCAAAATCGGTTTAGCTATTAAGGCGTGAAGACGTAACAAACAAACTTACTTTCGAAGTTCGTAGTAAGTACAGTACGGCCGTCGGATCTTGGCGAGCCTGAAGTTAGGCTTTGCGAATTTGAAAACTCAACAAACTACAAAAATAAAGGTTTTAAAAAAAATAAATGCCAATAACAGTTTTTAACAGCAATAACAACTGCAAATTGCATTTATTTGTTTAAATATTTTTTTTTGAGTTTTGAAGCGCTAAAATTTGCAGAGCCTAACTTCAGACTCGCCAAGATCCAACGGCCGTACTGTCAGGATTGATTGTTAAACAATCAATAGAGAGAGGAAGTGCTTTTTGACCAGAATTCTAAAATTTTTTATGATTGTGCTAAAGCGGGCATTTAAGACTTCCTGATTATAATGAATGTCTCTATATTGCAGGTATGTTCATGGTCTGCGTTCAAATGCGCGCGAAAGGCGGGTACTTAGTCTCGTCGTCATGCAGATCTGCTATGATCAGATACAGGTACGCATATTTCATAACCTTCCTGCCAGTATTCCTTGATTTTTCGTCCATTCTCCGCTGTCATTTTCTCCTTCTTCTTTCATATTTTTTCTTTCTTTTTTTTTCATCTTTTAACGGCGCGGTTGGTGCAGTGGCTGATGGATCGACTGCTGCGCTGCGTGTCGCGGGTTCGATTCCCGCACGGAACAAATATTTGTATGGCCTACAGGTAGCTGTTTCGGGTCTGGCTGTTTGTGTATGTGAGTTTAAATGTTTGTAAACGCACCCACGATACAGGACAAATTCCTAGTGTGGGGCAACGTTATTAAAAAAAAAAACTTACACAACTTTGGTCATCAGCATCATTTATGTTTATCGCAGCCTTTTATTTACATGCGTTTCATCTTCATCAAAAACATGTACAGTCAGCATCAAAAGTCGATGAACACATACAGATTTTCAAAATCACTGTGCATTATATCACCCATAAATCGCTCAACTAGTTATAGCGCCACTATTGAATGAACATCATTATAGTTCAAAATTAACTGAACACTACTCGTCAAAGGTCACTGAACACCATTTTGTCAAAAATTGCCGATCGTTTTAGTATCCGAAATTATCTTAACATTCAGTTTTGCAAAAGTCACTGAACAATATAAAATACTTGTTTTGGTTTTCTAGTGTAATCACGGCAACGTCCAAAAATAACTTAACATCATAAAGAACAAAAGTTACTGAACATTACTTTGTTTCCGATACGTAGCGTGTAAACGCATACTAATACTATCAAAAGTAGCTGAACTGATTCCCACCGTGGAATCTGGAGGCGATAGTCCTCGCGCGCCTGTTTGAGTGGCGCGCGGAGGCACTACACCGGGGGGAAAACCCGCTGCCACGGCAAGTTGCCGCTCGGCGGGCAGACCTCCGGTGCGATCTCATGGTGGCATGGAGAGAGCGACTGTCGCAACCCCGTGCAGGGCACGCCACAATAGTGGCGGTAAGTCCCCTCTTTGAGGAGTGGCTGGAGAGGCGTCATGGCGTCCTCACCTACCGCCTGACGCAGGTCCTCACCGGACACGGAAGTTTCGGGAGGTTCCTGCACATCATCGGGCGGGAGGAAGCGCCCGGGTGTCACCATTGTGACGATCGCCCGGAGGACACGGTGGAGCACACAGTGGCGGGCTGCCCCAAGCGGGGCGGAGCACCGCCGTGCCCGAGCTGGAGGCGATCGGCGGCGGCGGTCTCTCGCGTCCGGCCCTGGTCCAGGCCATGGTCCGGAGCGAGAGGGAATGGGAAGCGGTCACCACCTTCTGCGAAGCAGTAATGCTAGCAAAGGAGGTGGCCGGGCGTTTGAGGGAGAGAACATCTGCCCAACCCAGCCGCCGCGGGAGACGCCCAGGGCGCCGGGCGCCGCGAGACGACTTCCGGCCACCGTAGATGCGGGCCTGTGGACGGTGAGCAATGGGTAGCTCACCGTCCGTCCGTCGATTGACGACAGGCCGTTTCGACGGCGCGTTCGTGTTTCACGCGCGCCTCAAAGAGAGTCAGCAAAGCAGAGGGGCTTGCCAGAGCCTCCGCCTGCCGGGGTTGCGGGTTGTTCGAAAGAGATACCGTGGCCCCGGAACGTAAAGGGCAATAGAAGGAACATGGGTGGGTTTTAGTCAGTACAAGTCTGACATGCCCCCCCGCTCCACCCAGAGCGGGGGAAGTCATAGGATGATTTCCCACCCGAAAAAAAAAAAAAAAAGTAGCTGAACTGCAAACTAAAAATGTGCGCGTTACTATCTTCAGAGTTTTAAAACCAATCTTGTCCTATCCAAACTAAATCATGTAAAAAAAAAAAAATGGATAGATCTTTTCTACCAACCTACTTGGACCGAGTGAAAATGCATAAAAAAAGGTTGTCAGGCAGCTGTCAACGCCTCTTTTTCTTTTTTGGTTTAAAAACAAAAGACGACAGAAGAATATGGTGTCAGTTATCAATTGCGCTTAAGTGACAAATAAACATTATAAATTGCCATTTAATATTCATATTGGTATTACGTCGAGTTTGAAATAGGATTGATAGCTGTCACACGTGCAATTTAAAAAAAATATAATAACTGTATTGTTTTATCGAACCATTTAATTTAATTTTGTTGATAATAAGTAAAAGGGTGGTGATTTAGATTTGCATGAGTCTACTTAATTTATATACCAAACACATATACGTACCGAAATACACACACATAAAACGCAAAAAATATTTCATTTTGTTCAGGGACTTTAGAGACAAACGATAGTATGCTATTTTTGACAAAAATTTGTTCAGACACTTTAAAGACGAAGAATGCTATGCTTTTTTTACTATAACTTTGTTTAGTGACTTTTGAAAAGTGATGGTCACCTACTTATGCCCTTTTATAATAATCATTCATTTCTGGCGCTTGTCATGTTAATCGATTTAGGTGTAATACGGTGTACAGTGATTTTGAAAATCTAAATGTGGTCATCAACTTTTGATGCTGACTGTACCTACGTACTGAGACAGCCTCCCTCTCAACTTTTCTGCATGCAGGTACCTATGTTTACTTACATTCTTATAAATACTTACGTACAGCAAATTTTTACCCGATTGCCAAAAGAAGGGTTATGTTTTTCGAACGTACGTGTAAAATAGTGTAAATAAGATATTATAAATGCGAATGTTTGTGAGGATGGATGTATGGATGTTTGTTACTCTTTCACGTCAAAACGGCTGAACGGATCTTGATGAAATTTGGCACAGAGTTAGATTATAGTGTGGAATAACACATAGGATACTCTTTTTTCGATTACCACGCGGGCAAAGCCGCGGGCGCCACCTATTGGGAATTAAAAACATAACTAGCGAAATGTAGGTGATACTATTAAGTACTCATCTACCTAACCTTCCCCGGATTAAAACCGTGATGTTATATTTCCCAGATCTTTGCTGCATCATATAATGAGGACGTTCGTATATTCAGCGTTTTATCTCGGCGGTGTGGACGAGGAGAAACAACAGCTCAAAGTGGAACTCTTCAGTGACTTCGAAGATGATCCGGTGAGTAAAGATAACACTCCTTATTAAAATCCTTGCTGTAATCCTTACTAATATTATAAAAGCGAAAGTGAGTTTGTTTGTTACGTCTTCACGCCTAAATGGCTAAACCGATTTTGATGAATTTTGGTACAGAGATAGTTGGGACCCAGGAAACGGACATAGGCTAACTTTAAAAAAAAATTGAGAAATGAGAGAGAAAGAAGTAAGAAAAGGGAAAACTTAGCATTGCTATAACAATAAACTCAAACTCAAACTCAAAGCATTTATTTCAATTAGACCATTACAGGCACTTTTGAATGTCATAAAAACAAGAACAAAAAAAATGATGCTGCTACAATCCCGGTCACAAGGCATAATAACTTGTGAAAGTACTGTAGTTGCCCATTCCAAAGCGTTGATCTCTATGGAGAAGAATGGGCAAGAAACTCCATGGACACTCTTTTAAATTATAATATTTTTACAAAATCGTATTTACATCATTCGTGTTGAGATTATACAAATATGTGAGAACGATGTAGAAAGACGTGCACAGTAAGAGCGTCCAGAGTAAATAAAAAGCAAAATTCAATTTAAAATCTAAATAAGTTAAAAAAAAAAATGACCGTGGTAGTTAAAAAAATGACCAGTCCCAACTGACAGCGCCCGTTCACGAACATGACGTATGGATCAGCCCCATTCAGCTCGACCATTTTGAAGGGAGCTAAATGACCCGACACACCCGCCACTATCAGCGAGACATTTAAGTGAGCATGACACTATTAACCACCAGGGCCTCGTCAAGTCAATGATAATACATAGCACTCACATATGGGCTTAATAATTATACAATACTAGAGAATTGATTCTATACATTGCAAAGATAGTCTTACAATCTTCTGCAGCTTCCACTATAGCTTCGGGTACTTATCAATGAGTTTACCCCTATGCTTGAGGAGCAGGACCAGCATTGAGCCAAGCATTTTTATCATCAATATAATCCCCCAACTTATAATATGCTTGCCTACATAGTGTGCGTTTAATACAAGATTTAAATTTCGTTTCATTCAGTTGAAGAATGTGGGGAGGTATTTTATTGTAGCATTTCAAACAGTACCCCATGAAAGATGAGTCTACTTTAGCTAACCTGAAACCCGGCTGAACCAATTGGTCCCTGTTTCTAGTATTATACTTGTGTCTATCACCTCGTTTACCAAATAGATGCAAATTTTTTCTGACGTACATGATGTTTTCATAGATATATTGGCAAGGTACTGTCATGATGTTAATTTCCTTAAACTGTTCTCTTAGAGAATCTCGTCTACGTAGATTATAAATGGCTCTAATGGCTCTTTTCTGCAGAATAAATACAGACTCGATGTCTGCAGCCCGTCCCCAAAGTAAAATACCGTATGACATTATACTATGAAAATAACTAAAATAGACTAGCCTCGCGGTATCTACATCAGTAAACTGACGGATTTTTCTGACAGCATATGCTGCTGAACTAAGCCGTCCTGCAAGAGATGTTATATGCGGACCCCATTGTAGCCTTGAATCGAGCGTTATCCCCAGGAAAACAGTTTTATCGACGAATTCTAGTTTCTCTTGATTCAATACTATGTCACAATCACTACTTTTGACGTTTGGCAGAGCAAATCTTATGCACTTCGTTTTTTTCCCATTTCATACCAAATTATTGGCGGTGAACCAATCATTTACCTGTAATAGGGCGTTATTTAAGTCGTCTAGATTTGTGGCACGTCTATTTATCTTAAATATTAAAGAAGTATCGTCAGCAAACAACACCATTTGTGGTTGGTTTTTAAATAAATGGGGTAGATCATTAATATATACTAAAAAGAGGAAGGGACCTAATATCGATCCTTGTGGTACACCCATCTTTACATTTAAACCCATTGAATTGACACCATTTATTTGCACTTGCTGCTGTCTATCATTTAAATATGATTTTACTAAACTAAGCGCAAGTTTTCCTAGGCCGTAATGTTCAAGTTTCAAGAGTAGGGTTTCGTGGCTAACACAATCAAACGCTTTTGAAAGGTCACAAAAAATTCCTATGGCATCCTGTGCCTCTTCCCACGCAGTAAATATGTGTTTTAACAAGGTAACACCAGCGTCAGTCGTACAACGTCCTTTGGTGAAACCATACTGTTTTTCATGTAAGATCTTATTGGTGTTAAAGTGGTTGAGCATTTGATTAAGCATTACCTTTTCAAACACCTTGCTGAAAACCGGCAAAACGGATACGGGTCTATAGTTATTGGTGTCTTTACTATCCCCAGATTTGAAAAGGGGTATAACTTTACTGTATTTCATAAGGTCCGGAAAAACTCCTTGGTCCACACACAAATTGAATATTATGGCTAAGTACGGTGCTATTGTCTCAATAATAGCTTGACAAACTTTAATAGACATTCCCCAAAGATCTTCGGTTAATTTGATTTTGATTTGCTTGAAAGCTTTAATGACTGCAGTGGGGTTAATATGCTTAAATTGAAACTCAACCGGACATGGTGAAACGTTTGCTCTTAATAAATCAATGGAAAGCAAGGGTGAAGAATTTAATGTTTCAGTAGTTTTAAGTGGGATACTAGTAAAGAAATCTACAAATTCTTGAGCAACTTCGTTTTTAGTGGTTAGAAGACCACGCGAAGACTCTAGTGTGATCTCATTATTACATTTTTTGTTTCTGTTAGTTTCACTATTAATGATTTTCCAAACCGTCTTAATTTTATTATCGGTGGATTTAATCTTGTTGCTAATGAATAAAGATTTAGCTAATTGGCAGGTGTTTTTAAAAATTTTTGAGTAAGTTGCAACATAGTGATTGAAAGTTTCTGAGTTGAAGTAAGGCTTAAGGCCGTAAAGCTCAAACAATCGTTCCCTACTTTTTCTTATACCCTTAGTTGCCCAATCACTAAACATAAACTTTGGGCTAAAAGATTTAGTTTTTATTTTTAACGTATCATTGAACTCTGTGTAGACCACCGAAAAGAATTCCTCATAAAATTGATTTACATTTTCAATATTAAATCCCGTAGTGCTTAAATTACTAATTAAATTATTATTAAATTTATTCAAATTGCTGGGTGTTATTTGTCTAGATTTTATCTGGGTTTTTTGTGACGGTGTGTAAGACTCGAAAACGACGGTTTGACCGCTGTGATCAGATGGAAGGTAATTTACAATGGCTTTATTTAAGTAGTCGCAGCAACAAAAGACATTATCAATACATGTAGCAGTGTCTGTAGTAATTCGGGTAGGCTCCGAAAAGACATTTATCAAATTAAATGATTTAAAAAGATGTAAGAATCTACTGCTATTTGAATTTATATCTAAAATATTAATATTAAAGTCACCACAGATAACTAGTAATTTATTACCTTTTGCAAGTTTTGCTAAAGCATCTTCCATTACTGACTCAAATACAGAGTAATTTTATTAAATAAGGCGCAAGGGCAAAAACTACAGGTAGCAGGTACCTACAAATCAGGAAAGGCGAACTATGTTACCCCAAATTTAACGCGAGCGAAGCCGCGGGCAAAAGCTAGTGTTATTATATTAGTAATACCAACCTCGACCAACACTTTAGGAGGCTCTCGTTAGACAGCTTGATACAGAAAGTGGTACTCCTGAACACGGCTCGTATCGTTAGGCGGTTTCGCTCTCTGGAGCCCTAACTGCCGGTAGCATGGACCTTGTTCCCGATACCAGTGGGCTACTATTTTAAATGTTTTTTTTTAAATGTAAAACTATGTGTGTTAAAATGAATGAACGATTTTAAATACCGACAACGAATAGGTACTCGGTAAACATGTCGAATATGCCGAATACCAATTATGAAACGAATATTGTTTTTATTATTATCTATATCTGTAATATTATTGGCCACACGGGATTTTCCGTTAGAAATCCCGGGAAGATCCATATTAACATCAACATTTCGATGGAAGTACAAACGCCTGCACATCAAGCTACTACAATCTGTCAGATTTCTTTGATAGATTTTCGACTTTATTTCTAAAGTATTAGGTTCAAGGTTCATTGGGAAAAATTGACAGTTTCGGGTAGCTTGACCTGCTGGCGTCTGTACATAAATAACTCTGCCTAATTCCGACCCTTGTTTATGACCCTAAAGTATTCAACGTTAATAACGATATTTTGCAGGAAAAACCCGCCACAGACGCTTACGTAGAACTCCAATCCCGTTTCGCCGAAGTGTACTCCAGCGAGTTGCACGTGCAAGCGCACTTTACTGGGTTGCGATATCTCATGTTTCACTGGCCCAAGATATCTGCCGTTTTTGGTAAGTTTACCTAAGTCAAAATCATATCATTTATTCAAATTATCAGCACTCTTTGAATATCAAAGTTAACATCATCATTTTCCTGCCGTCGTCCCATTCTATTTGGGTTCGGCGCAACACGTTTTCTTCTTCAATTCTCCCCTATCAGACGTCACAGCATCATTCACTCCTTTCTCCATCATATCATTCCTTACACAATCTATCCATCTTTTCTTTGGTCTTCCTCTCGCTCTCCTGAGATCTCCCGAATATCAAAATTAACACTAGACAAATATAATCGCCGCTCCCAATTCTGCCCGGGACACTTCGGGCACGTCGTTTTCTGCGTCGGGCGTTGGGGCGGATTGTGGCGGAACCATGGGCGGCGAGATGTGCTCCGCCCTGGATGGGAAAAGCGCACACACCACCTCTTGCAGCAACTCGGGCCGCAAACTTTGAGTGAGCGGAGTCGCCCAGGCACGTCTCCCAAAACGCCCACCCTTCGTCATTTCCTAGTGTTTTAGCTGGGAAGATGAAGTGGCGTAACAAACTCCTCAGCAACACATCTGTACTCACGTCTTCTCAAATGAGTTAATTTCAACGGCCTAAATAATTAGAACAATAGGCTCAAATCCCTATTACATAGAGCAAACTGTAGCATGATGGCAATACGGGTCTTTAATAAAATACCAAAACGTATAAGGGAGATTCGATTAATAAGATTATTTAGAATTACATTACGTGAATGGTTGTTAGAGAAATGCTACTGTAACTTAAATGACAAGAATGACTTTACAAAAACTTTTTAATGATTATAACCCAATGGTGACATAATAATAAAATAAAAATAAAAAAACCGTGTATTTCTAGTAAAAAAATATTACAAAATAACTTATCTTAATATCTATGTATGTATTAATTTAATTTACAAGAACCCCTCCGCGGGTAAAGGCCTCCTCCAAAGAAACCCAATTATCTCTATCTTGAGCTAAATAAAATTCATCCAGTCTAAGCCAGCCGTTTTTATGATGTTCTGCCCATTTCGTCAGTGGTCTTCCTCTACAGCGCTTTTCTTTTTGGACCTTTCCATGATGTCATTCTTTTAGTCCAACGCGTGTCCTTTAATCTTGCGACATGTCCTGCCCACTTCCATTTCAGTTTTGGTGACATAATAAAATGTATTAATTATTTAATGGAATTGTGAAATTGACTAGAAATGAAAATGTATGAATGCCAATGAATATAATATCTTAAAATAATTAGGAGTAAAGTGTATGATAGTATTTTTCAATCGCAATCTGTATTAAGTAGTATAAATTAATTTTAAATGACATACCCAATATTTGTATACCTAGTAATGGTGAAACATGTTGAACTTTCCATTATTGTATGTACCATCCGCAACACCATGTTTTTGACAAATACATTTCTTTGACTTTGAGCTTAAACATAAGAGACAAATTCTGGGAGTACTGTTTGGTACATCTATGTCTGGATCTTTGCTCTATTGATGGCAATTGGTTCGCCTCCATTATGTGAGACTGAAAATGTGGGGTTTTCTGTTTGTGGGATATCATCAAATAACTTCCCCCGCTCTGGGCGGAGCTGGGGGGAGTGTCAGACTTGTACTGACTAAAACCCACCCATGTTCCTTCCATTGCCCTTTATGTCCCGGGGCCGCGGTATCTCATTCGAAAAACCCGCAACCCTGTGGGTTGGAGTAGTATCTCTGCCTAGCCCTTTTGGGATTTCAGGCGTGTTGTTATGGACAATGTTAACGAATGTCTTTGTTTCAGGTATCTGCACAAACCTATTCTTCGTTACGTTGGTGTTCGTCCTTAGTTGGTACCATCTGCAGGATGGACTACCCGACTTTATAAAAGTAAGTTTTTATTTCAACTTATAATAATAAGGGTAGTAATAAAAGCTCCGACAAAAGAAGAAGAATTGTCCTTACTCAAAATATTAAATCTACTGCCTAAAATACTAACTTTCCGACTACTTTTGTCCGAATAAAAATGACGAAACGACCGAATGAGATACTGAAATCTTCGAAAAATAAACATGACTGTTTATTGCTATAATACTTTTCTACCAGCAATTACGTTCTACTGAAAACTATGCTTTGTAATTTTTATCTTAACTTGCCTACTATTAATTCATAAATTACCTTTCATATTTCATAGACTGTAGTACTAATTTAACTGTAACTTATAAAAAATATAAAAATGTACTTGTAACAATAATTTTTACTTGCATCATATATCATGAATTTTTGTTAACACAGGTATGCTTCGATATTGGTAGCTGTCTCAAATATACCTATGTCCCAAAGAGTTACTATTAATACATCTCTAATATAAATGACAAATGATTACCACCTGCGCTAAGATAGGTTGACGGAGCATCTAATAATAATAATGTTGCCTTTTCACAGTTAACGTTTTATTGGCTTTACCTGTAACTGTGTAAAAAAAATCTTAGAAGTTATATTTAACCCACTTTTCCGAGTTCCGGAAGAGTGAATTTTTTCTTAAGTAAATGTTTAGTTTCGATGACAATGCATGGTTAGGTAAGTGAATACCTCCAATATGGCACGTTGGCGCAAGATATGGGTATCAAATGAAACGGTTTGCTGAAAATATGAGCAATAAAATTACTCTAAAGCGTGTTTTTATACTATAAGAAGTATTTATACCCAAAAGGATTACAAGAAACTTTATTTTTTTTCAGAACAAATTTCGTTCGGAGATAAAGACTGAAGAAGACGACAAAGCATTTATTGGGAAGGTCAAGTTGGAAAGAGAAGGTAAATATTTTATTGCTCTATTACAAAAAAACAATGTTGATCAATCAATATCAAAATATTTTAATTGCACATGGGCATTAATAAAACGTCGAGAAAAGGTACATAGTTCGGGTTGATCGTTTCCTTACTGTTATCCTATAGAGAAGAACCGGCAAGAAACTCCATGGTTCCTTCTTTAAAATCATTTTGTTTTACTGGTTTTACAACGTTAGTACTTAAGTATGAGAGAACAGCGTAGGCCCGACAATGAGTCTTTACTTACGGACGCTACGCTTGATGGCAGGAGAGGAAGACAAATAAAGATAGATGGAGTGTGGGATGAACATTGATATACAAGGTGGTTTCCGACCATGTAACTGAACAAGTTCTAGGAGTTCTCTCCGCGTAACACTTCGGGCAGTATAGGCATGATATATTTTTTATTTTTTTCTAGACTCAGCTCCGTACTTCGAGGAAGACGCACTTCTGAAAGAATTTCAACAAATAGAATCGAAAGACGAAACAAAGAAGACTTAAATGTGATCTACAACGTTATTTATGGTTTTAATATTAATAATAGTTATATTTTTAAACGTATGAATGCGTTAGGGGCAAAAACTGAGTACACTATTGAACTAAAAACAGAATTGTAGTACAAAATAGGTTTTTATAAGTTTTCCCTCCTCCGCTTCAGTGTTTTTTGCTAAACAAAACACAAAACTTCGAGATTTCTTTATAAATGCAAGTCATAAATACCTACACACACCCATCCATGAAATGACCTCGTAAAACGTAGCTTAACCTTGAGGATTGGTCCCATGTTACTGTTTTGATGCAGACACGAGCTCCAAATACGGTGATTAATAACATTAACATAAATCTTTTTACTAACGGCCTTCCAGAATATTTTCTTCAAAAAGATGAAGAAAAATGCATTAATTTTTTGAACACCATTGTCACATATTATGTCACAAGTATACAAGCGCGTGCTCTGCACGCCAACGAATAAAATTAGTACTCGGCGTGGGCTAAAATATTATGCTCTGGCGTTTAAGGTGAAAGCTCCAACCTACCCGCGAAATTCAAATTTTCTTACGTTTTTTGCAATTTTCAGGCCAGTGCTAGGTTGTATGTTGATTAAAATATTATTCGCGGCTGTAAGACGTATGTAATTATAGAATTATAATCATCAAAATCACCAATACAACCCTCCAAGTTCATAAAGGCGTAGGAACAAAAAAAAAACAGAAAAAGTCTTTCCTACGCCTTTATGAACTTGGAGGGTTGTATTGGTGATTTTGATGATTATAATTCTATAATTACATACGTCTTACAGCCGCGAATAATATTTTAATCAACATACAACCTAGCACTGGCCTGAAAATTGCAAAAAACGTAAGAAAATTTGAATTTCGCGGGTAGGTTGGAGCTTTCACCTTAAGAGGTTAAAACCCAATGCAAAACGTGACTTTATTTTATAATACCATGTATAAATATAGAAGTTACTGCGTCTACGTCATGAAACCTCTGCTTTCCACTTTGCAAATCAAAGCGATATATTATGTTTCAAAACTTTTATTCGGTGACCAGCATACTTGAAAGATATTTCTCACATCACATAGTGACTACAGACTTGAATATGTGGTTTTAATTTCAACTCGATACCTCCACAAGACAGACATACGGACGACAAGTGTGTATCGTTATAGTATATTAAAACACTCGTTACATAAGTATCTAGAATATCGCTAGTCCATGACCGGACACATTGTATACTGACGAAATATGGGTCTAATAACTGGTACACCTCTGCCTGTAGTTTCCTTGTTCAAGGGCGTGATGTTATGAAACGCTTACCGTGATTTAATGTACAAACAAGCATTTAAAATATTAGATATAAATAAAAAAAAATGATGTTTATTCTGCAAGTAGGTTTGTCAAACAATTTTACACGTCGTTTTTTTTTTAATCATAAGGAACAGTTACCGTGCTTTTTAAACGCATTTTTAAATTCAATTAGTTCTTTTTCAGTTTTTGCTCCTATTATTGTAAGTAATGTGTGAATGTCTACAATTTTGACCCTAAATATTAAATACAGTATGCACCCAGTCAACAAATCTACTTATTGTCATTTTAAATGCACATACTTAATATATTGTTTACTTGTATTTGTTTCTGTTGAGTATGGTCCTGTTATACTATCATGAATTTGTCAATAGCAACTATGGAGTCTGTAGGTGTGTACGGTACACTTTTTAGGGTTCCGTACTCAACTAGGAACCCTTATAGTTTCGCCATGTCTGTCTGTCCGTCCGTCCGGCCTCGCTTAATCTCTGTGACCGTTAGCACTAGAAAGCTGAAATTTGGTACCAATATGTATATCAATCACGCCGACAAAGTGGTAAAATAAAAATTGGAAAAAAATGTTTTATTAGGGTAGCCACCCTATATGTAAAGTGGGAAGTGATTTTTTTTTAAATTTCAACCCTAACTTGTGATATATTGTTGGAAAGGTATTTAAAAATGAATAGGGGTTTACTAAAATCATTTTTTGATAATGTCAATAATTTCGGAAATAATCGCTCCAAAAGTAAAAAACAATGTCCCCCCCCCCCTCTAACTATTGAACCATAAGTTTAGAAAATATGAAAAAAATCTGAAAAGTAGAACTTTATAAGGACTTTCTATGAAAATTATTTTGAACTTGATTGACACAACAGTTTTTGTACAAAAAAGACAAAAAGTTGTATTTTGTACAACTTTTTGTCTTTTTTGTACAAAAACTGTTGGAGACCCTGCCGCGGAGCGTGCAACATTGCACGCTCCTCCACCTTTAAATTACTCATAAGTGGGAACACTTATTGTGACGGACGGGAAACTACGGAACCCTACACTGAGCGTGGCCCGACACGCTCTTGGCCGGTTTTTTTTTTAAACGTTGCCCATACTAGGAATTTCTCCTGTATTGTGGGTGCATTTACAATCATTGAAGCTCACACACACAAACAGCCGCACCCGGAATAACTATCTGTAGACCATACAAATATTTGGTCCGTGCGGGTATCTAAACCGCGACATGCAGCGCAGCAGTCGATCGCTCAGCTACTGCGCAAACCGTGTCGTCAAATACCACTATTATACCGGTATTAGGTACACCTCTGCTTAACCTTTCGGGACTAAGAGGCGTTATGACCGCTACTCTGTCAATTCCATTCAAGACTCGAAAAAACCATTCAGCATTGGCAAATCTAAAAAACGTTAAAAATATGGAAATAAATCCGAGAAGGGTTGAGACCCTGGAAGGACATTACTATTTAAAAAAAAAACATCTTAAAGATGTCTGTATCGAATTAAAAAAAAAGTAGTGCTTATGCCCTGAATGAAAATGTAAATATATTATATTATCTGTACCACGCTAAAAATCTGTCCCTATTTCTATATACATAGGTATTTGGATGTTTAGATTTAAAAAAGCACTTGATATCTAAACTAAACTACCTAAACGGCTTATTGCAGTTAAAAATATTTTAATATATGACTGAAAGAATTATCATAAAATTGTATGTTAGTGCCTTCGAAATAAAAAGCAAGTTTGCATGACATTTCAATCCCGCTTTTGATGTTGTATAGATAAATAATAAATGTTATATTGAAGGAAATTCGATGTGATAGAAGAAGAGATTAATATAGAAGAATATAATAATTGTACTGTATGTTGCTCATTTGTGATTATAAATCTTAGGGTTGATGAGTTTTCCAAACATTTTTTTTTAACTTTATATATGTCTGCCACGTTGGTTCAGTGGTCGCAAGCGCGACTGCCGGCCATGAGGTCCTGGGTTTGTATTTCAAGTCAGGTTTGTACCTGGTCGATGACAACAGTGTCGCCCCCTGTTATATGGGAATTAAAACATAAATGGCCAAATGTGCACCTAGATACACCTCTACCTACCCTACGAGGATTGCAGGCGTGATAATGAACTTATCAGCAGTTGTCCCGAGTTTGGAATTGTACACTTTTGGTTTGCTGGTCTCTCATTGTAGTGAAAATCTGTACAAAGTGAGGCGATGTTAAACTGGAAATGTATACCTTGATGTACCCGGTTGTTACGGCATCAGGAATCGTCATGTCGTTGAACAGATACATATATCGAAAATATGTGACACGGACCAACCTACACTGAGCATGAATTATGGATTACTGCCTATGCCTGTCTCACAGAGACTTCTCCCAGCAATAGAAACGGTATAGGCAGACCTCAGTCCCAATGGAACTAGGCTAGCCTTTTTGTAAATAGGGCTTAAAAATGAGGTACTCTGCTTAATGCTCGGGGATTACAGGCATGAGGGTATGTCAGCTTATTTTAAATTTATCTACATGTTACAAATGAGCAAAATATATGATTTTATTGTCTATAGAATGCGGAGAAAACAAATGTATTGAATGCATGATATTTATGGAGATAAATAATGTGATAAATATTTTTTACTTTGGAATTAGGAAATAAATATTGATGTTGTCTATGAATTTGTTTTGTTTCTCCTTCATTACACCTCATGTTCTTGAATAAGACTTATTCAATATTAAAAAACTTCGCAGCTAAATTAGTGAAAAGCCTCCTTGTTTATTAACTTTTAAACTTACAAGAATATATTCCAGTGATCCATACTTCTGAAAAATCTCTATGATTTGGTAAGTTTATCTAATGCATGGTCAACTTTCGCAAGTTATTTTTTCACAAATCATTTGAAAATATTGCGTATGCGGCGCCTTTCTCCAATGGCCCTGTAGCGCCACAATTCTGAAGTTCTGAACATGGCAAAAAGTACTCCAGCGCCATCTATGCAACAGCTGAAGTACTAACTGCGAACGTAGGAGTCTCTTGCACTCATCACTCATCTTGCACGCAGTTTTTCGCGAGTTAGGACTATACATATACGCGAACCCCACAACAACTGTCATGCCCCACCCGTCCCTTGCTAGAGCCAGTAAATTCAAATCAGTTACCAAATAACATCACTCAGATCCAGCCTGTCCCTTTGCTGTCCTCCCGCAGCGACTCCCTAAGTACCCCACAGTGGGTGTTAAGACTGTAGTCGCTTAGTTTGTAAGTTTTTGCCCTGGCTCAACAACCTCTTAGGTTGAATTGCGAAATGCCATTTCGAAAACAAAAAAAAAATGTCGGGCAGTGGCCCACCAGACGCGACACCCGGTTAGTCGGAGGATTCCCCCTTTTCTCTAGGGGATGAAGAGTTTACATTTTGATCTTCATACGCCTAAAGCCCATCTGCCATCTTGCACCGCATGCCCTGTCGCCTGCGCACGACGGCACCGGTGACCGGTGTCCGCGTAGCTGAGGTTTGGGCCAAAAAAGTTAGAAGTGTTTGCCTTTTTTTCCTCATTCCTCTTTCATTCGCTGGTAAGCAAAGGTATAAAAGAAACCACAAAAGTACTGCTGTTCAACAAACAATATATTTTTCATCTTTTACAGATACACTACTTCGAGAACTAACATAATAATATTATATCAGGCACCGAAATACACAACAACTTATATTACGTTTTCGCAAATTGAAGCCAAAGTGAACGGGTTGCGGGTTGTTCGAAAGAGATACCGCGGCCCCGGAACATAAAGGGCAAAAGAAGGAACATGGGTGGATTTTTGTCAGTACAAGCCTGACACTCCCCCCCCCTGCTCCGTCGAAAGCGGGGGAAGTTATTTGATGATTTCCATCCACAAACAAAAACTTAAGTAAACCGATACAAATGAACTAGGTACATCTCTTTCAGTTATTTTACCTCTACTAACAACTGCAATCCAATACCAACTTTATTGCAATGCTAATAAGTAACTATGATTTTGACAGTGATACTACATCACAACAATAGTATGAAATAACGTCGCTTCCCGCTGTTTGTCTTTCTGTCCATGTTTGCTTAGATCTTTAAAACTGCGCAACGGATTTGATGCGGTTTTCTTTTTAATAGATGGAGTGATTCAAGAGGAAGGATTATATGTATGTAATATATAAGTATAATCTACATTGCACCCGTATGAAGCCGGGGCGAGTCGCTAGTCAGACATAAAATAACTAAGTTAATAGTTAGCAGTTGCCTAATCATCAATTTTTTTAAACTTTGCCCCACACTAGGAATTTCTCCTGTATCGTGGGTGCGTTTACACACATTTAAACTCACATACACAAACATTTGTTCCGTGCGGGAATCGAACCCGCGACACGCAGCGCTGCAGTCGATCGCTCAGCCACTGCGTCAACCGTGCCGTCAATCTTGCCACAATGAAAAGACTAGTAAGATTTTGATGATAACGTTGCCTTCACAAAAAATATTTTGGTTCTCTTTTGCTTCAATTTGCGAAATTTTTTAGAGCCACGAAGCAGTTCTTTACGATTAATACAGTTATTTGTAAAAATGATGTTGATTGTAAAAAAAAACTCAGGTAAGTTGTGTCAAAGTCGAAAAAACATCAAGATAAGTAGCGCCGAGCAAATTGCAATATTGCACCTTTGTATAAATAACCCACACTTAAATAATTTTCTGGTCGGCATTAGGAATATGGTCATATAAAATTAGCAGTAGAATATTTTCAACGTGCAAGAAAGACTATATTTTCTTGACCTAGTGCTTAAAATGTTTCCACAGTTGTGCTTAGATCTATAACGAGTCCTGGAACTTGACTCTGTACTTAGCAGTAAGTGTTTTAAATAGCTAAGTAAAGCCAGTACAGTAGATCTCGCCCTCAATATTGTAGTACAGTCGTACTATTCTATAAGAATGCAGCGTCGAGCTTAACGCTGTTGCAGCGTCTTTCATAGAACCGTCTGGGGTCGTCGCTGCGTTTCAAATCAGATAATAGCACTACAGGTCCGGTATACCCTGCCGGGGTTGCATGCTGTTCGAAAGAGATACCGCGGACATAAAAGGCAAAAGAAGGAACATGAATGGGTTTTAGCCAGTAAAATTCTGACACTTCCCTCTCCCCGCTCCGCCCAGAGTGGGAAAAGTTATTTGATTATTTCCCATCCAAAAAAGGTCCGGTATACAAAATGTATGAATACTGTCAGAACACTGACTTTACATCGCCCATTGTTAAAAAATCACTTACATAATAATTTGTGGATAGCTGTGTAAAAATTGTGTTTGCTGCTGATAAGTACAACATTCAACAATCACTTTTTAAGTGAAAGCTCTGTTTGTGGAAGAAAATTAAAATAATACAATCAATGTAACATAACTTTAAAATAAAATTATTAGTATAAAACACCGCTTGAGATAATAATTAAACTTACTTATTGCAATAATCAGTGCAAAATAACGAATATTTTGAGAAAAAACTTTATAAGTAACTAAATTAGCAATCAAAGCTCATCTAAAACATTTTGTGACACACTCTATTTATTTTAAATTCTGATAACGATCAACATTATTTATTTCAGCTAAAAACAAAACCTCTCAACTAGAACGGTTAACTCAACCTATGCCCGTTTTTCGTTGTTGGATTTCCAACACTCGACACAACTCCCGAAAGTCAAAAATCCAACAACACGTTTTTGCTTAGGTATTGACGCCTTGGTGTCGCATGGCGTACGTGAAAACTTTAGCCTTTCTCCTCGCCAAAATGTCAACCTGGTCATTTCTACATTCAGCTCAACTGTTAATGCTCAACATGTTTATTTAATTCAGCATTACTTCATCGGTAAAATCAGCTCAACAGAATTAAGAGTAATTTCTTTTGAATGAACTTGTGCGAACGAAAGTGACGAAGTTTTCACTCTTGTGAAATATTTCATAACTTTCGTTGATGTTTAAGAATTTGCTTTTTTGAACGCAACCGTTCCCTACCCGTCACTCAAGCCTACTCACATATATATTATGTGACGATGTAATTCAAAATCCTACTATCCGTATAACATTATTTATTCAACAGATGCGGCGCGGTTAAGTTTGCGAGGTTTCATGGGATTTCAAGTAATTCTGAAATTCAATATCTTTCGGCTACTGCGGTTGCTGCTCTGATAAGCGTAGGTTTACTTAAAGGTGAAAGCGCCAGAACAGTCCGCGAAATTCAGAATTTATTATTCAGTATACATATATTATTATTTATTTGTTTTTTTTTGCAATCTTCTGGTCAGTATCAGGTTGTCCGGTGACTAAAATATAAATTGTGACTGTAACAAATATGGCTTTACAGAGTTATAATTATTGAAATCACTGTTTTAAAACATTTTCATTATCTCGCGTCCTAACCAAAGCGATCTTCGCGTATACACAATGCGATCATTTACTGGACGACTTTAATCGCGCGATTTGAGCCGACCGATGGCCTTTTTAAAAAATATGACAATCATATAGGCGGCGTTGATCGCGATAGATTTGGTTATCACTTAAATCTAGACTGTCCCTTTGTTGTCCTCTCCCAGAGAAGCTCTAATCCGAGACTCGTACCCCCCAGGGGGTGCCATTAGCGTGTAGTCGCGTTTGTTAAGTTTTTTGCTCTGGCTGGAGGCTGTACTCTCGAAGGATTCACAGGATTTGTCCGGTTAAGCAGACAACAACCTCCTGGGATAAACAAGATGCCATTAAAAAAAAAGATTAGCTTTGGTTAGTACGCGGGGTTTCGCTTCGCCACGCTCTCGTTTTCAACACAACACTTCAAAAACTTATAACCAACGATTGTTTGACTGATTTCTTTAACAATCATAATCAACCGTATCGCTTTTTAAGATATAGTAAACTATCAATAAAATAGACTAGCTTTAAACACGGTATCCCGGGCACCGTATAAATACCCCAACACATAAATGCTTAACAAAAAGTTACTATACAAAAGCCAAAAACTTTAATAATTACTTAACTTTATTAATTATGTTCTTCTTGTAGTGATATTGCTGTTTTTCAGGGCCGCCCAAGTTTTTTTTATAACATTGAAAAGTACCTATACCTTAATTTCGGTGTCTTTAAGTGTATATTGGCTAAACAGTCGTTTGATGTTGGTCTGGATGTTTGGACCACTAAGCACTATATGTCACTGATTTTAAAGTATATATTTTTTTGTAATTAAAACAATTACGGTTTTGTGCCTTTGTTATAGTACCCTCCATAAATCCTTACTATAATATTATAAAAGCGAAAGTATGTTTGTTTGTTTGTTACCTCTTCACGCTTTAATGGCTTAACCGATTTTGATGAATTTTGGTACAGAGATAGTTGGGAACCAGGTGACGGACATAGGCTATTATTTTTTTAAAAAGAGTGGGATATGAGGGAGAAAGAGGGAAGAAACGGGATAACTTAGCGTTGCTATTACAAATCAATAAGGCGCTACCGCATTTGACGCGAGCGAAGCCGCGGGCAAAAGCTAGTTAACTATAAAAACAGTTTATTTAGTGTCGAAAAGCCTTAACGACGAATATAAAATTTCTTTTCGTATATGTTTTGAATAGTTTTCTTTTATTTGAATATCAGGTTTCTATTTGTACGATTTGTAAGGATTTTTTCAAAGTTTCATTTATAGATAAAACAATTTTAAAAATTTCATAAATTTCCAATTTTTTTTACATCTTGACTACTAATAAAATAAGACTTGTATGATCATTCGATCAAATAGAAAAAAGTACAGATAGAAGCATAGGATAGTGCAAGTTATTTGTAGACCTGCCCTCAGAATAGACCATAAAGATATTAGCAACAATATCATTACAACAAGCCACAACATAGGCAAGATTAGACGTTACTTAAAGAATATCCTACTCGGCGTGTCTTCATTTGGGAACTCTATAAAGGGATGAGTCAGTTTATGTTCCAGCATCTCACTCTCACTCGGGAACTTATCCCCACAGATGTCACAAGCCACTTCACAACGCAATTCACTCCGCGACTTCTCTTTTTTCTTTTTCTCCTTCACATGCCACTCTTTCTTTTTCAAAGTCTCTTTTATCTTCTCCTGTTTAGAAGAAGATTGAGCTTCTTGCACCAACGGCTTTCCAGTCAACAAAAACTCTTTCATATTAACGTGTTTAGGCGATAATTTGTGTTGTTTTAGTCGATTTTCGGAACTGCACTGATATTCGCATATGAAACAGACATATTTCATATCGCCTGTGTGAATGTCTGAGTGCGCTTTTCTCTTTTCTTGAGTAGCGAAGCGAAAATCGCAGAATTTGCACGGAAACTTTCGGTCCTGCGAATGATAGCGCATATGGGAGACTAACGCGTTCATATCCTTACAGATTTTTCGACATTCTAAACACATGACTCCTTGTTCCACAGGCTCTGGTTCTTCTTCAGGTTTTTCCATGCTATGGTGTATGCGTCTATGGGACGTTAGACTTTTTTGACTGACGAAAACTCTTCGACAATCTGTACATTGGAATTGCATCTCAGCTTTCAAATCCGGACTATGCTTTTCAATTTGATGCATTGCCAGTTTATCTGCCTCATGGAACTGCTGACTACATTCTTCGCATTTCCAAGCTTTCACTAACTTTGAAAAGGCTTCTAGAACATCTAAAACGGATTGTCCTTCAACTTCCGGGTGAAAGGTCTTGGTGTGATTGCCGAAGTCTATGATTTTCGAGAAGGTTCTTTTGCATCTAGGACAGCTGTATGGTTCTTTGTGATCATCCATGACGTGGCACTTTAAATCTGACAGCTCCATGTAACTCTTTGGACACATGAAGCATTTCAGCTTTTGTTTACCTTTGACTACTTCCGAAATGACTTTGTACTCCATCAACTGGACTTTTTGATGGACTTGCAAATGTTTGAAGAGTTCTTTTCGTGTGTGATAGTCTGTTGGACAGAATTTACAAGGGAATCTCTTTCTATGTAATCTTTTTCGATGGAGGGCTAATTCTTCTTTATCTTTGAACTGTTTGTTGCAAGACATACAAGGAAAAGTTTTTATGTCAGAAAACAGATTGTGGGATCTCAGACAGGTTTCCATTCTACTCCGTCTTTGGAAAGATTGGCCACAAGTACATTCGTAACCTTCTTTCTTACCTTTTTCTTCTTTTTTAAGTGGCAAGCTCTCAAGTTCTGCTTTTAACTTTTTGTTTTTATTCTCTTTCTTAGTTATTTGGCTTCTAAGGTGTCCTTGAGCGCGTTTCTCAATGGCGTCGTGGACAGCTAAATGCCTTTTCAAATATGTCTTCTGTCTGTATGTTTTTGGACATTTTGGGCAGACGTGTAGGGTATCCCCTAAATCTTTTTTCTTCCCTTTCGCTTTGAGTAGACCATAAGCTTCTTGTTCAAGGGATAAAACATTACCTGTAATCGAATTTAATTGGAAAGACTCATCGTAATCCACATAGTTGTGTCTATTATCATAAGTTGTAGGTAGAATTTCTTCAGGGTTATCAAGTTTGGAGAATGCCATATTGGTCTGGGTCATTGGAAGTATTTCCATGATTAGAGTCTTAGTTGTTTTAGATTCTATAAGGCCGTCATGTGGGTTTGTTATTGTGGAAGTAGTGTTTATAACTTTGTTTGAAATTAATTGTGTTTCTGTTACTGCGATTTCGGATTCTTCTTTGATATTCATTTTATCGTGTTCTTCTTTTTGCTGGAAAATGAAATCAGCCTTTAAATACGTATACAAAAGTTTTTGAAGTCGACTATGATAGATTTTAGGAACAATAGAATTCTAAATTTGGGAAAGTCGCACCACAAAAGGGATGGTAACCGTCAGAAGTAGTATTATGTTTTTGCACAATTCATGGACCGTCCTAATCAGCTGATGCATGAATTTCAAATACCTAGAAGATATTTACGGCAACAGTTAAAACTACCTACTAGGACTAATAATAAAAATATATATGTACTTACAAGTAAAAAATGGAAAATTACAGGGCGTCAAAAAATTCGTCCGTATCGCAGTCAACAGGTAAAGTGCCCAGAAGGCTGGCAGCATTACCTCGTTGGATGGCAATGCTTATTTTTTGTGCAAAAAACAGGCCAGCCCTCTGGTCACGAGAAGAGTCGACCAACCGCTTGGCGATTTCTCGAAATACTACATGGGCACTCGGACCCCATGGCCCTAGTGTTTCAACCCCAAACGGCTCAAAAACATAATTACCAATCAAATTGTGATATTTGCGCCGTTTGAGGTTTTCAGCACCTGCAGCAGCAGCTCCAGCGCAACCCGCCGTGCTAGGAAGATGGGATGGTGCAAGGGTGTCGACACAAGTTGCATCCCACACCAAAGATCTACCCAACTTCTATGGCATTATGGTCATGCCATCTGGTCTCTTTCCATCGACGCGTACCAAGCCAGCTGGTTCTAGAACAGCTGGCACCCGGCGGTGGCAAGAGCACGACGGATGAGATCATTAATGCAAGCGTGCCGCGCAATACGGCCTGCACTCTTACTGCAGGAAAGGCCATGGTGTCCGAGGCAGTCGACTGCTTCCCCACATTGACAGCGATGCGGAGCCCCACAGGGAGCACCCAATCGCAAACACGTAGAGAGCCGGAAGGTTGTGTCACCCAACAAAGTATCTATGTTAGGTGACGGTAACGCCTGTAGCCAGAGGCCCGATTCCCACTCACCCACAGCCAGCAAGCGGGCACGCTCAGCAGAATTGGTGGACGTATTAATAAGATTATTCTGTAATTACCTACTAGGTATTTAAATGAAATTTTTACCTCATCATCATAATTCTCGCTCTTGATATTCATATCATCCTGCAGACATGCTTCCACCTGATTCAAAGCATCCGCATCATTGCTATCCATACTGCCAACATCATCAAAATTCGGATAATCATATGTCACCAGAGATTCATCTCCCAACACCTTTTCTTCCTTAACTTCAGACTTTTCATCACAATCCATTTCAAATTTAGGTACTGTTGCATAATGGACTAAGTTTTCTTTAGATTCCTGTTCAAAATCTTCTATTATCGACATGGAATCTTCATTTTGAGAGTCTGGACCTTCTTTTTCTATACTTATTGATATTTCCTGTTTTACATCTAATTGTACATGAGTGAAAGTGTCATCTATATGTTCCTCTGTGCCTGTGTCATCTATGTGTTCAGCCTTGATATCAAGTGGCATATCTTCTGTGATTCCATGGTCAATGTCGTCTTCTTCTTTTATGATTGTGTCTGTTTGTAGATCTGCAATCTCAGATTCTGTAGGGAAGCCGGTTGATTCCATTTTTGATTGCTGAAACAATAGTTTACAATGTTATATTGTTCTAATTATTGCAGTAATCTGAAGTATCAGCATGAGCAGGGCAAAATATTTCAGTGCAACTGCTGAGCCGGGGTTTTGGATTTGAATCCAAAACTTTGTTTTTCCTATTAATATGTTAATATGTCTGTGTGTTTCTCAGAAGCAGGTGTTTGGATTTTTGTCTAGTTAACAAAAGTCTTTTTTCGTTTTACAAGGAATTTTAAATGTTCTTATCTTCTTCATGTGAATCCAGCTTTTTGGGGAGAGGCGGGGGGGGGGCTTCTGCACTTAGTCCTTACAGTGGACCATTGTGCGTAATTTTATCTTTAAAATGCTATGCAATTAGGTGACAATACAGTTATGACAACTGTAATTTATCATCGCTTCACATCAAGTCAGTTGTAGCCTAATGCAAGCCTATTTAGTACAAAAAATAAAACTCTTTTGGGTACATAATTACCACTGCTGAGACAGGCAGACACTATGTGGTATTATGTCCACTTTGGAAGCAGTGGTTATGAATTCTTTAGTACATACCTCATATATTTGATGACAAAACATATTATTTCTTTCTTTATAACACGTCTGATATCTGACTTGCAATAAACTCATCGATTCTAGGGCAGATTTCTGTGCAGTGTTTACACAAGGTCCATAATGATCTGTTCTGTATTTTTGTACTTTCATACGTCGCTTAAACAACCTCCTTTCTTTTTCCTCAGGGGATTCATTGGCTATTTTCAGTAACCGTTTGAGTTTAGCTTTTGCTAGCCGTCTTTTTCTTTGAGTTGATGTTTCTTTAGGCATTTCTCTTGTTGCCAGTATCTAGACTATGGTTAAGGTTTTATTTCACCATTTATAGGAAATTTTAAATGTGTTTTGATTGTTAAAGCTATACTTTTATTTGTGCTATATTCCTAGTACTATTTTTTAACAATTTATTCTTAAGCCACCACTGTCAGCTTCATAAAAAATTACAATAAAATAAAAAATGTTTACAAACATTGATTTTTAAATTTCTCAGTACCTAGTTGATACTTCACATAAAAATAGTAAAAAAAATATGTTGCCAAGTTACTCAAAAGAATTGATTGTACTGGATTTATCAATTTTCATTAATCATGTTAATCATATGGATATAGAGTTTTCTAATAGTGTTACATACGGCATGAACAGTAAGCTGTAAATGGTAATAAAATCAAATATGACCTTCAAGGCCGTACTTACTTATTATAAATATATTGCATACATTCAGTTTCCCTTATCACAGGTATCCATTATGCTTCAATCAATTTATATTATCAGAATATAGATCCTTACAGAATGTATTGTTTTCATTTCATTTGGTATGGGCATGACCGGAACATTGCTTCATTATCATCAGTCACCGATTATTAAACGTAATTTTAATACAGGAATCACTAATTAGCTAACACTGCTGATTATTCTGAAATTACTTACTTACTTTAAACGAAAGTCGCACAAGCTGTTTGTAGGTATTTCAACTTTAACAAAAGTACTAAGAGGTCTCAACCTTCATTTTTAACACTGATAAATAACTAATTTCAAATTATAGTGCATAATAATAAAATCTAAACATTCCTACATACTTTGCACTATAATTTTGACAGACAGTAATGTTTCCCATTTTTTATCTATGTTTTATTTTATTAGTTTAAATCGACTAATCGCATTCATGATTTTATTTTTGAATAGTTTTATTCGAAACTAACTGTGCCCAACGGTTTCACCCGCCTGCTCAGCTCCTCAGTGTCGTTGCATGGTGTTATATTTTCGTGAAAGCAGGCCCATGCCAAATTTCAAGTCAATTCAGTCAAGGAATCCAGTTCTTCCATACTACTTGCCACCCTGTTTCACTCCCTTAGGGCTTGAATTTCGCAAAAATCCGTTTTAGTTAGCATCTACGTCTTAAAAGGACCCTACATGCAAAATTTGTGACTCCTGTCTCCTAATATGAGTAGTTTCTGAGATTTTGTGATAAGAGAATCAGTGATTTTTACTTTTATATATTTAGGATAAAACGATAAAAGTGAAAAATGCTTGTAAAACTATTAGTTTTAACTTAGAATTAACATGTTGTAAGGGTTTTAAAGTTAAATGTGCAATAATCGACTAATAACATTATTTAGTTGTATTTTTAACTTCAAACATGGCGTCAGAAAGCAAAAATGAACGGGTCTTTTCATAATTCAGCATACGTATTTCTATTTATTTCACAGAACGCATCTTTATTTGATTTGGTGGTAAATTCTGAATTTTGTAGTAACCATCCATAAATTTAAAAGAAAATGTGTGGAATAAACTGTTTTCTTGCCAGGAGTTGCTGTAATGGTGATCTAAGAACATGGCAAATACCTTGGACTTGAAGCTGGTGGTGAAACATCTCTCAAATGGAACGCTCGGTGAAAACTTGTGCATAAATTGTTTGAAGCCGCTTCAGGAACAGTATGAGAATATTTTTACGAAAGTTTGTAAAAATGACAAGGAGTATTGCATAGCGGACGTGCTCCGAATTATGTGTGATGTTGAGGTAAGTCTTGCCTGAATAAAGTAACTCATAAAAGTGCATTGGAAGGTTAGTTATTAGCCACTGCTGACTGCAGTTTTCAAGCCATTTTAACCTTAGAAGATGCCCAATTGTTGATATTACGAAACACAACATTTTCTTTTTCCAGAAAATTTGAACTAAATAATACAAAAACCTTTGATAAACCTAAAAAAAAACATTTCAGTTCTCAGAAAACGATATCTACAATGTTTGCGTCAATTGCTTCATGATGGCATCCATGGCTTATAAGTTCTATTTACTATCTAAACGGAGCCATGTAATCATCAACTTTTATACCAATGAACTCCACGCCAACTTGGACCAAATACAGTTACCAGAGGAAACAATGAACAATACATTATGTATATCTCTCCCTGAAATAATAATGGAGACACCGATTTACGACTTTAATTTACATGCCATAGGCAAAGAATTAAAGATTGAAAGAGAGGAGCATGTTAAAACTATAAAGGAAGTAGTAGAAAAAGAAGAAGATGAAAAAGTAGTGGTTATCATACAAGATAATGGCAAACCTTCGTTTTACCGTGTAAAACCAGATGGAGTACTAACTGCTCTTGCAGATTATGAGGCAAAGAAGTATACAAAAAAGTTCAATGCATCAATGGTACAGCCAAAAGTGGAGCGGCCTAAAAGAGGGAGGAAGAGAGGTCCAATGTCATTGAAGCTATGCACTCGGTGTCCGGTCAAATATAGATTTATTGCTAAACTGAAGGAGCATATGAGATTGGAGCATAATGTTGTCCTATATGTTTGTGAGGTATGTTTAATTGGTTTTAGTTATATTTGTAGGTGTAAGAAAAAGAATACAAATCAAAATCAAAAGTCATTTATTCAAATTAGGCTGATAATCAGCACTTTTTGAACGTCACATTACAAGAGACAGCCCCACAAAAACGCCCTGCCCTACAGAAATCATGATAACTTTTCTTTGGATTACAACAATGATATTGTAGGTAGTAAGACAAATAAAATAACAGAACTATTTGATGATAATACAATGTTGTATATAATGTATAACATGATGATAGCATTGATTGCTGAAAATATAAGTACATTATAATATACTCAATTTATACATATAAAATAACAATACCAGCCTATAACTGGACAACATCCTCTTTTCATTTAGAGAAGGCACAAGCATTGATCACCATGCTTGCTCAAGACGGGTTAGTGATTTCAGATTTATAAAGTTTTACAAAATGAACCATTAAAAACCTTCTGATGTTGCATGCAACACTATAGGGGTGAAGGAAGAGAGAGTATTAGGTCAGGATTATACTCCAAGCATCCTCTGTTTACAGGTGTGTAAAGCACTAACAGAAGATGAGCAAGAGTACCACAGCCACCTCAGGACTCACACCAACATACACCAGTGTGCCATCTGCAACATGGTGTTCAAGAAGAGGTCCACCATCATTAAGCACCTCAAGCGGCATGAGAGGATGAAGAATATTGCCTATGTGAGTTTGTATAAGTCCACAATTTTTATTTGCACCTATAGCTTGCCTCTCTGTACTACCCAAAGGTTGGACGTTAGAGATCGCCAATACCCTGCTGGGGTTGTGGGTTTTTCGAAAGAGGTACCGAGGCCCCAGAATATAAAGGGCAAAAGAAGAAACGTGGGCGGGTTTTAATCAGTAAAAGTCTGACACTCCCCCCCCCCCGCTCCGCCTAGACCGGGAGAACTTATTTGTTGATTTTCCATCCGCAAAATAGAGAAGAGAACGCCAATATGTAATGTATACTAAGTTAATTGAAAAAGAAATTACTTGATCCAAAAAGTACTAGCGAGTATTTGGACGCGGTGTGGTATTGTCTCATCCAAACCGAAACAATACGAATAACGTTATTTTCGTTTCTAATGCATGGTGACTACTGACTAAGTTATTTCTCTCCAGCCCTTGCTATTTCCACGTCGAACTGTTGTTCCATGTGACTGCCTTTCCTCAGCCTTTTCTCAGGCCATATAAATAAAGTAATAAAAATGTCGCGACTTAAGAATTCAGTTATGTAGTCGTAAGAGTTTCGTAAGTGAGGTACACACAGTAACTTATTTTATCACTCGATAGTATCAGCATATCAGCTGGTACTTACCTCGAGATGTTTTCCTTCCCTACATTCTATTTTTTTATTAGGTTGTGGTTTCGTTGCCTAGGTTAGTCCACGAAAGGGTGGGACCCATCCAGAGGAGCCTGCCAGGGCTTCCGCCTGCCGGGGTTGCGGGTTGTTCGAAAGAGATACCGCGGCCCCGGAACGTAAAAGGCAATAGAAGGAACATGGGTGGGTTTTAGTCAGTATAAGTCTGACAATCCCCCCCGCTCCTCCGAGAGCGGGGAAAGTTATGTGATCATTTCCCACCCCAAAAAAAATGGGTGGGACTCACTTACATACCGAGTTTCCTCCGTGCCTCGCACGTTAAGCTGTTGGTTGTTGTAATAGGGAGTCTTACCAACGGGTATCGTATTGCATAGAACTGGGTTGTGGACAACAGATCGCCAGTCGCTCCATGTAAAATACTGGTTTTCAGCTACATAGTTAGGAAAAGCACTTTGTGTAATAATATTTCATTGAATATAGTGAAGAAAGGTACGATATTCTTTCCTGAAACTAAACCCATGCCCCCTACATTCACAGTCCGACAACGCTCATATTTGTGAGCAATGTGGCAAGATCCTTGAAGACGAGGAATCCCTCCGCCTGCACTACGACAGCAAGCATTACAAGAAGTACACCTGCTACTACTGCGGACGGATGTACAAGGGAGAGATGAGCTTCGAGATGCATATCAAAAAACATGAAGATAATATGGAGACAGGGAAATATAGGTACCTATAACGTTGTTATTACTGTACTAACTATGGGACGTTAGTTTTGTGGTTGTACAGTTACCCTTAACTACGTGACGTAAGGTCGCAATACTGTAATGGTACGACGGTACATGCGGATATATGACAAGTTAAAGGGACCTATTAAGACCTACAAGCCTAACAGCCCTACGACTCTAAGCCTTATAGGCCCTACAGCCCTAACCTATCATATACCTAGTTTGTGATAAATAAATATATAAATAAGTTCAGGATGTCTGCACCATGCGACCTAAGGTAACAGACGGACAGTAGGTAGGATGTCCAGGTTCGGGAAGGGTACACTCACTGCCAGTCCCGCAGACTCACGAGACTGATCTGAGATGGCTAAAGGTGTCTTGGCCACAGTGAGGGGTAATGAGACAAGAATATAAAATTCAAATCTGATTTATTTACAATAAGTTACAGCTTATATACTACTTTTTCTTTACACACACTGTTACATAAAATCGTTGTGTCCTATACGTGTAAGATGCAACTTAATCATAAATTTAACTGGGCCGCGCGTCTGTCGGGCCGAATGCTGAGTCAATGACCAAAGGTAACATTGAACAGTGGTAGAAAGCACGACTGCTAAGCAAATGGATATGGGATTTTTCTATTAGGACTCCAGTTTGAAAGACGGCGGTATGATAACAGTGTCTTCTTGGAAAGCACGTATATCAGCTGTTGAACCTGCTGGTTGGCGCTCTCTCCGCTCTAATTACCATTTCTTCGGCCTATGAAAGAGAGGGTGCTTCTGTGTCTAATCTTGGCTATTGTCTGTTGAGATTGAAAGAATAACGTTACAAAACCACGTTGTTATAAAATTTTCAGACAAAATGTCTACAAGAAGAACGATGGCACTCCAACTGAGAAGCCAAAGCCTGTAATCAAGCGATGTATGTGTTCTACATGCGGCCGCCATTTTGTGGACGAGCGCGCTCTGCTGTGGCATCAACGGCTGCATAACAACGAAAGGCCCTATAGTTGTAATGTGAGTTACTTTATTATTTACTAGCTGGCGCCCGCGGCTTCGCCTGCGTGATATTGAAAAAAAGTATCCTATGTGTTATTCCAGACCATAATCTACCTTTGTGCCAAATTTCATCAAGATCCGTTCAGCCGTTTTGGCGTGAAAGAGTAAAAAACATCCATACATCCTCATAAACATTCGCATTTGATTGGCAGAACTAGTCAGATGCTATTGAGGTAATTGCAGATTAATGTTAGACATCAGGCTTCTCCCGAGCGGCACAATAACCACCTTTCCTCCGCCTCCTGCATCCAGTCACGCTTTTATTTTAACATATGGCGCTCGAACCATATAACTAGTAGTGCGTGTGGTAAAGAACGCGCCCATATTCTACCCGAGAACCGCCCTTAGTCACCGGTGACATTCGGAGTATTGTATATTTTGTCATTAATTGTCCCCAGGAGTGCGGGCGCTGCTTCGTGTCGTTGAACCGTCGCAACCAGCACGCTCTGTGCGCGCACACGGCGCCCACGCGGCGCTGCCCGCTGTGTCCCGCGCTGTTCCATCTGCGCTCTATGGTCAACACGCACGTCAAGAAGGTATAGCCGTACTTTTAATATAGCTGTAGATACTATATTTTTTGTCGCCTGGCCCTAATCGTAAAAACAATTTCAAAATTTACCAATAGGACTTTTTTAATGTCAGTCACACGAAAAGATATAATTTTAGGTCTATGTCGCCAGTGAGTAAGTAAGTTAGTACTGGGTATGAGGTCCTGGCCTATCCTAGGTCTGGTAACCAGCCCCCTTATTCACAAACGATTTTGATTCTAGAAGTCTATATCTATCTCGCTCGCTTTCAAAAAGCTTTTCAAAAACGGGGCAAGTGCGAGTTGGTCTCGCGCACCGAGGGTTCCGTACAAACTTACGACATAAATGGCCATATCTTTAGACTGCGGACTTAGAGGGACACAGCTTCAAGGGACTACAGACGTGAGAATATGGTTTTTATTTCAACTCGATACCTCCACGTGTTCTTGAGATAAAGGGTCTTGATAGACAGACGGACAACAGAGTGGTCCTATAAGGGTACCGTTTCTTGCTTCGTATGTCTGGCTTTGATAGCCAGACATACGAAGCAAAAAACGGTACGACGATACGACTTCTCGAATCGAAGAGTTTGTGAATAAGGGGGCAGATCCGGCAATATCACCATGCCCAGTTATTTCGTCCATCTGAGTTTATCTGTCGTGGGCGCATTGTTTTCAACCATCATGTTCAGTGAGCATCTTTACAACACAAACAACAATCATCTTGGTTGTAGTTGGGAGAAACCAGTAAGAAAAAATTACGGACGCGGCGTAGAACAATACTGGAGTATCCGTTACTAAAATGTTTGTCAGTGGCCGACTGTAGTTAGCACCAGTCCACCACCAACTTATGGATGCCGTGGTCTTCGTCTATTTTTACGCTCTTTGGACGATATGTTGACATAATGTACTCTTTTCTCGCAATTTCAGGTGCACTTGAAACAACATAAGCGTCGCAACCGCATCAGTAAGCATCAGAACGTGTTCTGGCGAACGGAGACAGTGCCAGTACAGGAGCTCAGTGTCGAGATACAGAATGATATACTGGAGCTGCAAGCTGCTAATAAGGACCAGGATTGGGTAAGACATGACACAGTACTGTAGTGTATGGAGAAATATTCGTAATTGAAAGTGTATAAAATACTTTTATATTATATTTTAGTTCATAATTTCAGCAATACATACATGCACACACTTCTTACGCCATCCCATTCTTTTTTTTATTAATTCTCAATATTTTTTTTTCTTTGATTACCCTCATACCTTAAGTTCCCCCATAGGAACTTAACGACTAGGTTGAAGGGTTGCTTAAAAAGCCTTCACAGTTCACCCTACGATATAACAGTCCGTCTTACCAATCTAAATTCTCATCATATTTCTCTTGGCCAAGCAGGTATTTGGTAAAACTCAAACACAACAAAGTTTTTCTTTTTAAATGCCTCACACTATGATTTTCTCGTTTACAAACATTTAAACTCACTTACACTAACAGCTATACCCAAAACTGTAGGTCATACAAATATTTGTGGTGGGGATCGAACCCGCGACACTTAGGTAGTGCAGCAGTCAAACGTTTAGCCACTGCACCAACCGTTACCGCTGAACTTAAACACAACATCATCGTTTGTTCTATTTGGTCGGCGCAACAGATTTTCTTCTTCCATTCTAGCGTGTTATACGTCACGGCACCATTTATTCCTTTCTCCTTCATATCAAACCCAACAGCCGAAACTCAAACAACAGAAACTTCAAAATAACGTGCGAAAAATGCGAATATTTTCACTTAAAACTTGTCAGCATTTGTCAGTCTCGGGATGAGCCGAACTTACGACGCACCTAGCTCCTAGCTATAGAGAAAGAGAAAATACAATAACCTCTAAAACTACTAAAAGTAAAAATTTGGCATTAGGGTTAGGCCCAGCCTGCCGAGGTTGCGGGTTGTAGGAAAGAGATACCGGGGCCCCTGGCCCCTGATGTGGTGTCCCTGGCAAGCCCCTCTGCTTTGCTGACATCTCGTTGAGTCGCGCGTGGAACACTAACGCGCCGTCGACACGGCCTGTCGTCAATAGACGGACGGACGGTGAGCTACCCCTTTCTCACCGACAACGGGCCCGCATCTGCGGTGGCCGGGAGTCGTCTCGCGGCGCCTGGCGCCCGGGGCGTCTGGGTTGGCTTGAGGTTCTCTCCCACAAACGCCCGGCACCTCCTTCGCTAGCATGACTGCTTCGTAGAAGGAGGTGACTGCTTCCCATTCCCTCTCGCTCCGGACCATGGACTGAACCAGGGCCGGACGCGAAAGATCGCCGCCGCAAATTGCCTCTACGAGGGCACGGCGGAGCTCCGTCCAAGCTGGGCAAACCGCCACTACATTAAATTAAAGGGTTACGCCCTTTTTTTGTTACAGACATCATCTCTGTACGAACTATTTTTTTTTATTGCATCACCACTCTTTCTTTCATATGATCTTTGTAATTACAGACATACGTTGAAGATACACCTGTTAAGATGGATGGCATGTGACGAAAGCGTAACAGGAAGCTCGAACAACCACGAATTGTAGAGAAGCTGAGACGACCACCTTAGATGTAAACACTAGTCTTCACTTGTTTCCGCATTGGCCTGCCCTATGCTTCAAGTGTCCGGCAATCGGTTATAGACCTTATAGTGGTGGTCTTTAGTCTCAAATTATACCTGTAACTTACCATATTACCTGGCATTACGTGATATGAAAAATAAATTTTTATTTGTGGTGCAAACCGTTTTACTAGTGATGAATTACAGACAATCTATGTACTTTTGTGATATTCCGTAGGTAGAAGACTGAATACTGACAATCTATTTAATAGTTGTACTGCAATTATTTCTGTCTGAGACTTCACTTGTTAGAACGTTTGTTTTCCATTTTTCTCCATATGCAAGTATCTCCATATCCATGTAATGTTTGACTTTTTCTTACAGATTGTAATTTGTAAATACTGTGTTTTTCCCTAATCACCCTAAGTTTTTTGTATGCCTTGATAGAAATAAAAATAAATTATAATAAAACTGCTTTTAACTGAGATATTGTTATTAGTGTTCTGTGCAATGTATTTGCCAAAGAAAATAACTAAAATTAAATGCTTATACCCTGGCCAAACGCTAAATATCGCCATACATAATGGCAACGCCGCCGTCTCTTGGGTACATTACCAGCTGAAAGTGTTGAGGAAGATTTTTGATGTTCTTGTATAGTTTATTATTCATTTAAAATAATTTATTTTAGTGTATTCAATCGTCACTATACATAGGTTTTGCCCCTTTTAATAACTATATAACCATATATTTGTATTATATTTGCCTACCTACTAGAATATTTGCAGGGGTGAGCCTATTAGCATCCCACAATCTATCACAAATCCTGGGGCTGTTATTGATAAATTCCTGATAGAAACCTCGATAACACTTCGCCCGATTCAGAATCGAACCCAGGCTCTAATCCTCAGTAGCTAGTACTTTTGACCAGAGGCAGTTAGTGTTTATGAATGTCTCAAATTGAGAATTTATTAAAGGATTATTAAAGAAAACCACATTAAACCCTTTTTTATTATATACATTTATTGTTTTTTTTTTTTTCAATTTTAAATTATTGTTTACTTTCATATATAATAATCAATTGCCTTTCGAATATATACAACTTACAATAATCCTGAAGGTCCTTATGAACAACTACATTGAGTCTTATTATCTAGGTGGAATCATTTCGTTTTATAAACTAGTTGAACGCCGCAACGTGAAAAATGCAATTTTCACACACAAACGTACCGAATTGGTTAATTGGGCAAAATAAATGTGAAAAGAAAAACTGCAAATGAGTTTTTACCCTGGATTTGAAGCAGAAGAAAGTATGCTGCTTTTTATTTGTAGTGATACTTAGTGAATTATTAGTAAAGTACAACTCGACAACATTAATATGATCAGTGTAATTTTAGGCTTGCGTTTTTAGTAGTAGATTGGTTTAGCATGAGGTCAAAATAAATTAGCGAAACACCGCCATCGATACAAAGCGTTGCAGATTTGCCCTTATGTTGTATCGAGAAAACTACAAAAAATATTTTAATGTATTAAAGGGGAATGCCCATTCGAGGCCCACAGTGGACAACAGACTAGAGAAAAAATAATTTATGCATAAATTTTAGCTTATTAAAATATGTTTTTACTTTCTTCCATTTATGCGCCACTACAATCCACAACAATTCTTTTAAAAAAGTAAGTTTACTGATAAAATAAACTGTATTTTCCTATTTAACGCTAGCAAATATTGTAAGCAGCAAAAAATATTTTGAGTATTACGACTAATGAATCGATTCGAATTGATTTATGAAAAAATACTATAACCCCAATATCATACCCACGAGACTTTACAGGTATTGTAATTACTTGCTTTAATAAAACCAACTTAAGGAAATATAAAAAACCAGTTTGTACCCTTAAAAAAAAGAGAATGAGAATAATAAATCAATAATCGGTTTAGAAAAAAATAATCGATTAAATGTTTTTTTTTCGTGGTAGTGACAACACTGAACTGAATTTGATTCTGACACTGACAGTTTGCTTGTTGCTTCTGCCAAATGTGGATGTTTTGATTTGTGAACAAAATAGCAACCTACCAAGTGAATTACTTAATGCGAACTGCTATCTTTTCTCTTAACTATATTTTGATGAAAATATATTAGGATCATCCCTCCTATTATAATTTAATTACCAAGTATTGAGAAAGAGAAGTTTTCTTATTATCTCACACTCAAAGACATTATTATATGGAAAATAAACCCCAAAATGTTATTTGTTTTTAATATTTCTAAAATAGTGGCGTCAATTTGAATATATTTTTTAGATATCTAATACAGTTAAGATTTTAAAACAATTAACTTTTATTGTAATATTTGATGTCCACCTTGGGCCTAGGACACCATGGAGCGTGGGCATTCCCCTTTAATATATTTCTTCTTCTCTGTATGAAAAGAGGCATTTGGACATTATATGAGGCATTATATTATATTTTATCATTGCGTCATATTCTTACATGACTATTATAGGTACTCTAATTCTTACGAGCGTTATTAGTTTTTTTTTTTACTGGAAATTGTAGTCAAATACCACTTTTATGATTGCTAGTTACTATTTAATCAACCACCCAAAAGATGAAGATGTAAAATCACACAATATTTCACAGATGTGCGAGTCCTGTGTTGCCATTAAAGTTGTCGAGTTATAACAAAAAGCGTTTACAAAAATCAATTGAAATAATAAAAAAAGACAAATAATATTTGATCAAGTTATTTCTTCCACTTTGTACTAACACTGACCGTTTGCAAGAAAAAATGATTTAAAATGGGGTCAATTAAGTACTTGCCTTTAAATTTTGCAAAATTATTTGTTATTCTTTGGGGTTATTAAATTTGTATTATGGTAAATGATAGTGTGAGGGTTGACAGGAGAGTATGAAAGAAAAAAAACGTGTTGAGCCGACCCCAACTAACGTGACAAGGACAGCAAGATGATGAGGGTACTGGTGGGCTTCTTAGGAACTTAAGCATTCTGTTTTAAGAGTTTACTTAGCAAACGCCATGAGAATTAATTATTAAACAATTTTGTACGATACGACACATAAAAAATACATTTCTAGGGCATAGTAACAGCAATTTTCTATAAATTCATTCACTTAGCACATTTTTGAAAGATTTTTTTGATGTGTCGAATCATGCAAAATTATAACAAATGGAATTTTGCGAATTAGCTATTTTGCGAATTAGCAAATGATGGAAATGCGGGTTTATGCAAACATTCTACATGGGAAAATAAACCAATGATTTCAATTCATTGATTTAACATTCGGCCAATAAGACATAGCTACAATATTTTATTTAAATCTACTCTCCATTATAAAATCAGGAGATAAGTCTAGTATAAAAATGGCGTAAAAAGCACCAAAAACACATTTACCATAGAAATATTCCAGTATTAGAAACACCGAATTTGTTCTTAATAATATTAGGCACGGGACCATATTTTGCGTCAATGCTGTTAACATGACTGGCATGCTAAGAAATAAGAAAAATACGCTATACAAGTTTCTCTAGCTAACACCAAGGAGTAGTAAGTAAATGGAGTACTAATGTGTGGATGAACATCGCCGTGACGGTTGTCTCACGTTGTACCACGCTGTATGAAGCGCCGAACGAATGTATGACTCCGTTTCGTCCCTCAGAGTTCGGATCTACGAAGAAATATACGTCTTAGCATTCCTCTTGCTTACTATTCTGTGGCGGTAAAGCTTCGGCAGTCATGTTATGAGCAATGATCGCGTCGTGAATGTATATTTGATTATATTCCTTGCAAACGGTCTGACACTCCTACCCTATCGTTCGACAGACGCTGACTTACATGACGCCGTCCCGCCTGTTCGCCATCTGCAAATAAACAACACCCGAATATCTCATACAATACGCGGACCTCCAAGACGTATCACTTTTATCTCTAAAACATTTTTTTTACTTTTTTTTTTACTTTACTCTAATGATATTTGATAACTTACGCAGCCACGATGCGTTGTCCCCGTATCACATCTATGGAGCAATACAAAATTATGTGAGAATCGTGTTTTTTTTTTATTTATGTGATTATAGAATTCACCTTATACGAATAGACTTGCCATGTGTAATTGTGGCTCTAAGATTAATATTTACATGATTAATTAAATTCGTCATTATTGTGAATCAAATTGCCAAATACCTAAGAGGCTTTGAAAAATAGACACGTAAATATTGATTGCGTTTATTTACAGTTTCAAATGGTACATGCAGAAACACCTGTACAATTTCTAAATATCTGTAGGTACTAAACATCTAATATGTAGGATTCGAACCCACAACCAGTAGCATAAAAACACATTGCTACTGCGCCAATCGAGGCCTTAAAACCACGACACCAAGTTTGTGGCAAGTTGTGAAAATGCTTATTGAATATTATGGATTAAATACAAGACAATGAACACTAGTTTCTTAAAATAAATGCTCTATTATCTACTCAACTAAAAATGATTAAGGGTTATTTATAGTTAACGTCACTGAAAACTTACGTCAATCTAATTTCGAGGTTACTCGACCAAATGCCGCCCGAAACAGCTGGGAGCCCCCCATGAATGTTGTTATATTTGTCAATAAGTAGTAAATCTATATATTTCCCCTAAAACTTGTTAACCCCATATACTGGCATATCTGGAGAATCTATACCTAAACAGATATGTAAAGTATCTAATTAGTTTCTTTGTTCTTAATTCGCAATCGTTTATATTTGATACGAAGTTACTATTGAGTTACTAGCCAATGGATTCTGAGCTTAACCGACTTATCAGGCTCAAAATGAGGGCATAAAAAACGCGAAATTTCTATGAAAGTCGGTAGCTCGAATCAAATAAAAATCTTAGCACTCCATTGCCTAACTACTCAGTTATCTAGTCTATATCTAATTCCTTAAAATTGTTATAGTACACACACAATGAGACAATTGTGTTATGGACCAATGCAAAAGAGAGCCGATAACATAACCATCAAGCTAATCGAATGTGGATGTACTCTAACTACTAAACATTCGCCTAACCCTTCAGGGTGTATCTGGCGTAATCTAGGCGTATTGCTACGTGTATAATTGTCAAACAACTCACCATAACGAAACCATCAGTCCTTACAGCGACAGGGCAACACCAAACACAAATCGCACCATTAAAATTGCAACATGTTCATAACTTATCATATCACGAGTTTCTTACACACTAGTAATCACATGGTTCAGTTCCTCACTTAATATTTAGTTCACTGTTCTTACACTCGCTTGGATCTGAGGTGCTTGACGTGGCTGGTTCCGTATATGAACCGAGTACGCCATTCTTCGTACTGCTACGTACATGCTATAGTGTTTGACGTAGACGGAGGATGTTCAGGCTTGTCTGCGGCAGGTTTTGGCTCTGCGGCCCCGTGTGGTAGGATACCATTCTGTAGATTGACTTCGTACATGTTGGACGAGTTTGAGTCCTCGTTGTATGATAGGACGCTGACTTCGTCCGTCTGTGGATTAATGGGTTCAGTGAATGGACAGGCTTCCTGTGGAAAGGATTTTTTTGTCAGTCATCTTAGTTTGACAAACATTTTTAGCGCTATGCGAAATGTTGTGGATGTCATGAACTAAGCAGATACGTCTGAGAAGTGTGCTTTTGACTGAATATCTAAGCAACGCTTTGTGACATAAAATATCCCTCTACCAAAGCTACAAAGCTCTTACAAGAAAATAGCTGTTTTTATCAGCTTAATGTGTTATTAACCTTTTCACCGGCACATACTTGAATATCACTTATATTATAACTTCTATTAAAGTCCGTGGCGGTGAAAAATTAATATTCACGACGATACTTTCCGAAGTATTAAGCTGCCACCTGTTACTAAAGCTTCGTATTTATTTGGTAGTAAAGGTGTGCAACTTGTTGCTGCAACAAGTTTTTGTAAAAAAGTATTTAGGTATTGTAGCGGGGGACAAAGTTTTCAATGAAACCCTGTCCCCTATGGCATCTTTGATACATTATTATTACATATTTAACTATGGGCGCGCTTCATTATATGACGAGAAGCCAAGCTATGTCAAACCCAAATAAATTAGGATAAGTGCAGGAAGAATGATGAGGTGTACACATACACTGCTCTCGGAGAGTCGCTTAGTCTTCTTGGTGGGCGCCGGCATGACGGGCGCCAGCTCCAGCGGCTTGCGCTTGGTGCCCGACGTGGTGCGCTCGCGCTTCAGCAGCGAGCCCGCCAGGTACACGGGCAGCTGGCGGCGACGCACGTGCCGCGCCTGGAATAGAACCACAACGAAATCACGGTGATCATCGGTTTTCTATGAAATCTGAGCGAAATACTACTAACTACTATTACTACGTATTTAACTTAATACTGCGGCAACAAGCATTCATGACGCTGCTAGACGGAAATAAGAACTACTTCAGTAATGTTGAAATCTGCTACAAGATAGACATGCAACTTTTCCAATATCTCTGATATTTTTCCAAATTATGGCTTAGTAGTACAATCTTTTGTGATATAATTCTAGATATGTTTCAATTATGTCGGCTTTGCGCCCATTTTGAACAACTCTTGTAACAAATGTTGAGTGGCTAAGGAATTGTTTCTGTCAAAAACAAAGGTTTTCCCGTGACTGACGCTGAGCACACCCCATTGGGTCCCATGCCAGCATCAGGTTCAGTCACCACTCCATCACCGTGAGCCATCTTGTTTTTATGGATCATGTTTGTTTATAATTATTATAGCTACTGGTGGTCAAATTAAACTACAACCCATAATTACCAGTCATTTACCCAAAAATAACTTACAAATTTTGATTTAGCAAAACGATTGGCCAATATTTACCCGAAATAGAAATATATTGAACCATTAGGTATTGTATTGTATCTATGTCTAAGGCGCGTATTTTGCGTAGGGTAAAAGCGACCACAATATAACCTAAGTCAGTCGTCAGGTATGTTTAACTTTTAGTTTTAGATTTTCTGACACATACTCTTACGTTCAGAAGATTTATAAAAAAATGAATAATGTATAACTGATTGATGATCATAAAACATTTGTAATGAGTAGCATGTGCCAAATGAATGTTTGTAAAGCACGTGTTTATGAAATAAAACATTTGTGGAATATGTTGTTTGTGAAATGAATAGTATATGAAAAGTTGGTTGAATACTAAAAAAATGTTAAAGAAGTAAACGAAAAGATGTAACATTAGTTACCTCTATCGTCATTCCTTCCCTCAATATATGGGAATTCGTCGCCTGATAGTTGACGGACTCCGTGAAGGTCCTGATATCACACGTCAGATCTACATTCAGGTCCCTGGTCTTCTCGAATACCAGCCCGATGAACCACATCGAACAGAAGTTCGGTATCACTTCGCCCTGAAATTGTGTAAATTTTATAATTATTTAGAATATAATGTAAATAAACATATGATGGGCAACAATACCATATAGTCGTTTGGTGTATGTCTGCGTGACCACATTTTTTCTGAAACTATGTAACGGATTTTGATGAGGTTTTCAAAATCATTTATTCAGTAAAGTTTCTATGGATTACATATATGATATTATTATATATTTTTTTCAAATAAAATAATTAACCACCCATACAAGTTTTTTTTTAGTCTGCTGTTTCCTACAGCATAAGTCCATTACCAATTAAGAATTTTAATTTAGGGTAACTCATAGTTACCCTACATTAACCCATTCACTGCTACTTATATTTTTAAAACATCACCTTGGTGCCACTTAATATTTTTAATGATTACAATAGAAAATACGTAATTAAATGTGTTTATTAATTTAAAAAAAAACCCTAAGTAAAAAAACCCACCCAAAAATGGTAAACGCAACAAATGCGTTGGTGGCACTGGTAAAAGAATTTAAATCGGAAGTGCCATTCAACACACCGTTTGCGTTGACGTTTGGATAGTATTATGCAACATGTTCTGGGAGACTGCTGATCGATGCCCGATATGTCAATATACTTGCCGTTGTATTCTTTATTCATACAATCGATGTTTAATTATAATTTAATAGTATTAATATTTCCTACTACTACTAATATTATAAATGCGAAAGATTGTGTGTGTGTGTGTTTGTTACCATACATTTACACTGCCGAAACATTAATTATAGTTTCTAAAAAGTGCCCTTGGCCATCCGCTAAGCAGCCGCATTAAATGATAAATGTTATATGTGTGCCAAATTTTATCCAACTTCGTCCAGCCGTATACGCATGAAGAATGTCTGGACGAATTTCCAAAGGTCATGCAAAATCGACGATTTTAATGAATTGCAGGTAAGTAAACCATATTTTAGTGGCTAAATAGGTTGAAATTAAGACATAACAAAAAGAATATAAATTAAGATATGTTTATTATAAAAAAAAGAGAGGGGAGGCCTTTGCCCAGCAGTGGGACACAAAATAAAGATATTATATGTGTATTCTTCGTAATTCTCTGAAAATGACCTGAAACAAATAGAAAATAATAGATAGTTAATTCGAATATTTTCTGTGCATCTACTCAAAAAGTAGGTACAAATAGACAACATACTCGTACATTGGAAAAAAACCTAATTTCTGATTTACATGCAATAGTTAGAAATAAAAAGGCAATAGTTTATTAAAAGCCATGCTTTTAATAAACTTGTACTGCTTCAAAAGATTTCGGCCTACGGTTGATTAGAATTATAAATTCCGTGAATCCACGTAAAATAAGTTATAGTAAAAATCCTGTGGGTTCATATCTATCATTTATCAATTTGTCAAATATCGGCCAGCTTGCAAAATATTTAGTAGGTATGTAAGTTATTTACTACTTGAAATCTATTTAGATTACGACTACGAGTAGTACATTTAAAACTATGAATATTTATAATACATTAAAAAATACGTGCATACATTTTGGCGTGATTTGTTATGCATAAAACCATCCAAAAAAGATCTTTACTGCTATGCCAATGAACGCACCGTATGCGTGCATATGATTTTATTATAAAAATACACGATGAAACAGCGGAAAAACATGATAAAATTAAGAATATTGCTTACCTTTATCTCCCAATCCAAAAATATTTAATAAACAATCAATTTAGCTTCACTTATGCGGAAATTAAAATAGTCCTTTCGAGCACCAACCGTTTTTTCCTTACCAAAACAAGAATGACAGTTCGAAGCAAAAACCAACAGTATTTCCACATTTAAAAATTGTTTCTAGCCGTGAATGTTGCCAAATATTTAAATAAATTTCTACAACTTTTATGTAATGCCAAAAAACGTCATTGGGTATACTCAACGCATATGGTACGTTGGTGGCATGACGTAGTAATCTCGATCAACGCAAATGGTGCGTTGGTAGCAATGAATGGGTTAAAATTCATCATTAATTGTATTCATATTTTGAGTAAAATACAGCTTTTGATTTCTATTAGATGCCATTACCCACCACATCTGTCAAATCACCGATTTATTTATAAAAATGTCCTGCATCATAGAAGTATATATACATTCTCTTTTGTATGTAGTGTAGTGTCCGTTTGTGCTGTGGGCAGCAGTCGAACCCCATCATAAGGTATGTTTGCATGAAAATAAAAGGCATACAGGACTGTTAGGTAAAAATTGTTGGCTGTGAAACTGTCATTTTGTGGTCATTTCACCATACCAACCAAAGATATGTAAGAACAATGTTCTAGAAACGAAAATAAGTGTAATCGTGGCCAGTGGCAAGCCTTGAATGGCTTCAGTGGGATTTACGTTGTATCTACTAAATAATATGATCTCTACTTACTTTTTCATTCTTTTTTATTTCAGGCGCAGGTTCTGTTGGCACTGGTGTTCCTATAACGAACATATTTTGATTATTGATTGATTATATAAACATAACTAGCTTAAAATAGCGGAAGGGATTAGATGACTGTTATTTGGGATAAAATGCAGTGTTTATTTTTGGTTTTTTATTTGTATAAACTTCACTGACGGACAACAAGGTGATTTTATAAATCAAATGCCACATGTATTAGGGAGCCCATTTGGCTGTTTTTAGGGCTCCGCATCTTGAAAGGAAATAACTGAACCCTTATTGGATCACTTCGCTGTCCGTCTGTCTGTCTGTCAAGACCATTTATTTCGGGACCCGTGAAAGAATCGAGTTGAAATTAAAACCATATACTCAACTGCAGCAAGTATGAATAAAAAAATGTTGCTTTATTTTCGCAGTTCACATTTTCTTCATTGAAACCCGCCCCCGGTTTCAATGGTCGCAAGGTAGTTATAAAGTTTTAAGAGTGTTACCTGGCGGCAGAGCGAGCGGCTCCTGGTTGTTGATGTAGAGCGGCACTGAGTTGTAGCACTCCGGGTTCACGTGCGCTATTGTTATATGGTTGATGCGTTCCAGTGTGGCTGCAACAAATATACTTGGTTACGAACATTGTAGTCTTGTTACAATTTAAAATGCTTATATTTTTTCACCAGTTTGGAGACCGAGTAAAAGAACATGCTATTTTTTATGGACAACTGGCTGCGCCCCGCTGTTTCACCCGGGTATACTGGGATCCCCTATCGTAGGGCGATAGCTTATGTTTTAATCCAAGGTATAAGCTATCTACACACTAAATTTCATCCAGTCAATTCAGCCGTTTAAAAGTGTATTCAAACTATGGCCTTTACATTATTAATGTGATTCTGACCACTATAAACTCCACCTTGTGTTTTTTTTTTGTATAATTACACTTTCAGATTTAACGAAATGATGTCTCTCTCACGTATTCGTTGTATTAAGCGTAGGAGTAAGTAGTATGACCTCATATTCATTGTATACGTGTCCTATATACGTAATTTTGGAGTCATTGACCCAATTTAGCGCGTAATGTGATGTGTTATTATGTATGTTAAATTTTACCTACGCAATTTTAAAATGTTCTAGCTTTTTCATGGACTTTAATTATGTTTAAGTATTGTTTTAATTTTAGTTGTTCCCTTTTTAAAGTAAGGCAAAGCGACGGATACCGGCTATCATTTAAATTCGTAGATTTTTTACAATCGTTATGTTAAATGTAAGAAGGCCAAAGGTGATGATGGGTAGTATAGTCTTATTTTGTCTCGTTATTTTATTTGCAAAAAATTCAAAATATTAAATTGTATTCAAACACTAAGCTGCACAGCACCGTTGTGTCGTAGTGTGATGTTAATATTAATTTCGTAAAACAATGACTATGCAAAATTTCAAGTCAAAGTTTGTATGGGTTTGTCCATACAAACTTTGCCACCCTGTTGCACCCTCTTAAGGATTATTACGTATTTTGCAAAATCCCGTCTCAGAGAAGCTGTCCGTCTTAAAATAATCCTCCATTCTAAATTTAAGACACTTGTGTTTTGTGAAACTTCGTGATGAGCGAGTCAGTGGTTTTCTCTTTTATCTATATAGTTACATGGGCTCTTATGAAATACCAGAATTCAGGTCAGGTTCAGAAGAACTGCCAAAAAATTGCATGTTATCAACTCACTGATTATTTTTTATTATTTATTTTCCAAGGTCTTTACAAATGATCTTATTCTATTTGTAAACAAATCGGGTTTTATTTTGTTACATAGGCTTAATATATCGCCTTTACAAACACCAAAACATGTGATTATTACTTTATTTTATTAAACGACTAATTGATTTTTATCAATTAAATTTTTGGAGTGTGCAGGTCTTGGTAAGGACCCACATAATATTTACAATGAGTAACATACAAAATGTACGTTTTAAAATAAGACTAAGTTTAGTAATTAATAAACGACTCACTGATTAGATGCCGTATCTTGCTCTCGATGAGGCCGCACCACTGCAGCTGGTCGTCGGTAGTGGCCGAGGACGCCAGCAGCACTATGAAGTGCTTGTAGCGGGAGAAGAAGTTTGGCGCCTCGAACAGACGCTCCCAGCCGCACTTGCCGAGCATTATCTCGTCTGTTATTGCTAGACCTGTGGACAAAACAAACATTTGTTTTTAAATTATTATTATGAGCCAAATGTTTCCCACTGCAGGGCAAAGGCCTCCCCCTTCCTTCCTCCCATTTTTTCTGTCTTTTGCTGTTGTGGCCCAGTCCTTTTCGTGGAAGTCTAGCTCGTCACGCCATCTCCTTCTGGACCTACCGGCCTACCGCGTCGTCGGGTTCTGTTGTTCGGAACCGAATCGGTTGTTACTTTGGCCCAATTTTGTTGCGACATGCGGCAGATGTGGCCAGCCCAGTTCCACTTTAATTTTACGGCTGTGTTGCCAACGTCTGCTATTTGGGTCTTGGAGCATAGAACGAACATTATGTAACACAAAGTTTATGCCTTCAGCAATTAGTCTGAAATTCGTCACGTTTGGAATTGGGCGAATATGCGATCCCAGCTTAAGCCCCGTTCCAATAAACAAAAACGAGTCGTTTTGCTTACGGATAGTAAGATTTTGACATAAGTCTCATAGAACTTATGTCAAAATACTACCATCCGTAAGCAAAACGAGTCGTTTCTGTTTATTGGAACGGGGCTTTAGTCACCCCGTCTCGAGAAGGCCGTGGCCGACCGTGTGAGATAAGCTTAATTTATAGAACAGGCATCGAACTTTATGTCATCGATCACCTGTAGGCATCATAGATCAGCCTCTTTGTGGGCTCACTGGTCTATTGTTTGTTCACAATCATGATGCTCATTTCCCCATATTCACAAAGGATAGACGAGTAAGTGAAAATGGGGGCTGAACTGAATTCCTGCTAGAAGCATCAGGAATTTTTCAGTAATAACCTGAAGGCTGGTTTTATACCTGGTTAATAGCATGTAAGTGTACTGTATGTTCGTCTCTGCCTCAGCCTTTGAAGAGAAAAGGCGTAATATTGGGGTGATCATGAAAATACTTACCTAGTCTGAACTCTTCGCAGATGACGGTCCTAGTGGAGGCGCAGACGTTGAACGTGGAGTTCTGTTGCGGGTAAGCTGGCGTGATGATCGGCATCAGGTGGAAACGATCCGAAATGTTTACCTGCGGGATAACGTAGATTATAATGATGCATAGTAGTTTCATGGCCACACGCTATTCTGACAATAAAATATTTACAAGCCTGTTAGACAATACTTTTTTTTTATGTTTTTAGTAATTATCGGAAATTAATAAAGGAAAATAAATTAAAATAAAATAGTTTTAGGTTTGGTATTTGTATATTTTTCCGGCAAAAAATTACATCAAAGGGTACTGCTGCGTGAGAGATCGAAAACTTTTTAATTTATGATGTAAAAAAAGAACCGGTTATGTCTGAGTCAGACTTGCGCCTCGAGGATTCCGTACAAACTTGCGATATCTACGGCTATATCTTTGGACTGCGTAGACTTAGAGGATTGATTTTCTCCAAGGGACCACAGAGTATTAGTATATGGTTTTAATTTCAAGATATCTTGACTTGAAGGGTCTTGACAGACAGACGGACAACGAAGTGATCCAATAAGGGTTCCGTTTTTTACTTTTGATGTACGGAAGCCTAATAAATGGATGAAAGGATTCCTGTTGAAAATTTGTATTAATTATATGTATGTTTGTGTGAAAATTCCCGAAGAGTAGTGTTGACATGATAAATACAATTAAAAAATGTGTGATTACTAAAAATTACCCATAAGTGTGAGTACATAAAATATAATAAGGATAAAACCAATACTTACTCGAGGATCCCAAACAGGGAATCCAAGGTTGACAGAATCGGGCTGTTTCAGCAGCACCGGCTGTGGCCACTTCCACTGGCTAAAGACCAGGAAGAACTTGTGCACCAGGGTGGCAGGCAGAGCGTTAGGATACAATTGGCACGTGCGGGCTACCAGCATAGCCCAGGACACGCCACCCAGGTACCCCAGAGTGTTGGAGTATATGCCGTGGCCTGTGGGAGGGGAGAAAACCTTTTAGAATATATCACACTTCACATAGCTGCAGGCTATTAAGTCCACACTGCGTCTGCCAGGGTTGCGGGTTGGTTCGAAAGAGATTCCGCGGCCACACAACATAAAGGGCAACAGAAGGAACATGGATGCGATTTAGTCAAAACAAGCCTGACACTCCCTTCCGCTCCGCCCAGAGCGGGAAGTCATTTAATAGATTTCCCAGCAGAAAAAAATATGGTCCCACGGAAAATATATACCTTTCTGTAGGGAGAGTAAAAAGAATCTCTCGCCAGAACTGATGGACAAAACATAAGATGCCAAACTAGCCTTATTCTGGTCTGACTTCATTTGTTTATTGCCATTATCATTCCTATTAATAAGGTAATAAATAAAGACTCCTTTAAAATTACTGCAAGAAAAGATCATTATTTTAGTGTTTTTTTTTAACGTTACCCCTCACTAGGAATTTCTCCTGTAAACTCACATACACAAACAGCTAGACCCGGAACAACTACCTGTAGGTCGTACCAATACTTGTCCGTGCGGAGATCGAACCCACGACACGCAGCGCAGCAGTCGATCGCTCAGCCACTGCGTTTAATGGTGCCGTCAATGCCGTCAGTTTGTAAGTATGTATTCAACAAATTATTTCTACATCCAAAACGACACGTACTGCTGGACGATCGATCAAACAGCATCTATTTAATTAAATAGAAAGTTTCAGATGAGGGTTAGGGTATATTTACGTTTGGCCCACAGCTTGATAGCTCGCAGCGTCAGACGGAAGTTGTTGATGTTGGGCACGAGGCGCAGGATCTCGTCAGTCACGCGGCATCCGTTGAGGGAGCGCACGCATTTTTGGTCCAGGTTCTTTAAAAGCATGTCGTCACGCAAGTCAAAGGAATCTGTGGACAAAAAATGAATGCCTACATTTTTTTAAAAAGAAATTTTCTTTCTCTAATAGGTTGACTGTCTCATGGACGTCATAAAATGTTATCTATGTTTACTTTAACCAGCTAGCCTACCATGACGTCTTAAAACAGAACTTATTCCACTGAGGGAAAGAGACAGAGCTATACAGGGTGTCTAGCACCATCTCTTTCTCACACAGGAATAAGAACTGCTATAAGATGTCATGGTAACCCTTTTTTTTTTCGGGTGGGAAATCATCCAATGACTTCCCCCGCTCTGGGCGGAGCGGGGGGGCATGTCAGACTTGTACTGACTAAAACCCACCCATGTTCCTTCTGTTGCCCTTTACGTTCCGGGGCCGCGGTATCTCTTTCGAACAACCCGCAACCCCGGCAGGATCATGGTAACCCTTCTGTTGAATTTCGCAACATACGCGCGAATAAGCTCCCAAAATCGACGAATTTATGAGTAATGTTTAAGCGTGGTAGGTCTTTAGAAAAACGAAGGTTATACCGTTAAACCGATAGTTACACCGTATTATGTTATACGGTGTCCTGCCCGAAAGAGGTGGCGACCTGGACGCATACCGTGAGGGTTGGTTTTTACAAGAATTTTGTGCCAGCCTTTGCCCAGCAGTGGGCCGGTGTGCTACGAAAAACAAATCTCTTTTTAACCTTTTTGCAGACACGCTAAGTCTAAATTAAATAACATTAATCATTTTCCTGCCCTTGTCCCATTCTATTTGGGGTCGGCGCAACACGTTTTCTAACTAAATAACATTAAGCTATCGAAATAAAAGAAGCGGGCGCGACGTACAGCAAGTTAAGGACATTTTATAAGGAACAGCAAGCGAAGCTTTAATTTCGAGTGCGATTGTAAAAGTTAGCTAAATACGACGGCTGTCGTAGTTGGGTTACAAATCCAAAATGGCGGTTTCGAAATATGGGTTTTATTTTAAGGGTATCTAAGTCTTGAAATTCATAAAACTAGGTTTTTACGGGAAGCAACTAACCATGCTTACTAGGAAAATGTATACAAGGACGCAGTATCATCATTATTTTCCTGCCCTTGTCCCATTCTATTTGGGGTCGGCGCAACACGTTGTCTTTTTCCATTCTCCCCTGCCAGACGTCCGACATCATTTACTCTTTTCGCTTTCAATTCCTTGCACAATTCATCCATCTTTTCTAATAAATAAGTGCCCTATCTATAATATCGGGGCGAGTCGCTCGCTAGTAAGGTATAGTTTTTTAAAAGACGACACAGCAGAACTTGTCTCTAAACATCACTTACAACGGAAGGCAAAGAGAACCGATGACGGATATGCGAAGTGTTTTTAAACAGCGAGCGACTGACAATGAATGACGTTCAAGTTACGAATAACGATTTGCTATGAACGTCACTGAGCTATGGTGAAGCGTTTTGTTTTGGTCTGGTAGACAATCGCTCCTTGTAAAATACTTGTATTCAGCCGCATCCGGTGGGGTTAGTTCCAAGATATTTAGAAAAAAGGCGGGCCAGATGATTAGTTTACAAGATTCGCGATACCAGTGGGTCTAATGGCTGCTTTATTAGAATCATAATCTTAATTTATATATATATATATATATATCACGTGTCACGTTGTTTGTCCGCGATGGACTCCTAAACTACTTAACCGAATTAAATTAAATTTACACACCGTGTCCAGTTTGATCCAACTGGGTAGGTAGGGTAGGTAGAAAGGTAGAAAATTGCATTGCAACGCATGCCGGGGCACAGCTAGTCTAATATATAAAATTCTCGTGTAGGTAACAATGTTCCTTCCCATACTCCTCCGAAACGGCTCGACCGATTCTTATGATTTTTTTATGCATATTCAGTAAGTCTGAGAATCGGCCAATATCTAGTTTTCATACCCCTAAGTGATGGAATGGAGCTAAGCAGCGGGTGAAACAGCTGGGCACAGCTCGTAGGTTTATAATATGAATTACGTTATCATTCGTAAAATAGTCAGTAAGCGACAATTCATAGACATTATTAACTGCGTTTGTGACCATTTTAAGAATTTTAACGATACCTTGAGCTTAGTTAAGTGGTACTTAGCCGTTTTCAAAGAATTTCTTACTTTTACGGGACGAGTACAGATCGCGGTCCGTCTGTTGTAGAAAGCTAGTCTAGACCCTTTGGCTACCATCTTTTTGACAACCTAATATTTTTGCCACACTTTGAAAAACGTAGTCAAAGAAATTTTATATTTGTTTGTTTATTACTAATCTCCGCAACACACATGAAACAGGCATGAAATAATTCAGATCCAAGAGGTCAAAAGTACGCGTAGATTTGATAACCTATTTAGGGAAAACCCCTGAGTAAATGTGCTGATAAAAAAATGTTATTCGGTTTAATAAACTTTATTCTCAATAAAAACATAAGTCACTTACTTGAGAACAGTACTAAAAATATAGATTACAATAAGTTCGTCATCAGTATTACAACTTAATAGATACTCATCCAATGCATTTATTTCTCCAGAAGTGATCGATCCGCAATTATGTGCTGGCTAAGTTGAGTTTTGAATGCATTGAAAGAGTGTACATTTCTTATACAGGACGGTAATTTGTTATAAAGCTGTGCTCCTTCAAAAGTAAGCATTTTTTTGCCATAGTTAGTTCTTGTTTTCGGTAAAACTAGCAAGCTTGCTCGCCGTGTACTGCGTTGACTAACGTGTTTATATTGAGTGAGTGTTAAGTTTGAGTGAACGCTTTTGTTAAGAATATTTCTGATGAAAATGCATGTGTTGTAAATGTAAAGTTGTTTTATGTTCATTATTTTTGTGTCTTGATAAATTTTGCTGGTAGATGTTAGATATGGGTAGTTAAATAGTATTTTTATGATTTTATTTTGGGTAATTTGAAGTTCAGATAATTTTGTTTTAGCAGCACTGCCCCAAATTTCGATTAAGTTAAGTAGATGTGGCTTTACTAGGGAGTTGTAAATAGTATACCGCAGTTTTGGTGGAATATAACGAACAATGTTACGCAGTGACCCGGAGAGTGCCGAAAGTTTACTCTTTATGTGATCTATGTGAGCATTCCACGTTAGTGAGCTTAATATTGAGTTATTAAACCTCGTTATGTATAACCTACAGATCACATTGCTTCAAGTAGGCATGGTATCTTTTCATGTCAAATTTAAAACTTTACTGTTGCATTTGCAAAGGTCGACACAGGGCCGAGAGATGAAATTCAAAAATCGCAGTTGAAACTGCACTGTTAGAAATTCAACTCCACTCGATAAATCGAACCAAACGCTTAGTTTTTATAAAACAGGGAAACTACTTGATAAAAACAAAGTTACGGAAGGGCGGGTATTGCTTATAATATTATTTATTATAAGTTGAGGAAAAAACTCATTTATACCATCATTACACCACCAACCTGCCTAACCGACCGCAAACACTTCCTTAGGTCATATGATTTCCCTATTGTTGAAAAGTAAACAACGTCTTTCCAGACTTATTAATAAAATATATTTGCCCGCATGTGGCAACACTGTTTGTTTTCAATCAATCTCAGTTCATTTTCTCTGGTATCTGTATTGGCTTTACTACTTCGTACAATAAACTGATATTTAATTGATCTAATGATTGTTTAATTCCCAGACCTATAAATATTGTAGCTTCTTGACATAATATTTTATTAAAATAACTCAGTTTTACATATAAACTCAGGCCTTTTTCCCAAGGGGGTGGGTAGAACCCACAGAACACCACCTGCTACGATCCTGGCACGCTCCTTTTTACCTCGACCACATTTATACATTTGGTTAAGGGATGATGCGGATGCACATTTTGTTACGTCCGCGGATGCGGATACGGTTATATGAAGGGCAGGGCGTTTTTGTGGGACTGTCTCTTGTAATCTGACGTTCAAAAAGTGCTGATTATCAGCCTAATTTGAATAATTGACTTTTGATTTTGAAGGCTCACATCCACGGATGCGATGACCCAAATACTAATGTCTCTAAATCAATCTCCTAAGGACTTACCTACTTACCTACCCAAATTGGATTCTATTGTTTTTAATTTATAATTTAATTTTGATCTCATTTGTTTTTCCTTTTGTAACAAGTTTCGTTTTTTTTTGTCTTCTGTTATATCCTAAAGAAATTGTATTTTTATTGTTTTGTAGTTTCTTTTATTATAAATACATAATTATTATTGTTATTACTCATTATGTAAAAATGTTGGTTAACCTGTAATTGGCAACTGTATAAGTCCATTACTATAATTTATATTTTTAAGATATTTTTTATACAGAAGCTGTTGGTGACTTTTTTAATAAATAAATAGATGCGGATTATAAAACTATATGAGTAGAGAAATAAAGTAGGGTTTCTGAACAGTCTGCTACCCTTATGGGCTCCCCGTGGTGTACCACGAGGCACGTCACTACAAACACTTATGTATAACAATGTTACCTGGTATCTCCTTGAGAGCCAGCCGGGCAAACAGCAAGTCGATCTCAATTCCGTCGAAGTTCATTTTGATGACCGGCACGAATGCGTCTTCCACTGCTCTCAAGTCTTTAACCTGCACAGAAAAAAAACACTCAACTATTTATATAATATCTATTAGTTTTATATATTTTTTTTTTATCTCAAAACTTTGATTTCGAATATGTGCCTGGACCTGTATTTTTTTTCATAAAACAGTAACGTTTTCTCTAAATGAAATGGATAATTATATTATATGAATAAAGTCGTTAGTGTCCAAGGTCTAAAAACAAAAGTACCCTCGATAATTCAGAAACATTTTCTCTAAATGAAATAAGGTTTTTTTTATGAATGGCATCTCGCAGTTCAACCTAGGAGGTTGTCGTCTGCTTAACCGGGCGAATCCTGTGGATGCCTTAAAAATGTAGACCTCCAGCCAGGGTGTAAACTTACAAACTAAGCGACTACACGCTAAGGGCCGTGGCTTGTAGCCTGTGGGGTACGAGCCACGGCTTAGGGCGTCGCTGAGGGACAGCAAGGGACAAGCTGGATCTGAGTGATATTATTTGTGGACTGATTTAAACTTACTGGCTCAGCATCGCGGGCTAGCTCTTGCAAGGGACGGGTGGGATGAAATGTGGATATTTTACACGAATAAAGCCGTTACAGTCCGAGTTCAGCAACAGGTTGCTCGAAGTTAACATAAAAGAGTTTAAGCGAGTTTACAAGTCTTCATCTAAACTTGTTTTGAAATTCAAAGAAATGGTTACAGAGTATTTGTCGCGTGTTGTTTATAAGAAATAACGTTTTCTGTTGTTTTTTGTATGTCTTTAGTCCCATTTGGTTTTTGATTGAATGCTAGAGTATTACAAATTAACCGGTTAACCCATATTTGCCCAAGGGGGTAAAAAAGGACATTAACTACAAGAGATACACACTGACGGCTAATTGATTTAATATAGTGCCATATTTTGATACCCTTAAGATCTATTTTAAAGCACCGCAGGAATAGTTTTGATTTCGTAACATCGAGTTCTATCATAAACCGTGATTATTCACCCCAAAGAAAAGTAGTTTCCTAGCAATATATTTTGCGTAGAGTTACTTAATTTGATGTGCAGAATCCATTACACCTTGTATAGTCCCAAGCAGCGCAAAAGCCTCCTTTTCTTCTTTACACTAGTCTACTATTTATATTTTATACGCGAAAGTTTTTAGGTGTGTATGTTTGTTACTCTCGCTCATTAGGCGTGATGAAATATGGTATAAAGAGAAGCTTATATTCTGAATTAACACATAGGGTTACTTTTAATCCTGAAAAAAATCTTCTACATACTAGTATCTGTATAAATCATTGGTTCGCTCTCAGCTGGAGTATGCTGTTTCGGTATTGAGTTCCAATTATGGTAAATATTCCGACATGGTCGAAAAAGTACAAAGATTTTTTTTAAAGACCATGCATTTTCGTTGCTATCACACTCATGCGTCCTACAATGACTTATTGAAGAAATATAATCTGCAAAGCTTAAATTCTAGACGAACTATAAAAGTAGTAAACAATTTTCTTGTATAACTGTTTATTTCCCCAAATAAATAAAATGCGGATTTCGTGGGATGATCAAATAACTCAATTATAGTTTTTCCCTGTAGGGGGCAGCTAGTTGCTGAGAAATGCCGTGATTGCAGCTATACTGACCTGTGGCTGCAACTTCAGTAGATCATAGAAGGAGGCGAAGTAGTCAATCCGGTCGATGTGACGCGGCGCCACGCATAGCGCGTCTATGTCAGCGCCTCTATGGTGAACCTGCAACAAACACGTACAAAGTTAGTGTGAAACATCAATACAAAACTTAATTGCACTTTTACAAATATTTCTTACTAGTTTTTGCCCGCGGCTTCGCTCGCGTTAAATTCAAGGTAACTGTAGTTTTTGCCCTTGCGCCTTATTTATCGTAATAGCAATGCTAAGTTTTCACTTTTCTTCCCTATATCACAATCTATTTTTTTTAATAGCCTATGTCCGTCTCCAGGGACCCAACTATCTTTGTACCAAAACTCATCAAAATCGGTTTAGCCATTTAGGCGTGAAGACGTAACAAACAAACATACTCACTTTCGCTTTTATAATATTGGTAAGGATTCATAAATCAACTGTATGGGCTACTGGCTAGATACTTTACCCTACTCTAGTTGGAGCGGGTTTGGTCGCGCAACACTATTCGGTTCATAGAAAAGCGTCACAACCCAATTTTGCCGGTTTGTCTCAAATACTAGAAGAGGTCGTGCCTAGGTTGGTCAGTGGATAGGTGAACCCATTTCACAGTTTCCTCCGTGCCTCGGAAGCTATTCAAAAATCATTAGCCAAGTGACAATTCACAATATTAACCGTGACTGTGACCATTTTAGGAATTTTAAAATATATTTATTACATTATCCTATTACGATTCTGCGGCCTATTTCACAACTAGGTCAGAAAAGGATGGAATTTAGATGCGTTTGTGTTGAAACGGCGATCCTAATGGATCCATATTTATAATATAACTAGCTTCCGCCCGCGACTTCGTCCGCGTGGCATAATTACTTTGGACTAACGCTTTTTTCCCAACTGTCTCTGTACCAAAATTCATCAAAAACAGTTCGTCATCTAGGCATGAAGACGTAACAAACAAACAAACTGACTCGCTTTAATAATATTAGTAAGGACTATCGATTGGGTCTCCCCCCACATAATAGGATGCGGCAATAAATATCAATTGTTTTAATATACGACCCTACACCAGTGAATTTAGCATGTTTTTGTGATGCAATAAGTTGGTGTACGACATCATATGCGCATATCTTTTAAAGGGCACCTTCAACTATATTACAGTGGTCAGTATGAGTTTTTATTTGTAATCACTTTGTGGTATCTTCCTATGAATTGATGAGATAAGAAAAACGGATGTTTTAGTCTTAACAAAAAGTAGTGTTAATTGAAATGCCCTATGGGAAAACTTATTTTATTTTGCATACATATGGATTACTCAAATAAAAAGGTCCAAAATGGTTTTCTTTTATTATGGGGATTCTTGACAATAGCAATTGATTTCCTAGGGGTACGCAATTGAAAATTTTTAGGAAATGCAGCCGTGTATGGCAAAGCGAAAACCAAACAAATGACTTTTATGGGAACCCCACAATGCAACAATTTATTTTATCGAAAACAACTAGTTTATAAAAATAGGTGTTACAAAAGTCGTAAACAATAATATTTCATTATATGCAAATTGATATCATTTGAGAATCGTAAATTTCTGAAGCTGTAACACTGTTTTTATGAAGTATAACGACTTGATGTTATTGTAATTTAATATCTTTTTCTCATAATAAAAACCATTTAATGATAAAATTCTTATGTAAGTGGATTCTTGTACTAAATATTAGACTAACTATTGCATTTTCACCCTTATTAAAAGATTTTTAAGACAACTTTTATAATAAACACCTGAGGTGTAGTAGCAGTAAACAACACCATCTTTCCAATCTTAATAACATCTAACTTCGAAATTTTCGACGACAAGTACAGGGTGGAAGGGTCACTGACGCAAAAGTGGTTATCTGGTATTAAGTACTGCTGTTTCATTTTGACTGTGTAGTTTTGTAGAAAACAACTGTATTTTTTTTAAATAACTAATGTATATTTATCGAGGTGCTGGGTATTACCCTCACAATACTGCATTATTTTTGTATAATCTCAACCTGAATGATGATGAATTTAACGCGGCTTCGCTCGCGTTAAATTCGGTATAACACACCAAGCAGACCTGCAGTTTTTGCTCTTGCGCCTGATTGATTTGTAATAGCAACGCTAAGTTTTCCCTTTTCTTTCCTCGTTCTCCCTCATATCCAACTTTTTTTTTAATAAAAATCAGCCTATGTCCGTCTGCTGGTTCCCAACTATATCTGTACCAAAATTCATCAAAATCGGTTTAGCCATTAAAACGTGAAGAGGTAACAAACAAACTCACTTTCGCTTTTATAATATTAGTAAGGATTTAAAAGAGTGTTCAAGGTTCTTTTTGGCTTCTTCTTTTCCATAGAGGTTAATGCTTTGGAACAGGCAACTTCAGTACACTACTACAGTTACACAATTTATTATGCCATGTGACTGAGACTGTTGCTTCATCCTTTCGTTTCTTGAAATTCAAAAGTTCCTGTACCTGTCTAATTGTAATAAATGCTTTGAGTTAAGGCCTAGCAGCCTAGTCTAGTAACACAGTGCTAATGAAGAACCTATAACTGCTATCTAATCTAAGACCATCAGTTCTTTTTCTAGATCATAACTAACACTGCAGAAAGTAGCTCACAACATGGAAAAACAATTGTAGTTGTATAGCATCCACTTAGCAGAATCTCATTGTTCTTACTATGTAATTAAGTATTATGCTGGATAGAGAGGGAAAGGAAGACCCTAGAAAAGGTGAATCAATTGTGTAAGGAAATATTTGAAACAAAAATGAGAATAATAAATAAAACCATATTCAAATACTGTAGGACAAAGGCAGGAAGATGATTAAGTAGCTATTGTAATACTTACCCCCAATCTGTATGACCCAAATGTGTAAATATTTCCTCCAACAGTTTCAGCGACGTTAGGTGGCATGTTCTTCCGCATCGATTCCTCTCTGATCCACTGCCTCACAAGCCGATGTAGTGCCCCCAAGACCTCCATGCGATGATGCATTTCTTGCTCTGATTCAAACACCCCATATGGGACTAGGGATTCTTTTAGCTCTGTGGTTTTTTCTATGTCAATGGGCTTTGGACCTAAGGAGAAGTAATAAAGGTTTATAAAGGTAAATAAACTATTGTCTATGTCAGCTAGTGTTTACCTTTTTTTTGTATAAAAAACGTTACCCCACACTAGGAATTTCTCCTGTATCATGGGTGCGTTTACAAACATTTAAATACACAAACAGCCAGACCCGAAACAACTACCTGTAGGCCATAAAAATATTTATTCCGTGCGGGAATCGAACCCGCGACATGCAACGCAGCAGTCAATCGCTCAGCCACTGCGCCAACCGTGCCGTCAAGTGCCGTAGTGTCAAAGTCCGTGCCGTCACCTTGAATAATAAGTTTAAATAATTGATGAAGATTCTGCTAAAAAACAGAAAGGGTACATACCTGCCATAGAAATAGCAGAAGTCATGCCCAAAGTCTTCAAATTCTGTTGATTCTGGTGTTCATTACTCTTGGCACTTATGGGTGCCAATGGAGCATTGCTGTGTGAGTACTGCGATGCCGGCCACATTTTGGACATAGTATGCTGACACCTCTGCTAGAAATAAGACCGCTTTTGACTGCGGTAACTAGGTACTAGCTTACAAAACTAGGTGGGGCTCATTTATATAAAAATGCTCTCCTTTAGGACAATTGCTGGGTTTCTTATGAATTGGTGCAGCAATCTGGAACAAGCATTGTTTGTTGTAATAGTGGTAACTTTGTGAATTGTGTGATGTGTTTATAACAACAAGGTAGAGATGACTGATTAGTCAGAAGTTCAGTCACAACAAATTTAATACAGTATTTTAAAAAGCAATTAGTAAACAAAAATATTTTGTCTGTTTCCCATGAAGTGTCTACCATACTACACATCACCATCATCAGAATAGCCTATTGATTTAAACTACTTACTTCACCCATCCACTAGGATGACTGCATTTCTCAGTGTGCAGCAGCCACTCAAAAACCTTTACTACCTCATGATGGTATGAAACACCTGGGGAAGTGACCTTCCCCAGGTGTTTTAAATATTGTAATATGTACCAACATTATTTATAATGGTCTTGGCTGATACCTCTTTATTATAGATTTTAGGTGTTAGCCTTGAAAGAGTGTTAAACAGTAATTCCTGTTCTCATTCAAGGTTTTCTCATACCCAGCCATAAAAACCAAATGTTTTTCATATTTTGAACACATTTAAATGCATGTAAAATAAGAATAACATTTTATTTTTAGTAGAAATAATGACCCCTAAAAAAAACTTCTCTTCTCATTCCTGTTCTCATTCAAGGTTTTCTCATACCCAGCCATAAAAACCAAATGTTTTTCATATTTTGAACACATTTAAATGCATGTAAAATAAGAATAACATTTTATTTTTAGTAGAAATAATGACCCCTAAAAAAAACTTCTCTTGATTGATTTGATTATCTGGATTAGTAATATAACAATGGAAATATTCAAATAATAACATGTTTGTTGACATTTTAATGACTAATCAAGTATTATAATCATAAGACATGTACAGTTTATACAAACCTAATCAAGAAGTAACTGTAAACATTGTGAACTCTTTTAACACACAAACACCAGAAGAATTACTTACTGTCATTGACTGGAAGTATTTTTATTGAAGACAATATTTTGGTTGTTAATAAATAATGACGTAAATCACACGAAACTTTGCAACGAATATCTGTACGACGTAATAAGTAGATTCAATTCGAAGAAGCGGTCGTGATGCGTAAGCAAAAATCGAACTTTTAGAAAGCACTATACTATTTGTGGACTCAAAATGGGGTTCGTTCACCTACTTTTTATCACCGTCTTTATTTAGTGACAGTACAAGCACTGATCATATTCCAGCACTTTTAGCACTTGATAAGAATACACGACCGCTTCTAAATAAGAAAAAACATCAAGAACATTACTTGTGAACAACAGATCCGTAGGATTCTTTTGTTGTCTGTATGAACTAAGGTCACAACTTATGTAAATATGACCCTCACTGGTATCTGAACCTTGAATCTCAATGCAAATTTTCAAAGAAAACATAGCGATACATAATCTCAACACTAAACATGAAAAACATAAAGAAAACCGAATACGCATTAAAAAGCTCACGTTGCCCTGAGCAGATTGTTATTACGTTACCGAGCACTTTATTGTGCTCTATCATTGATGGAACAGCGCACACTCACCAATTTATTATAACATCCGGCCTAAGCTGCAATATTTTACACATGCAGTTATTTGAAATCATAATAAATGAAAGAAACAAACATTAATTTCCAAACAAGCACCCAACAGTCGCCAACAACAAGGCAGCCATTTTTATAAAGATGGCGCTACTATTTCTTGCCCGCACAAAATAAAAATAATCACGGTGTTTTCATCTCTAAAAACCATAAAGTTAAAACGTGGTTTACAGACCACAAATAAATTAATCTATCTTTTCAAATATTTGTCTCAATTTGTTTTCAAGACTTTACAGTGTTTTTTCTAATCAAGTGATGACAAACTAGAAAATGTTTGCGATTTAAGTTTAATGATTTCGATCCAAAATGGCATTCTAGGTCTCACTTGTTTGCAGTAACGAAACGTCTACGGATGCGTTCAAAGTTTTAAATATTCGCTACTTTTGCGCATGCTCCATTGGCAGTTTTTTCAGTGACGTATCACAAAACTCCGTTGAACTCGTTCACATATCACTATCTCTTTTCATGTGCTACCAAAAGAAAGGGATTGATAGAGAGCCGGTTGATGTTTTCGTGTCAGCCTTGTGCCCATTTACGAGGAGTAGGTAAAATCCGCCATCTTGAGAGTGAATTCAAGAATGTGAGGACTTTTAGCGGAGTTAAGTGAATTTCTTTAGTAATTTTATTATTAAATGGATTTATATTTGTCCACCACGCGATTTCGTACCCTTTATACGAGCCGGTGCCATTAACGAAAACACTTTGCGCGTCGTTGTAAAGCTTAAACGCCGAATTCCTCGATAGTGTTTATGTGACAGGAGAAGACACCGTAAGCTTTCTAATAGTTTTTTGCGTGTCTATTTCCGTTTTCCATCTCGACGATCGTTAACTTATACGTGAAAGTGAAATAGGTATCGCGTATCGTTCCACACTTTTCGTTATAGGGCTTCGCGATGTTTTTTTCTGGTCGAAAATGCGGTTAGATGGGCGTTGTTGGTCGGCGATCGGTGGAGTTAAGTCGGGGCCTGTGTCGGCGTCCTGGTGAGGGCCTGGGCCGGTCGGGCGGGCTGAGCGCGCGGCCGCCGCAGAGGATGCAAAGCGCGAGGGTGGTCTAGCAAGGTGTTAAAGTGTTTGAACTAGTGTTATTGTGAAAATGTCGACGACTATGAGGCCTACTCTTCAGACTGTCCCGGAGTCGTTGCCGGCTGACCACGTGACGAGCCCAGCACCGGCCCCTGCGACAACTACAGCCACGGCAGCGCCCACGGCGCCCAGGCATCCCAGACCAATGTTCAAGGTAAGTGCCCCCATCTGTTTTGATTCCCCAGTCATACTGCTACACTGATAAACAAATGTGATAACAAAAACATCAAGTGCCTTACATAACTATTTAATCAGACTGAAAACTCATTTGTGTATTTTTTGTTTGGATAGCATAAACTAATAGCTGGACTTTTGTTTTATTTTTAATTATTCACACAAGTGTTGCTACATTCTTATCAGAGGTTCAATATTGAAGGAGATAAGGTTGGATTAATTTATGGTAGTACACAGGTAATCTGTAGATAGTGTTTGTACAGCAGACATGAATTCATAATTGTGTAAATGCAAAGGTAGCCTAGTTGGACTAGAAAGTGTGGTCAGCATAGCATGGCATCTAAAATATTATATGAATTCATATTTAGAATTTTCTGTTCATGATTATTTGTAATGTAAGCATGCATTATTGATAATAGCTGAATAAATATTGAAGCTTTTCAATTAATATGACTAGAAAGGTGACTCCTATGACTATTGCATAATAACACAGCTTACAACAACATCTAGTTTTTATTAATGTATTTAAATTAATTAGGAAACCACTCAGAAAGGTGTAAGCTCAGACCCCCTTATTGATAAGCAGAAGCTAATAAAATTTACAACCAGTGTAACCTTTATAAATTCCATACATTTTTTTTGTTGTTGTTTTATTTGGGGAAATAGTTTTAATTATTAAGACACCCATGGTAAACCTAAGAATAACTCAAATCTAAAGGGCCAGTCCCAGTCTAGTGCTTTCATATTTCAAAGCAGATCCTTTTCCTGGCATTAAAACCTTGTTTCCATTGAACAATAACAACATTACATAATAACCAGAATAAAAAAATAAAACTGGCACACAAGAACCAACAAGTTGAATTCATAAAAAGAACAAAAAAGTGGGTAGTGCTTACACAAACCAGCAACATTGTACAAGGATTACTCATTCATACTTTATCTCTTGCATTGTGATGTTATATAAAAAACCAGGGCCTTTGTTTTATTTCAAACTGCTCTAGGCAACACATTGACTCACTGTTAAACTGTCAATGATGTACCAAGTATGATAAAAAAGGGTTTTAAACCCACAGTTAAGCTTCAGTTTCTCACTGCTAGGCAAAGAGCCCCCTTCCCTTGACATCCTGTTCTTTAGATCTAATGTAAGTTGTTGGTTTTGTTCAGCTGGTCCCATCCCATCTTAAGGTCTAGCTTGACCCTTCTGACTGTTCAGTCTGTCAAGGAATTTTGGCAATCCAAATGTAGATTTATCCACTGGTGTACAAAGCCTTATTTATTGTGATTTGTTGTTGGACATCATAATCATTATCATTCACATTCTGCTGAGCATATGCATTCTCCTATTAGTGCCATTGTTCCCTGATCTGTGTGTTTCAACCAGGTCTTATCCAAAATACCAACAAATAATCACTGAGATGTCGATAAGATTTTTCTGCCAACAGCAATACCTAGTTGAAAATGAAACAACTTGCAGGTGTGATATTTTTTGACTTGTTTGATAGAATCCCACAGAAATAGTTGAAGAGAAAAGAATTTGTAGGCTAGACCTGTTATAACTTGTCATTATTGATATTCTCAGTCTGCACCTTGTAGGATTAGGTCTCAATTAGTAAAAACTCCATTTTGAAAGAATTTACTACTTAATTATTCTAGAATTTTATTTAGGTTTGAAACTTGTTATGTTACATTGTAAATAATGTATGATTGAAGCCACATGCTATTTTTAGTTACAAAATAGAATACTTCCTGCCTTCAAAGACAGTTATTATAAAACAATCTTGTCATTTCTATTGCAATTTATAAGAAACATAGTAATTGTACTGGAAGATCAAATAATCAAAATGTTTCTTATTAAATCATTTATAAATGTTTACTCAATCTTATGTTGATTGTGAATAACTTGTCTGATTTTGTGCAATCAAATGAGAAGTAATAAGAAGTGTCTCAGCCATTCAAGAAAGTAGATAGAGGATTAGAAATGGTCAGATTGTAAATGCTCCTGTCTTAATAATACTGTGTCACAGGCAAAAGAAGCTCTAACAAAAGGTACCAATATAATAATAATAGTTTATTGAAAACAAGTCCTTACACTTACAATATAAACTTGCCTTTAATGCTATCACATTCCTAATTTATTTGTAAACAAAACAATAACAGAATATACAACAACAAGTTTTGTTCAAAAATTTACACAAATGAAGCAGGCATTTTAAATTTATTAATCTAGTGAATTATTTAAACCGCACCTTTTGGTCACACATTGCCACTGTTACAGAAATAATATTTAATTTGTGTGCAATTGTAATTTAACTAGTTAGCTGGTGGTAGCGATGAGTCATTTTTAATTAACATACTTTACTGTTATTTTTGAGTTCAAAAGTACTAGAAATTATATGCTTTGTTATGTATGAGCTAAAAGATGTGCAGTACACAATACAATGATAATAATTATGATGGCAAAAGAAAAGCAAATCAAGTATATTGACTTGGCTCGCGAGGTTGTCGACATGTGGGATGTGGACTCAGCGATCATTGTGCCGATAGTCGTATCTGCCAATGGTTTAATTGCCAAGAGCCTTGACCAATACCTGAGGAGGCTCTCGTTAGGCAGCTGGATCACGGGCTTGATACAGAAAGCGGTACTCCTGGACACGGCTCGTATTGTTAGGAGGTTCCTTTCTCTGGAGCCCTGACCGCCGGTAGCTTGGACCCTGTTCCCGATACCGGCGGGCTACTATTTTTAAATGTTTTTTTATGTTTTTAAGAAATATTTAAAAATGTAAATATATGTTAGTAAAACAATAAATGAACGAAAAATGATGGCAAATAACTTTTGTCGAAATTTTGGCAATTGGACTTGGTAATGAATATTGTATCTTATCCATAATGACTATCATTGCACACTGGGTCAGGAGCTTGATTCAAAAAACAGTACTGCTGGACATGGTACTCATAGTAAGAAAAGTTCCTCTCTCCGCCCCTGAGTTTGTTCCAGATGCTGATGGGCCCAAATATTTATTTAAATTTTTAAATATGTTCATGAAACATTTTTGCTTTTGATAATGAAATAACATTATGATAAACTGTGATATGTTAAACTTAAACCCGTGTCATCATAACTTTGAGCTATAAAATGTAAGAAGTAAATAAAATATGTTTAGTACTTCAGTACCTATGAAAACTGTGAAAGAAAATAAAGTTGTCATAGGAGCTCAGAGTTAACACCTTTCAGTGAGTAACAAAACAAAGTATAGTAGTAGTTATTATATTATTCATATTGTTTATCCTAAAAACACCTGTTAACAGTGACACCTTGCTGATACAATAATAAACATAGATTTACCTAATGTGTGTATCTTTAAGCCATATCTTTATTAAGATATGGTATGAGTAGAGTGAATGAAGCAATGGTTTTCAAAGTCCTTGCATTCTCTCTTTATTTATTCTGTACCACATAATTATTTCATGATGACTACAGATTAAGCATCATTTGCATAATTCAGACCTGTTGAAAGAAAATATACGAGAAGGTTTTAATTGTAAAAAAAGAAACAATAGTTTAAATACAGTCAGGACACATTTTCTGTGTTAATTTGCCTACCACATATTTGTAATTAGAGTATGATCACTATAAGTGGTCAATCTCATATAGATGATGTTGTGTGTCAAGAATATTTGCATCAGTGTGTCAATATTGACCCATGTATTTTAAGTTTTGTGTTTTCCCGCCTACACAAATATACTGGCTGAAGTGTAAACCTTTCTAGTAGCATAGCATAAAAATAATTTAAAAAAATCGAATGTTTTCAGTCTGCTTACATTCCTACAAGCACTTGTGATGTGTCAAAATATTGACATAATAATGTTGCCCCTTCATAATATTAAATCCAGCATGTTCCTTGACGTAACTTGTCACGTGCGCAAACAAATTGGTCTAATTATATGTTTCAGTAGTAAAAGAGCGAGCAATGACTGGGGAATCGTTATTTATGCTCCATGTGAAGCTTAGAGCCTGTTTCGTCATACAACGTGTTATAAAATGTATTGTTTTGTGTTGCCATGTTGTCGAAAAATGTCTTTTAAAGCTTATAATGTTGTCTGCGTTTATTTATAAGCGGCAAGAAGTAATACTTCGTTACAGGATAATTCGTCAGCGTGATACTTAAATATTTTGACGTAATCTGTATTATCTTGATTTTATAATACAACGTCATTTGTTAAATTTATTTGAGATATTGCACATCATCACACTAGGTAAAAACGTTATTCTAAGAAAAAATCTAATTGCGATTAGAACGTTATCCTGTTTCACATCATAAATCTGCGTGTTCGAAGTTTGAAGTGTACCATAAAGTTCGTCATATAATTCGATGGAATAATCGTAAACAATCGCTTTAAGGAAAACGAATATTCAACCATATTTTAATATGTTTTGTCTATGTCACATCATATTGTATATCTTGTTATTTAAGGGTATGTTATTATTGGAGTTGTTTACGCGTCGCCGGGTGTTGGCTCATGCATAAGCATCAGGCCTAGGGTGTAGGGGATAACTGGCCTTCCATCTGCCCCAGTTTTGGCGGTATACTACCTAGCTATATCGACACACATGTAAGCTTCACGTAAATGTACGCGTCATTGGATAATTTTACAGTTCGGTAAAGCTTTTATTCACTGTTCAAAGGTTTTCACTTTAAAAGCGTACGTGATTTAATTTTTTATTATGTGAACGATAAAAATAATGTTTTATTGTTTCGATTTTTGACGTAATTGTTCACGTTTTGATTTTGTCCTCCCAGTGTTGTAGTTTTTCATCGAACAGAAAGACGGATTTTTAAAACTAAAATACGCGATATCGATAATTTTCTCTCTTATTTTTTTACTTTATGCCATTTGTAATCAATGTGTAATGCTTGTTTACAAACAATTGTTATGTTTCACCAGATAAATTGTTATTGTATAACACCAATATTAGATTTTCATGGTTTATAAGGTTCGATATTTGTGATACAAGTATTATTCGATTTATATTTTAATAAAGCAACATAACTATTTTAAGTAGGTAACCAGTTTTCCTGATATTTTGTTGAATTACGCAATAACAAAAACCTAAGCAAGATATTTTAAATGAGTCATCTCACAGAATTTCGACTCGAAAATAAACAAGACTTTAGTAATACTAATAACAAAGAAGAATTAGTAATATTATTTAACCCTAATTGGGCGCGCCTAAAAAGTTGCATAAGTGGTCGCGAGGGGTGTTTGGCACCCCAGATTTAGGAAATTAAATAAAATACGAAATACATGCAAAATCAGACTTTTATTAATTAGAACATTTGAACTTATATATTAACCAACTTTAAAACGTATTTTTAACATAATTAACTTTTTTTAAATATGAAAATATTTTTTTACTAATCCTAGTTTTCATCGTCACAATTTTGACAGACTATATTCATATGGTCATTGCACACATGTTTTTGGCATTTCGAACATCATAACCTCAAAAATATCGAAGTAATATAACTTAACACTTTTAACATTTATTACTTTTCAAATTACAATGTTTTAAAACGGATATAATGAAATTAACAATCATCCACTACCTCGGAATTTAGACCACACAAACAGTCACCTGGGGTGTCGTGCACCCCAAACACGCTCTCCGAGCCCAACCGTCCACAATAGAGCGTCGCTCGCAACTAAATCGTGTACGTTTTACGTCTTTACGAAGCTACCTAGAAGTCCAACGCGCTAAATTCAAATTATAAAAAGTTGTGAGCCTGGAAACCTGCTCTGGGGTGCATGACACCCCACGCGACCAATTAAGGGTTAATCAATTAATGGTTACAAGCTTTTGCAACATGTAATATAAGACGTTGCAACGTCACGTTCCGTGCTACAACAGAAAACCGAACTTTAGAAAAAGATGGTTAAACATTTGTGAGACGCCCTATAAAAGACAAAGTTTAAAAAAAATACTATTGCAACGCTCAAACTCGGGAACTGCATTTCCCTAATGCTCGATTATGTGACATACGATTCAAGATCTAAATATAACCTACAGGGGATCGACGTAAGCGCAGTCACAACGAAATTATTTATATAATTCTAGTGTAATCATTCCGTTTTACTTCTCTACGCGTAAGTCTAGTTACAGATTATATAAATAGATGATGAGAATTCATAGTACGGCGCTTGAAACAGCTGTTTAGTATTTTAGTTTCAGGTTTTAACCTCATTTCTTGATTATTGAAACGAGTTAAACTTCTGTCTGGATTGATTTTGGGCCACTTGAAAGCTTCGTCTGTAATCGGGCAAGATTATAGTATCGTAATTTTCAAAAGATATTCACATATCAGTTAGCTTTGTATATCATATGGAGGAATGAGAAAATTTCGTGTGGAAACATGAATAGTATAGTGGACGAAGATCAAATAAATGATGGATGGTCTATGTGAAGGCTGATATGGTAAGAACAGAGATGTTTGAAAAGATAATGAGTAGGTAATAGATAAGAATGGAAGGAGAAGATTTGGTACGTTGACCCCCTATAAATTAAGATGAGAACGATGATACACATATTTTAGGCAAAATCATTTGCTCCAAGCGTTTAGTCTGAGAGGAGTTGAGTTAGAGTTGGTCATTTCCAAGAGTACCTATATATATATAAATATAATTGATTTATACTATCCCTAATAGTCGTGGTTTTCTAACCAATGGCGATATTTTCCTTGGTCGCGGCATCACTCGTAAACGGCTGGACCAATTTTGCTAATTGTTTTTTTGTTGTGTTGGTAAATGTCAGGAAAGGGTGTTTTTGTTCATAAGAGAAAAAAATAGGGTAGGTAGGTAGTTAAAAATACAAGGAGATAGCAGTAGGTAGAAAAATTGCATTGCCACGCATGCTAGCTAGTATTTTATATTCAAACAGCTGATGATAATTTAGTTAAATGCTAAAGAAGTCTTGAATTTTCAATTCCAAAGAAAGATAACTAAATGAGATTCCTCCCTTATTAAACATGCTTACAAAGAAAGTGTCAGACAAATAGATACATTTAAAAGTAAAATGTAAACTCGAAGAAAATCTTCGTAGCAAAGACGTCTCAGAAATTCCTTTTGAAGTGGTTGCAACGAGAAAAGTTTAAAAACGAATAAAATGCGATACAATTGCTTAATAATCTGATAACAGGGAACTAGATTTTCAAGAATCCTTTCAGTCTTTAATAAAAGAGAAGTAGGTACTTTAAAAAAAATATATTTTTGGTAAACCGGTTTCTGAAATGCTGAATAGCGAGCGCGGTGAAAATGTTTTGTTTGAACTCTCTAAAAGTTAATGAAAGGATACTTTTAATAGGCTATAGAAATGTTTTTAATAAGCTTTTCGTTTTGTATAATAATTACAGTATAATTTTACCATAACACAGGTCATGCCATAAAAGAAAATTTCCATCGTTATATGCGTGGAAATTATCGTAGGATCAGAGATATTGTTTTTTACCAATGTGTTAGATCTAGATGTTATTCTCGACTGTTGCGCAAATTCAGTCCAGTTTCCACAGCTTCCGTGTTTAAACCGATATCTTTAAAACCGCTTCCAATTCATTAGAGTTTCTGCATGCCAAATAAGTTTTGACAGTCTTTGTCAGTTCTTTTTATATCGTCATTCATCAGTCCACAACAGACCATAGTACAATTCAACTCCGCTTGACTGAGTTGACAAGTTAAGGAATTGCCATGTCATATGTTGTTTGCACTCTGTAATTAAAATATCTTTCGCTAGGCCTTAGGCAGGGTTACAAAGCTAAGAAATTAAAGTTCTTGAGGGAAAATTAAAGCGTTTGAGATTTTTTGCTTATAAACGTCTTTCATTCCAAACTAGTGCCTATCTAACTCATCAGGTCTACTGATCCCTTGAGTAAGTTGCAATCCTTGAAGATACTTCAGTAATGCAGTTGAGATATTTGTGGACAGAGGAGTAAAAATGCATGAAAAATTCGTCCCACGTACATTCACAACTAGTCTAAATGATAATCCACAGAGTGGATTCCTCACACGATCCTGATTTACATGCTACCTTGTCAGTCTAAGCAGTGACTTCGCTTCGTCTAGACATCCTAATTTACTCAACATTTCTAAAGCAAGACCTAGACTTGGCTAATGCTTGCCTAGACTTGGCTTGTTCATAAGCTAAGGTTTATAGTCTGCTTTCATGTTATTGTGCGGTTAAGGAAGGTAGGCTGTATTGATTGGCTGCGGGTTTTAAAGTACTCAAGGACTAGCTTAAAGTTATGTTGAGGGAAGGCGACATTTCGTTGGTAAATTAAACGTAAATGAGCTATAGAAAGCAGGTGATGCGGAGGAATTATAAGCATGTTGGGAGAACCCATCCAATATACATATTGATATGAATTAACCACCCACACTGGACGGCTCAAAGAAAAGATAAATGGAGTGTGTGTAAAATTCGTTGTCTTCTAGAGAAGTGTAATCAGACACAACTGCTGATCCCTTTAAATGATTATCAGATTCTTATGCTCTTGAAACACATTACCAGCATGATAGAAATCAAGGAAATGCATAATAACAGTACTTGTGCAGTACTAAAAGGACGAATCTCTCATAAAATTTTACATCTTAAACTGCATAAGGTTTACATTATTACCCATTATAACTAAGGCTACATATTGTAAGATCAGATTATAAGGGAACTTTGCAACGAAGGCAAGCAAGCCTTGCATAGCTCGCAAGTAACTATGATTAAAAAACTAAGGTCACGCAACGCTAATATTAAATAAGGTGGAAACTAACGTTTAGGTTCGTATCGGATTACGCTTTTGTAGTAAAAAATGTTGAGTAATATGTAATTATATATTGCAGTTTTGTGTTTGTGGCCTCAAGTTCAATCACATTGAAATAACAACGTTTGTTAATTAATTAAATATGCTTGCTTTTAATATAACCCATGTTAAGCATACACGGTACGACCTATTCCCTTAAAAAACAAGTTAAGCAAGTCCCCAGTTGTCATTAGTTGATTATGGACAGTCGTTTCTGTGTTGTAAAGTGTAACTGTGTTGAAAAGGAAAGATAAGCAGTCGTTCTATGTAAAATACTGGTTCTGGTTATTCAGCTGCATCCCAACTAATATAGTGGAGAAAATGCTAAGCAGATGGTGGGATACACAAAGACTTCAATATGCTGGAACTCCTTATGGTTCATATTGAGCAATAGGCAATGCAACGAGGCTTACGCAAAAGGATATGAGCACCTTCGCACTACGATGTAAAGGAAGTGATATTGTTGGAATCGCGGGTGCGATCTCCATAGGAAGTTTCGACCTCTTGAAGTAACTATGAAAGGGAACAAAGCCATGTAGAAAGTAGACATTACAATGGTTTAATGACGTACAAGGATCCTGCTTTGTCGAGTCATTTTTTAGGGAGTACCACGTCCGTCTCTCCTTGGATACTCGCTTTTTGTATCAGTGAGCACCTGCTAACATCGTTTCTCAAAAAAAGTCTGAAATCTTTCCAAATAACATCCCTGATGAGTCTTGAAATACGCCCGATGAATGACCTCTGCCTACGCCCTCCGGGAGAACCTCCCTGCTGTAACGCAAAGAACAAAATTATAGTAATAGAGATGCATGGAAGAAGAAGACACGCTGTGCCGACCCCAAATAAATTAGGAAAAGGGCGGGAGTGTTTCATATTCGCTCATTCAAGTCAAGTCATACATAGGTATAACTAGAAAATTATATTGAATATCAACAATTCACAAACACAGTGAAACATGATTGTATTTCTACGGGAGTGGTTAATTCTGCAACGAACGTTAGTTGAATCCGTTTTATTGGCTATGTCGAAATGGGCTGTGCAAGAAACTACGACTCAGACATTGTTTGTTACATGGCAAATGTGTTTATTCCAATAATTCTAACCTAAATAATGTAAATATAAACGTAGACTTTGATGTTTTGGTGGTAGGAAAAAGTGCACTGTATTTTGCCTTTATTGTGAACCACAGGTCGTCTCTAATTCCTATCCGATGCAATTCCAGTATGTTATTCGATTTTTGTGGAAGACTATCTTTGTTACCTAGTCAGGTATGGAACCCCTTAAGTATATATAGCTCGTATAGCAGAATACTTTTCCCTGAAATGATTAAGACATCTGCAATTTCTATTGTATTTGCTCGTCACGTAATAGCGAGCAAAGTAAACAAATAGGACTAACCTAATTAAAACTGCAATGATTCATAAATTTTCTTCTTCAACATATCATTTCGTTGGCGTGATGCCAGCGTCCGTTTCGTGAGGAACTTAGTGGTGCTGATGTTGGCAAGCGTCTCCCAGATCCTTCCTCGATATGTTGAGTTCGAGTTTGTTGATTTTGAATGCATTTTCCTGTTACATCTTCGAATCAATTGCGTAATTGAAATGTACTTGATATTATGATGATTAATGGGCTGGGGCGTCCAAATGCCTAATTTGAATATACCTAATGTTGAAGTTATTCTCTTCGGGTAAAATTTAATTATTATAAATGGTATTTTAAACCATAACCGTGGTTGCGAATCGACCCGAATCATTTGCCTAGCCTTTCCCCTATGTTGGGTTGGGGTCTGCTTCAAGTCTAACCGGATGCCGCTGAATACCAGTATTTTACATGGAGCAAATGCTCTGACCTCCACAACCCAGTTAGTACATGGCTATACCCTTTGGTAAGGCTGGTTGTCAGAATTTCGGGACATTGACTACCTGTAACAACAGTCAAAGATCTACGAGGACAACCAAGGCAAGCGCGGCTTTATCTGAAAATCGTGCCACGCGGCTTTCATTATTATTTTGAGCACTGTATTTATTAGCCACGAGGATAAAAGGGAAAGGGCTGAGCAAATTTAGTCACTTATGAAGCTTAAATACATACTTCCGTAACATAATGTCAAATGCTCGCAGCAAGAAGAGCAAGAAATCCAAGACCAACTTCTGTCGTGTGTCGCTTTTTATTCCACTAAACTTGTTAGGGAGTTCGGAGACTTCGCAAATTGTAATGATGTCTTCTTTAGAACTTGCACGATATACATTTTGTTTTAAAATGTTTCTACTTTCACGGTTCCCTTGAGACGGTGGAGCTTTTAGTGGTATAAGAAGATACTACCTACTTAGTTAAACTGAAAATACTTAGAGGAAAATTGGCACGAGTTTAGGGACCACATTTTTTTTCCCATGCCGCACAGTCATTTCGCCTGTATCGTGGTTTCGTTTACAAACATTTAAACTCACGTACACAAATAGCCAGACCCGAAACAACTATCTGTAAGTCATACAAAAATTTATCCCGTGCGGGGTTGGAAACCGCGATACGCAGCGCAGCAGTCGATCGTACAGCCACTATGCCAACCGTGCCGTCAAACATGAGATATTTTTTCAACATTGTAATAGCAAGATTAGTTAAATATAAACGAAGCGTGGTGTACGAATACTATATTTTCGCGTACGCTTCCATAATTGAAATTTCAGCGAATTTTGTCTAAATAGTTTAGGAAAGGTCAGCTTTAAAACATTTTCGCTGAAACTGAAATCATTGTACAAAGTAGTTTAAAATCTAAATACCCAAACAGTCGACGTAACTGGTAAATCCTTGCTACTATCAGGTGCCAATCCATTTCCTAACTAAGTTAGGGTCGACCTCCCTGGGGTTGTGGGTTGTTCGAAGGAGATATCGAGGCCCCGGAACATAAAGGGCAAACGAAGGAACATGGGTGAGTTTTAGTCAGTAAAAGTCAGACACTCCGCCCACGCTTCGCCCAGAGCGGGGGAAGTTATTTGATGATTTACGATCCGCAAAAAAAGGGTCGACCTCCATTATAAGCAGAATAGAATATAGAATATTTTTATTAAGTTCCACGCTATATAACTTCACGCTAAGACTCTTAGGGGCCGAGCGGAGTTGAAACTGCGGAGACAAATTTAAGGGCACCTATTCCGAAGCCGTTTTATCGATTCTCTGTTGACATAACGTTAAACATTCTCGGTTGTTCAACCTGACGGAAATAATCTGAATATAGAGACAGTTATTTTTAGCCACAACCTTTCTTTTTTCGTTTTCCGATGCGTATCCTCTTACGCTGTCGCTTTTTGGTCATATTTCATTGGATACGATGTTTTTGGTTCACGGAAATAAACGTAGTTTATAAACGTAGCAAACGTAGTTCATAGGTTTTCGGCGCCATTATTTTAGTTAAATGTATGCGTTGGTATAATACATTTTTGGGTGACGTCATTAACCTGTATTTTGGCGTCAAAACATACACAAACTTATGTCTTTTTCCTCTGGCGGTGGGGAGACATTCTAGATCTCCATCTGCCACAATCCTCTTACTCCGTTTGTTTCATCAAATTGTTCTAGATTATAATTTTTGAAAGAAAAAAAACGGAAATCATCAAATAACATAGTACTAACGGAGCGGGGGGAGTGTCATACTTTTATTGATTAAAACCCACCCATGTTCTTTTTTTCGCCCTTTATGTTCCGGGGCCGCGGTATCTCTTTCGAAAAACCCCGCAAACCCGGCAGGCAGTGGCCCTGGCAGGCTCCTCTGTGAAAGGAACTACTTAGTAATACAGATGCGTCGTTGCATCTTAGAATAGTTTTTTTTCTTTTTTTTTAATGATACTGTAGTTTGTTATTATTGTAACTGCTATTTCTAGTGCTGATGTCATCTCATGAATTCTTAATTATTTCTGTTGTGAGCAAGAAACTCCCTAACACTTATAAGTATTTCTGTACAGTAATACGATTCATCTTTATTTTGGCTACTCACATGTTGAGAATATATTCGTTGTCTCAGGACTTCAGGGAGACCGGCTTTTATCAAATGTTTTGATGTCGACTATCCACACGGTAGTTTCCGGTAGTAAACATGACTTACAAAGTAAAACCAAAAAAGGATCTTTTCTTTTTCCTCGTATTATTATACAGAAAATAAGATCAAAGACTAAAGAGCTTTCTTATCTTTTTCTCCCGATTTTACTAACTTATACGCACTAGCACCTCTGCTACGAACGAATCGTACGGTTTGTACAACTTGATAAGAAATCGATTTGTTTTTATTATTTATAAGTTTTTTATAAATTATCTGTGTTGAAGCGTGATATTAAATAGCATATATTACGACTGATTCTCAGACTTACCGTGTATACATCATCATAAAAATCGGTCTAACCATTTCGGAGGAGTATGCGACTAAACGTGTGACACGCTAATTTTATAAAGAACATGATAGAGGTAAACTAATTATATATAAGTACTTGAATACTAGTGATTCATCGTGCATATATCTAAGCCCTAATGTCAGGTACCGTCTTATTCAAAAGTGTCAATGATTTAAAAGAACCGAAGTTATTTGGGACAAATCTCAGATATGTTAAAAATCATTTGAAAACACCAAATCAATTTAACACCGAATAGACAAACGTGAAAACTGCTGCGAAAGGTCAAAGCTGACTATCTTTATCGACAAATATTACTTTCAGAACCAAATAAATGTTAGTATTGAATCAGCGAAACGTGACTCTGGGTCGTATTATATATCTGTGGTACATTCGAGTAAAAACTATCGTCAATATGTCCAGTATATATCCAGTAGCCATTTAAGGGCGTGCCGAGAGAGTTGTGAAGTATCAGCCTTGTTAGCCACTCGCCACGTCGACATACGAGTTTTTACCCACTCTGATGTGCGTAAGACTTTCGAAAGCATTAAATTTGTAGCATCCATCTGTAACTGTATTAAATACAGAAATATTTTAATTTTGACACACAAAAACCTGAACTTTTCACAAAAAAGTCTTATTATAAAACATGTCTAGTCGTGGCTACGTCATGAATTTTAAACAATCTAATTTAATCAACGAGCTTAGATTGAATTTGGTATTTAGGAGAGCACACAAATATTTTTGCGAACGATCTTTTTAGAAAATAAATATATAAGAAATTCTTATTCAAATCAACTAAACTATTGATTGTTTGCAATATGATATGAATGGAAGTGGAGATTCCCTTCAATATATTGGAAGAAGAATTTTATCGATATTACCGGTATTCCAACACCATAGATCAAAGTGACACGTCTATTATCGGCCAGCACCTGCGACCAACTAAGAACGGTCCTTTCAGGTATTGCCAACCTAATAAAATTATGCAAATTTTAATACTACCCACCGAAGACAAATTGACAAAGGCTTATTGAGGTGACAGCTTATAAATCCACCATCGTATCGGATACGCCGGGCATTTGGAAAATTGTTTTAAATATTCTCTTAGATTTACGTGACTATAAAGTATTTTGTAATTTGGATGGTATAATTGATTTAAATCCGGATGAAAACAGTTGGGCTGTAATGAAGTGAATAAATAATTACTGTTGGGGATTTAGGAGTAAGCTTAGCTCATAATTACTTAGCTTTCATCTAGCGTAGTAAAACAGTGTGCAGTATTTACGCAGTTAAAAAGAGCGAACAGATTTCAATTGGTTTATGCTAATCAAAATTTGGAGTTCGCTACAGCTGGATGTTAATAAGTCTTACTCTAGCTCAATGCTCTCAAACGATGGTTAATTGACGTCGTATCCCTTGCTTCTCCGTGGACTTCGGCAATACAGCATCTGAAAACTACTGTAGTACTTAATCAATAAGTATTGGATAGGTAAACATTTTCATGTTTACTCTACAATACCCGGCTCTCCATCTTCTGCAGCCAATCCAAAATATGAAGTGCCTTCAGCGAAGTTCCAACATACATCTATAGAACGTTATACTAATTGAAATCATACGGGTTTTGATAGTGATGGCGCTTGCAGTCGAATGAGTTTACACTACGTTTAGTCAAGGAAATGCAGCAATGTTTTAGGTATGACTATATTGAAATGATTAAACCCCCTTGTGCTGTGAAGATTTTACAAACAATTTTCTGTTGTTTCCAAATTGTTATTATGATCTGTCATTTTTATCATAAATATATTTTATAATGAAAATGTATGATAAGATTTATTTGACTTTTTCTACAAACGAAAGAGTAACATACATCCATACAAACTTTCGCGTTAATAATATTAGTAGGATTCCTTTCGTTTCGAGAAAATTTGCAAGAACAAAGATCTTCGTTCTTCGTGTCAAATGTTCCCGTATCACATTAATTCCCAGAATCTTATTTTAAAACCCCATGCATACTTGACATAAACACACGTAATTACAAATTCCTCACATTATTTTAAGTAATGGGTCCGCCCTACTGCCTTTAATAACTTCTTATTACAATCCACAACTATGGACACGAAACTTCAGTTAACGTAGTATAGTTAAGCGCACGTTTAAAGTAATTGACAGCGTCTTTATGCTGTAGCAGTAAGGTTGGTTTTTGTAGTTGAATTGATGTGTTGATAGTATAAGTAGTAAGGACATTGTATTGTTCAATCGCTATAATTAACACTTGTAAACTTGCCGACGGTCACCGACTGTCGGCATTCCAATAGCCACTATGGTAAAGCTTAGGACACGACACACTTCTTATAATATTCATTGAGTTTCAATTCTCTTATTGATTTTCAACACTAAGCAAAGTACACAACATTTTGTTTCAATGAGCATTCAATTTTCAAATCTATTGACTAAATATTGTTTCAATTTCGGAACCTTGACGTCATTCAACCCTACAGTTAAGCGTAGAACACACAGAATTCATTCAATTAATTACGATTTGCAATTTCGTTCTCTAAACATTTCAATTTTACAAAAGGGTGCTGTTTTAACGTGCTATTTGATCGTTAAATAAAAACAATTGGTGTGTACAAACATTCACTTTTAATTTCTTACGCATAATATTAAATGTTATTAAACTTGGTTGTTAATATACTCGGGGTTATTTACACTGCGTGGCGGCACTTCCTTACTTTATCTAATACTAGCGCTGCCCAGCGGTTTCACCCGCTGCTCAGCTTCATTCCATCAATTAGGGGTATGAAAAATAGATTCTCATACTTATTAAATATGCATAAAAAAAAATCATAAGATTAGGTCAAGCCGTTTCGGAGGAGTATGGGAACGAACATTGTGACTCGATAATTTTATATATTAGACTAGCTTTTGCCCGCGGCTTCGCTCGCGTTAAATTCGGGGTAACACAGTTCCCCTTGCGCCTTATTGATTTGTAATAGCAACGCTAAGTTCTCCCTTTTCTTCCCTCTTTCTCCCTCACATCCCACTTTTTTAAATAAAAAATATTAGCCTATGTCCGTCTCCCGGTTACCAACTATCTCGGTACCAAAATTCATCAAAATCGGTTTAGCCATTAAAGCGTGAAGAGGTAACAAACAAACAAACTCACTTTCGCTTTTATAATATTAGTAAGGATTTTCACCATAACAGAGTATTAATAACGTCAAGTATCACACTGTATAGGTAAGTCAGATCTTCATTCCAACATGTTATTAATAATTAATTAGATCCTTAATGAAAGAATTCACTTACAAGTCTTATGTCGTACTCGTAAGCTACTAGGAAAGTCTTGGAGTTTTCAACGCCATCTTGAAAATTTGATAAAAGTTTTAACTTGGCACTTCCCGACCTGTAGCTTCAGTACAGAGTTGAGTGTCTTTAAACACAGATGATGTGAATATTAAACTTGCTTTATTTGATCATTACACCTGCTGTCCTATGAGAGGTTGGCAGACGCTTGAGAGGGTTCTGTCAGTTTGCGTACTATAGTTGGGTCATTAGTATTTATCGGGGTTTTGCCTTTCAATTGTCATGTACTTGTTTACTTAAGCATGATCAGGATATAGGCTTTCGCTTTAAAAGAGGGTATGGACCATCCATATTCCATCACGCAGGTTAGTAACGGTTGGTAATTGTCATTGTGTCTTGTCTGAAATTAAAACTATTAGCAAGAAAAATTTACAGGAGTGTTAAATTAAAGAGACCATTAGTTTACTACAACTTTAATAACACGTAAGCTAACTCTAAACACTTAGATCGAAAACCGGATGCCCTCAGGGACTAGTTTATATCTTGGAACGAGATATTACCCACCTAGTATCGGGATAACGTGCGTTATAATTCCATTAGCTGGCTTTTACTAAGGACAGGTCGGCCATTAGTTCGTGGTAAGTAAATGTATCGACTTTCTGCAGTACGATGTCACCTGATACAAGTGATGGCAGAAATACACGTGCGGTTTGGAAATAGATAGTACTAGCTGGCGCCGACGGCTTCGCCTGCGTGATATCGAAAAAAAAGTATCCTGTGTTATTCCAGACTATAATCTACCTCTGTGCCACATTTCATCAAGATCCGTTCAGTCGTTTTGACGTGAAAGAGTAACAAACATCCATACATCCATCCATTATCACAAACATTCGTATTTATAATATTAATAGAATAAGACACCCTTTATAGCCCATTTAAATTCGACTCGACGAGAACTCCGAACTCCGGCGCTTGTCAGGAGGGTCTACCGTCGGGCTCACCTTCCAATGTTTTCTACCGTGCAGGTATCGACCGATCACATTGATTGAAATCAACATAGCGTCTCTCCTATTGTTGACATATTGTTATCATAGACGCCTGCTTTATCATTTGCAATGCTATTTCATTACCCATCAGGCGTCAAACTGGCGGTCACTGTAAGTTGTTATCAAATCACAGAACAAGGACAATGCTTTTGTCCCTGTCAAGTGTAATATAATAGTTAAATATGCAGTTTTAATCAGTGCAGTAATAACATCATTGTGACATTTTTCCGTGGCCACTCTTTTCACAAACATGCAATTAAAAAAAAAAAATACAAGAAACGATTGCTTTTGGTTGTATTTTATCAGCATGTCATTAAAGCTGTAATATTTTTCCTTAATTTGGAAACAGAAAACTATTTTAATTTTTCCATGCTACCTACGTTTACATCCGCGGCATGAATCAGTAAAATTATAACAACGTTTTTATTTATCAGTTGAGGAAAAAGGAAATTCAATTACATTGAATTGTCGCTCGTGTGTTCTAGGCTCAATTTATTGCTGTAGTATGTACGTCTTCAGCATTACAATTAGTTATTATAGGATCATTGTTACCGGATTTAGATCTGTCGTACAGGCGCAAAAATGTTGCCATAATAGAAAAAAAAATTGTGCTTACCCGCTACAAGGAGTGTCTTTGCAAAAACGTGACATCATCATTCTGCCCTTTTTTTTTGGAAGTTTGATGATGTCCGCTGGGACATCATCAAGTAACTTCCAAAAAAACCCAAAAAACTTCCCCCGCTCTGGGCGGAGCGGGGGCAGAGTGTCAGATTGGAACTGACTAAAACCCACCCAGGTTCCTTCCATAGCCCTTTATGTTCCGGGGCCGCGGAAAGAGATATTTCGAACAACCCGCAACATCATTCTGCCCTTATGTTATTTGCGGTCGGCGCAACAATTATTCTTCCATACTTATCTATTTGTCTCATGAGTCGCCAATTAAGAAAAAAACGTCGAAGGTTTTTGTCCCTGAGAAAGAAACAGTTAATGTTTTATTATCACAGTCCAGTTGTATAGCATTCTAACTCAAATCTAGTCTAATCGAATTATAAAGTCTTTCACTGACTTGCATAAAAAAGTAGGTAACTCATTAGTCTCCAAGATCATCTGGTCAAAGTTCTTTAGCTGTCTTATGATTTAACTATTGGACAATCAGTGACTGGCAAAATGCACTTTGACTACGTGATCCTGAAAATGAATGAGTTACCTACTTTTTAAAAGCGTCGTTACGCGGGTCATGTGTGTCCATGCAATATTGAAACGAATAGTAGACGCGGTGTCGGACTTCGTAGTAATACTAACACGAGGCCTTTTCTGACCGGTTCTATCCGTTCCGCATCGATTTAATTTATGTACCTACGTGAAGCATAATATCCTAATTATAAAACATAGATTTAACCCACATTTCGGAACATCAGCATCATTAAAACAAACATTTTGTTTAACACACACAAACCGCGATCTACTACAAATATGACGTCATTAATTAATCATAGCGGAACAAATAACTCCAATTATACTGCCGCTATAAATATGCCAATTAATGTTTTGTACTGTGTAATAATTTCGGGTTAGTAGGTATAACTTTGAACCTCATTCCTCCATATTATGATATGATAGGAGTATTTTATTTATTAAGCTTCCTCCAAATATAAACATTTCTTTTTTTAATACGTAGTGACTAGCGAGGCATGAATCCTTACTAATATTATAAAAGCGAAAGTGAGTTTGTTTGTTTGTTTGTTTGTTTGTTTGTTACCTCTTCACGCTTTAATGGCTAAACCGATTTTGATGAATTTTGGTACAGAGATAGTTGGGAACCAGGAGACGGACATAGGCTAATATTTTTTTGAAAAAAGTGGGATGTGAGGGAGAAAGAGGGAAGAAAAGGGAAAACTTAGCGTTGCTATTACAAATCAATAAGGCGCAAGGTGAACTGTGTCACCCCGAATTTAACGCGAGCGAAGCCGCGGGCAAAAGCTAGTAATAGTATAATAGACAGGACACGTTCTACAATCCATAACAAATAGTTAAACATGGATTTTATAACGGTACCCCGCCGTCAATGTACTTCAAAGCCAAAAGAAGCAGCAATGTACGAGTTCTTCATTGCCTTGTGTATTATCTTGGGTGGGTGTGCCACATGCCATGTTTCCATACATGCGTCTGAGAACTACGCATTTGACCTTTTTCTTGGGTTCATCTGCAATAAGGTCGCTTGTATCGTTTCAGGCGACCCTTGCCAGTATTCTATTTGACGTAATCATAATATAATATGTGATTGGAATATATCGACTGTTTTTTAAGCTAGCCTAAGACCTATAATCATCATCTGCCTAGCCTTTTCCCAACTATGTTGGGGTCGGCCTAAGACCTATAATACCATCTAGAATCTATATTTTAGTCTGAAAAGTCTACATTCTGCCATCTATATTTTGATGGCAATAAGATTTCGGTAAGTATAGGACTTTCGTTGACCCTAATATCTAAATTCTAAAGCTCACCCAAATCTGTTAAAGCTCGAAGTAATAAGGATTTCGGCAAAAATAAAGCTAGAAAAGGTTGAGCACTTCAAGTATAGTATATAATAAGTATATTATTGAAATTTCCACCGGCGGCGCAAACCCATCGCCGCTTTACCTTTGAAAATTCATGAACGCACTTTTTTCAAGCGTCAGTGACAGCTGGGGTTAGTAGAAACAGAAATAATCTTTATCTACTTAACCTATTTCCAACTATGTTGGAGTCGGCTTCCAATATAACCAGATGCAACTGAATACCAGTATTTTCAGGACAAACTTTTTCTGTAAGGAGAGAGACAAATACTGCATACGGTTTGTATAAGTATAATCTTTATTAAACAAGAAGTGGTTAAAGGAGAATGCCCATTCGAGGCCCACAGTGTACAACAGACTAGAGAAAAAATAATAAATGCATAAATTTTAGCATAATAAAATATGTTTTTACTTTCTTCCATTTATGCGCCACTACAATCCACAACAATTCTTTTAAAAAAGTAAGTTTACTGATAAAATAAGCTGTATTTTCCTATTTAACGCTAGCAAATATTGCCAGCAGCAAAAAAATATTTTGAGTATTACGACTAATGAATCGATTCAAATCGATTTATGAAAAAATACTATAACCCCAATATCATACCCACGAGACTTTACGGGTATTGTAATTACTTGCTTTAATAAAACCAACTTAAGGAAAAATAAAAAAAAAACAGTTTGTACCCTCAAAAAAAAAAGAAAGAGGATAATAAATCAATAATCGGTTTAGAAAAAAATAATCGATTTAATGTTTTTTTTTCGTGGTAGTGACAACACTGAACTGAATTTGATTCTGACACTGACAGTTTGCTTGTTGCTTCTGCCAAATGTGGATGTTTTGATTTGTGAACAAAATAGCAACCTACCAAGTGAATTACTTAATGAGAACTAAGAGAGATTAAGAGAGAGATAAAAAATATATAAGGATCATCCCTCCTATTATAATTTAATTACCAAGTATTGACAAAGATAAGTTTTCTTATTATCTCACACTCAAAGACATTATTATATGGAAAATAAACCCAAAAATGTTATTTGTTTTTAATATTTCTAAAATAGTGGCGTCAATTTGAATATATTTTTTAGATATCTAATACAGTTAAGATTTTAAAACAATCAACTTTTATTGTAATATTTGATGTCCACCTTGGGCCTAGGACACCATGGAGAGTGGGCATTCCCCTTTGTTGTGAAGCCTTTTACAGAGAGCCTTTTAGATTTTACAGAGTTTTTTTTGCAACAAGATTAACAAAACAATAATATTCAAAATTTAAACATATGTTTAAAAACGTTTGATAAAGTTTAAACTAAAAAAAAAACAAGGTCAAGAACAAAAAAAAACGTACCTAATGATCGGGGAAAACAAGTGCTTTTGGGCTTTTGGCTTATCACACCTACCTACCACAAAGATCTTTCGTATATATTTAAATAATACCCTAAGCACAGAAAGTTTTTTTCGACTAGTGGTATTCTGTTAGATTTATTCTATTGTTGATAGCAACATATAAATCAATCGGTCAATTGGCATTGTGCGGCCGCTACGGGACCCCAAACTGCTCTATTAGTTGGTGTACCATTCAATTGAGTGAATTCCGTACGTAATTGCACGCTTCTGATACCGAAATAGGTATGCTAGGTTGCAATTAGTGGTTAAGGATACCTTGAAACCAGATTTTATATTAATGTGGCGCGTTTGCTAACATCACACCTGAAATTCCTGAAGTGGTAGGCAGATACGTCTTCTGTGTGTGTTTATGGTACGATTAGTACCATAAACACGGTTTTAACGACTCAACGATCACGGTTTTAACGATTCAACAAAACATCAAGATCTTTTAGTATTTGTAAGTTTAATAATAATGTATTAAACATGGAAACCAACCGAAGAATAAATTCTAAAAAACTAAATTAATCGACACTAAAACTAATTAATTTATCAATTGTTGTGAAAATTTGGCACATGCGTCTGCAACGCCCGCTGTCATAATGTCTGCACAAGAGACAAAGGTATATATAGACTGTTTGTATTTATGGACTATGTATTTTACTAGTCGGAGACTATTAGAAAAACATAGAAACAGCTGTTTACTGATTCGTGCCAGGTGGGTAGAAAAAGAACGGTAATTATATTTGTTGGTTGATTCGCTTAGTGATTCATTAACGCTCGGTTCCAATAAACAAAAAACGAGTCGTTTTGCTTACATCCGTAAGCAAAACGACTCGTTTTTTGTTTAAATCCGACGTATGTCAAAATAGTACTATCCGTAAACAAAACGAATCGTTTTTTGTTTATTGGAATCGGGCATAAGTACTCACTATCTTCTTTCTATAATATAAAAATGAATCACAAAATGTGTTGGTAAGCGCATAACTCGACAGCGCCTGGACCAAATTTACCAATATTCTTTTTTTTAATATTCGATGAAGTCCAAGGATGGTTTTTACGCCGAAAAAAAAAAAGCTTGAGGCAGGTTTTTGTGTAGTGTTTAGGTAAGTAGGTAGAAAGGTGGAAAAATTGCATTACAAGCTAGTTTTAAAAAAAATATGTTATAAGTCAAGCCTAGATTTTTGGCTTGTATGAAAGTATCGCCCCTATGTTCGCCGCTGGATTTAGGCCTCTCCCTATCACAGCGACACTGACGGGCAGGCTTCCCGCATATTGCACATTCTTACGATTTATTGGCCAAAATTACAGAAAACAAACAATACAGTTTATTCAAGATTTTGGCATCAAATTAATTCCAATAAGCTTTTAAACACCAAGTGTTGACAGATAGCTTAATTGAATATTAATTGGTATTACTTAAGATATTGATATTTGGTTTGTCAATTATTTATTTGGTTAGTCAATTATATATTTGTTAACATAAAATATTTTTACGTGGATTGCCGCGGTGGTCGTTAACGCAACTACTCAGCATGAGTTCGTAGGTTCGATTCCAGGGTCGGTAAGAAAAACTCGATAACACTCAAGTAGCAGCCAGACGGAGCCTGTATTTATGCCCGGGTTGATTGTAATAGACTAGCCTAGCCTCCTATAAGAAGAAACATAAAACATAACTGGTGAAATGTAGGTACTAAAAGGTACCCTTCTGCCTAACCCCGGATACACACAAACAGGCGTGAAAATATTAAATGATATTTTAAATCATTTTCATACAAAACCGTAATATACCTCGCGGAATGAAAAACCAGGACAATTTTTCTACGTCTCTCAACACAACAAAAACCGCTATTTTATATTTTTAGGAAATATATACCTTCATTACCTGGTTTAATAAAGCCGGGGTAGACGAAGTCAAAACACCGTGAAATTAAATTTGGTAGCAGGTTTAATATCATTACCTTACTGTGCAAGTATACAGTATGGTATGCGCAGATAGAGTATGAATAAGACAAGCCATCCGTGGATATCAGGGTCAGGGTCAACGTTCTAGAAGTGACAGGAAAAATATTGCTTGCTTATAAATTCTTATGACACCCTCGAGAAGAAATGGGACAGTCCTAAATGATTATTTTATTCGTCTTCTCTCACGAAAATTCGAGTGGTCAAAGTTTAAGTCAGACGGACAAATTGAAGCATATTTTATGACACACCCAACCGTATGGTATTTTATTGAATGGGAGCTGAGTTGCAAGGTATCGCATATGCACGAAGAGTGTTTCTATAAAAGTGCAATGCTTGCAAAAAGTTGACATTATGTCACTAATTTCATACAAGCTTTTATTGTAGCGCTAATTTGGTCATCGCCTTGACATTTTGTAAGCACTCCTTCCAGATATAACGTTGCATACTTAATTTCTTCGTCATTATTTTAAATGGTTACCTGAAATTGTTACCGTGACTTTTACGGAAAAAGCCACAAATACTACGAGTACATCCATTTGTTCACATTTGAGTTGACAGTTTATGCCTCCGTATGTTCACTTCACTTTGTACTTTATAGCGTCTCTCATTCATACTCTAAACGGCCACGCTTTTGATATTCATAATTCAGAGACTTCTTTGAAAGCTTAAGTAGGACAGTCTCTCAAACGAACTCTTATAAATTGTGAAGCGTCTTGCCCTTTTTATACCTTGTCGATATAAACGTTTTTGAAATGGGTTTTTTATTCGTAATAGCTTTTAAAGAGTTACAATTACAAATCCACGATTTGTAGAATAATTGTGTATGTCTCTAATTTTATCTGAAGTTCTTACTGTATGCTCAAGAATGTATGAGAAAGAACCAGTTACAATATCCATTTCGTTTCGTGATCTCCGACTCTCGTTTCCAATAGAAGCAACACTTATCCTCACACAGAAATTAATGCAAGCACGTCATCGCTACCTCATTCTCTTATCTCCAATCTTCATGCAACGATATGCGGAAAGAAAAGCAACCATGCCTAAGACTATTTCAACATTGGTGCGGTCAATCTCGACACTGGTAACGCGAGTGGGGTCCAGCAAATCGCGCCCTCGTCATCATTATGTGCTAAGTCTTTTCCTAAAACCGTTGGAATTGGCTTCCCATATAACCGGATGCAACTGAATACCACATGGAGCGATTGCCTATTTGACCTCCACAGCCCAGCTACTGGGTAATACGATGGCTCTTAGTAAGACAGGTTGTCAAATATTCGAGCTTCTAGATACCCTAATGACAGCGTGCTATCCGAAGCACGGAGGTAACTCTGGAAGCCATAATAGTCACCCATCATCCAACAGTCCGAGCTCTGCAAGTTCTTCTTTATCCTGAAGATTGATCCGTACGGCTGTTATAATATAGCCAAAAGTAAGAACCATTCAGAATATTGAATTAATTTAACAAAACCAGCGCGATGACTCACCGGCCCGGTCAAGTTCGCGTCCCAGAGAACCGCGATGAGTTCGTGGGCGTAGGCCTTTGTATCTGACGTTGTGTTTGGACGCTAAAAGTATTACGTTAAAAGGTAATGGGCTTCATTGATGAATATTTTGTTGGCCTTTGTATCTGACGTTGTGTTTGGACGCTAAAAGTATTACGTTAAAAGGTAATGGGCTTCATTGATGAATATTTTGTTTGTACAACGTGTTTGTGAAGCGTTTCGGTTTAACTTTATTAGTTGAAGTGTATTATGGAATGATATATTGTTTGCTTAATTTTTAACCTACTTCAAAAAAGGAGGAGGTTCTGTGATGTTTTTATGTTGGAACGCGATTTCACCGTCGACTGGGGGCCGATTTTCAAATTTATTTTTTGATCGAAAGGGTTACTCTTGAAGGGGGTCCCATAATTATGTTTTTTTCTTTATTGCTTGGGTAATCTTCTATAAAGCTCATTTTTTCTTCTAATGTATTTGGACGATATGCTAATTTCTCTTAGTAGCAATGAAAAATGAACACTCGATAGAAGTTTGTGTGAGGTACAATCATACCACTACTAAGAAGGCTGACATAAAAAACTTGGTAAAAAAACGACTTGTTGGCAAAAAAATAAATTAATTTTGTTTGCTCAAGGGAAACTAAAGGTTCAATATCTACTACTAATGATTTACCAGATCTTCAGGTTTACTCTTCAAGAAATACTCATCAATCACCAATCAAAGATGTTCGGTTTATTGATAGATATAAAGATTCTAAAACTAACAAATCACGCTTTTTGCACAAATAACACAAAATTTGACTTCCTCGTTGATCTAGTGATTGCAAAGCTGACTACTGAGCAAGACGTTCTAGGTTCGAATCCTAGGTCGTGCGAAGTGTTATTGGGTTTTTTCATTTGGAGTTTCTCAGTCTGGGTTTGTGCCCAGTTGATGACATTAACCTCGCCTTTTTCTCTATGGTACTTAAACGTAACGGTCGGTGAATAATTATACCTCTGCCTAATCCTTCAGAGATTACAAACGTGATGTTATGTATCACAATACTGAAAAATACTGCCAACCTAAACTGCGTTTTAAGAAAAGCTGAATACTAATTAACGAGCTTCCCCATTCAATACGTCAAAATTTGGACAGCGTCTTGGCAAGTCCGATGAGGATCGATACACCATAGAGTAAGGAGCTACTGGCATTACGTGGGTGTCTGGGCGTATTTCCAGAGTCGATGCATTTATAATTGCCAGAGAGTTGAGAATTAATGCAACAAAAAACATGAATTTATTGTCTTTTATTTATGAATCATGCTTCGAGCCGCTTTAATCTGCCGTTAAGCAGCTCGCAGTACTTTTTTAACAGCACTAAAAGAACGTAGATATCAAAGGTCTTATTATTTCACCCACTGTATGAGAAAAGCCTCTTATTTCTCTTTTTCTCAAAATAGCTGGAAAGTACCAACTGAAAAAGATTACTTGCTTAATTATGATGTATTTTTAACCGTGTTGGGGTAGGCTTCCAGTCTAACCGGATGCAGCTGAGTACTAGTGTTCTACACGAAGCCACTGCCTATCTTACCTTCACAACAAAGTTAAATCTGGATATAACGGGATCCCTTCATCATCGGCGCAACACGTTATCTTCTTCCATTCTCCCCTATCAGACGTCATGGTATCCCTTACAGACTAATAATATGCACTTGATTATTTAAAAGTCTACAAGTATAATAAACCTTTTAAATAAAATCAAGCTTTGACGATATTCTCATTTAAATTGAACGTCAGCGTGCTAACAATTTTTCAATATCAATTTTTCAGTTTCAATATCATAAAATTTATAACGTTCCAGCTGCGTTTTTTCCCTCGTAATTTTATGAATTTTTAATGAAACTCTGCTGTTACATTTACGGCATGCACTTTACCTTTGATAAATTGTTAAAAGCAAACTGTATGTGATTTATAAAGTTGTTTTTATATAAATTTTAAGCACATGGAGAGAAATTTGTGATGTTAATTGAACATAGGTGGTACCTATCGCATTTTTTGTTGCTGTTTGGACGAATCTAGTCATAGATAGTCTTTTGTAAGTTTTATCTCAAGAAATACTGAAGACAGGCTGCGCCTAACCCAAATTGGGACAAGTGTAGTAGAGTGATGACACCAAATTTTATGAATTGCTTAGATGAAGAGCAATTTTCACTAATCAAAAGGTTTAACCAACACATCTTAACTTTGTTCAAGAGCTGTCTTTCCCATTTGACACTAACAAATCTTGAACTCCGTTTAAATGTACTAATCGTGTTCTGTTTCATTGTTAACATCCGCCTTTATGAGAATTGAAGAACGGTTCTTTACGCTTATTGACTTATGAAAGGCATGTCGTAATCGAATCTTGAATAACTGCTAACCATTGAATATCTTGTGGTTGCCATAAAAGTTATTGTTCCGCGTAACTCGTAAAAATCAACAGAGGGCGACGATGGATTACTATCGTAGTTGTAACTGATGACCCAATCTGTAGTCACTCACATCTGTTTGGATACTAACTACCTACTACTAGTTTTCTGACTTGTTAGTTTTATCATCTCATCATCAGCCTAGTCTTGTTCTAACTATGTTAGTTCCAGTCTAACCGGCTGCAGCTGAATACCAGTATTTTACATAGAGCTACATCCTATCTGACTTTAAGAATTCAGTTAGTAGTAGGTAATACCCCCTTGGTAAGACTGTTATACTGCAATTGACAACCTGTAACATGTAACGCAATCTCGATTGTAAATACGAGATGTACTAATCGAGACTATATCGACATAAAATAGACCCTTACAAAGGCGAATGTATGAAGTCAGACTTGTAACTCAACTATGCAAAGTTCTATGCACTAGAGCGAGGTAAAACAGTAGCTAGCAGTACCAGGGGGTACTGCTAGCTACTGTTTTACCTCGCTCAGAGTTAGACAAGTGATTTTAAAAATATTTGCACAGTATTTTTGCTTTATATCGTACCTTGCAAGCACTCATCATCATCGTATGAAACTTGCTTAAATAGAATGCAAAACACAAAATTAAATATCTGATTTACGAACCCCTAATATCTAACGAGCATCCTATAGGGTGTTTCCCCTACGATACTCAAAACGACACCCTTCAAGTACCCACACAACACCCCATCTACGAAAGGGACCGATAGACAATGTCAAGGAATATAATTACGCATAGCACATATCCTTTTGATACACAATTTCTGTCGCACTTCATACTAACAGGAAACAACGGAAGGTGACTGTTATAAATACATACTGCTATATACATATAGATGTATATAGTCTTATTAATGTATGTTATTGTTTCGTCTTCACAATGCCGGCCAGAGTATTCACACTTTGATTACATGCATGCATAGAGAAGTCTTAAGAACTGATTGAAGGTTTCGACGAAATCTTGACTCGTGTATATGGATCGGAATGAGGGGATGTGGTAAGGAGAGGGCTGACTTACGACCCTGGAATGAAGCCAAGACATGGGCGATATGAATAGCTAGTAATTATACAACATGGGTTACTTTGGCACATAGTTAAAATAAGCCGTTGTGAAGAAGGGTGTGGTCTTGACATCTTCCGACGTCTTTTTAAAGCACAAGAGAACTTTCCAAAAATCCAAATTACACGAATAGCACCTTTCAAATGACGAAAACAGGTCACTAACCCGTCAGAACTCGTAAAAATTACATACATTATCTACCGAAAAAAGCCGCGGGCAGGTATTAGTATGGAACGCACCATGCGACCGCAAAACGCAATAGGCGCACCACATTACATAAAACATTTGTGTTGTTGCGACGCGTTCGTAATGGTAACGCTGTTATAATTACTGTTGTGAACTAGTTAGACTAACTAATTACTGGGGAAATAGACGGAACAAAATGATGACAGTTGAAAGTGTACCAAAAATAATGAGCACTGGTAAAATATTTAACAGATAACCAGGTGATAATGATTGATGTCCAAGCTGAATAGGACATATCTGGTGACGGGTGGAGTGGAGGTCTTATTCATATACGTGATCCATAAATATAAGAAAAAAGGTTTATCCACATAATTTTGTGAATAGTAATTGCCAACATTGACTCAACAAACGATCTTAAAAGAAAAGGATATTGTCAGACTTTGGATTTTTATTTCACGCAAACTGCTGTTACCAGGACTACGTAAAGCCAATAAACCCGTAACAACAGGTGTAACTAGAAGAGCAATTATAAAGTAAGTAATTGCCTGAACAACTTTATAGCCATCTCAAAAGTTTAGGAGAATTTCACGATCGACTAGGGGTATCCGATCGAGAAAACTTTAATCATATTTTTGCGGAGTTTGAAAAAAGAAGACAACCATGTGTCCCTGAAGCAAAATGTATCAAAAGAAAAACAATGAAGTTTAGATTATATTTTTGGAGTTTTTGTACTCCGAGGGAGTATGACAAGACACTTAAAAGAGAATTAGGTAAAGGATACTATTAAGTCTAGTGATAAATACTAATACCATATGCACTAGCTAGATAGTCTAATTTAAATATGTCGTGTTTGCTTTGGTTGCTCGTTATGAAATGAAGCCTATTCATCAATAATCGTAGATTAAATTTGATATCAACTAAATAAACTAAACACTGATTTCCGCTCATTCTCTTACATCATTCGTCAACTTTTACGACAGCCATAGCCATTCCATTCACCGTTATAATAACTGTGAAACGTTATTTCAATCTAAACAGGGCGTTTCAAAACGTAATTTATAGGGAAATAAATGACGCTTATAAAACTTTCTTTGACTACCAACAGCTGTCAACTTGCAAATGCGATGGAAAGAAAGTTCCCGTCAACCGCCTGTATAATTGAGTAACTTTTCAAAGGACAGCCTGATTCATCGCCGTAGTTAGTACTTGAAGAGTCCTCTTAGGATTCCCAACTGGTTAGTTTGATGTAATAGAACTTTGTGTAACAAGGTTTTATAATCTGTCTTGTTTTATGGAGATCATTGGGGTCTAGTGGATTGGATGCAGTATTCTCAAATTGAATTAAACTAATAAGACTAGGGCTGTAGTAAGAAATGCAAAGCGTCTTTAAATCGTACCAAATACCATGTGCATTGTCCTTTAGTTCTGTGCAAGACGATTGGGCTTTGATAAAATTGTTTGAACTTTCAAGTATGCTTCTTTCTGTGACAGTTTATAAATATCTTCATCTTAAATTTTATGTTGAGATACAACCGCAATAAGTTTCATTGAAAATTTCCTTGGAAAAAAAATAATATTAAAGCGTGTCGCGATTAAGGTATGCTTTAAAAAAAAAGGAAATCATCAAATAACTTCCCATGTTCCTTCTTTTGGCTTTTATGTTCCGGGGATGCAGTGTCTCTTTCGAACAACTCGCAACCCCGGGTACGAGGCATACGATTTTTAAATATCACCACAAGCTCTAAAAATTCATGGATAATAACGTGTCAAACTTTGGAAATCGCCATCTTAATGATAAACATAAACGGTTATTGTGTTGAACATTTAATACCTTTATTCAAGTTGTAAGTTCACACATTATGGCCATTTGTCTTGCAATACTCGTCGTTTGTGTTAACCAGTTTCAACCTGGTGTAATATGCCAATATTAATAACTTAGCAGTAAATAAATCTCATGTCTCGTTGTACCCGCTTTAAATCGGCTTAAAACACACAAACCTCATAATAACTGGAAATGATTGGAGTTAACAAATTAATTGATTTGTTGCACATTCTGTTTTGTTTTTTGCTGTCTTGCAAGTTATCTTTTCGTTGCTCTTTATCGTGTTGTGAAACTGCTAGGCAAAGGCCTTCCTTTTCTACTCCCGAATCTCTTATATCTTTTGACATTAATTAATAATTGCTTTAGTACTAATGGCAGCCTCATATTTGCTTTAAACCACTAACTCACCTTCAATAACAAAAACACGATCATCACAAATGAACATGGTTTACTTTAAATTGCCGTAAACGCGCTTAATAGCGCATCCATACACCCTTATTTACACCCATACCAAATCGTAGTTTGTCGTGTTTGTACCGCGACAAACGATAAAAATCTTTTAACGATTGAGCTGGCCGTGTGTGGCAACTTGCCAATTTCAATGCTGGTTTCTTGCGAATACCTAGGGAGCCAATGTCATGATCTTCCGGACGTCGGTAAGCCTGTTGCCAGAATTGATCGATACTTGACGGCCATTACGTATGCATATTTATAACCACGTTTGCCAACAACTAGTTGTTGTTTTCGGCCTGTTAATTATCTGTCTAGTTGTTTTCAATTGTTGTTTTATTGACGGGTTTATAATACAGTGAAAGTTAATCAGTACTTTAATTAACAGTGTTTCTTTTATATCTTTGTAGTAATTATTATGATATTTGTTCCTTTCTCCTTTGTGGACGCTTGATCAACCTTCTTTATAGTTCTCTCCTCGCTTGGTCTGCCCTTCAGAAACATTACATATAGCATCATTTAATTTACAATTATCATTGTTATTCAAATATCTTCACACCTTATCTTGCCAACTATACCTTAGTTAAACGTGCGTAATTGAATGTTATTAATTCAACATTAGGTCCTAAACTAACAGAACTCCGCTTCAGTTGTGCGGTTTGCTTGTAGTTTGGCACTGTTTGGAACTTCTGTGGTTTCTTAGTTTGCGAACTGTAGCGAGTTTGTGCAAGGTTCGTTTGACATAATTTTGCTGAAATACTACTTTGTGGAAGTATTTATCTTATGTTGTTAACGGAAATGTTAACACAATTATGTTGAAACTGATCAGATCAGATCCCCAGTAATATTGGTAACGCCTGTGTTAATCTGCCTATGAATGACGAGTTCCTTGGGCTTCACGTAAAGTTAGTTAGATATAGTGATGGATGAGTAAATCTTGACATTTTAAATGATTGTCACAAGACAGATTACGGATTTGAAAACTTTGGATGGGATCTCTATTAGGTATGTCGATAAGGACCTAATGGAGGATATTTATAATTTATCGGAAGACGATAGTGTCCTAAGACTATAATTTTCATCCTTAAAGATAAGATTATCATACGACATCCTTTCATTCTATTTGTTGTAAGTTACGAAGTACATACGTCACTCCCGTTGAATGCTTGACATTGGTCTACTATTTATAGGTGATTCGTAATTATTATGTCAATGATGACTAATCTTTCGCTACGGTAGTAACAATGTTTTAAATATTACCCTTTGAATGTTGGGTTTCTAAAATATAAGTGATTTTTGCAAACTAGACTTTCTAGTAGGTATGTTACTCTATTTCTAGTTGCAAATCGATCAGTAGACACGATATGAAGTCCATCGTTTATATGATGGCAAATATCTGGCCATGGCCAAAGCATTTAGCGATGGATTCTGTATTATGAAAAATAAGATATGGCTAGTTAAAATTGGAAACAGACTAGTTTAAAGATATGGCCTTAAAAGAACTGTATACACAGGAAAGACGTGTTGCCTCGATCCCAATTCCATCCATCAAAGAGCAGAAGAAAGTAGATGATGCAAATAGTCCCCTTATTGAAGTATAAAACAATATTTCAAATCTCACACGTTAGTCCGTGTCCCAACCAATACCGGTAAACGTTCAAATATAGCAGCTCGTATGTAACACGTAGCGACTCCAGCCCACATGACAATAGTAAGGTTAGTCACCTGCGCGCGCACACGTCCTTAGCTTCCGCGGTGACGTCATTGTGTCGGAGCGGGAACGCCGCGGGCGCATCTTTTGAACGCTCTCTGTGACTGATGTTTTGTTGTCAATCATGCTATTTATTAGATGTTCTTTTTTTAAATGCTTTTTTATTTTATTTAGTAGGATCGTTTTACCAAGTTTTATAAACTGAGTTGTGGACGTCAGATATGCAATCGCTCCATGTAAAATACTGATATTCAGCTGATCTATTGACGTATTGATGATTTTGTGACTTAAAGATTTGCTTCTCTTTCTCTCTACAAGGAAATAGAAAACGACGTGGTGGCATCGTTTTTATTGATTTTAAATTTCCCCATAGAATTTCTCTGCCGTTCACCAGGTAGGTACCTTTTGAATTCTTTTTTTTAAATTTCTTTCTTTTTTTCAATCAAGCGCCAAAACCGTAGTTTTATCATACAATACAACGGCTAAACTGCCACAAAATAAAACCATTTTTCTGCGCAGCTTTTTCCCAACTATGTTGAAGACTGCTTTCAGTCTTACTGGGGTGGTCTTACAATCAGTTGAATACCAGTATTTTGAAATAACAATTGTACATGTATACCATACTTTTCCTAGTACCAAACATGCTCAGTATTGATTAGGTATCCCATCTACAATCACTACTTTCATCTGTCTCGGTAGTAAATTTCATCAACCATTCGAACTCGGGTCCAAAACTTGAATGGTTCGACATTAAAATGTCGGCCAGTCATTCACCTTTCTAACTAATAAGATTACTTAAACTCCAGACCCTCGTATTATATTCCACACTAACTGAGAACTCAGCGGAATCGTAACAATACGATTCCTGCGTATCGTCTTGTGTTGTGTAATAGAATACGCGCGTATCATGTCGCCTAGCCCTTCGAGGGGTTAATTGGAGGTATTTACCTTACCCGAGCCCCCGTTTAGAAGGGATAAGGGAAGATTCAATCTTAATATTATAATTCTTAATATCACACATAATCATTCTCCTTTTGATGTTCATCTTCTCTTGGTTTAGAGATAATGCCATGGAAACATTATCAGCGCGGCTTACTGTCCAGTGAACATAAGATCAATAAGAAAATAATCCTTACTAATATTATAAAAGCGAAAGTGAGTATGTTTGTTACGTCTTCACGCCTAAATGGCCAAACCGATTTTAATGATTTTGGTACAGAGATAGTTGAGACCTTGGAGACGGACATAGGCAATTTTTTTTAAAGTGAGAAATAAAGGACAAAGAGGGAAGAAAAGGGAAAACTTAGCTTTGCTATTACAATAAATAAGGCGCAATTGCAACAACTATAGGTAGCAGGTACCTGCAAATCAGGAAAGGGGAACTGTGTTACCCCGAATTTAACGCGAGCGAAGCCGTGGGCAAAAGCTAGTATTTCAAATTCATATAAACATAAATAAAAGGTTTAAGCTGTAACAGACTAAATACAAAGGATACCTATATGGTTTTATTTTAAGCGTAGGAAGGGCAACTCGTTTGGTCTAAATATGGACGTAAATTTTACGCTACAGTGCCTTTGAGTCCTTGTATACCTAGGTACAAGCATAATTCACAGGTATGGCCTTGTTTCCATATGAATTACAGATGGCAAAAACACGTTTCTTTTGTAAGCCCAAAGGCATTTGCAACGAACGGAGTATCATGACCAAAAAGACATATTTAAGCAATGTCCTTTTTAAAACAAAAATAACGTTCAATGTCTTACAAATGTTGATGGATGATGATGATGAACTGATGCATGGATTATGTGAGGATAGGAGTGAATGATATGAAGGTAAATGGAGTAAATAAATAATAGCTTGACGATTGACAGGGGAGAATGGAAGAAGAGAACCGTGTTGCGCCAACCTCAAATGAAATGAGACAAGGGCAAGAAAATGATGATGATACCGTTTCATGATCATGAGGATTTCGTTTCGTATCTGACCGTGGCTTCATTTGCTTGGGCCCTATCAGAATATCAACGCTATGACATGACTGCCATGTTGCAGCATCATGCTGGGGCCTTTTTGCCTCGTACAGGACCAATTGTAATTGTCTTTTTAATAATATTTTTTAGTTTTTGTTGTTCTTTTTTAATAACATATGTTTTGTCCTTTGCAAGTCTAATAAACAGTTCGTTTTCTTTCTTGTTCTAGGTATCTAGTACACCTAAGATCTAGTTATCATAGTATTAGTACTATGAGGAACAATGGTGTGTACGATAAGGTGAATGATCCTAGTTGCTCCATTGTGGTAGTGTCGCCTGTTAGCAAGTTTTATCACTACCACGATCAGCTTATGATAAGCGGAAGCCACACAGCAAAATAAGCTAAGCTAATGCTAAGCCGACAAAGCTTTACGGACTATAGAAGTGTATTGTGGACAAACTATCTCATATATCCTAAAAGAAATGATTAAAGAGAAGTAAGAGAAAGAATTAATAGGGTGGAAATTAAATCTTCTTTTAATGATTTCCTTGAATGATTTTGCAATTGGAACAAAAAAAAATATACAAAATACATAACCAGACAAACTCCGAATGGTGAAACAAAGCGGACGAATGGCAGCGGTAACAATACGTGTCAATAAATCCTTAGTTTCTTGTGTGGCTGGTTGCACGATACACTACTTCTTTAGCTAAACTAGCGTACCTTGCAGTGTGACCTAAGGTTTATACTTCTTGCACGCGTCTACGTAATTTGATCGTTCAAACTGCTACTTTGTGAGTGTGGCAAGTATGTGCGTGGTGTTGTCAATTGGCAAGCTTAAAATTAATCGTTCTAATATAGGAAAGGAATTTTTGTAGGTGTGTCTGCCAATTCCGGGAGGGTGTGGCTTAAACATCACATCAATAAAACGTCATGTAGCGAATATTTCATGTTTCGAAATAAGAAATCTCATCAGCAACTACTGTTATTGAATTTTTCCATAAGAATTTTTCATTAGATCCCGGGTCTTTAGAATCATAATAGGATAATAATAATATGAATTAAGTTACCATTCGTAACTTCCGCCCGCGACTTCGCCCGCGTGGCATAGTTGCATTGGGCTAACGCTAACTTTAACCCGCGTAATGATATAAAAAAAAAACTTTGTCTTCCATTTTCTTTCCTCTTTCTCCCCCTAATCTGACTTTTTTTTAAATTAGCCTTTGTCCGTCTTCAGGTCCCAACTATCTCTGTACCAAAATTCATCAAAATCGGTTTGGCCATTTAGGCGTGAAGACGTAACAAACAAACGAACTCACTTTCGCTTTAATAATATTAGTAAGGATACTGCAAAAGCGTTTTAGATCTGTTTGTTCCACCGTTAGACCCCATTTGTAACTCCTAATAATCATAACCTCCAAATACATCATCATCTGCCTAGCATTTTCTTAATTATATTGGGGTCGATAAGCCTTCTTAAAACATTAATAACTAGCGAAATATGAATGTATTAAAGGGACACCTCTGCCCAGTCTTGTTGAGGAAAACAGACATGATATTATACTATACTTTATAAACGCCAAAAATTGCTTTCGTCATCCCCAAGAAGGTCCACCATTCCAATCAATTTATAGTATTTGTGAAGTTCAATGAGTAGGCGGTTCTAACGATAAAGATGACAGGGAAAGGTTTCCATTAAGCCGATTAAGTTTCCGCAACCGATAGAAAAACCAAGCTTTTTGTGAACACACTTTCAATAAGCTTTTTCTCACCATACTGAAGTAAAAGAAATCCTGATGAAAATGTTTTTTGGCCCTGCCAAGGGTTCAATGTGAGTGCCGGAATATAGTTTTGATATTTTTTTTGGAAAACTGTGTCCCGTTTATTGACATGGCTAAAAAGCTTGCGTCAAAAACATATCAGGTGTCTTCGATTACCCGGCAAATTATCAAACAGCTTTCTATCTCAGTTGGAGGCTCTATAAAAAAATCTAGAAAACTAAGAGCCTGAAGTAAGAAATTACTTCAGGCTCTTAGTTTTCTAGATTTTTTATAGAGCCTCCGTATAATATAAACGAACGTAGTATATCTGTACTAAGTATTGTGATGGTAGGGAATAATTAGTACTATGCATCATTAAGTGGTTAGTTTAAAAAGCTTTTCCATGTTCTCAAATGTAAACGGATAACAGGATTGTCTCGTAGTTTATTTAGAACTAACCGGCTCATTGGCGCCATCTAGTTGGCAGTAGCGGAACTTATGCCTATTTTGTTAGTGCTTTTGGAATATATTCAAATACTAATTCTTAAAGTATTATCAACTGTTTTAAGTGGTAATTAAGCTGTAAAATGATCGGCGTTCTGTAATTAACAAAATATTTTCAGAGAGATAAGAGTGAGCTATCATAATTAAAATCTAAACAAATCTTTCAGACTAAAGTAATAGATTCACTTCCAGCTCTTTCATGTATGATGATTATGATGAACTCTCCAGTAGCTTATTGTACATAGAAAACTTGATGAATAAAGTTGAGCGATACAAAGATGTTATAGGTAGGTAACGCTTCAAACTAAAACACGTCAGGGTTCCTGTGCCCTAGGTCTTAAAACCGGTCTACAATTTTACCAATAAACCCATTCATTTCGCGTGAGATGAAACTGGTTCCAAATTACTAATGCAACTGTACCGCGCTGAGAACTTCTGAATTTTTAAGCAACAGACGCGACCCCTAACGGGTTGCGGCGCTAGCTAGCATTAAAGCTACGTAGTTCCGCTATTGCATAATAGATGGCGCTAGCAGTAGCGTTCGCGCTTAAAACGTTTCGCGTTATTGATTCACCCGTATCTGGCCGCGTTCAAATCAAATATTGATTGTTTTGCGATACTAGTGTTTATTCAAAACCTTTATCTTGTAAGTTTTAAGTTTATCAGATATGTTCTGTGTAATGTTTTCGTTTTGTTTGTTAGAATGTAACAGGTTTTGTAATTTTTTGTTTGTTTCGTTGTTGAGGTTTACGAAATCGCTTTAATAATGCTTACAATAACAATAATTGGGCGTAACACTTCATGAACCGTTGCCTACAAATTGGATGGTTTTCTTTTTAATTCTAACGGACAGATGATGTTGTATGCAATGACTGTTGAAGAAATAAGAATGTTAAGTACATCAATAAACTTTACAGAAAATTGCTAAAGGGCTAAATAGTGATATTATTGGCAGGAGTACTTATCAAATTACGATTTATTTCAAAGTTCAAGTTACTTCCAATGGAAAATCTAGTGAAGAAAGCCTAGGATGAGTCTCTGAGGACAGGAATATTAAAGAAATGATAGATGGTCTGTGTGAAGGAGGGAGGATATGGTAAGAAATGAGTTGTCTGATAACCTGACGAGTAATAAAGAAGTATGGCAGAGAAGACATGTAGCGCGTACCCCAAATAAATTGGTATAAAGGCAGTAAAATGGTGAGGTTACTTTCAATGACTTTAACTTAAGGTGAAAGCTCCAACCTACCCGCGAAATTCAAATTTTCTTACGTTTTTTGCAATTTTCAGGCCAGTGCTAGGTTGTATGTTGATTAAAATATTATTCGCGGCTGTAAGACGTATGTAATTATAGAATTATAATCATCAAAATCACCAATACAACCCTCCAAGTTCATAAAGCTGTAGGAAAGACTTTTTCTGTTTTTTTTTTGTTCCTACGCCTTTATGAACTTGGAGGGGGTTGTATTGGTGATTTTGATGATTATAATTCTATAATTACATACGTCTTACAGCCGCGAATAATATTTTAATCAACATACAACCTAGCACTGGCCTGAAAATTGCAAAAAACGTAAGAAAATTTGAATTTCGCGGGTAGGTTGGAGCTTTCACCTTAAATTAAAACCTACTCGTTGCTATCTTCAAGTATCCTATCTAAAGCCCCGTTCCAATAAACAAAAACGACTCGTTTTGCTTACGGACGGTAGTATTTTGACATAAGTCACGTGTTTTAACAATAACCTATTCTTCATCCATTGACACTATAAAAATCCTTCAGAAGCCGTCACTGCATTTACATGCAACACAACATTGTTACAAAACGCAACGGCACTAGTTTGACGTCCACGGCGGCCATCTTGTCCGGTTTCCCGCCAATTGAATGATTGCGCGGGAGTGGTGACTTGCGGCCGTGTCAAGGTGACATGCTGACAGTATCGACGACCATTGTTTTGTAATAAACGATGAAAATAACGTTATGTTGTGCTTTGTTGGATTGGGTATGTAAATTAATTAAAGGTACTAGTGCTACATAGTTTAATGAAATTATGTTATGTTATGTTGATACTTGGTACTCCCAGGCAAGAAACCTGCATGTCATCACGATCTGCCTAGTCTCTTTCCAAGCATGTTGGGGTAGCCTTCCAATCTAACCGAATGTAGACCTGATTAATTTAGCATGGAGCCACTAACTATTGACCTTTACAACCCAGTAACTGGGTAATACGATGCTGTCGCTCACGGAACAAGGTGGTTGTATCGCATTTAGCTGTTTGTGTATGTGAGTTTAAATAATTGGTGGTAGTGGAGCAAAATTCGTACAATGAATGTAACTATTTCGTTCTTCTCAATAACTAACAATTTTGTCATCATCAGCTTCGATTATTCTCACTAATGAAACAATGAAACATTCGATTTCATCACTAGCTTTGGGCCATAAATCTTCTCGTTCAGCACTAAATCGCACACGTTTATAAAACCTGAAAACGTGTGAAGAATTCTTGAAAATCTAATTCGTAGTCACGCGACTCTAGCGCTTTTCTCTTTTCGCGTTACCTGAATTCTTTGCAAACTGTGTCGTAAATTAAGCTTTTTTTTGTTCTATTGTAGGGTAGTTTTCAATTTTGAAGACGAATCTTAAAAATGTGGAATACTGTCATGGAATGTCTACATATCAAACTAGGAAAACTAAAATACAAAGAGTATTTGACGATGATCTGTTGGCTTCCAGTCTAACCGGATGCAACTGAATACTACTATTTTACTTAGTGCGACTGTCTATCGGACGTCCACAACCCTGTTAGTACACACGACAGCACATCAACCTATACAAAACCATTTTAACCTGATCTCTCTAGATTGGTGTGCGATCCGTAGTAGAGAAATCAGGTTATGATAGTTTAGAATAGGTTGACCTGCCGTCGTGTGTACATTCAAGTTATTACAATATTTGACTATTTATTTATTGTTAATGTGAGGACCATGTTCATTACTTTTTTTTTGACGATTGTCTGGCAGTTTGAGTACTAAAAGCGACCTACACAAATGTCCTTTTTTGGTATCATTCGTCGTGTCGTTGAGCTCCTCGAGTTATGAGTCGATAACTGACAAATGCTTGCATTAACTGGACAAGACCACTCAAATATGCGTGGTCTTGAAAAGCCCCTTTCAGATAAATCTTCCCCTAAAAGTCCTCAAGTACGTTGATCAAGATTTTTGTCTGGACCTTAGAAGAGACTATGACTACTACCTCTCAGTTTGTTTCGGCTGTTTCTTCTCAGATTAAAGTTCGGTACGAAACACATCATGTTCTTATAAAAACGACGTGTAAAAATGTTTGTAAAAATCTACATTCAAAATAAACATCATTTATAAAGAAGAAATTTATAAACCTTTAAAATAGAGAGTCCTTTTGTTTTCCTAACACCTATAACAACAATTAATTCAATGTCCCAAGTTACATGTAACATTACAAAAGGTAAACTACAATGTTCAAAGTCTAAACAGTCCCTTAATATATGTTTGTGGACCTAAATGATACATAATTCACTTGCCTAAACACATACGACCTAATATGTTTGTTACGATTTCAGACTTATTTACTTACTAGCTTTCGCCCGCGGCTTCGCTCGCGTTAAATTCGGTATAACACACCAAGCAGACCTGCAGTTTTTGCTCTTGCGCCTGATTGATTTGTAATAGCAACGCTAAGTTTTCCCTTTTCTTCCCTCGTTCTCCCTCATATCCCACTTTTTTTAAATAAAAATTAGCCTATGTCCGTCTCCTGGTTCCCAACTATCTCTGTACCAAAATTCATCAAAATCGGTTTAGCCATTAAAGCGTGAAGAGGTAACAAACAAACAAACAAACTCACTTTCGCTTTTATAATATTAGTAAGGATAAGGAAGCGTCAGTGTTCACCCCTACATTAACTAATTATAATATTTGTGGTCTTTCATTTTGAAATTATATGTTGCCTTTGGTTTGAGGGTTGAGGGGTTTCGGGGCGCAGTAGTCACGGGAACCTGGGTTTGATTCCAAAGTTTGGGAAAGGGTTATTGGATTTTTGAAGTCGTATCAACCCTGGTTGATGCCCTTTTAAATATAATACTTTTATATTAAAAAAATACCGCATAATGTTAGTAATATTCTCAAATAAGTTTACTTAAAATACCGATAAAATAATCAAAAAATGCGTCATATCATCACGTAAAGACGAAAAAGCTTCCTCAGAATTGCGGTCTCCGGCTTTTCTTATATTGTCTTCAGAATTTAACTTGGCCCTATTACTTAAATGGGGCAGCGATATGCAAAATGTGAATGTACTTTGAGATACATCTATGCCTAACTCTTGTGGGATTGCAGGCGTGATGTAATGTGAATTCTCAGTAGTAACCCGCATTTTTTTTAAACGTTGGCTCTCACTAGGAATGTCTCCTGTATCATGGGTGCATTGACAAACATTTAAACTCACATACACAAGCAGCCAGACCTGAAACAACTATCTGCAGGTCATACAGATATTTGTTCCCTGCGGGAAACCAACCCGCGACACGCAGCGCACAGCCGGTCGCTCAGCCACTGTTCCAACCGCGCCGTTAACATTCTCCATTCTGTTATTGACTGGATACCCCTTGGCCTCTTCAATACCTGCCTAGACTTTGTCCAACTATGTTGGAGTCAACTTACAATCTAGAAGGATGTAGCTAAATACCAGTACTTACATGTAGTCCTGCATATCTGACCACATCACTCCACAACCCAGTTAGTACTGGTTTATAAGAAACCAATTGGAAGACTGCTTGTCAGATTCGGGGACCTCTGCATACCTACCTATAAGAAAGTAAAGGCTTTAATGTCATGTGCGGCGTTCTTGTTAAGTCACAGAAAATATGGCATGTTCAATCATTTGGTTCGCTTGTTTCGTGTTGCGAAGTAAAGTAGCGTACCTAATTGGATTAGACGACACGCTAGCTTTGTTTAACAAAGGGTTTGTTACGCAAAAATGAATGTTATTTTATTTTTGAAACAAAGATTTACCAATCCCTTAAGGTGACTTTACTGTTTTGACAGCTTCAAATAAAATGAGATAATCTTTCCCCAATGACTCACGGGATGAAAATTCTAATTTTGCCTCCCGGAAATTCAAACGTTATCAAACGAACAAACCTTACTGATATCGTAAAATTTCGTTTCCAATTTAAAAGTTGAATCGGAACGCGGATATCGAACGACAGCCCCTTCCCTTATCGATTTGTGAGTTAAAAACTCCAGTAACATCGATTATAGCGACCGAATACGGCGGATAATCTCATTAAATGTAGGCTTATCGGGAAGTTGAGTTTCTTATTGGATTAGATTGTGAAGGGTCAGCTAATACTGTCTTTGACGTCAGAGAACTTGGTTAATTACTAAAACTATTGAACTATCGAGGCAATATACTCACCCCCTGTTACATCGACCTTATACATAACTAGCGAAATCATCTTCTACCTAGCCATTTCATAACTATATAGTGGAGTCTTCCAGTCTATGTATATCAGTACTAGCTTTTGCCCGCGGCTTCGCTCGCGTTAAATTCGGGGTAACACAGTTCTCCTTTCCTGATTTGCAGGTACCTGCTACCTGTACTTTTTGCCCTTGCGCCTTATTTATTGTAATAGCAAAGCTAAGTTTTCCCTTTTCTTCCCTATTTCTCCCTCATTTCTCACTTAAAAAGAAATAGCCTATATCCGTCTCGAGGGTCCTAAACTATCTCTGTACCAAAAAACGGTTTAGCCATTTAGGCGTGAAGACGTAAGAAACTAACAAACAAACTCACTTTCGCTTTTATAATATTAGTAAGGATTTTACATGGAGCAACTGGCGAAATGTGTGTAAATGATAAAAAACATCTCTGCTTAACCCTTAAGGTTGTCGTGATGTTATAAACTATAGATATGGGTTATCGACTGATACAGCCGAAAAACAGGAAAGTTTTAAATCCTGATGATTTAAATAACGAACCATTTTTCTCCCTATAAATAATTCCGTTGCTATATCGTTTCAGGAAATAATGGTTTAGCTAGGATATTTATCTGCTCGTAAAGTGTTACAGTTGAACGAACAACATTGGGATTGAAAACGATGCAAGTATCACTAAACAATTTTATGATCCAAGAAATTGAACCAGTTCTTGAAATATGGAGGAAGAGATAGGAGTGAGACAAAGAAGCTTAGTTTATAGGAATAACAAAGAAAACCCTATTAACTAGGTGCCCGGTTATCTACAATCTAATGCCTTGATAGCGTGTAGAACAGAAGCGAGATAACGACAATACCGAGAAGAAATAGAGCAATCGAGCGATTGCAGCTAGCATTAAACATTAGTTCTCTGTCCTGCCACTATGGCCAAATAAATGCAATACAAAAGCGACATAATCATCTACCCAACCTTCTCTATGTTCGGGTCATCTTTTCGGAAAATAGTTCAGCAAAATACCAGTTACAAGGAGCTATTGCGTATCACATTCACAACCCAATTAGTACTGGGTAATGGGATACCCCCTTGCTTCGGACTGGTTGCCTGACTTTCAGGCCACGAGTAACGAGTTTTCAAGAAAAATGACACCCGGGACCAACGGCTTAGCGTGATTTTGAAGCACGGAGTAAACTTGGTGTGTAATGGGTGGTCATACATCCACGGAGCACCTAAGCCTAGCGTGGTTTAATGTGAAGATCGATCCAAGCAGCTGTATTTATTTAGCTCGAGAACATGAATAATATACGATTAATAATAGAAGCTTATGTCTGTGTAATTAGTTACTTGAAGACTTCCAAGATATACTTGGGTCAATGAACTACGGAATAACAATAACTTCGAATAAATACAAAATTGAAACGCCCTACAGGTGTTACCCGTCACATTACTTCCGAATATAGTCAACATAATATCAGATTTGATGATAAATCGTTCGACGAAAGTGTCGACGCAAACGGACGGTCATCAAGTTGTACTATTGATAGTATCAACTACATCAATCAAAGTCTGTAATATAGTTTGTATATTGTTGTTATGAATCGATTTGTACAAATAACTTTTGTCACTAGGAGCACAGAAGCTTAAACATGGTGTATTTAATTCCTTGCTAGAATGTTTAATTCCTTAGTTTTCGTACATATAGCCGCACTGCTGGCTAACGGGCTGGCTACTTTTGTAATGAGTTAGTGGGCTTTTACACCCAGTGCTAGTTCGTAAATGTCACGAGTAACAATTAAGTTTAAATGTTTGAGCAGGTTCTCAGTAAAATCCATTAGTAAGCCTAAGGCCCATCTTATAATTCTTCAAATCAATAAGTTGATGTAGAATGAGGTGAAATCTAATATTTTAGTACAATGTAATAATACGAATGCCTTTAAAAAGTTTTCATTAATGTATTAACAAACTTATGCATGAGATGTGTGGTGGTATATTTAATTACGATATTAAAATATTAATGAGTGTTAAAAAATCAAGAGCGCCGAAATAAATTTAACACAATAATAATGCATTCGATCAATTCTATGAATCAAATAATATTAGCGGAATTGATTAAAACTTGGAACACAATGACATGAGTCGTTTTTGTAGGACAGGTTATAATTAATTTTTAGATTTAGAGCCTCCATTTCTAGGTTCTATAACAGGAAATATGAGTAATATGGAAAGTTGAAAATTACGGGAACTTAATGAAGAAAACGGTTTTAGAGAAGATTGAATGTCTTTGTACCATTGTATGACTATTTATTAAATTGATTTAATTATCGAAATAGTTTTAATTAGATTTGAAAGTCTAACATATTATACTCACGGTTTTCAATATAAAAGCAAGTCATAACGTGTTTCATATTGAAACACAGAAAAACTAACAATAAAATTCCAAGGCTCCAAGCATAATCCTACGGACGGAATCCTTTTGTGGAACTCTGGTGTAAGGCTAATTGGTTGATACATTCATCACTCCTAGAATCCCGAATGGACGGTGTTGACATGATATCCTATCACAAACGAATTAATGGAGTCCGCAGATTTCTTTTTAACTGACATTTATCTTGATACGGGTGAAACGGGACATGGATGTATTTTCGGTCTTTTTCTGAAAAGGCATTTTAAGATTACGACAAACTTAATGTCGTGTATTTGGCGAATCTAATCGCTTATTTGATGATTTATGAGACTTTATAGGGCATCCTATTGGAGTTTTGAATTAACCTGCACAGGGATACCATCACGTCTACATATACAGGGAAATTTCCATACAAATGAAGTTGTAAATACGGTTATCTATTGTAAACACAGAACGCATAAGTCGACGACTGTCAACTACAGATAGAAACAGATAGTGACGAAGATAGGATAACGTTACCTGACGTCGTCGTATACCGAGAAAATCAATCAAATCAAAATCAAATCAAAATATTTTTATTTTACATAGGCCTACATGGGCACTTATAAAACGTCGAGAAAAGATGCACGGTTCGGGTTGGTCGTTTCCTATGGAGAAGAACCGGCAAGAAACTCCATGGTTACTCTTTTAAAACCATAAAAGAAAACGATGGTCAGGAATTATATGTTCATGAAGAAATAAATGGAATAATTTGAAAGAGATAAAAGTAACGTATGTATCCAAGACTTTTTCATTTAATTGATTTGGTATCACGAAAATGCAAAACGAAATTGATACTGTATAAGAATATGCAAAAGAGAATCTAAAAGCGCCAACTCAGTAAAAGTTTGCAGACGAAGTTAGCAACGAATTTTCTTTTGAGATCGACGGGGCTTAAAAATTAAGCTGTAACATTATTGAAACGCTGTCAGACATTTTTAGAAACTGTGCAAATCTTTTACAAATGTTCCTTTGATTTTTCAATCTGGGATTTGCGGAGAATTTGCGTGTTCTCTCCGTTTTAAGTTTCACAGATCAATGAATCAGGAGCGAGATGTTTTATTTGTACTACGATCGTTTTGGTGGTAACAGACTGATTTGAATATCCAAATAAGGATACGAAAATCGTATCCTTCATATCTGGAAAACAAAGAGGGTGTATTGATTGAAGACTGTGTCAAATCAGGGTATTGTTTCAATTTATCATCAGTTTTATCTAAGTGGTATGAATTTATGTTATTTAATAAAGGATCAGACGCACTTGATACATGTTCCCTGTTGTGTTACGTATCTACCGTCGCCCTAACGTCACTCTCAACTAACATATCAAGGTTAGGAGGGTCCCTCTCTAAGAATAGACTCCGACGTATGTCTGTGAAGTGCGAAGTGTAGTTAGTTCACGATCAAATTAAAATGGTTCAGATGAAATCACTATAGTTGTGATTAATTTTTAATTTGATGAGAATTTGAGTGAAGGTAAAATTGAAAGACTTTTTCATTAGATAAAATTTAATGTCTTTGAAGTTTATTGCGAATCGTAATCAGTACCGACAGCTTACTTTTAATTCAAGAAAATAATTCACCTGTTGTCGTCGATGATGTCTCCAGTTTTTTTTCTGCGTCTCGCTGATAGTAGTTAGCCATGACTTACTCTCCAAATTATCCAACCTTACTCCGAATAAATGTGGCCGAACCGCGAATTTCGCTGTTACGTCACCACCGTCTCCCATCTTGGATTGTGGACGTTAAACTAGCTGCTGTCAAGGCCAGTAGCACCGGACAGGCTCAATTATCCACTGAAGAGGATTCACGAGGCAGCTTCGTGATGACCGCGCCATATTCAGGATATACACATCTGCTCGCTAGACATGTGCGTATATAGAGGAAACAGATTAACTATGGTTCAGAAAAGTAATTTATTAGTTAATTTGCTAAGCTTTTAATTATATACATAAACTCCAACCTTTCCACGTAATACTGAAAACCATTTAGAAACCACGGAGTAATTAGCGGTATTAACTCCGAAACAGGCTTGCGTAGAATGGAAGGGAACTGCTATATTATTTGCCATTAGTTTGATGACAGTGGCAACATATTGCAATGCAAATTCTGTACATAGTTTTATATATGAAATTTTGGGGTCGTGGATAAATATAATACACTCACTGTTCGATCGATGGTTAAGCTTCGCTTGTCAAAGTCGGTCCTTGTATGGGTAACCATTTTTTTTGGTATCGTTAAACCGTTGACCCCATCCATAGAAATATTAAAAACTAGCTTCGTCCCCGTGGCATAGTTACTTTGGGCAAAAATATCTTTCTCTCCCCGCTTCTTCCCTCTTTCTCCCCCTTTTCTCATTTTTTTTAGCCTATGTCCGTCTCAAGGGTCCCAACTATCTCTGTACCAAAATTCATCAATATGGGTTTGGCCATTTAGGCGTGAAGACGTAAGAAAACAAACAAACTCACTTTCGCTTTGATAATATTAGTAAGGAATGCTTTCTGATATCTATAGCCTGTAGATCTTTGACAGTCAGAGGCCTGAAAATCTTACCAAAGGAAGTCATGGTACCCAGCACCAGTTTATTGAGTTTGGATAGGCAGTCGCTCTATGTTAAATGCTAATATTGAGCTCTACCCGATTAGACTGTAAGCCGAACTCAACATAGTGGAGTCATGATGTAATATAATTCTTAGAATATAAATCAAATAACCTGAATGTGGACCCTTGAATAAATGTTTTGGTGTGTGTGGCGATATAACATCACGTCTCCGAAATTGAATGTTCCTCTCATATAACTTTTCATATAAGTATTTGTTATTCACGTACAGATAAGTTGGATATGATTCTTCATAAGTATTGTCTTTATCGTTATTTTCTGCGGTATCATGATATTTTACTCTTGTGTGTATAACACTTCTGTTTTGAATTGGTAGGGTGAGATAAAATGCACTCATTTTTTTAAAAATCTTCGGTATTACAAGCAAATATTAACAAGCTGATATGAATATCTAGATGATAAGATTCTGCATCTTATATAAAATGCAGTGTGTCAGATTATCTTCTCTTTTGAACACTCATACGCTTTTATTAGCTTTACCTGTAACTGGATGTTGGTGGACGGAGAGCGAGAGGAAGGCCAAAGAAAAGATGGATGGATTGTGTAAGGAATGATATGAAAGAGAAAGGAGTAAATGATGCCGTGACGTCTGACTCCCCTATAAGACGTCTAGAAGAAGAAAACGTGTTGCGCCGACCCCAAATAAAATGGGACAAGGGCAGGAAAATGATGATGACCTGTAACAGTGTAACAAAATTTAAGAAGTTAAATTTGACCCATTTATCGGTCTCTGATCGAACTGAAATTTTGCCTACATGTTCAATTTGGATGACAATGCTGGTTCTCTTGAGTCTTTATTCTGCAAAAGACAACCAGATTCTTTCCTCATTTTTTTGCTCTGAGATGATCATATCTATTTTTCCACGAAATCAATAAATGAATCAATTCTTAAGATGATGTGACCTTTTTTGAAAGAATTTCCCATAGCGTCTATTAATGCCTTTAATCCAAATACGACGCATTTTCCTCCTCATCTTAATAATAATGAGTAATTCTTGATTCGTATTCCTGATACCTAAATCAAATACATGACTACCGCTATTTTCTAATCAAATCACCTCCTGTGTTCACAAAACGGCTGTTCAATTAGTAAACCCTCGTTCGTAGCCACTGGTGCCGGTTCGATGCCCTGATCAAATTGAATCCCGCCATTTTTACTGGCCAATGCCTTTGGGAACATGGGGCGTAAATCTCCGCTAGCTAACACACCAAGATTGCTTTGTAAGGTAAAAGTGAAGAAACTTAGATTAAGGGTTACCTGGAAATGGTGGGAATGAATAAAGCTTTCGATTAAGAATTGGAGTTTTTGTAAACAGTAAGGTTGAACTGATTAGTTTTCGTTTTGTTTGTGGACGCAAGCGTGATTGTTTAGCATAAGGTGCTGCTTGGTTCGATTCCCAGGCTGTTGTTGGTGGTGTTATTGGATTTTCGATCAGGATTTTTTCAGTACCAGCTACGGTTTTTTTTTTTTCAAATCAAATCCATTTATTTGTTACAATGCAGGTATAGCGTTCACAATAGGTTTTAAAAATAATTATATTAGTGCGCTTCATTCTGCTTTCAAGCATACAAATATTAAAAATACAGTACATTAGATTCTATTTTTTTAAATGTCGAAAGGTATGTCAAGCAATAATTAAAATGTCAACCAATAAAATAAAATTGTAAATGAAGTCAAAATAAAATATAAATGTGTTATCAATAATAAATCCTCCATAAATTCAGTCGTAGAATAATAAGATTTGATAATAAAAAATTGTTTAAGTCGCTTTTTGAATAAAACTAAATTGAGTTCCTTTATATCTCGGGGCATTTTATTGTACAGTACTGGAGCCATTTGAAATATACTTTTGCGGATTTTTTTTCTTTCTACATCGCTTTTTGTAAATATGTTTTCAGGTCAAAGTATGATATCTTATCGTATTCAATTCAACGACTTTGATCTTTAACTTACTCATAACATTGAATTTCACATTGTTTAACATTATGGCCATAACGAACTATAATATCCATTATCAAATTGTTGCTCACTTACACAATATTCTTCACCAAACCGTGATAATTTTAGTACGAGTTAGCACTCAATAAAAAAACATTTCGGAAGCATTCAACAAATACACGAAGGAATCGATTTGAATCGGCTCGCTCAGCTTACCGAACATTTCGATTAAATTCTTCCGCTGTTTGTACGAACACGGAAAAAGCCGGTCAAGATTTTAATATGGATCGATTTGGTTTGGTGCGATTGTCGAAACGTAATTTGTTGTAGGAAAAAAAATGGGCTCATCACGTGATAGAGAGGGATGCTTGTTTGTTTAGTGAATAACGATTACTTTTGACAAAAAAAAAATATTACTTGCCAGAATTTGTAATGTTATGGCTACAAAAAAATATAGTATTTCCTGAAATTGCTGGATTCGCTGTATTGCTACATGTCTTGTAGCTGTGTACCTTATGAGTAATAAATTCGTTAAACCTATTGGGAAGTTTTCTGCAGTTTCTGCCAAAGCAGATAGGGAAAAAGGCATAAATTCATTACTTTAAGATGATGTTAGACATCACTTCAATACCTATATTACTACCGAACACCTAAAACCAGTTCAAACTACAAACACAAACTGTACCATTGAACCAAAACTTCGCATGACAGTACTAAATATGGCACATTATTACAATGTACATAGAACTGAATTAGGTCGCGGCTCAGGTGCTAATGTGTATTGATGTATGTGCATCATAGTGGACCGAACTGTAGTTTCGTTATAAATGGATGCCGTTTAATGTTATTATTTGGTATTGGGGGACCGGACGGTAATGTGTGGATAATGTTGTGTTCGGATACCATTTGTATTGGTAACGGAGGTTGGCAGATATGGTCTCAATGTTAGTCGGGGTTTTAACTAGGGTTGATTACATTAATTAGCTATTGTGGTTTCCATCGCATCATTTAGAGAAGATTTGGGACATATCCAACTATGCGGTGGATTAGGGCGTCTGTCTCTTAGAGCGGAGCCCAATATCCCAGTGTGTTGGAGATCTTTTTCTTATGCTTGAATGAGATGTATTTTCGTGTCTTACTCAAAGACAAGGTCGATCTTTGCGCTTAAGTTCGTTGTGATTCATGAACAACTTTACGTTCATAGTATTAATCGGATTCTGCAACATGTAGGCCTTTTCCAAATTCGGTATTTACGCCATAACCATCGAGTCTCGGTCTTACGACCCATCATGAATCCCCCCAGGGATACTAAACCCTTTTCATTCACGTACCGCAAGCACGTAATTGTTGCTTTATACCACAAATATATTCCTCACATACAAAATACCACTTTATAGTATCCAGATACCCTTGGGATATTAAATATTAAGTAGAACAAAGTTTCAGGACCACTGCTTGAGGATATTGTGTAAGAACAAAAGAAGATACGTTTCTGTACAACTGTTTTCAGATACAACAGAAGTTGCTCTTCGAAATTGTCACTGGCATAAGTTTGTAGTACATTGCTGTTGGAGTTTATCCTTGTTGAAGAAAAAAAAACTCCGAAGCTTAGTACAGGAACTATGACAAAAGTTAATTTAGATTCCTGTCTTTTTGCAATCTGCATAATTAATGAGTTGTGATGGTCAGATGGCGGTCGCTCCATAAGATACTGGTATTCTTCTGCATCTAGTTGGACTGGAAGATGACCTCGACATTGTCGGGAAAAGCCAAGGCAGATGATGATTTATAACGATCCCAGAAACGTTTTAATGACACTATTGTTCAAGATATAGCTGCATACGTATCCCGAAGTCAGATTCTTGTGGAAATTGTGTAATATCCTAACGTTTAAGACTTTTGGGGCTTATTGTGAAAGTGACAAATAATTATTTATGTAATACCACTCTCGTTTTGTGGTATAATTTGATTCAGGTGTTACACATTAGACATAATTGGAGGAAGCTTACAAATGCAATTAGGGATCCTTATGGTCTTTAGTTTGGTCGTTGTTCCATATATAGTACATTAACGTTAGCGTGGTATTAATAGGATCTCTCTAAGTGAGGCGTGGGTGTTTTGTATGTTAAAATATTACTCTAAAGTTCGTAAAATGTAAGGACGTCGAGCTAAAGTATGCGCTAGAAGAGAAGCAGGAAAATATTTAGCGTTCCTTTGTTGAAGAATTTTCTCTGAAGGGAGGAGACAAGTAAAGGTTGTTATGGAATTTGGATACATGTCCAGGAATCATGCATGTTCAATGAATGATAGTATGAAATGAATGATAGTATAATATGAAGGAAGAATATTTTGTTAAAAATTGGCACAGCTGTAACTACTGCATTCTCTATCCCATTCTCGATCTATAATACCTACTATTATTATAAATGCGAAAGTTTGTGAGTATGGATGTATGTTAGATCCTCTTTCACGCAAAAACCACGAAACAGATTTGGATGAAAATTAGCACACAGATAATTTATAACTTGACTTAACAGATACGTGATAAATATACTTTTAATGACATGTAGGTATACCTTTAACCCAGGTAGAACGCTCCCGTGGGTTCTTTTTCCAAACATAACACGTGCAACATCGCGGGCATGAGCTAGTAAAAACAAAATATTCATGTATAACATTTGAAACTTGTAAATTAATATGATGTATCTATTAGATTAGAGTAACAAGAGGTCATTGATCACAGTTCAAACAACAAAAATCTATGAATTAACTTAAAATGCCATGCAAAAGCCATCCCACACAGGCTGCCAACAATTTCCGTTATAAACACACAATTAATTCAAATCGGCCATTCATTATTCAGTGTCATTACCTACTCTTACTATCGCACCTGCTCACACGGTTTACATAAGTGCCTAGTAAACACATATCTACCTACCTATGTACAAATGGTGGTCAGTGAACGATATGTGAAGATTATGTGTCCATAACATGTTTGTTGATGTATGTTTTATTTGATTACATTATGGGTCTTATCTTGGACAGGTATGTTACTGGGGTAATCGTATTTCTGATCTTCTAGTTGTCCATGCTTTCTATGGAAAAACTTGGAGGTCCAATCAATATCTATTGTATTTTTCTTTTACACTTCTATCAGCAAATGTGACTAAAAGAGTGATGAATCTGAAAGAAAGAAAGAAAAAACATTTATTTGTCGCAAATTACGACGAGCACACAAAATAACATTAAACATGCATAGCATTACAGACATTTACAAATACATACATGGGACAAAATAAAAATAGCTTGCACGTCGTGACTGCGACAGGTCACTACTCAGCATGATGCTGTGGTACGGGACCTCACAGCACAGCGCTGGTTTTCAGTGGTCAACCCGTGAGTGTTGAATCTGAATGTTGATGGATGAAGAAGAATAGAAAGTCCAAAGAAAAGATGGAGGGTTTGTATAAGGAATGATATGAAGGAGAAAGGAGTAAATGATGCCGTGACGTCTGACAGGGCAGAATGGAAGAAGAAAACGTGTTGCGCCAACTCCAAATAGAATATGTCAGCCGATCAGCAAAGTATAGGGAGGCTAAAGAAAAGATGGCGGGCCTGTGTGAAGGATGATATGGCTAGTATGGTGACTGCTGAGATGGCGAGTAATAGAAGAGTATGGAAGACCACAGTTATATCGCCCTAAGGGCAGGAGAATAATGATTATTTAGATTTGCGAAATTATTGCTTTTTCCTAAGTTAAGGTAATCTGTACAAAATTACGAAAACAAACTTAAAAAAGAGCAATAACAAAAAAACGCTCGTAAAACGACCCGTACTGCGGACAAATCTCAAATTCGTATTTTACCTTTACACCGTGTGTGGCAATATAAGTCAGCCCTGCTTACACCTACAGATAACAGGCGTGCTTACATGCTTGTTTACAAATGCTTTACTGCATTACGTTGAAATCAGGCAAGGCAATGCAGCATCAAAACATTTGGGCGTGGCTTCACAGATACATCGCGTGAATTAGTCGTAAGCCGACCCGCTCGCCAGTCGCGGTTCGGGCTCCCGTCGTGTCGAACGTCTGTACCCACGTCACGGATTAAAAATTCACGTGCTCGTGAAAAATTCTCGTGCCAAATAAGGAACGAAACGAATTTTCGAGGAAGATAATTGTGCAGTTTTCTGTGTTTTTTTTGTGCAGTGAAAATATCTCGGTCAATCTTTTGAGAAGATTGTTCCTGAGGGTAGTTTGTGTTGAGTGTCGCACGGATCACCGGTATTATTGTTTGTATGTTTTTTTCTTCTGTTATTAAATATTCTGCTACCGTCACGTCTTTGGCAAGGTCGGACCGGCTTCGCGTAATTTTATTTTTATTTACATTTAAAATTAACAACGTGTATTTTTGCTTCAGTGTTATTTTAAGACTTACGTTTTCTTATCGACAAATTGATTCATGGATATATACTAATGAGATGGCGTCATTTGGCATTTGCATTCACCAAATATGAAATATTCATCAAGTTGTGTTGTTGAGGACGTAGTTTGTTCATTAAGAGTAGGTTTATTATTAACTGTCATACAAGTTTTTGCACATTTATGAGACTAGGCATCAGTTACATTAACAGTATGAAAGTCATTCATGCCAACATTAACGGGACAAAATAAATTGTAAAACGCCATTTATTTTAACAATACCTTTTATTTCATATAAACGGTCGTAATCCAACGGTTTCACAGCAATTTCGCGAAATTAACTTAAGTCAGAGCGGAGTTCTAATTGTAAAATGGTAATATACAAATTATTTATTGTTGGAGAGCTGAGTCGTCGAGATTTCTCTCAAGTTCGAACGTGCTACGAATTGGTACAAGTTCCAGAAGTCTTACATTTTTCATTTCATTTTCCCTTTTCGAACTGCTTTCGTAGTCTCGGCTCTAAATTCCAAAGTATTTGATTTCTTTGGAATGCCCGGATTGTTCGTAATTCGTTTGTTTATAGGCATTGGCCTTTTGTATTAACATTTTCTAACCAAGATACCGTATTGACGATAAAAAAGAGTGTATATTTATCGCAGGAAATTGATATAAAAATGATGGATGAATAAGATTATCTATTGGACATCAATTGGTTAGAATCGACTTCGTAAAATTTTATTTTTTCAGTCATGTTTTCCTTCAATATATTGTAAAGAAACACCCACTGTTGACGAATTCTCATGTTAAGCCTCAAGCTAAATTTTGTAAATCTTTTTTCTCTAGAATAGTATTTTTTTGCGGTGTATATAATTAGGCAATTTTGCAAAAATATCGGTTATTAGTACTGCCGCGCTCAAAAGCGGTAACTAAAAAAAAATGATAAAGGTGATTATAATTAACTTACATTTTTATAGATTAAATACGGTACGCATATAATGAACTAAGCCAAATAGCAATAGTTATCTATTTTGATACATTAAAAAACAATAAAAAAACTATCCTTATTCCCTAAACTAAAAACCAAACTATATTTACGAAACTTGATTTTTCTCGAAACCGTCTTTCCTTGTGATACTCGAGCTTTTACGTTCAGAAATTAAGTCCTAATCTGCCGTAATTAGGACTTAAAAGAAATTGCATAATTATGTCTAAATATCCGGCAAAGTAAAAATAAGGATGGAGAGTCAAAAAACCGAACATGTCTGGGTAAATCCAGACGAAAACTAACCCTCTTACCTCAAGAACCAACAAAAATGTTCAGGCCGACACGTAGTACCTACTATATTTATATACTAGAAAGAAAAGGGTTGCGGATTCAGAACCCTGGTCACGTCAGAAGCCGTGTAAGCCTCGCATGTAAGCCGAATATTCGCCTTTGTATGAAATATTTATATTTCTAGCGATTTATGGTTCATACTGTATGTTTTGAGTGGAGCGGAGCCCGGGTTGAGTTTACTTAGCCAATGTTGGGTACTTCTATATGAAGTTTATGATATTGAATCGGGTTTAATGGCGATGTTAAGGGATTTATTTTTCGCCCTAGAACGACATAAACCTACATACCTACATAATGGTGAAGTTCTTCAAAATATTTGAGTGTAATAATACAATTATCTTCTTTATGTTTTTCTTCATCATCACATTTTCTCTGTAAAATTTTCTGTGAGAGCACTGGGTTCATGTTAGGCTTTAATATTGTCGTAATAACTATACTTACCACAGTACGGCAATATTTCATTCAATAGATCTACAACACATAAAAGCCATTTTTGAGAATTCTTAATTTATCCTAATATTTATACGTAGTTTTAAGCGAATTCGAAATACCTCTCATCGCATAGATATTTTCAGCTTAAAATCAATACTAACAGTCAAACCATATTACAAAGATATAATTTATCTTCAAAACCTAACTTAAATTATTTTAAACCAGAAAGTTTTAGTTTTATCTAAAGATCAAATTTTGTAGTAGTTGTGTAGTTCCATTAGAAGCTAACACCAAAGCGTTTTAGACCGGCATTGTTCGTAGTAACGGCGATGAACCTACGATGCGCGGGCGCTGAATTTTAATATGTATGGATGACCGAACAGTCATCCGATTATGGTGGCTACGGGTATATGACATTGACGTGACTAAGTAACATTAGAAAATACAGTGTTTGTATGCGTGTAATATTGTGATTTAAATAAGTTTTGTCTGTGTATACTTAGCCAGGTTTCTGCTTAGGACCAATCCTGAGCAGCTATTTGTCTTGGAGTCTTCCTTTCTCAAAAGAAAGGAAGATTCCAAGAGAGTAAAATATTACCAACCCCAAATATATTTAGATTAGGGCAGGAGAATCATGATATTGAAACAAGAAGTTTTTTATTAAAAAAAAAATTCAGTATTTAAAAGTCTTTAAACTGATTGAAATATGAAAACGATTACAAAATATGCAGTAGGCTTTTTAGCTAATTCATTTTGAATTCTCGTATAGAAAGTCTTATTGACAGTAAAATATTACCAACCCCAAATATATTGAGATTAGGGCAGGAGAATCGTGATATTGAAACAAGCAGTTTTTTATTAAAAAAAAAACAGTATTTATCTTTAAACTGACATGGTCACTAACATTATTATTAATTTCATCATCCGTGATCCGTTCCGTTTGCAACATCGCCGAAATATCGGTAACTCGGAATAAATTACAAACATGGTAAATATCCCGTTTCATTAGCATAGTTCTTTTAAAATCAATAAAAATAGCTTGATCCAAATCAAAGAAAAAACAGTTTTCGGAAGGGTTGTTTGAACACTAAAATCACCCATAGGTGTTTCAAAAACAACGAGAACGATACATCACAATTATAATCCGTCAGTGACGTATCCGATACGGTACCGTCACGGACATACAAGGAATTCGCTTCCAACGTTCTACGCCAACAGAATTAATATCAGGTTCTATGTACTCTAACTAGTGAATATGTGAGTAACGTAGAACTTACAGGAAGGCGGGGAGATTAGAAGATAGGAAGGATGGTGATAATAATCTTTTTAGATGCATTATGTCAGGCAGTTCAAAAAGAGAAATATAAAGATAGAAAAAGAGTTGTAAACGTTGGAAATAACCTGTTTGATAAATGGGATTATAGACTATTAGAGGAAATCTGTTTTATCATGCCCTTAAATTAAATCTAAATACCATCACGTCTTGTTCTTCCGTAGGAAGCAGAAGTGTCTATATTTCATCAGTTATTTCGAAGTCTCATGTTCAAATCATGAAAATCTACGTCTAAAGTAATGGTAAATAAAATCAAATCAATACTCTATAAAGCTAGTAAGAAGCTATAAATAAATTGCAAGAAAATACTTGTCGAGTTACAAAATATTTTAAAGAAAATCACAACGACTGTAAGTCTCCTCTCCATAATTTTAACAGATTTAAGGTGGAATAAATTAACTAATTAACACCGCTATACAAATAGCACGAATCTAAAAAGATACTGCTTTAAACAAATAAATAAAAGACTCTTTGAATTAATCCCATGCGAATTGGTTCTGGGATCAAAGTTTTCGCGTTGGAGGGTATTTTAAATAAACTTTGTTTATTCATGAGGGTAGGCGAATTACAAATCTGGGTGTCTCTTTTACATACGGTAACTAAGCTTGAAGATATGTATCAAAAGGAATATTCATTAATTTTTTCTTAGTTTTGCGACGAAATAAATGTTTACATAGGCGTTACTGATTAGTATGGAAAACAATACTTTAGGAAAACCGAATCTGAAGCCTTACTCCTTAGTAGTACTTAATATTTTGGTACTAGTACCTTGGATTTAGCTGTTTTTGAATTGTATCTGACCTAGTAGAAAGAGTATTGGCAAATTCTTTTTCATAATTTCGTAATTATGTAATTGCATTAACGAAAATCTTAGATAATTTACTCAAATTACTTCGTCTTCCCAATCATAAAATAATTGTTGTACGCAAGTACTTGGATTATTAGTTTATAAGAAAAAACTTTATAATTGTCGTAATTACTACATTGTGTTTTGGGTCTTTGGCCCCATCAATTGACTTTTTTTTGTTGATTTGGACAATGTTTTGTTGTAAGCTATTGTTGATATGAAATAAATTGTTGGTAAAACGGATCTGCATCCTGTATCTTTGGACTTGAATTTTATTGTATGTTTTTACGGTTTTTATTTCCACCTTAATATTTTATAGCAGCCATTGTTATACTACACTCTGTGATAATTTCAAGTGTCTACAAATTACGGTTCTGGAGATAAATCCCCGTGACAGATGAACCGACGGACAGACAACGGTGTCTTTCTAACAGGGTTTTGTTGGCATCCATTGAAATCGGGACCCTAAAAACGTTGGTAGGTAAACCCATAAGAACATTTTACCGTTTGTAGAATAGTCTACAGAAAAGTCAGTGTGTAGTTTTTGTTTGAAAACTACAAAAGTACTTGGTCTTTTTACTTTTGAAACTGGACGTGAGGGTTTCAAAGTGGTGCCCGTGACTCCGAAAGTATTATACGATTCAAAGTTTAGAGCCACGCTTAAGCTTGGTTTAACCCCGAAGACATTGCGACCGAGTTGTATTAATTATGTTAGATCACGTCTGGCTAAATGGTTATTGGGTTTGTTAAGTCAATGTATCTTAACTGTTAAGGTACCTTCTGTGTTACGAATATGATGGTAACCTTCGTTAAGCCGTCCTCCGCTGCCTGGCAGACAGATCTGTGACAGTTTTCAAGCGGAGAAGCTTTGCAGGATTATGTTATCTTTGCTGACCAGTACATCCATTTGGTTGGCTTTTCATTTGTGTTAAATACTGATAAGGGGATTCTGTTTTGACTGTTTAATAATTTGGGATAGTCTATTTTAACTGAAGATTTCTCGAATGAATAAATTAGCCTTTTAGGCAAGCGTGTCTCTGCATCGTGGCTAGAGGAGATAGAAGAGAAGTTTTTCAATTATTATTATTTAATTAATTTTTACTTGACTATGACGTACTAACAATACTATACTACTATAGTATATACTACTATAGTACTGACGTATGAGCAATAACAATGCATACAAATCAATATGTATTAGAATGCATATTTAAACGATTATGATTTAATTATTATTACAGTTGTCCCACACGGATTATTGTTGTAATTGACGTCAGATTATTTAATTACTTAGATGTGACTGTAGCATGCGACTTTTGACGTCATTTTATCTACGTTGAAAGATGTAGGTAGATGTTTGCTTTATTACAATAATTACAGGTTATAATATTATTCATTGGTAGATCCTATGCATATTTGCTTTAATCTTTGTATAAGTGTTTATGCCAATGTTTTCTGCACCTTGACTTATTTTTTTCTCTTTCGTATTTTTCAAATTTTATTTTATTGCTTGTGCTGGATGAATCGATTTTTTTTCTTTATATATTTTTAACAATTTCACAGCCATCCATTCATAAAATAACGAAGGATTAGAGTTTCCATAATACAAACGTTACCTTTGAAAGTTTGCATATCAGCGCCCCAGTTCCAAGAGCATACATCAACGTCCACTGTAATCCTATTTGGGAAACGTTTTAACAGTGAAATGTGGGGAACCGGGAAACCTTTCTGTGAAACCATCTTAGAATAGCAAAGGTAGACGAATATTCCTCGGTTTCGTGTCTTAAACTGCAGCCATCGTTACTTTTTAGTACTAGTTTATAACCCATTTTTAGTTCGCCAAGACGAGGTCTAATAAACGAAGTTCTATATTAATAAACATTTTTATGATGTTCTATAGGTGGAAAGGAGTACTCTAGCCTCGGAACTCATCCATACCTTCACTACTATGTTTATGACGTCATAAATAAGTACATTTTCGGGTCGTAATAAATTTTGCATCGAGTTTTATTTTGCCACGTCAATGTTCCTGGTATTGGTCTCCTAATACCAAATTTCGGCCTGATTTCCACGCATCATCATCATTCTGCTGCCCTTGTTCCAAATTATTTAGGGTCGGCGCGGCATGGTGTTCCTTTTTACCATGCTCCTCTAATGCTCGTCATCCATCGTTTCTATGGTCTTCCTCTGCTTTTATAGCCACATTTCATCCTGACATACATCCTAATTTCCATACAGAGAAGATGAAATATTAATATAAAACTATTAGTTAGGATAAGTCATTTACTTCAGAATCAGATACTGTAATTTTGGGACACAACGTACGTTAGTATAATAAATAGTAGTAATCCTTACTTCCTTACTAATTTTATAAAAGCGAAAGTGAGTTTGTTTGTTTGTTACCTCTTCACGCTTTAATGGCTTAACAGATTTTAATGAATTTTGGTACAGAGATAGTTGGGAACCAGAAGACGGACATAGGCTAATTTAAAAAAGAAGTGGGATATGAGGGAGAAAGTGAAAACTTAGCGTTGCTATTACAAATCAATAAGGCGCTACGGCAAAAACTGCAGGTATCAGGTACTGTGTTATACCGAATTTAACGCGAGCGAAGCCGCGGGCAAAAGCTAGTATATAATAATTTGCAAGTCGATGCCGCTTGTTTGCTTTTTCTTTGACGGTGACTTAGGAATTTGGCCATAATTATCCAGGATAAAATGAGCCGTTTATATACAGGCGTGTATTAAACACACTCGCTTAGTAATCACAGGCTAGGAAAACTAAATAATTACAGGATTATTCTAGGGTTCTGTGGTCCCTTGTGGCCCAATTAGGGATATTTACAACGCTGCTTTGTTTTAGATTCAGGTTAATTGAAAATAGGGTAAGATTCGGTCCCTTTGCGATATGGATTAATATTTAATTACATACTTCCTTTCTTTATTTACTAGCTGGCGCCCAGGGCTTCGCCCGCGTGATATCAAAAAAAAAAGTATCCTATGTGTTATTCCAGACTATAATCTACCTCTGTGCCAAAAATTTCATTAGGATCCGTTCAGCCGTTTTGACGTGAAAGGGTAACAAAGATCCATACATCCATCCATATATCCTTACAAACATTCGCATTTATAATATTAGTAGGATTGACTGCCTAGTTAGACTCGTGGTCGTGAGAGTCGCTTATTTTCGTTGGATCCCAGTTTTTGATCCCACTTTAATATTTTTGGCGTTGGATCCCACAAAACATTATTATATATTTCCGTTGAATCCCAAATTTGAAAAATACTAAAAAAATACGCTTTATTGCCACTGAATCCCAAAAACTATTTCCGTTGGATCCCAGATGTTTAAAAACATCTGAATGCGGGTACATCCAACAACAAAATCACAATAATATTTTAAGGCGAAATTTTGTATGTATGTTTGTTATTCCAACACGCTCAAACTTCTAGACTGATTTGGATGAAATTTGGGTATGTGGATAGGTTATGTTAGAATAACGGGTGCCTGCCGTTTTTCCGAAAAGATTTGGACAAAATTTCATTACCCAAACAAATTATAGGAACCGGGAACTAGGTTTGGTTAGGTTAAAACTGTGACCTCCTACGCACGAGCCGAGCGAGCGGAGCGAGCGGTGCCGCGGCAGCGGCCGGCGAGTGCCACAAACGACTTGCATTTATAGAAAAAAGAGATTGTTTTTAGTTGTTTACCCGGAACTGAACTATTTAGATTAGGATAATTACTTATTTACAAAAAAAAGGTTAGGTTAAAACTGTGACCTGTGTGCCAGAAACGGCCACATTATATAAAAAAAATATGGAAAAATTATGACGGCAGTATTTTTTTTTTTGAGCTTAGAGGCGCTTGTTTTGAAGGCGTTCATATTTATTTATTTATAAACATCACAAATACCTAAACCTGATCATTTTTAACTCATGCCAGTCTAGTACTATTTGGAGTACATCATTTGTCTCATTTATTCCCCAGTGGCAACAATCCTAAAAAATCCAAAATACACACATGGTGTTTTTGAAATATTTAATAAAAGTAAATCACTTTTCTTCTGAAATGTACACATGTTGTCATAAAATGGGATTCAATGGTAATATCAAATGGGACCCATAGTTAATACCTAAAAAATGGGATCAAAAACTGGGATCCAACGAAAATAAATCGCGAGAGTTTCTGGCGAGCTAGTCGAGCGTTATTGGTTTGCTCCAATCAGAAACTTCTCAGTAATGGAGTCAAGATTTGTGGCCGGTTGGTGTTAACCGGCTCACCCCCTGTGTTACATGGGATTCAAATAAAACTGCTCTGGCGAAATGTGGGAAAACCCTTCGGGGGTTACCTACAGGGTTAGTATATTGTGGTACCCTTTGTTCCGTTTATTTATTTTTACATAGTTCTTATTAACCAAATAATTAAACAAAAAAAGAAGAAAAAATACAAAAATAAACTCCAGTGAAAAGAACCTCCTAACGATACGAGCCGTGTCCAAGAGTATCGCTTTCTGTATCAAGCCCTTGATCCAGCTGCCTAACGAGAGCCTCCTTAGGTATTGGTCGAGGCTCTAGCTAGGCAATGAAGCTATGGCTATAACGACTATCGGCAAAATGATCGCTGAGTCCACATCCCACATGTCGACAACCTCACGAGACAAGTTAATATACTTGATTTGTTTATCTTCCTCGGCTTTCACGAGGATCACGATGTTACCTTAATTTTAATCATCTTAATTTCAGCCTGGAATCATTCACTGCTTTTTTCACTTCTAATCTAATATTTAACTTTCATTTATAAAAATAAATAGTATTCGTATTTGTATTTAAGTTCAGCTTTAAATAATTCAAAATAGAAGATATTGTTCATATCTCTCTATTAATACCCTCTATATTAAACAGCCTTAGGCATAATATGATCGAGTTTTAATCACTTAATCACAATGTCATGTCTACTAGTCTATCAAGATCCATGGCCGTCCCACGTGCAGAGAAGCCATTCAATTAATAAATGCCCTACCAACCGTGTAGCCGTCTGTGGTTTTTATATAGCGTAGGAAAACAAGGCGACATGTTCAAGCTATACATTACCAGTATAACATGACCTCGCTTTCTACGAATTTTCCATACGATTAGAGATCCACTTATACTGGTTTATACAGGTTGATTAGTCGTAGTGCATTATCTGTAAACACTCGCATCAACGGGGAAGTTTCCATCTGATGTGTTTGTGTGTGTGCGTGTTTTTGTATTGTATGTGTAAATGTCTGGTTGTTATTGTTGGCATTATAAATGAGGAAAGATTCATAAGATAGAAAGATATTGTGTCAGTATTTATTATAGCGTTGCATTGCTTTTAATGATTTGTTCAGTCCTTTTTTAAAAATACCTTTTTAATTTTCTTATACACATGGCCTTTATTGATACACATTTTGTTATATTCGAATACTTACTGATTCGACTCAAACATCAGTTTTATTGGAAAAGAATAAACATACATGTATTTTTATCTAAAACCACTGCACAGAACTTATCGTAAAAGGACCATATCTGAACTTCAACGGTTAAAGGCGTCTAGATAGAAGACACAAGGTGTTACGGCACATCGTCAAGCAAACTGTTCTACTAATTTAATTCAGTATTAATGTTATATGACAACTAGCTGTGCCCAGCGATTTCAGCCGCTGCTCATTTTCTCCTAATCACTTAGGGGTAAGAAAACAAAAATGTTGGCCGGTTCTCAAACCTACCCGAAATGCACACAAAATTTCATACAATTGGGTTCAGTCATTTCGGAGGAGTTTGGTAACAAATATCGCGTTACGAGAATTGAGAATGATGATTATAGAAGAAGAGATGCTGCTCCAACTCCAAATAAGGGCAGTATAATTAAATAATGGTTATTTTTTTTTGTAATTTCTTCTGTATTGTCGCTGTGGGTGCATTTACAAACATTTAATCTCACATACACAAACAGCCAGACCCGGGACAACTACCAGTAGGCCATAAAAATATTTGTTTCGTGAGGGAATCGAAACCACGACACTTAACGCACGAGTCAATCGCTCATCCAGTGCGCCAACCATGTCGTCCTATTGACTTGGAGATTTCACGTACGAATAGTAAAACCGGGCATTGGAAGGGTACCCTGACTTTCTGCATCACACTTGCCTCATGTCATCGCTACGGAAGCGATCTTCCTTTTTGAGAGCGACGATAACTTTTTATGTATTGTCGGAACGATACGGCAAATGTATCGTGTGATATCAGCGTACACAAATGTCATGTTTTGACACTTTCTCAAATGTTTTGTGAGGGTTTTGCTCTTGGGTGGCTGACTACGGAATATTATTGCGTGGTTATGTATGTGGCACTGTGATAGATAGGACATCCGTGTCCTGTCGGAATGTGAAAGATAGTTTTCTTTTAAGTCGAGTTTTCGGACTTCAAAGATGCTTTGTCAGTGCAATTGACGACTCGGTTGGCGCTGTGGCTAAGCTTTTGTCTGCTGCTCTACGTGTTGCGAGTTCGATCCCAGCACGGAAAAAATATTTGTATGGCCAACAAATATCTGTACCGTGTCTGGTTGTTTGCATATGTGAGTTTTAAGTTTTGTAAAGGCACCTACGATACAGCAGAAATTCCTAGAGAGGGGCAAAGTTTATTTAAAAAATAAAAACTTCTGCAAAGACACATGAAGTTGAGACAGATTATGGACAATTGTTGTAACTTGTACCTAATTTCTGTAAAAATAAGCATTTATTTGATCCGAATCCTGTTTAAAATGATCCAAATACTAACTACCTTTAACTAAGGCATGCAAACAGGCCATATTCCTATAGACTCAGAGGAAACTAAAAAAAAAACTGAAAGCGATTGGGACTGTTCTTAATCCTCAAGTTTGTACCTTCAGGCACCTATATAGAATTCAAAATGATTTTAGATTTTCAAACTACAATAAATCTGTCCATACAATGCGGCACTCCATCATACGCAGTCACAAAAAAAAATCGCATAATTTTTACGCGACCTTAAACTTTTCCTCTGTTTAACTTTCTGTTCGCCCCCAGGGTAAATAACAGTGGAATCGCTCTCTTGCCGTGAATCCATGTAATGGGATTGTAAAAAAGTTTAGTTTAGGGCCCAAAGGCACTGTGCCTTTTATAATTTTATGCCTCGTACACTTGTGCCTTTTGCCTTTGCTCTTTGGGTCAAATGACTTAGTTAGGAAACGTTTGTTGGGTTAATGTGTTTTTGTATTGCTGGTAGAAATTGTAATTTTAAATTTTGGGGGTGTATTTGAATTTTAATCAGGTATCATAGACACATATAATAACAGCCGCAAGGGTAGACTTTGACTACACGGTTGGCGCAGTGACTGAGAGATTGACTGCTGCGCTGCGTGTCGCGGGTTCGATTCCCGCACGGAACAAATATTTGTATGGCCTACAGATAGTTGTTTCGGGTCTGGCTGTTTGTGTATGTGAGTTTAAATGTTTGTAAAGGCACCCACAATACAGGAAAAAATCATAGTGTGAGGCAACGTTTTTAAAAAAAAACATGCTAAAGTCGCGCTTGACAAGGTCGGTCAGTGGATGGACGGGTGACTATGATCAATTCATCACATACTTACCCAGGTTTTTCCGTGCCTCGGAAAGCACGTCAAGTCGTTGGTCCCGGCTGTCATTTATACATCTTTGACTGTATTACAAGTATTACCCAGTACTAACTGTATTTGGTCAGATATTCAGCCGCTCCTTATAAAATATAGATTTTCAGTTATATCCGGTAAGACGCTGAATAATAATAACGACGGAAGCCTGGTGTTTCTTTTAGTAACTAAAACAGGTTTTCTAATCAACTTAATAACGTGTTTGTCCCATAACTTATGCTGTGCTTTAATATGTACATGTTTAAACTCACAACATTGCATGGAAACCTCCTATATTACTTAATAAATGCCATGTTTTCAGGCGCTTGAGGTCGCTTCTCAGAAATTAAATTCACGTAGGTACGTAATATGTGCTGGAATTGCTAAAATATCTTCCTTAATATTAGTCTTATTTACATAACGGACGTGCTTTGATAAATATTTTCTTCTACAGTTTTGGTTGTGTGTTTAAGGCAATCCTTAAGTATCTCTATAGTTGATAGCATCATTAATTTATGCACACATAATATCACACCTATAATTTCTGGAGAGTTAGGCAGAGGTGGACCTAAGAGTATACTAGTATTACGCCAGTTATTTTTGAGTCCTATGTAAGGGGCGATCCTATCAACCAGGCATAAAGCTCCGAGGTTGACACTGACAATATTTTGATGAAAAAAAAAAATGCAGTTATATTTTGCCCGTCCTGGGAATCGACCCCAAGACCTCATGCTCAGCAGTCGCGCTTGTGACCACTCGACTAATGAGGTATTTAAATATACATCATCATCATTAATAACTATCTAATACAAGACTGATTTGAGACATTAATGACAACCCTATTTAAGGATCTGTCCGTCATTATAATTACTTATTTTTATCTTAATGTTCTAGCATGTTTGATTAGATCTTCACTTTGTAACTTTGCCCACGGCAAAGTATATTGGTTCTAAGTATACTTCGGTGATTCCTCAAAAGCCTTGAGGCACACACTTTATATACGTGGGAAAACTCATGCTTACTTAGTTTTTTTTACGAGATAAAAAATAAGTTCTATCAGAATTTAGCTTATGACGCCTGAAGGCTCTTCATCGCAAGTATCTTAAGTGTGTAGGTAGTTTACGATAAAAGTAATCTTCTCGTTGAAGCGATAAGTTACTTTGAAATAGGCGCTAACATAAGAGGTCTCGTGAAAACGAGATCTACCTTCATTCATATTTTGAACCTTCTTAAGTTAAACTCAAAGCATTTATTTCAATTAGACTTTCACTTTTGAATATCAAAAGCAAAGGGATGAAACTACAGACGTAATATGGAAGTACTGAAGCGGCATGTATGCCACAAAAGTCGTAACATCTCCTCTAAATTCTCCGAGGCAGACAGAATGACAGGGTTTTGAGTATACCCCACATTTCATCAGTTATGTTTTTCATTCCCATGGGTGAGTATTTTGTCATAACTGGGCATAAATCCTGACAGCAAGTCAGAAAGAGCGAGCGAGAGTATACATTTCATAATGGAAAACCTTATTAATTAAAACTTTGTGGCACTTGACTGAGGACGTTTAACAGTTGGACCAATAAACTGTATTTTTCTTCAGTTGGGTTAAGAGCTGCCTAGCCAGTCTTTTCTTTATTAGCCGTTTTTGGTAGATCTTACTTTGACCCCCGATGACAAAAAAGAGCTGGGTGTTAAAAGTACAACGTGTGTATCTGTGGCATCGTAGCTCCTAAACAAATGTACCAATTTTGATGTAGTTTTTTTTCTAATTCAATCTTTTTGTTACATACAGCTATATTCTTTAAATCAGTCACATCATTACATAACGTCATCAACGGTTTGATTCGACTAGAGCTAAATCGTTTTTTGTCGTTCATCCAAAGTTTTTATGAACACACGTGACTTTTGGAGTTGAATAAGCAATTTATTCTTTTATTTTTGGTATCCAAGAAGTTGATATAACAATTGAATATATGCTTAAAATTAAAATCTAGTTTGCATTCTTACCTACCAGAATTAATATTATCGTTGATTTAAATTAATATGTTGTCTAAGATATATAGATCATTTCTATTTGTTGAAATTGATGAGACGTTTTGTTATTTTAATTATGAATTTACATTTCGTTTAAAATTACTAATTCATTTATGTTTTTTTTAAAGGTTATTCTAAATTTGAACCTGTTTTAAAATATCACACGTGAAATGGATTGTGAGAGCAAGAATTTTAGCTAAACGGTCTCCTAAATAATTTCATGTCACGTGAGAAACTGGCAATTTTATATGATAATGTAGAAAAAATAATATAAAGCAAGTTGAAATAAATGCTTTATCTTATAATCCAGGTCTAAGTTAAGGCCGGAAACTTTTGGACCTTACCAATGTACCTATATGACACTTACAACATTTTGAAATTCCTACAATCGATTTCCTTTAAAATATTTAAATTAACTATCTAGTGCAAAACACCGTAAGTGCTCTCTCAAGTCCTCTCGCACGAAACTAATTGTTGGCAGCATATTTAGTGCTGAAAGCTTTCGTTTTAATCCTAAAAGCCTGTTGAAAGCCCCTAGCTAGTGTCAAGTTGTAGACGCTTGATCCATTTACCGAGTTTTCTGTGCATACGATGTGGGTCGCTTATTTGTGGCCTGTAGTCTAGCTGGTCTCGAAAGATTTGTTGTGTAAATTTCTCAAGATGGAATTCTTAATAGGCTCGCCTCCGTGTAAAGGTAATGGCGAAAATTTGGATACGCCACTGCCTAACCATTCGGAGATTATAGGCGCAATGTCTTGTTATGAATTAGCAACAAACAGTGTTCCACCCGAGGCCGCATCATCGCTTCATATCTGGCGAATTGCGGCCAAACATATGTCTATATAAAAAATAGGAAACTTGTGGTTTCCACAATTATACACGTAAAGCCATAAAAAACAGGCAAAACCGATTTAATATGTTTCCTTCTAAGAACCAAATAACAGTGTTTAAAATATAATAATGGTACACACGACGGCAGGTCAACCTATTCTAAACTATTAAAACCTGGTCTCTCTGCTACGGATCACACATCGTAGTAGAGAGGTCAGGTTAAAATGGTTTTGTGTAGGTTGATGTGCCGTTGTGTGTACCTAATATACTTTTCACTTCTAGACTAAGTATGTCAAATGAAGGACATTAGATACTGCAGAGTTCAGGAGCTTAAACGTCATTTATTTCCATTCTGTCTAAGACAGTATTATATTAATATAAATCGTCAGACTGAACTTGGACCCGGACATCCTTTTATCTTCGTGCAAATTTTATGAATGATTCATTCTTTATAATTCCAGGTTTTCTTTATATTCGCTCTATATACTTTGTTGATGTATAGTACACGTCTGCCATACCTAAAGAGATTACAAGCGTCATGTATTTGTACTCAGTTCTTCAGTGTGAAGGCTTGTTGCCCATCTTGTTGTCCTGACTTGGCGCCAGATATGCCAATCCTGGACTTTTCACCTTGAAAAGCCTATGACGCTAGCATAGGCTAGAGGATCGGGTCAAACTACCGTCTTTTAGTTTTCCACTGACCAAGAATCTCCAGTTCATCATCGTCATGCCCATTTGGTTTCTTCCATTGTACCCTGTCAACCGTCACATATTGACTTCTTTTTCTTTCAAATCATTCTTCAAGAGTCTCCACAATTTAAGTTTTAAACACTGTAAACACAGAATGAGATAATAGCAAAAATGCTCTCTTAACAAGTGACGCATGTTGTCGATGTGATTCATGACGCCCACGACTTCATGTCAAGAGTGACGGTAGACCACTTAGAGAAGGAGCAAGAAATATGTTCATGAATGAAGAGTAAAACGAGCCTGATTATACATCTAGGTGTAAAACGTGTTTGTGTCTAAAAATAAAATAATTTTATTTTTAATCCTGGCAAGTATCGCCTTGTAAATCTGAGCTGTCATTAGTGTTGGTCTATTTTTTACTCCTCTGAATACAAAATCAATAACAACTACATATATTTGGAGTTGTTATTCAGCTTCAAAGATTCACCGATGAGTTCCTAAAGCATTCTCAAAAATAAATATATCTGTTTTTTATCAAACGCTCTTTATGTTTCCACGGAATGATTCACGTACCTCCAGAACCGTACAAAAAGAATTAATGGAACAAATAATCCTTATAATAATTCCTCACCATTAGTTATAGGGCGTAAAATCTTTACCAGCAAAAAGACGAGTATTCGCAATATATCATCCAACTCTGAAAAAGGCCAGCAACAATAATGGCATTGGAAAACAATTCGTTTCGAAACGCGCAAAATTAGTTTGGAACAAAACTTCCAACGTTGGACTGGGAAATGGAAAATTTAAAGCGAGATATTAATTTTGGTAGGACTTTTAAGCCTGCGATGCTTTGAATCATGATTAATGTTTTGTTCGTAAACGTTTTACTGGCATCATTAAATATTACGTAGTCGCTATGTCTTACTGTCTGTCTGTCAAAGGAATTCTTGACAGCTAAGAGCGTACTATAGATATCGACTGTCACTTAGCCCGTAGTTCGGAGAAGGCCTTTGTGTACTGATTCCACTTACCTGAGTGAATATGCTGACAGGGTTCTAGTTACTGAAATAGAAGCTAAATATCATTTATAGATGACACTTTAAAAAGCTGTCCAAAAGATATGAGAAGAGCATTCGAAAGGTTTTTTTTTATTTGGCAGCTGACCCGTTGAGTATTCATTCTGCCAGCGTTATGCGACTAAATTTGAAAGTCATTGAAGTGCTGACAGTTCCTAAGCCTTTTCAGGTTTTCTCTCAAATAGGTCTCGAACATTTATTATACTATCTGTCACCACATTTTGAATGTCGGATTCATTTTAAAAGCTTTTCGACGTAAGTTGGGAGCAAAAGGTGTTCCCTGTGATAGCTCTTGACAGGTGACATGACATTGGAATTTTGGTTACGTTTTGTAATTTAATTTTAAGAGGCATTTTGTGGTAATAAATGTGGAGGGACTTATGCAATGAGTGAACTTGAAACATTATTTGTGTTTAAAGTTGCAGTGTAATGGTTTTGTCAGGTAAGTATAAGTTGGAGTCTACTAAATAAATAACCCAGATTTAATAAATTGTTGTCATATTGTGCAATTATAAACAGTCTTACTACATGTTGTGTTTATTAGCTTTGGATGCTTCTAAAGCTGTCTCAAGAAACATCTGACTAATACAAACTTATAGTTATTTCGGCCTTATAGGTAGTGACACTATTAACTAGTAACGTAGGCAAAACATAGGATATCAATCATGTACTGTGACGAAAATTTTAATCAATGGTACAAAAATAAGTGAAAACACTCAAGGACACCATTTTTGTTGCAATGTTTATATTCAATTAGTAATTCATGAATATTCATAGACAGACACTCTATCTTAAGTCATTGATCATAAGTTCCAGGTTTACTCAACTCATACAGATTTAGATTTAGCGGTCTAGTCTGGAAATTAGATAAATATTTGACCAAAATAAATATAATCTCATTAATGAAACTGTGACCCTCTCATATGAACGTTTTTTTTTCATTATATATTGCTCGATGTGATTCTAAATAGTCACAATAACATTTTTCGCATCTCGTTCGAAAGTCTGGTCTAAACAATTTTAGAAATCAATTTCTCATACCAATAAATAAGTTAGGCTACAGCTTGAATGATAGAAAAGTTCTACGGCTTTTATAAAATCGTATTTGCATTTCATTTGAGAAAAATGTTTTCTTAACGTTACTGAAATTCTAAGCAGTACCGTAGACTGACAGTTTGATGATAAAATAACACACCAAAGGCTGTACAAATAATACGTTAAACCTTATAACTGTAAAAGGGAATTTTATAAACAAATGAAACTGGGCTAAACTAACTTAAAATAGAACATTCCTAACAAGCTTGAAACAATCCCGAATCAAAATTATTTTCATATGTAGCTCAGTTAAATGTCAGGAGTATAAATACCGGTTTGGTGGCTCGCTCGACTCTGTTGATGCTCAAACGGCTAAAGGACGTCAGATCTCGAGAGCGAAACTGAATACTTTAGATGTTTTGTGCGAAACCATCCTTTTGTGAACATACCTAATTTTTGGAATAGTTTAGAATTTGATGACAAAGCTGAAAAGCTTTAGAATTACGATAAATAACGACATTGAAATAGTAAAAGAAGACCCAACATTCTTTGTAAAAGTAAATGTTACTTTCAACATAATACTAAACAGAGTTAATGAAGAGAAGAACACAGAAACCATTTATATTATTTAACGGTATATTGATCATAATTCTATTCCATATAGAAGTGACAAGGCGTATATAGATAAAGGCCAGTAATTCTAACTGACATGTGAACAATTTAGCTGTTCCCAGCGAAGCGTGGAAATGGCAACGGATTCATTAATTTCCATTCTGAATTTAATCAACATATAGATGATTTTGTGAAGAATTTCAACGCGTATTGCCCGAAAACCAATTTCGAGGGATCATTAACATCAGCTGGACTAACGTTGACCTAAAGGCCGTCAGCCTCTCGTGAAATGTTATCACCATTATCAAATTTGGCCATGTGTGATGCATGAAATATTGCTTTTGATAATATTTTCGACTCGATTTTTAAGATATCATCATCATCGCTTAGGGAACGTATTGACCACCTGCCGATATCGATATTATTTTCATTCTCACAAACCTTTTCGGTTCCGTCCCTTATTAGACGAAGTAAATCGAAGGAAGGACCAGCAATATCCTTTATGTCGTCAACCCCACTTAGTCTTCAGTCTTACTACGTCAATATTTCTTAGAAGTAACCCCATATTATCTTTATAAATTAGGGTTCCTCTGATGAATTTGAACTCGTTATGTCGGTACTCGTCTCGAGTTTCACGTGAGGAGTAGAGTAGAAGCAAGGCCGTTCGTCCGCCGCCCTTGTGGAAACCAGTTCTGTGTCTTGATATTATTGCCTTGCTCTGCTAAGTATGTCGGTTTGTGAACTATTTTCGGATGTAGCGTGTATTGTGTTAATAGAATGCTGTGACGTAGAATGTTGATAATATTAGCTTTGTTATCATAACATTACGGACTAATTTCCCGTTCAATCTTCAGATTGATCGATGGTGTAACGGCTGTAACGGGTTGTGGCTTAATTTTTTAAATGGTAATACTGACAAACTTAACTAGCTATAAATAAACTTTGGCTTGTCAGGGATTCGGTTATTCTGACGTCTGTAGGCAGTCTTGTATAAATGGAAATCTGTTTTCATTAATTAAATGCTGTCTAAGTGGAATTTATTTGTTATTCGAGTTGAAGCATTTTGGAAAGGGGTCCTTGTATGAGTGACCTTTCCTGTACAATAGGGTATTTTACTCTATATGAAAGAAATTCTAAAAATATACAATTCAGATAGCTTAGACAATAAGCAGTCGGAAAATGTTAGAGTTAGTTAATAAAATAACTAAATAAATTTTTAAATTGATTTCAAAGTTTTCACTTTTTTTAGTCTGTTGTTTTACTAAGCGAAACAGTGTCCGCTATGATTATTACGTCATACGGTCATGTAAACAAAAAGTGACAACTGTCAACTGAGCAACGTCTGTTATTTTTGTATTAAAAATTTTAATTTTGACGTGATAACGTCTTTAAAATCGTTTTAGTCGGGTGACATGTTCAGAAACTTGTGTCACACCAAAACCTCACAAGCGACATTTCATAAAGATGGTAGCGCCATCTGTTACTTGGCTCGAAAAAAAAACTTTAAATTAGTACTTAATTTCATTTTTTTATTGAAATAATAGTAATAATACCATCGAAGACGGTTTCGTAAAAGGAGACAGTACAAATTTACCAAGAATAAACTCTTTAATGGTCGGGAGTATACAACTAAACAGAAAGACTAATAACAGTGCATTTGTTTACATGACCAACTGTCGACGTCATGACCACAGAGTAACATGGCGTCAAGCGTTTTTGTGATTTTACGCGCGAAAATAGAAATTGTAAAATTGAAATGCAGTTTTATGGCACTTATCGATTGAATAATTTTTTTTTTGTTTTTTTTTGGTGGTTAACTAGGACCCTAGGATCAAAATGAGATACTTTTTAAAAATGGGTGTAATACCGTATTAACGTTGCCAATTGAGGAGTCATAAGCATCGCAGTTCATGGCAAAACGTATAAATAAGTCACTAAAAGAAAAACTAATATTCCTGCTATAAAGACCACAAAATGTTTTGATGAAAAAGCAAAATGTCAAAGTAACCAACTCCGTTGCGAGTGTTGCGACAGTTTGTTTTCGTTACCATTTTTCTGCTAGCATTAGTTTCTTTGTCAGGGAGTGATTTATGCTGTGTACGACGTCCAGTTTTAACCTAAATATCACGAATAAGATGAATGTAAGAGGACCAAGTAGTTACATGGGATCAATGACTGATATTATGATTCTACGGGTACCTTATCAAATATTGGAGACTAGCTCATGCCCGCAGCGTTACCAGCTTTCTAACGGGATTCAAAGTATCTTACGTGTTAATCCAGGTTATAAACTACATGTGTGTCAAATTTCATCCATATGCGTTTAGCAATTTAACCTTGAAAGAGCAATAAACATCCAGATATCCCATACATTCTCACAAACTGCCGTGTTTAAAATTTTAATAAGCTAGGATATGGCTGGAAATTATAAACGTTCGTACTTAAGTTATATTAAAGAATCGTGTGCATGTATGTACAAAGATAATTTTGCTGGATAAGACTTTGTAAGTGTTCTCTGAGGCAATATAGCTCAGGTGCGCGTAAATAATACAGTCGCAAGCATTTATTTATTACTTCACTGTGTACTTATTGCGTGTATGAGACCATTGGATTTAATAGCCCGCGGTGCAATGCGTTACGGATATTTTCCTCGTGATCCAAGATTTGCATCATTCGTAAGAAAATGATTGCTTGATGGTTGTGAATGGACGAGAAACCCAACCAAACCGACCCCAGTACAAAGACAAGTTAATCCAAGATTTACATCAACTTTTAAATGACCAAAATAGGCAAGGACAAGAATATTCTAAAACAAATTAACCATTTCTTCCAATTTAGATTCTCACTATCCTGCCCTTTTTTTGTGGATGGGAAATCATCAAATAACTTCCCCCGCTCTGGGCGGAGCAGGGCGGACAGAGCAGGTCAGATTTGTACTGACTAAAGCCCAGTTCCTTTTGTTGCCCTTTACGTTCCGGGGCCACGGTATCTCTTTCGAACAACCCGCAACCCCTGCATTATTTTCCTACCCTTATCTCAAATTATTTAGGGTTGGCGCAGCATGGGTTCTTCTTCCATACTCCTCTATTACTCGTAATTTTATCAGACACCCCCTTCACCCAGACCATCCATCGACTTTTTGGCCTTCCTCTACTCTTATACCCATACTTAAAACTTTCCCCACGACATGATCAACATTCTCCGCATCACATGCCCATACCAAGGCAACCGATTACCACACAACTTTTCAGTCACGGGCGCTTATTTCAGACTTCCTCTTATGTACTCGTTTTTTAATTTATCAAGCACATTAGAGACAGTCTGAATGTACCGCCTTTAAACGCAATCAAATAACAAGGCGGGCGATAAAAACAAGAGCGTTCATTATACAAAATGTATACCGTTACCAAAACAGGTTTTAGGTTGAAACATACCCCTTATAACAAAGCAGACTACTAATGTACAACGTAATTATCAAGTAATTAGTACGCTTTTTGGCAACATACCCACCCTAAATTATTCACAAAGTTGAGCCATATATGGACAAGTTAAGGAGCATAGTGGTGTAAATTGTAACTTATCATGCTTCATAAATAACGTTCTTTTATGATCTTAATGTGACGGGAAGGCGTAAAATTAGTGATTTTAACTTGATGATATTAAGTTTGACGTTAACACTGATGTGACAGCTTGTCAGATAGTTGTATGCTATAATCTAGTAAATTGTTATTACAAAGTGGTGAGAACGTGATATTTTTCGAAGATTGTTTTCCTTAAGATTCAGTCTTGCTGAATAAATTCACATTCGTAAAAGGGGAAGTAGAAAAAACAGAATGCAAGCTGTTCCGATTTTGACATACTCTTTTTGCATCTTTCATGATAGACGCTTGCTTGTTGTCTGTTATAAGTACTTAGTAGCAAAATATCGCCAACTACCCTTGTCACTTACCCTACTGCTCAGCCCAAGTAGCTCGCAGCGTGAACCTTTGACAATCACTAATAAAAGGTTAAAGAGTTTAAAAATCTAGTCTTTAATAATATTATTTTTGTTTAGATAGTTTTTTAGACAAATAAATGAAATTGAAGTGTCTCTTTTTGTAATCTCTTTCAGCTTTAGAAAAAGGATTAGGGTTCCGTACAAAGAAATAAGTCACGATTTTTTTTAAAAACGTTGTCTCACACTCGGAATTTCAACTGCATCACACACAAACAGCCAGACTCAAAACAACTATCAGTAGGCCATACAAATATTTGTTCCATGCGGGAATCAAACCCGCGACACACAGCGTAACAGTTAATCGCTCAGCCACTGCGCCAACCGTGTCGTCAAGATGCGATTCTAATAGAGGAGTGAGGCGGACAAAGTTCACGGGCAACATATAATATAGTTGTTAATGTAATCACAGCAAACCAATACGTTACAAAGTCAAAGTCAAAGTCAAAAGTCATTTATTCAAATTAGGCTGATAATCAGCACTTTTTGAACGTCACATTACAAGAGACAGTCCCACAAAAACGCCCTGCCCTTCGCCACTTCCTAGTGTTTAAGCTGGGAAGAAGAAGTGGCGGAACAAACTCCCCAGCAACACATCTGTCTGTCAGGTTAGAAGAACCAGATTTTATACAATTTATATTATGACAAAAAATTATAAAAAAAATAAGAAATTATTCATTCATTGTCACTTCAGCTAGCAAACACCAATTATATATAAAAACAAAAAAAACAAAAAATACCCAAGTCTAAATAATAAATTCACCAGTCTAAAGGGTGTGCCCGCTTACACGTGCAGTGAAGAAGTCACAGGTGATAAACTAGGACCATAGTGCAAAAGAAATAAGCTAAGCATAAAAAGATAAATATAAATAATTAATTATATTCAGTCAATGCTTGAGGTCACTAGTTAACCACATGCCAATAAGTAAAAACACACAAAATGAAACAAGTATATAAACAAAAAAAAGTAAAATATAAAATTACATGACGAAGACATGTAACGTATCAATAAGCTAATTTGGCGAAAAAACATGAAGGAGAAAAAAAAATAAAAATAATCGTCTTGAGTTCAACACAGTGACCAACTATGTTTATCATCTAAATAGTCGTTAATGGAATAGTATGCTTTTAAACAAAGGTTAGATTTTACTTTAGCTTTAAATGCATTAAATGGCAAATCTAGAAAAGAAGCAGGTAGCTTGTTATAAAAAGTTATACCAACACGGCTTGTTACAAACTTTGAAACAACACGTAAATTATAAGGCCAGTGTTTAGTCAGAACCGATTCACCGTAATTCATGATTCACGTTCTAACAATCTTTACTCTTTAGTCGAAAATCCCTGGTTTATTCTTAACGCTTGCCCTTAAAAGCCTTTTGTAGACTTTTGAACTCCGACCTTTATCTGTTCTCGACCACTTATTTTATATTTATCTAACGCTATCTATTTTTGGTCCTACCTTTCTTGTCCTTGATTAATTTATTTTGGAATAGAAAGAATTTAAGTAGCTTCTTAAGAATTTTCTTCCTATCTTTACATATTATATTGAATACATTATAACTAACAAAAAACTGTAAAAACAGCATAAAAAACGCTTCAACGTCTTTTTCTCTGATAAATCTGGCATTAGTTTTGTATTTGTTTTTGAATAGACTACTTTGTTCAAAAGCAAACAAGAAATAGAAGTGTGTTTATTACTTTTTGGGTGTCATTATTGACATTGGTCTACTTTTATGGTTAGAGATTGGATCGGACATACTGTTGTTATTTTTTTTTAAAATAAAGTTTTATTCTTGAACTTTTGTCTAATTCAATATACGTGAATTGTCCATTGTCGTTTTTTTTGTACAATAAATATAAGTACTAGATATGCTGTCTATAATTACAAATAAAAGTATTCAATGTCGATTCTAAGAATTAAAAGGTCCTTCTAAACACTGAAAACTAAGGAAAACCTCGTCTAGAATTTACTTAAAAGGCACCTATTGATGTTCGTATAAGTAAAGTTGTATCTTCAGACTAAATGTACAGGAAAATGTACGAGCTGACCTAAAACCGTTCGTTTCTCGGTAACGTGTTGGGAGTATCAATTATAGTAATTACTACCAGCATGGGTAGCCTAAATACCTGTTCCGAGGCTGCCTAATGAATGGACGGTTTTGTCATCAAGTAAGTGCAGATTTTTCGTAGTGTCGCGCTTATACACTGTATGTATAAATGTATAGAAGGAACAAAAAGTATTAGCAATTTTCTAATTGAGAGCGGGCAAACATGAATGAAATGATATTTAAAGAAGATAATATGTCTGTTCAGGACTGTCATTTTCGTTCATGTGAGGACCTATAGTTGCGGGCAAACCAACCAGATCGAACTTGACAGATCATAAAAACTCACTCCTTTTGCCTCGTCAACGTACATCTGCTCATACACAGTGACGGTCGGTGACGAATATTTTCTTCAGATGATAAAAGAGATCATTCGATACCAAACTTTTTTCCGAGTTTGCGGGTTGTTCGAAAGAGATACTGCGGCTCCAGAACGTAAAGGGCAAAAGAAGGAACATGGGTGGGTTTTAGTGAATAAAAGTCTGACACTCCCCAAATTATCCGCAAAAAAGGACCTGATTTATCTCGGTTTGATGTGCGTATTGTTGTATCATTAAAGGAAATCAACGTCAGGTAACCAGTTTGTTGGAGAGATTTTTCTCGATGGCTTACAAAGCTAAGTCAAGGGCCCATAGGCGATATAAAAACTTTGATACCAGGTTAGGTATTAACCACAAGAAAGAGAAAAAGATTGTCTTTCCCCGACCTTACTGAACAATATTTATTTACAAGTTCATTAAATATTCTGGTTACACAACACCTCCCTAGGCGGTTTCTTTCAATCAAAAGTCTAGTAAAGTTCTCTATTACAAATATCCTATTGGGACCTCATTAGATTCCGATTGGTAGTTGACAAGAGTAACTGTGACATCGGTCTTATATTGAAGGTTGTGTATAACTGATTGTAAATAAACATTCAGATATTGATTTATGCCCCATTTTTGTCAGCTTTGTGCAAAATGTTGTTGTGATTTTGTGAATAGCAGCTATGAAGACTGAATTTGTCGACCGGTCAATAGGCTCGGACCCTATTAAATGGGACTTGAACATTATTGACGCAGTTTCGGTTTTGTTTAATCAACTACGAAACATCTTTTAGATTAAACCTTTTAAATGCGTCCTTAATGTGTATTGAAGTATTTTATTAGGTAGGTACATAAATTCTTCAACCATTTAATCATTTTACGTAGCAATCTGCCCACATTTTATACAAAATATTATCCATTGCTCATACACGCTTTGATGTGCATTTTTAGGATTCCAAAATAAGAGCAGTATTTCTGTTGGCTTTTATGATTTAAAGTTTTTTTATTTTTATTTTAATGCTTTTGTTTATTAAAAGATGAAAGGTCAAGGGGATTTTTTTATGATTCAAGATAGAAAACTTGTTTCATCACAAGTATTAAATAATTTTGGGGCGAGATGGAATTGTCTTAACTTTAAAGTAAATCATAACTTTAGTAATTTAGGATAGGTTTTGTAGTTGAAAAATTATAATGATAAATTATGTTTATTTTATTTCACAAACAATTACAATTAACAACAAACGCTGCCATAATGAACCTCAGTAAGTCTTAGAATAAAAAATAAACAATCTATAACCTAGAAAATAGCCTCTACTCAAAATGACTAACGCCTCGCTTGTTCTCGATTGACAACTCATTTGTGAACAACAGTCCAGTGGTTTAAACAGCAGAAGGGTGCATAAAATAATGTAGGTAGGTTTTCATCCCTCTTTGAGATATAATATATTTTGTAGTTTGATTTCAAATTAATATAATAATTAAAACTACAGAATCTTAATATCACCATGCATTTCTTAATTATCAGTTCCAAAGTAGATGACAAATAGACAATGCACAGTAGATGCAGCAACAGAGAGAATAATTGAAAACATTATTTTATAACTTAAATATACAAATGAATACATAAGATATAAGAAAACTATAAATACGTAACAGCTGACACGGTAGAGATGATAGAAAATAGAGCCCTTTAAAAAGCTAGTGACACTGCACTATGCTAATCTCCTACCGCCCTTTGCGCACAACCCTTTGCAAAAACCTGCATTCTTCTCCATGTATATTCATGTCCCACGAATTTACACCGTCACCCTACATCGTTAGCGAAACTAAAGCGTGCCTCAAGTGCCCAGACTATTTGCATAGTCTATCATACGACCTCTCTTTTTAACGCACTTGAAATGAGCGGGATAGATGATAATCCAGCGTTATCTGAAAGACGTAGGCCTGTGTTGGCAGGTTTAAACCTAGACTAAGTTTAAGGGAATAGTTTGAGTGAGCTCTTGGATATTGTGAAGATGTGTAATGTTACCAATGATGGAGGACGAGTAATGATCAGAATTTTGCGTGGCCGGCATACTAGAATTTGCGCAAATACGCAAAGGATTTGCTAAGGGTCTTACGTAACCCAATTAGTAAGAGATTAGACTGGTTGTTAATTGGTAGGCTTAGGTTCGGTCTATAGGTCGGTATTAATTGGTAGGTATTTAGTAAGGAGACCGTTTATAATAACTAACCTACTGATGATTTTCTAACATCTCTGGAATCTTTTGTATGTGAGCACCACTTGATATCTCTTTGAAAGAAGATTAATTCCTGCAGTGCTTGTGATTTATTATGATGATCGTATTTATATAGCTGGTGACCGCGGCTTCGCCCTCGTGATGATAAAAAAGTATCCTATGGGTTATTCCAGACTATAATCTACCTCTATGCCAAATTTTATCAAGATCCGTTCAGTAGTTTTTTCGTGAAAGAGGATCAAACATACATGTACTCACAAACTTTCGCATTTATAATATTAGTAGGACATATAGAAAATACTCTAAATTCTCTCCTTGTCAAAACATTTTTGAATATAAACATGGTCAAACTTCTATCTAGCTCTAAAACAATGCATTCCAAATTAATACGTCCCTTGTGTTTCTAAGGGTGTTGCGACATTTTCCTGATTATAAATGGCGTCGCATCTTAAGCTTAAACGCAATTCCGCACCCCAAGTCTCATTAAAAATATCTGAACACTTAGTCGTAAGATCTTAAGCATTTTTGTACATTTTTCCTGGTTGTGCTTGCAAATAACGGCTATAAGACCATCTGTGCCTGGAGCCGTTGAAGAAATTGTGTTAGGTTTAAGTGTAAATTGTGTTATTTCTAGTTGATCTAGGGTTGTTTTAAATTGCTTGATGGTCTTTTAAATTCTTTTTCATAGTTTTTGTCGCATGAAAATGTTTTAAAGCTTTGAATCACGTATTTTCTTGTTACTTATTAACACGATATTTCTTTGAATAAAACAATGGGATTAAGTTACGGGCATCATTAACCCAAAAAACATCTACATCTTTCTTATATTAAGATCACATAAAACAAAAGATACTGAAGGACCAGACAGCGGTTTCCTTATTTTTTAGTCCTTCGAGCCGGATTCTGTCGAGTCCGTTCCGTTCCTCAGCTGTAAACAGACCATATTTATGAGCCCCGCACACCCCAGTGTATACTGACACCTTATTTACAGGTCTGCCTACACCCTATTGTATTGTGAAGCTTGCTCCTCTTTTTTGTTAGAATACGGATTTTAGTGGTTTTCATTTTTCAGTATTTTGATTTAAATATATAAATAGAGTTTTTGTGATTCCGGACATTACTTGAAGTACGATAGGTTTAAAAAAATATTAGACGGTAAAACGAAACAGAATTTATCCGTAACTGTAAAAAAACTGAACCGAAAATAACATCGCGTATAGGATAACCAATTATTTGTTCCGACTCTTCTAATTAAAATAATCTAACACATTTTAGGTACATACTTAGCCAGCCAGTAATCACTTCAACAAACAGGCTCATATCTACGGCAGAACCTCACAGTAAATTGTGCATTGTCATTCCGTCTCTGTATTCTCTGGTCGCATTTAATCTTCAGGTATTAATAGACAGGAACTCAGTCAGAATCTTTAAGAGATATTGAAAAGGCAACACTCTGTATTGCTTTAATCCATTAGATGGAGACGGTAGGAATTTGTTGGAAACAATGATGGTAAAGTTGTTTGTGTTTGCATAATATATTTCATAAGCCTTGATTCTTGCACGATAATGTAAGACGACGGCCAAAGAATCTATGGATGGACTGTGTCAAGTATGACATGGAAAAAAAGGCGAGTAAGAGGAATATTGGAGGAGACATGATGCGCCGACCCCAAATCATTTTGGGATAGGGGCAGGAAAATGACATTTGCACGATGTTAAAGCATCAAGATTAGAGACTAATAGTTTCGTACTGATCTTAAATGAGTTCTAAATCAAGATTTAGATTTCAGTATCTTTTTAGAATATCCTTACTAATATTATAAAAGCGAAAGTGAGTTTGTTTGTTTGTTTGTTACCTCTTCACGATGAGTTTTGGTACAGAGATAGTTGGGAACCAGGAGACGGACATAGGCTAATCTTTTTTTAAGAAAAAGTGGGATGTGAGGGAGAAAGAGGGAAGAAAAGGGAAAAATTTGCGTTGCTATTACAAATCAATAAGGCGCAAGGGGAACTGTGTTACCCCGAATTTAACGCGAGCGAAGCCGCGGGCAAAAGCTAGTGGACTTATAAAGAACAAACCAAAAAACACCAATCAATCTTGTAAAAATAGAGTTTATTACTACAAAAATGATACTCACCTTATTTACTTGTTCTGAAATGTGTACATACACTCGTTCGTAATGTAATTTCCCGAGAGATACAAGTGTTTGTTATTTAATTATCTCGCTGAATTCTGTACACGTTGGATAAACTAGGTTATAAAACAAAAATATTTGACAACGTGTTGTCGTGTGAACATGCTTCTTCCAACTGAAAAAAAATGTGTACGCTTTAGAAAACAATCGTAACTCATTGTTCTTATGAAAGGGAGTTTGTTTACTTGTATGTAATACTTTCATGGTTCGAATGCTGTACACTTTTATAAAAAGATCTATCCAATTATCCAGCTGAATAACATTATTGTCACGGACCTTACAACCTAGCATACATTTTTTATAACGTGTGGAGGAGGCCGTGTAGAGGAGGGGTCTGTCAGTTTCCTGTTGACTAAATCCATACTACTGGCTAGGGTGCGGGTACACAATTGCACAAATACTCCAGCGGTTCTCTAGTATACTTTACGTCAGACTATTAAACTCAGCAACTTCTTTTTGTTCTTTCCTTTCTTTTTAATAAAACGATGCCCCCACTAGGAATTTCTCGTGTATCGTGGGTGCGTTTACAAACATTTAAACTGACATACACAAACAACCACACCCGGAACAACTATCTGTAGGTCATACAATTATTTGTTCCATGCGGGGAACGAACCTGCGACACGTAACGCAACAGTCAAACGCTAAGCCACTGCGCCAACCGTGTCGTCAACTAGCATGAATATTTTTGACGTGATAACGTCTTTAAAATCGTTTTAGTCGGGTGACATGTTCAGAAACTTGTGTCACACCAAAACCTCACAAGCGACATTTCATAAAGATGGTAGCGCCATCTGTTACTTGGCTCGAAAAAAAAACTTTAAATTAGTACTTAATTTCATTTTAGATGTCACTACTGGTGATAACTTATATCACCAATAAGACGTTATCACGTAAACATCTCGATCGTAAACCTACTTTACAAACAACCAATTTTTTTTTTTCTATCTTTTATGTTGCACCAGTCATACTTAGTGTCTGCATCGTGTTTAGGCTACCTAAGCCCAACTTTGTACTGTATAGTTTTACTTCTGCAAAAAGCTTTTAAATATATAGGGAACAAAGCGACCTCATCCTTTTGCCTATTCATTAATATTTATCACCAATAGATCTAAAATTGCAAAGTCTTCAGACGATGATGTCACTCAATTAGCCTATCAACGGTAGTACTTCATTAACGCAGCATAATTACTACGCACGCGCCATACTGATCTATTCTTTCCTTGACAGTACGCAAACGTAATTTATTAGCTCCTAGTTCTATTGTAAGACAATGCAGGCTATTTATATGGCTCTGTCGTAGAATCAAGCGTATTTGTTGAAATTGTATTTTGGCCCGAAAGACGATCCTTGGCAACGTTTTAAGTTTTGTTGGGTAAACGTCTTGGTTGAGTGCACTGAACTAAGTAAAACTTCCATGACAGTGTTTTGCTTGATATTGGACTTTAGAGAATGAGGTTACAGATGTTTAAAGTTGATAGGAAACAAATCGAACGACCAACGGTAATTACTTTTGTTTATATTAGCCTGATCTGTCCCAATTCTGGGCAAATGCTTCCCTCCACTTCTCGCGATATTGCGCCAATTAATAAGAAAGCCATCCAAGGCGTCTCGCCACCTCCTCCTCGGTCTACAACTTTGATTACTCGATAAAAATTGCAGCAGCTTGCACTGGAAGTTCTGAACTACATCAACCATTCAAAAACACAAAAAAAGCTTCTAAATCATCAAAGTGTAATGAACAATATAGCGGTCATGAGAATCGTTTCGACCGGACGCATAAATATGAATTTAGCAAGTTGACCAACGCATCCTGTTGTAGTCCCCCTACGGGGTAATTCGCGTAACGTTACTGCCGAAAATTGTTCTTTTATCCCGTGACTTGACATCAGAGACCTCAATAATGAACAAAAAAATGGAGCAGAATTAGGAGATATAAAGGGCAGTCTTTTGTCATCAGTGGTAGCGGTACGATTATACACTTCTGGACACATCTATTGGCCCACCTTAGAGTTTATTTAGGTTTCGATGGCCCCTACCGAAATATGATTGCTAGATTGAACAAAAACTGTTGATGCAGTTTTAAACCTGATACATTTTACCATCTTTTTCGATCGTATTGTTTTAAATTTGAATTCAGAATACCATACGACATGGAGCTACGCCTAACAAGTCGGATATGCGCCTTGTTAAAGGCAATTGATTTTTGAATAAAAAACATGTTTTATCAAATAAAGGTTTAATTTAATAACGCGTGTTGCCTCCATGGGCATCTACCACAGCTCTCATACGATTAGGCATAGAGTTTATCAACCGCTCTATGAAATTTTGAGGGATCATCTCCCATTCCTCTTCTATGGCAGTTTTCAACTCCTGCATCGTCTGGGCAACTGGCTGACGAGCCCTAACACGTCTTTTTAGCTCGTCCCACATGTGCTCAATAGGGTTCATGTCTGGGCTTCTGGCTGGCCAGTCCATAACTGTGATGTTCACATCCCGAAGATATTCCCTGACGATGCCGGCCGCATGGGCTCTTGCATTATCATGCATAAAAAGGAAATTTGGGCCCACATAGTCCGCGTATGGCATCACGTGAGGTTCTAAGCACTTACGAATGTACCTTTCAGCATTTAATGTTGGCAGCCGTGGTCCTGTAACAACCTCAAGTTGAGTTTTGCCGCTCGCGGATATACCGCCCCAGACAGTCCATGAGCCACCGCCATAAGCAACCCTCTCTTCAAAGCAGCATTGTGCGAAACGCTCTCCCTTACGTCGGTAGACCTTCTTCCTTCCATCATTGCCATGTAACACAATTTTAGACTCATCAGAAAAGAGTACACGGCTCCAATCTTGCTGTGTCCAATTTAAATGACTGCGTGCGAAATGAAGGCGCGCTGTTCGGTGGGCTCGCGTTAGTTTGGGCCCATTAGCTGGCTTGTGTGGTACCATATCGCGTTCTTTTAACCTTCTCCGAACAGTTCGAGCGCTTACAGATACTCCGTGGAAGTCGCGAAGTTGGTTTTGTATCTCAATGGAGGTAAGGTGACGATTTCTCAAGCTGGTCGTCACGATGAATCGATCCTGCCTTTCAGTTGTGACCCGAGATCGTGGCCTTCCTTGGCGACGAACAAAGCCGCCAGTCTCTAGGTACCTCCGATAAACATTTCGGACCGCAGATCGACTTAAATTAAGTTGAGCACTCACGTTTCTTTGGCTGTGTCCGGCCTGAATAAGTGCCACAGCTTGGGCGGCAATTTCAGGTGAAGTATCCATAGATTATTGATAGAACCTCACCTTAATGTTAAGAATAAGTAATGTTTGTTGCAAAACCAAAGATATCAATCACTTTTTCAAGAATTAAATCCAAGTAAACCAATAAAACCTGATTTTCTTAGTATTCGATTGTTTGATATCAACAAACAGGCTCCAAATTGTCTTTTGTTTCTTTAAATTCTGTGTTCGAAATTCAAAAAAAGACTATTGAATGAAATTGTGAATGTGCCAGGTTAAAAACTGCATAAAAACTTTTTGCTCGACCTAATATAAAATTTTAGCTAGGACCAAACGAAACTGAAAATACAAGGTGGGCCAATAGATGAGTCCAGAAGTGTATTTTATTTTCTCTTTGTGTTATAGGATGGTAAATGAAGATGTGACGGCTTCCATCTGATAAGTGGTGTTGCTTGGTCTTTATTTATGATGGACACATTCCCTGTGAAATGAATGGGTCTTGTTGGTGATGGTCACAACATTAATATGGTATACCCTAGTTTTACAGAATTTTTGTCGTATTTTATCGTCTTGGAATGGCGTTTTATTTGCGCCTTTTCAGTGTTCCACATTTATATTACAGCATTTCCCATCCGAAATTCCTAACCCCGAATCGTATTTCGTAGATTTAACACGCCCACAGCATATTTTTCGGATTTCATTTCGTTTACTTCAATCTGGTTCTCCTGTTTACGTTCCTTTAAACTTGCTTGTTTTATTATCAAACACACAATCTTCAGTTCCAATTACTTACTAAGTTTATTGCTCAAGTGAAAGTTTCCATGTAGTATTAAATTCACTGATCTCACGATCTCGTAATTTTTCAAAACTGTGAAAGGATTATTTGAGATTTCAATTAAAATACTTTGGTATTCTCGCAAGCGTTATATGCTTGATTTTATGGCTTATTTAATATGCTTTGTTACTTCCCATAACGTTTTACTATCTCTTTCAAGTATTCTCTAGGCGCAAATTTCTCTTCACAAACAGCTGGTACTATTTTTCCAAGAAACTGTCTATCACAGATTGTATCCAATAACTTTGTTAATCTTTCAATGTCAACTCCCAAGTTGTGATAATATCACAAGGCCATCATAAGACGCATTCTATTGCTCGGCATATCTCCGTCATGACAATGAAACAGCCAACGACGGCAATGGACGGGCAACAATAGCCAATGTTAGAGATATTATACTTAGATAAGCTGACGATGTTCAGATGGCTTGCAGAATAAGATAGTTACTTTGTAAGATAGAATTGTAGAACTGAGTAAAAGTTATGGTCATTGCTTGAGTTGGTTTTTGTAATGAAGAAAGTATAAAGATTCACAAAATGTTTTAAGCTAAATATATGAACAGCTTATTCAATGCGTATACTATTAACCTACAAACATAATTAGCGAAATCGCGTCTGATCGTATAATATCGACTGAATGAATTTCCAGCGGGGAATGGTGAGTGAGACCCCCTAATCACTTTCAGGATCGTTCATACCAAGTTAATTCAATGAAATTTCCTAGTTACCGGCGCCGGCAATTTCCTCCAAGACGAGTAAATAAGCAAAGGGTTAAGGGAAACGCGTATTTTACCACTTAAGGAAATTCATGTTTGTGTTAGTATGGAGAAGTTACGTTGCTAACCCTTAAAACTTTGGTAAGACTGTCAAGTTTATTGCGTAAACACTTCGAGTGTCTTTAAGGGGTTTGCGTATTGAAGAATACGCAACAATACATAACAAGCATAATATGAGCGCAATCAAAAAGCGATCGCCATGAACGAAGTTGTATAATTAACTATTATTTTTTAAATTATTTGTCAAAAACGAATGTATTGGTGGTTTAGTCAGACAACTAAATCACATTGATCTATTGTCAAACCTATAAAGTTTATAATTAAAACAATAGTACCTACGGTCTAAAATTCAAAACCAGGTATTCTCAAATATCGGGATAATTACCACGCATGAGCGGGTATAGTAATTGAATACGGTACTCCATAATAAGCCTTTGTTAACTAGCTTTATAGTTATGTCGCAGACGACCTTAAGCAAAAGTCACATTGGTGTTAGCTTGACTAAATAGTTTAGTGTAGCTGAGGTTAATCATCAATTGTTAATATCTATAATCTCATTGCGACGCGAGATCAAATGTTAAAGGAAAAGCCGTGTTATAGCTATAGGAAAACACTTTGCTGATGTTATTCTGATCTCAGATGCAGATGTTAATAAAATCTACGATGAAGAAAATTTTGATCAGGAGGTTAGAATAGAAGAAGATCAAAAATGATAGATGGATGGTGTTAATGAAACTAGAAGTTATAGATCATGGAGACGTAAAGAATGAAAGAAGAGATGCTTTAACTTCATATAAATGTATGTAAGAGAACAACGATGATGTTTATCGGTGACTTTACGACGTCAGGTCGTTGAAAACAGACCTAAGAATTTTTACCACGCATTGTTGTTGAATACCAGTCAGCTAAAACATAAACAAAGCACGTAACCCACGTATCTCCTTACAGCAGTATGCTGTAGAATGTTTGCTCATAAAATACTAATCTCCATGCAATTTAAGCTCAAAGACAAAGGCTTACGCCGCATATGTGTAGTGTTGTTCCGTCTCGAAAGCGTCCTTTATCTTACTGGCATGTGGCAGCATTCTAGACACAATACCACCGCCTCTCGTATTCTCCCCGTAAAAGTTTAAATTAGCTCAGCTTTTAACTTTCATTTCGCATTCAAAATTCTGTCTTCTATAAAACTCATTACCTTTTTATGCTTATTTGAATAAGTACATTTTGTTGTTTACTGGACTAATAAAATTTTGGGTTTTAGTACTGTTTTACTATGTAAACTGAATTACAAATCTGCATGTTTAGAATTTAGTGTTACTCGTTAAATTCAATAAATACGTACTTGTTAAGTTTATATTGAATTACAGTGTACTTTTAAAAATATATAAAACTCGCATACGAATCTGCGCGCTTAATAACGCAAGCTTTATCGCAATTAATATTTTAAATTGTAAACCACGTTCACAGAGTTAGTTTTGCATAATCACAGCTATTAACAAAAACGTACAATTCTCAACCGCTAACTTGCAAAATACTACCAAAGCTTGAGCGCACGCGTTGACTCTGTGTGTAGGTATTGACATTTCCTCCCACACCCTGCTCAATAACTGTGCCATTAGTAGGGTTAACAGAAGACCGTTTTCCGACACGTCAGGAATTTTCGCAGCCGGTAATTTCGGCGAAATTTCGACAGTTAGGAAATTAAAGATGAAGATTACAAGCTCCGATGATCCAAACTGAGGAACTCGAAGAGTATTTTTGCTTTGCTTTTAGTAACTAAAACTTCAAAAGCCTTTATTTTTTTTTTTCAAAATATGTTTTAACCATTTACGATTGCCAAGATTATCTTGCTATATCATGTCTACACATCTTCAGTCTACAGTTTCTCCATCACCAGTCTATATTCTATCTTTTTCTCAAGATTGAGTGTACTTATTGTAATATCTAACCTTTCCCTTTGGGAAAAACAACCGTGATTTTATGTTATCTAAAGATTTTTCCCGTACGCTGACCTTCTGATGACCCCAGGAGCTACGGGGCAACATGGAAGAAATCTCCCATTTATATGAATTGTTTACCGGAACATATGGGGTTTGTTTTATTACTTTTGCGAATGGCTGCCGGATTCTATTATACATATTTGGGAGTATTTTTGCCCTTGTGTGGGTTGTTTTTGTATCGTAGAAAATAAGGATTTGGAATTTAAAATACCTGACTTATCTCTAGTTGTATCAGTAATATGATTCGGATAGAAATAATCTTGTCTTCCTAATATTATATTCCATAAAGCTTTTCGTATTCCTCCTGCGTATTGGTTTCCAAAACCAATATTAAACACACAACTAACATTATTCTATACTATCAGCAGTTCGTAGTGAAATCACTCTCGGTTTACGGTAAATCAACAAACTATTGGTAGTTCGTTAATCAGAATTCTAACTCTAGTGCCGTTTATCCAGATTATTCCAGATTGATATCTTATTTACTTCGTCAGAATTCTGATGAGTTTCAATTAAGTTTGGAATTTGGTCGAGCGGTAAAAATCGAGATATTTGATCCATTATATAGTGATAAAATATAGTGCTAACCTATAAAATAGCAATGTAGGGAAGATCTGATGCAAATATAACAACAGAAAACGAAGCGCCGCTCCCTTTTCTTAGTTATAAATAAAGCAATTAAAATAAGGAAAATCATACCAAAAATCATATTAGTCACAGTAAAGCCGTAGGTGACGAGCGCGAAATAAAAATAGAGCAAAATATCGCAAGATTATCTAATGACCTTGCTCATAATTCTGGTGCAGAAACTCACTAGTATTAACAACACCCACATCCTTCGCCAGTAGAGGAAAGGGTTATATTTAGATTATATTACTTTGCCTTAAGAACGAATGTCCTGAGAATGGTAGACTCAACAATCTGGATTGGCTTAACGATACCATTCACCAAGATGACTAAGACATTTACGCCATTTGCGGCAAGGAATGATTGTTAAAGGCAACTAGTCTTATCTACACAATCAGAAGTTCCCAAGTTGTTAACTCCAATTAGAAAAAGACAATTTTCTTGAAAATTCTAACATAAATGGTAAAGAACCATTATTACCAAATCGATGGTCTAAGCCCACTCCCAATAATGCAAAGGAAGTGAGTGAAGTGACAAGCGGTCACGTCATCAAGGAAACGGCGGTAGATTGGCCTCGTCGGGCCTTAGAGGACGCCAGTCGAGCGTGTACGTTGAAAAAGTGCCACCACAAAGTGCGAATATTATGTGAGCTATCAGGAGACTTTCAGTTTCTTTTTGGGTCTTTTTGTTCGTGCTATATGGTAGTTAATGGATTTCTAAGTATCTTGGACTTCAAGCTTTTTACCGTACAGCAAACTAAACTGTTAGTACGCTTATGTTATGTCGGCTAAGTTTTTGCTGACAATGATAAAGAATTTAGAGACATATTTTCCGTTTGAAAAATCAAGGCACAGGCGGACAAAAAAATTAGAAGGAAGGAAGTAGGAAATTGACAAAATTATCAAGGAAGTGTTAAATAGTTCCGGTGTTTAAAGTAATGACACCAAAATGTCAGCTTCATTTAAGAAAATAGCGCATCAAAAAGTGAAACAGTTGTCGGTTACGTTATAAGGGTCTTGTTCATGATTCCCATCCCATCGTCCGAAGGGCAGACTTAATTCGCGTTCATTTCGGACAATGGGTACCACAAACTAATTTAATGGTTAGTAATATTCCAGGAATGCTCAAGACTGAGAATTCATCGAAGGGACAAAGGTCTTGAATAATTCCCGAATCAATTTGCCTAGAATGTGGTTTCATCTGTTTTCGACGCGACTTCTCGAAATTTTAAAGAAATACTATTCCTGAATTCCACTCTAAATAAATATACTATTCGCTGATTAGTACCACAAGTTTTTGAAAGCACAATAAAATTGATGTTTGTAAAACTAAATACCTAAACAATAATTTGCTAGCACACATCAATTAGACAAGAACAACCGTGTTTCAAAGACAAAACCACTGACGGAGCAAATGAACGATAGTTTGTCTGCAACCGCGAAACAGACGGTGCACCAAATAAACTTGGAAATACAAATGGAGTAATTGGTTTTGTGGCTCGCTCGTATTTTTACACGACTGACAATTGTTAGCGCTAAATACCAGTGAAAAAGTGGTTCTGTATCAATTTGTTATACCGTTTGCGGAACAACGAGATGAATACAAAAGTAGATTGGGTTATATTGAAATTTGTTTTGATGAAAGATTCTGATATATAAGAACGGCGAAATTAGAACATATTTCTGAATCTTATCGTTCCAAGTTTTCGAAATGAAGAACAAGAATTGAGTCGTATGAAATATAAAATATCTTACATTTTCATCATGCGCAGAAGTACCTTCCAAATATAGTGAATGATCAACATTTTAAAGATTAAAGCATTGGGACCATTTATACGTATCATGTGATGTGCATATTATAGTAAATTCGTCTCAAATATTCGTAGCGATTTATTCAAGCGAAACTGTCTGGCGATGTACGAACTGGATATATTCATATTAAGTTTCGGGTTATTGTCATCGAAAGAACTTCTGCTTGATCAAATATTTCGAGGATAAGAGGGTGGGTAATGCTGAGGCGTGTAATGTGTTTTAAAGTACTTTATATTCAATTACTCCTAAAGATATATGCGAAACAATTTATAAGGGGACCTAGTTTTAGAATTACTTATTGGCGTTTCATAAGACCTCCAAATGATTTACAAAACATTTCGAACATAATCTAGGCTTTCCTTACGGAGAAATTGAGCTAATTTATCATTGTTTTGAACCAGTCCTGACACAGATTTGAATTTCAAATTGCGGTCCTCTCTTTGATTTAATAGCTCTTTAGGAACGAGGTTTTGATCGTAGATATAATTAGGCCTGTCCTACTATTGTGTGCCTTTAGTTGGTTTATCAAAATTTGTGGCAGTAACTACGAGGCCTTGAAAGCTAATCTAGTTCTTGTATAGTTTTAGCTTTAATAAAAGACAAAACTTAGTTTAAATTTTCATTTCTATAATATTTACATCAAATCTTTATTTGCCTTCTATTTTATTTTAAACCCACCTCGTTACAAAGCTTGCAGAACACATAACGCGGCAGGTATCAAAAGTATCTGATGACAATACGCGATCGGACGTGCGGCCGTTAACGCTCTGTTTGGCATCCATGTCGCACCGAACGTGGATATCGAAGCTATACGACTGAGGCAAAAAACTGTAAAACGTTTTGAAAATAAAGGCAAACAAGGCACAGACAATTTTAGATACTTAAAATCTATGAAGCTTATGTCCAACGACATGTAAGCGATGGATCAAGATCAAGATTTCTCAACACAAAATAGATAGCTGTCAAGTAAAGTCCTGCTTGAAAATAAGAAAAGATTGTCATGCAAAATGTCAACACAGAAATGAATGAATTTGTAGAGATCGCAACCGTGCTGTTTAAATAAACAAGTAATCAGATTCTGCAAACATAACTGTACTGAGCCAGAAATTGCTACAATATATGAACATCGTCCACGTAAAACCAGTCTCCTTCGACTCCAAAAACAGGTGATTAAGTGGCTACTTAAAAACAAAAACACAGAAAAACAAGTATATCGGCTGATATACTTGTTTTTCTCATTACTAGATCAGACTATACACAAAAAAGGCTTAGTAAAAACACAATTCAAGTTACCGTGTTGTAGCAAAAAAAACTTCATAATGAAATCGTTTTCATCCAACTAAGGATTTTTAATTAAAAAGATGTTACGTTATGATTATGATAGCCGTCCCAATTTTTGTAAATCTCTTTGTAAAGTTTTTCACTTTTCCTAATTGTCTGAGATTGGTGTTAGCGTTTACTTTTTCGAAAATATCTTTTCTTTTTCTGTCTTTAAAAGTAAAAATTAAATTAATATAACTTTTGTTTTTTATCATTCCTTATAAAACTCAAAAAGATGTTATAACAGTTCCAAACTCCAACCGCACGTCTGTAGTTGGTTAGTTTTCGTCTGTTTATATCTATTTTGTATGCGAAGCTTGGGGGCTGGTCTCATCTCACTCGCACTGGATGTCTGTTCAGATATCGATCATGACATGCAATTCCAAAATTACTGTCCTTCTACGGTTATCAGCCATAATGTTTGGACACATTTTGGACAAATACACGTTAATTGATAACAAAAGCCGTTTCTTCACTGTAACAAATAAAAGGTTTAATGCAAATGGACTAGCAAGCTTTGTGCCGCTTACGTATGCATTTATTCGAAATAAAATGATGCTTCTGCGCAAAAACGTGTGTATTTTATTGACAGCCAGTGACATTGCTTTGGAAGAACGAATGGAATTGAAGTTTTTGAATGTTTATTCACGTTCAATTTTGAGTTCGAATTGCGTTTGAATTAACGGTCGACCATGCGGGATTTACTTTTAATAGTTCAACTAGCTTATAACTCTTGCCTCTAGTAATTACTTTTTTACTCTTTAAATCTGGATCTCTTAAGATCGAGTGAATCTGTTTCTTTTAAGTACGCGTGCTTCACCGTAGGCCGTATATAATAAATGTGGATGAACTCTGTGAATGGCCAGGAGGAATGGCGAGAAGCATGGAAGAAGAAAACATGCTGCGCCGAGCCCTAATCGTTAATAATAAAGGCAGGATAATGCTGATGACTTAACATATTTAGGTACTAAATTACATGATTCATTCAGTCTAGACATTCAGTTGCAAAACTGCTTATTTATCTGACTCACAACAGTCCCGTCCGTCACTTTTATCAGCACGCCTTCCGAATTACTTCGAAACAATAAACAGTCTAACATTCCTAGAATTGCTTCTAAGTTAGCCATATTGGGTTACTTATGATTATCATCATTCCAAGTGTCCGGAACGTGATGTCATGGTCACGGATCTCCACGTGGCTCATCATAATCAACCATTTACTTCCATGGGGGGAAGTGGATTCGCAAATTATGGTACTAGGTAGGTAATTTGGGTACTAGGAACCTAGTAAAGTACAGGACGTAGGGTCTTGTTCCGTCAAACAGTCTTCCGCCTTCCCAAACAAGGGCAACTAGACAAAATAATATCGTGAATTTATGGGTAGATGTCACTTGAAACGCCCTGCGGGGACATTACGTCCTTTCAAAAGGTCAGGTACTCACTACAAGCGCGTACATGTACGACAAGAAGTATGATCGTGGATGAGGTACCTGGGGTAACATGTGTCGTGGATTTATTACGGGGAATTCGGCCTTCGCATATGAAAAACAACGTCAGCTTATATCTGTTCTTCAAAAAGATCAGGTGGCTTGTAAGGACGAAACAAAAGAAGTAAGTAAGAATCACAGCAAGTAGCGTTCTGACTGACCGACATCATCATCTTTCTGCTGGCCATATCCATTGGGGTAAGGGCTAGAGAATGACGATGGGGTCGGTGGAGTACGGAAGTAGAAAGCTCTGTACTCAATACTTGTCTATTTTTAGCCATCTCAGCAGTCACCTGCTTTCATGCTATTTCAATTTGGCACGGTTGGGGCACTGCTGCGCTGCGTGTCGCAGGTTCGATCCCCGCACGGAACAAATATTTGTATGAACTACAGGTAGGTATTTGTTTCGGGTCTGGCTGTATGTGTATGTTTGCAAACGCACCCACGATACAGGAGAAATTCCTAGTGTGGGGCAACGTTTTTAAAAAAGAATTTAATTTCTGCCTTACTCCTATGGAAAAATAGGTTTGAGTATGTATCTGTATGACGTCGTAGATCTCGAGCAATTCACAACCAACGGTCAACCGTGTAACCGTCACATGATTCCTCGCATTATTCAATTAGACTCGCAAATTGTCCAAAATCGCAACTGACGGATCGCCTTTGTAGTGGATAAACGGCTCAGTGGCTATTAGTATGATCACGGATGTTTTTATACCATGTTCGCCTTCTATGTGAGAGGACTACTGATATTACTAGCAGAACAACGCGATATATAGTAACTTTGTGTAGTGTCTGGGTCACCAAGGTACAGGCTGTGCCTAGTTTGGGACTCGGTGATAATCCTGTATGTTTTCTGTTACGTCTGACTTAACAATTATGTATGTATGCTAACGAACAATGTGTACGCTAAATAAATGAATTCTGTTTTTTTTTATTTTTGATTACTTTTAAAAAATAAAATATCTTTGAGACAAAATATTTCATTGTAAAGAATATGTTGTGTCTGAAGAATATGAGAAAAAACAGATTTCAAGCAACAAAATACCTAAACTGTGATTAGATACTTTTGATACTTAGCGCAAAATGTTTTAAGTGGACCAAAATGTCTTTAATTTAGAGGGTTCCGTACCTCAAGAGGAAAAAGCGGAACCCTTATTGGATCACTTTGTTGTCCTCTCTGTCAAGATCCTTTATCTCGGAAACGCGTGGAGGTATCGAGTTGAAATTAAAATCGTATTCTCATCTTTATAGCCACTTTGTGCTGTGGTAACATCAACCCTCTTAAGTCTTCGCAGTCAAAAGATATGGCTGTTTATGTCTCAAGTTTGTACAAAACCCTCGCTGCGCAAGTTTGACTCGCTCTTGGGCGGTTTTTTTTTTATAAACATCTGTCTGTATAGGACCTAAATTATAAACAACCGGCTTTTGCACGTGTCTTCGCTCGCGTTAAATTCGGTATAACACAGTACCTGTTACCTGCAGTTTGCCCTTGCGCCTTATTGATTTGTAATAGCAACGCTAAGTTTTCCCTTTTCTTCCCTCGTTCTCCCTCATAACCCACTTTAAAAAAAATTGCCTATGTCCGTCTCCTGGTTCCCAACTATATCTGTACCAAAATTCATCAACATCGGTTTAGCCATTAGAGCGTGAAGAGGTAACAAACAAACAAACAAACTCACTTTCGCTTTTATAATATTAGTAAGGATATCTCTGATAACGGGCTGATATATACAAATGACAAACATACTACAGAATTCTACTATATCTCCTGATATATTCAATTACGGGTCGTAATCCGTAACGCCAACATATTCGATAACAATGAATGAACGTCTCGTACTCGCGTAGTACCAGTAGTACTGTAGTAGTACATCGATACTCCACCCATTGGCGTTCTGCCAGCACACGTTTGACGGTTTATGCTTCCCTGGTACTTTATATTTTATTGTTGTACCACTTTCTACTGCAAGTACTTGTGTATCCTTTGTGTTCGTAACTTATGTGACTTCTTTTGTGAAGAAAATTTCATATATTTCTTGGACTAACAAAAATTCTGCTGAGACCCTCAAACTCTATACAGTCTTCTCTTCTCTTAGGTGGCTATGCTTTTAATCATCTTAAATTTCTTTAACGTCGCATGGTAGCTGTCGCCTGTCGGGTTACCTTCTACGTTTTGTCTCTTTGTTTTGTTTTTCATTCTTAACTTTCCTCTCTCCCTCTCTCTCTTCTTCATAAAAATTGCCACACCGGTGGATTAAACACATTATTTTACTCGATATTCCTTCTCCATAGTAAACCTTGGAATATGATAACAACCTGATTTATTTCATGCTTTTGTTTGAATCTAAGTTTACCTCACGTGGAAGAGATCCTTTATATTTTATAGTAAACACAATACGTGCCGTATCTGCAAATAAACCCATTGTTGTCCATCTTGGCGTATGAGGTAAATAGGTGCGTCTATTGTTCCGATTATAACATGACTTGAGTAAAAATGGAAGGACATTGTGAAGGATTCTAAGCTTGATATCTAATATTTTCTGCCCTCATAAAGTTCAATGGCTCATTCATTGTATATTGTCCTTTTTAACAATCTCCTTCAATGTATGCACACAGCTCATTTGTAGTATATTGTCCCTTGTAAGCGTCTTCTTCAATATATGCACACAGCCTAAGTTTTCATTAAACTCTTAAAGGCGAGAGTTCATTGACGACATTCATTGTCCGGCAATAATCCCTCGATTAAGCCACTTCAATAACATTGTGGACTTACAATGCAGTCAATTGAAAATAAACTGTATTGCAGCGGTAGCAAAGTTAAATATAGTGTACATATCATAAAGACAAGGTGATAGGAAGTCGGTTTGTAATATTATGGCACAAGTATTATAGGTAATGAAATTGTGTTTGTAATCATGGCTGTACGCCAACCTCTGTGTGATTATGTTGCCTTGTAGACACGTGGTTGCGTTTTATATGGCCATATACAACGCAACCACCATAGACAGCGCGCTATTTATAAAAAAAGATATCGTTATGTTTGTCAATAGGGTTTAATTTTGGCAGCTGAAGATAGGTCATTAGCTTAATTATATGTTTCTTGCGTTGATTTATAGCTTTAGTTTTGATGAACCAACACGGGCAGAAGTATGTTGGTAAACCAAATGTAGCATGTTACTTGTGTCTCTGTAAATGGTCTATTCTGTAAAAAGTTCACAATTTGCTTGGCATAAGCAACAATAACTGTTGTTTCACCTACAAATAAAGTTTCTCCGTGACATAACAAACAATTGAATCAATCTATTGCGTGTAGGCTCTTTAATTGATCTCTACTGATATGTCGCCCACAACCAATTTGGAATTATCCTAGATCAGAAAGGAAAAAACTATGTGCAGAGGAATTTTCTTCCGTTCCATTATCATACTAGTCCAATTAAAATTGCACATGTGTATTAAAGCTAAGTGCATTATTTTGTTCTGAATCATAGGATTCTGTTCTACAAAAAGATTGAGCAGTCATGATGCATCCGTTATTTATACCAGCAGTTACAAACCAACAGTTGTTTTTCGAAACAAAGGCTTTTGAGACGATTCATGGAATAACTGCTTATTTTATGAACGTTGAGCTGGGTTAATCAAAACCGTTGGAAGGCTAGTCACGGTGATATTTTAGACAGATTTTGAAGCAATTAATGTCTCAGTAGCGGTGAACTGAAGAATTGCAGCTGGTTGATGGCAAATGACTCGCAATAGACGCGTAGATATTAGACTCAAAACAAAACTAGCGAAATGGGAGAAGTACTGTAAGTAGACCCACGAGAATGATAGACGTAATGTTATGCTGTGTATAATTTAATTATAGATTGTTTAAGGAAAATAGACCTAGAAGTCTCTTGCCAAAAATACAATTACTGTTCAACGGTTTTTTTTCTCTTTTATTTCTACTCAGTTGCTCCTTAGTAAACAATCAGAATAATTACAAGGAAATCCTGTTTCTACGCAACATTTGGTTCACATTTGTTTCAAGTCAGGTCCATGACAAACCAATTTGGCGGAAAGGAACCGACCTTCACGAAAACAAAAGTTGTCTAAATATGGCCAAGCATTCACCGTGACATGGCTTTGATCACTCCATTCGATTGGAAACGTGACCGACGAGGGTTTCGTACACAATCCCATATATGAGAGAATTGAGGGTAGTTGGATTTTTTCACAAAGCGGACAACAAAATCGGATTGGGTTAATTCGGTGGTAAAGACGGTATTTGTGTTTTTGACGAACAAATAAGAAGAAAATTATTCTTTATTTAATCAAGATGAAAAGCTTTTTATTTCAATTCACAGTACGAATAAAGGTCAAACAAAAATCTCTCGCAAAAAGGACCTTTTAGATATATTTACAATTTACTGAGCGAGGAAAATCGCTGCTATTTCAAGGAGAATTGAAACGTGATTTCGCATTGACGAAATGTGAATGGAATCTGCCTATCCAACGATTATTACAAGGTCTTCGATTTGCTAGTTTTATAGTAGAATACGTTATTGTTTAACAGAGAATTTCTAAAACAAATACGATAACTTTATACCGGTCTACCGGTCGGGTGCACTATCCAAACCTGTCATAGTATATTCAGCTGAGTTGGCTCCCGTTTCTGCCAAGAAAACTGGTCTTTGTTTTCTCATCCATGAAAATACTGTCGACAAAAGTTACTAAAATATAGCAAAGATGCAGTGCACTGAATTACACGGCTCTGTGAACACCAAAGAAGTATTAGGTGTAAAAGGATTTCATGAGGGGTTAATAGACTGTCTACAGAGTTCCCTGGGACCAAAATGTACTAGATCAATCCTCAACGCTGAGAAAAGGACCAAATAGCTTAGATAGCGGCTAACCTGGCTTGCCAGACTCTTTTCTTTAACATCATATACAGCCAAGTCATAACTCGCGTCCGTTTTAATCTCCAACCGCCCTAGGAAAAGTCTGAAATTTAAACTCGAATCTAGGACAGACCAGCGGGAAATTTATGCCCTCTTAACTACCATTTTGGCAACGCTCCGAACTCTTGTATTGAGAATGTGTTCTGTATTTTATCTATCAAGTACCTGGTAGTAAAATAGGTTCGTTTAAGTCTTGTTTGGTCGGTATCCATGGTTACGGAACCAGTGAATTGTTTCAGAAAGCCTAACCAAGCGAAAGAAGTTAAAGCTTTCGGATCAGCGTTTCTCAATTTCCTTTTGAGAAACTGTTGTCTTAGGATTTAACGTTGCTTGTTTATTCATGCAAAAATGAAGAATGAATAAACGGTAATTGGTAAATTAAGTTATCCGTCTATAATTTGATGTTTAAGATGATGGTTGCAATTACTAAACGCCTACTGGAATTCTTCTCTAGTATCTATTCAAAATTAATCTTTATCTCTTAGTAATCTCAAGGAAGAATATCAAGTACGACCTTAATTAAATGCCGCCTACGTCGCTTGAGGCTTGACGTTAAATTATTAGTTATACGGGTGTGTAATGTTAATACAATAGATTCTAAGCATTTTCCGCTAACGTTATCTTCCAATGACAAATGTAATGGCACAACTTGTGCAGCGACAAAAACATTGACATTTTGGTAATGGAACTTTTTTTTAAAGAGTACCACTTCTGGATGAAGTTCCCAAGTTTATTTTTGTGTAAAGAAATTTTTTACCATGAAAACAATATTTTCATGTAAATGACCCCGGTCAACCCGATGACTCTTCCAACATTAGTTCAATTTTACTTATTTTATATCCAATTTCCTCTTACATCATCGTCATCTCCGACCTCAACATAGATTAGAAAAGGCTAGGCGCCTTTTTTAATATTTTGAGGTCGGCTTCTAGTCTAACCGGATGCAGTTGAATACCAGTATTTTACATGGAACGACTGCCTGTCTGACCTCCACAACCCCAACTGGGTTGTGGAGGTCAGACAGGCAGTCGTTATACTGGGCAATACGATATCCCTTGGAAAGGCTGGTTGTCAAACATTCGGGACATTGACAATCTGTAACTACTGCCAAAGACCTACAAATGGCAGCCGAGACCAACAGCTTAACGTATTGTCCTCTTACATTATTCCGTAATATCATCTCAAAAATCCCTGAATAAACTAGAACGAATCTTCCAACACGCGCGTGAAAACTGAATGAGATGTGAATTCTTTTTCACCTACCGTCGACATTGCTGTGTATGTGTGTAGATCTTCGACCTAACATTTGAAGGTAAGGAAAAATGGATACGGCAAAGTAAAATGATCCTTTTGTCATTTAGTTCGTTGAACTCTTTATGCCGAAGTCTTGAGTGTAGATTGGAAGGAGAAATGGACACGGGTAAAGCAAATGATCCTTTTGACATGTAGTTCGTTGAACTGTCAAGCCTAGAGGAAAGTGGAAAGGGCTTGTGTTAACTAGCTATACAAAACTGTTGTTTTTATACAAGGTTCTTGAACTACGATTTAATTAAGAAGATAATGAAAAGGTCGTTTTTCTAGTCATAACCATATAGCGGTACGAAGACACTAAGTTAGTTTCGCTAAGCACTTTATATGGCATCCAGAACCTCAATTTGGGTCAAAGGTTCCATTATTCCTTAATAAGTGGCAAATGAAATTACAAGGCGCGAACTAACTCCGATGTGGAACAATTTTGTTCTTGTAGTTGTCTTGTATTCTCGTACCAAAGGGATACTAGTGGAATAATAATTTGGCTCTTGTTCTTAATGGACTTTTGTTGGTCTGAGTTTAGCAGATTTGTTCCTTATGTAGTTAGCTATTAACACGTCTTCTATTTATTCTTTATTTTAGTTTCATTTGTTGTCTTCTTGATCATACTTCAGACGAATCTGTTGTTCCTTAGTTTAAAAAGAGGCGTTTATGCTATGTTACTGTACACTTTTCTTCTTTTTTCGTATCGTTTAGTTTAGCGTAGTAGGTGGCTATAAAGTTTAATATTACCATGTTAATGGCAAGCATCAGTATTTGGACACTCCAGCCTTGGTCTTCCTGGTCGGAATCACCACATTGATACTGAGTGTCGTAATCGTAAGGTTTTGAACCCCTGATTTTGCCAGATCACTAGTAATATATTGATGTGGGTGGCTATAAGAGTACAGGAAGACCAATGAAACGATGGATGAGCTGTATAAAGAATGATATGGTAACAATAGACGTGACTGCTAAGTTGATGAGTAATACATAAGTATAGAAGAAGAAGAAGACATGCTGCGCCAACCCCAAATTGATAGTACGGAGGAGAATGGTGATGGCAAAATGCCATATCCATTCGCAATACTACATTCATACATCTAAACAAACTCAATGCTTTGCAACACTAATCACATGCAAATACCTTAAACGTGTGTACCGCAGGTGCGCGTGCGATCCTCGTGAATGACAAGCTTGTATCGAATGATGTATCTTCTCTCTCTTTCTAACATGATCAGTTAGAGTGAGAAGAATATACGCTTTAGTTATACCATCTAATTTATCGTCTGCAATGTGTACAACGACTTTTATGGTATTGTGTCCTTTATTTTTTTCTTGTAATTTAGGGTGACATGATTTCTCGTATGCTATTGCTATTACATAATATTACACCTGTAATCGTCGAAGAGTTAAGCAAAGGTGTGCCTACTAAACTATTTAGAAGCATAATAGCATTAGTGCTTTTTTCTTTCAGCCCTACAATATAGCGCTACTGGAAAATCTCGTTGGAAGTATCAAACTGAACCTTTTGTTGACTTTGCGTCATAAAACTGCTGCATTCCGTGGAAGTTTTAAATTCGCAGCTTCACGCATTTGGAATGACTTGCCGCCTCCGTTCCGTGCTATAGGAACAGTCGGTACGTTTAGTTCTAAATTCAAACGACACCTTTTAAACATCCAACAGCAAACTCCTTAACATTCCAGAGTTTTGCACGTATTTATTATTTGTGAAAATGCACTGCACTACACTCACACTGTATTATTTGGATCAACAATACTAATGCGTTTTAGAACTGCGAAAGTCAATTTAACTATAATATAGGTACCATTACCAAAAATTAGTTAGTAATTTGTTTGTTCTGTTTGAAAATTTGACAGCCGACCGGAGCGTGCCATAGACTCCCACGCGTTCCATCGTTTTGTCTCGTCGATAAAAGATATTTGGAGCGCTGGGCTATTGGGCACTGGCCAATTTGGTAGTGTGTTTAATAAATATTATAAATTGCATGTAGAATATTATAATTATACTTTTGTCTATCTGTTTTTATCTATTATTTTGTAATCTTTGTATCTGTAATTAGAATATGTATTTAGGTATGTGCTCCGTTCTGTGTCCGTGATACCACTAACTGGCCCTGTCAGAATACCAGCGCTGTGTTATTTTAATCTTAAAATATCGCAGCTTATGCTGAGACAGGGACCTTTTTGGCCTCGCACAGACAATAACCTTGTCTGTACTATTTTATTTTATTTTGTTACTGTTTTACTTGTTTTGTGCGAGTCCCAAATAAAAGTTTTTCTTTCTTTCTTTTTCTTCTTTTCTTTCTTTCTGAACTGAAGTATCGTTTTGTTAATATTTTTGCTCCTTTGTTTCCTGAAATCAAGATTTGTTTTCGTCCTTTCGCTCCTGACAAAAAATATCTGTGCCTTGTTTTATTTTGTTCTCATTAAAGAATAAGAAAGGGATTCTTTCCTTGTATCCTTGCGACTGGTTGAACCATGGAGCCGGCCCAAGGCTTGTAAACAACAAATTGCGGAGCCATTATTTAAAAAAGAAAGCAAATAAAACTCCGTAATTATCCTAGCTGTTGTCGCTGGTATTGTGATGATGACGAAACATCCTCATAGACACAACTACCATTTCCCATCCTTTCCATTATTCTTTTCATTTTCCCTCCCCTCTATTTATTTTCAGCCGCGGACTACACGTGAACTCTGTCTGTGATATCTTTTTTAATCTCCTTGCATTCATTTTGAATTACAGAGGGTTCGGGAGGTATGAGGGCTGCTTTTGAAGTACTTTCGCTGTCCGTTGTTTGTGTTTTGTTATCTACATTCTACTCAGATTTGACATCGGGCGAAAAGTTGGTCCTTCTGTGCGACTTTGGTCTTTTACCTAATGTTTGCGTTTAAACGGTCCGCTCTGTTAATTACTTGGTTTAAATTTTATTCCCAACCCCTTTTTTCGTTGAAAAGCGCTTTTGCAAGCTGTTTCTCGAATTTCTGTACCGTAGTTTATTTTTTGGGTACTGTTTTACAGTGGAAATTTGATGTTTATCTTTTGATTCGAATTATTCACGGGAAATTTCATCTTTTGTTGCTAAACCGTGTTCTATTATACATAACATACACTGAATTTCAGGATATTAGCCCAGTACGGTATTGATGTTTTGATCACAATGCTATACTCATCGACCATTGTATCCAATTTTCGTATCTTTACGCTTGAATGGAGACGTGTTTCAACAAACACCATTCTTGAAAGACATCTGAGACCCCTTGGGTCCGGAAAGTGTCATCACAACAGACCACAGTCCGACATTATCAGTTTACCAGTCTGTATCTGTCTTCGGGGACCTTGGAATGTGTCGGGCGAAGCACAATGGAGTGAAATGTAACGCCCATGCCTCGTTTGCTTTGATACATTTTCTTGAATCTTGCGTCTTGTGTGTTTAGGGAGCTTAGGTCTAGTTGAAACTTATGAGGCTATGTGACTTGTGCTTGATGTAGTTTTTGAGGCGCGATTATATAAGTTAGGTCGTTTCATTAACTTGTTTGTAATAGTTTAGTTAGATAGTTAGTAAATAACGATAGTAAGTAACGGTAGTTTAGGTAGTAAATAACAGGGAAAAATTAAACACCAAACCAAATCTAAAAAATATTTTGTGTTTTTTTAGCATACAAGTCTTTTTATAACCATGCCAAAGACGGGAAAATACATTAGCCCATGTAATTGCGGATTAACACGAAGTATTTCCAAAACTTCCTTTGAAGAAACCCAGTATACGTATTATCGCGTAAATAAAGACATCACAAGAAATAGTAAATCCTTTTATTTGTTTACATTACGCTAACTCTTTTAGCCGCGAAGTTTCCTGGGGAAAGTTTACATTAATACAGCCAGTACTGGCGGAGAGTGATTGAAAACAGATGGTTTTTAAGAAATTATAGGATGAGAATGTATATTTGGTGTTGAAATAAAATAGAAATATTAGTTAATTTTCAATGGATTATTTGTTGATTGCACTTTAGATGGATTTTGTAACATAAGATCACCCAGTTAAGAAACGCATACTTCATACTAGTCAGAATTGAGTTTGTTTTCACAATTACCACGTAAAAACTAATCGTTTCACGGCAATCACATCTAAATAGACCATTTATATCACTCTTTCATAACTACCGTATAACACTTACATGATTTATGAAACAACTCCAATATTTATTGCGAAATATGAAATAAAAATTGAGTTTATACAGTGTAGTGTGAACGCACCATGAGAATGGCGTAGCGTGGCGTTTGATAGATGTACAAAAGGCATCCTATTGTGGAGTCGGATGCTGAGCGTGATTCTGACGTTGCTTGTCGATATTCAGTTCGTGAAATGACAAGGGAGTTGTGCTCGTGTGAGGAAATGTGGTTCGGATTGATTTGTGGGGTATAAAGCTCGGAAACTGGTACATACATATAACTATTTGAACGGAAATGCTGGTCCTTCCATGGTATAAAGGGAAATATAAGTCGTCAGGTTTTGTGGAGCAGAACAAAAATATCGTGAGAGCTTGTTGAGCTTGAATGTGTGGATAGTTCTCAGAGGAATACCAAAGAAACGATGGAAGGATTGTGTGAAAGATGGTATTGCTGAATATGGTGAAAATTCATAATTATTCTCCTGCCTTAATCGTAATTTTTATTTGGGGTAGACACAGCAAGTCTTCTTGCATACTTCTCTATTTCTCGTTATCTCAACAGTCAACTCCATTCTACCCATTTTATTATTCACTCAGTCCATCCATAAATAATGATATAAGGAAGAGGAAGACATTACGCTGAAGCTGTCCCTAAATAAATTGGGTTAATAGCAGAATGATGACGAACGGTGATGTTGTCCTTTTATTCGAAAGGGTCCAAAATCAAGGTGCACTGGTCCTAAGCCTCGTTTACGTTACCATTACAGCAGCTCTTAAGTAGATAAGCCTTTATAAACTCCTCGCTCGTCAGTCCACTTGATCATGTTAAACCCATTTCACTGATGAGCTACCGATAAAAACGGTGTAGCGGTTTCATTAACGATCACAAATATTTTGTTATTAATTTGGCAATTTTGGTCCTGTCGGAACTTTTTAATAAAAACAATACGGACAGTTTATGAAAATGGAAGTTCGTATGGGGTGCTCGCAATGAGTTTTTATTATAAAATAGGCTGTGTTATTAAATTTCTGACACATTATATAACACAGTTGTTACCAGTGTACAAGCGAATATGGTTTTGTTTACATAGAGTTTACTAAGGACCATTTTTTCTGAAAATTAAAGAGAGGATGGATTCTCGAACTAGTATAAAAAACACTCTTCAACACAACGTGTTATGATTCAAAATACGAGCGTACAATAATGAAAATACTCGAAAATAAAGTTCATATTCCTCTGAAAATACTCGTACTTAAAAAACATGTTTACGGAACCATTTCTGTCCAAACATTCGGCTGAAAGAGAACCAGCATCCGTTTGTTTACCCATTGCACTCGCGATCATTTAAGTAGGTAAACGAGTGTGGTGCATTAGTTGGAAAAATAAACTTGTATTTGAAAGAAAAGTAGATACATGTAAAGGAAGTGTTGAAAATGTTGCTCAAGCTGCTAGCATAGCCGCTCTTGGCGGAGGGGGGGGGGGGAGTGTCAGACTTGTACTGAATAAAACCCACCCATGTTCCTTTTATTGCCCTTTGTGTTCCGGGGCCGCGGTATCTTTTTCGAACAACCCGCAACCCCGGCAGGTGGTGGCCCTGGCAGGCCCCCCTGCTTTACTGACATCTCTTTGAGGCGCGCGTGGAATACTAACGCTCCGTCGACACGGCCTGTCGTCAATAGACGGACGGATGGTGAGCTACATGCCATGAGCCCTTGCTGTTAAAAGTAAAGTTAACACGCTCTAACTTACAACTTTATTTAAAAAAAACCTCACATACCAGTTTACATAGAACAAAAATTTAGCATACATGATTAGTTTGAATGACAATGCATGCAATCTGACTATAACTTACCCCCATTTACGTTCAACCTAAGCCTGTTGACTATTCGATAATTTTACCATTTTCTAAAGAAAGTTATTATGTAAGACAAACACAACCGGTAAAGCAAGTAAACATAAAATAAATGTGAGCAACCAGTATAACATGATAACAAATCGTTAAAGTTGTAAATGACATTGACGATTGGTCTGAGTCAGTAAAACCGGAAGATTCGCTCTACCTATCAGTTGAATCCTTCGTTCAAGTCCACATATTTTTTTAAGTCCATCTATCTATACTTCATATAATATTATAAAGAGAAAAACATTTGTTTATTTGTATCTAATAGGCTTCAAAACTACCGGACCGATTTTAACCATATTCTTCTTTCAATTTCTATCACCACGCGAGTGAAACCGCAAGGCGCAACTAGTTTGAAATAAATGCTTTGAGATGGAGTTTTGAATCACATCAAACGTATTCATTTTATTATCAACAACAGAAGAAACTACATCGTTTTTAAATGTAATTCCTTTGAAACTGTTACACAAATTATCTGGAGCAATAACAGCAATACACACCTTTCTATCCCGCGGTACTCAGAGTACATTCACAGTAGTAACGTTACAAAATCTAATCGCTACAGCTTCAACCACGTGTATTGCGTGCACAGCTTGATGATTAACATTACTCACGTCTATGTTGCAATTGTAAACATTGTAGGAATGAGGGTTTAGTTTGTTTTTTTGAAATTCCTCATTGATGGTTGCTAGTAATGAAGGTGGATCATCATCGTCATGTCTGCTTTTCGTAAAGTTGATGGTATCGTTCTCTAGTTTAGCAGTAGATGGATCAATGAATTTTACTGTACGTAGTTATAATTGTTGGTTTATAACTGTTTCTGCATTTTGTTATGTGCAAGTCGGGTTTTTTATTTCTTCCATGTTGCGTTATTATCATTATTTTATTAGTATTGTACAGTTATTTGATACTGGCATCATTTTGGTTTTACTTGATAAACAGGATGAGGACAATCCTCAAAGAGATAAGTATTTTAGGACTGGTAGTATAATGTTTCTGTCTTATCGATTATATTTCCCTTACGTGTGTTTTACGCCCATCATTTTGTTTATTTTTTCTCTTAACGCATTATTATATTTATAATCCTTCGCCTGCCCACAATTTTTTTCTTAATTTGGAATTCAAGTACCTTGAAAGAAGAAATTCTACCTACTCGTAATCTTACTTCATAGTCCACTTGGGTAGGGTCTTTGTGTCAATCAACAAAGGTGCGTCATGACTTTGACTTTCACTCGCTCTCACAATATTGGCTACTGTTAACTTGAACTAGTGACTCATATACTTCATAGAATTGTACATAAGGCCGGCTTGAAGCATGGTATAATCACTTGTATATACCTTCTGCTAGAACACATAGCCTGGAATCTATGAGGAGTGCGCTGTAATTCACCACGTGGGAACAGTGATGATGGAGGAAGTTACGCGTCTTATATTCGGATCTAGGATTTCCCGGGTTCCTCACGATCTTTACCTTCATCGTCTTGAGAGCGAGCAAGTTAATAAGACAGTTCGGCGGCGTTGCCATCCGAGATGAGCGAGGATGCATAGGTAGCGAGGGATGTGTGTGAAACTAATCAATAGTAAACTTCTTCACAGCTTGAGCTTTCTTCGCAGCATAATTTCATTTCTGCCTCAGTTTGGACTGCAACCACCGCTGTCCAATTCTTTCAAACAAATGACAGTCGCCAGTGTACATGCACTGACGCTTCACGTGAAGCTTATCTATGTGTGCGTGGAAAACAAATGACTGTCGCGAATGCGCTTGCACTCACCGTATGTGAAGCATGTTTGTGTGTGCGTGCGTTTTCGCTCTTTGTACGAAGTTGGTATACTGTAGTCTATCTTGTATGTGCTCATAGCTGGTTAGTAGCCCTGTTTTATGTCTAGTAATAAAGACTACTGCCATTGCTTGTGATATAGGCGTTGTTTTGTTACTGTAGGCGTCGTTGATGCCAATAAGCAGTTTGCACAAGGAATGAGTCGACAGATATAATGTTTTTTTTATTAAAATTGTTATTTATAGCAGTCGTGTAAGGGTTAGCTTGTAGTTTTTCTAGGCTAACTTTTACTGCTGAGCGAGTTCAGAATTTAAAAAGCCGTCTCTTGTTTTTGTTATTGAAGCTACAAGAGCTTACGTTATTAAAATAAACAATTATGCTGTATAGTAAATTATTACACTAGCAATATTTATGCTTTTCAATATAAATAAATGCCTGATTATGGCGTACCAATAAAAATATATCAATTAAACGCCTCCGTTTCAGTCTAGCTTTGGTGAAACTGTTTCCTTCAACTTAATACTGCCGTTATAACTCCAGCGATACTTCGCAGAATATGATAAAGTAGGCCCGGAAAAAAGGCTTATCATTTTCCTAGTCCTGCTTTTTCCCCATTCTCCCCTGTCAATAGGCACACTATTATGTATTCCCTTTTCCTTCATATCATTCCTCACACAATCTCTTCCTCTCCCTCTCCATCCATCAACATTTATTTCCATCACTCTTATAGTCATATTTCAAAATATTAACTTTGTGCGATTATGTTATTCAAAACCACGACCTTATTGTTTCCCTATCTATAATCTGAACAATACTATCCGACCTCAGAAACAAATCAAAATTGAACACTGCAGCTGCGCTCGCAACCAATGAAGCGTATCACACAAACGTACTAGTGCTAAGGCTTACCTTCACAATCACCACGTAGATATTGAGTGATTCTATAACAAATACATAATTGTCCAATACTTGGGTCAGATGGTGTGAGCAAATGATATGAAAGAAAAAACGAGTAAATAAGTGCGTGACGAATTACAGGCTAGGGGAGAATGAAACCTGCCGAGGTTGCAGGTTCTTTGAAAGAGATACCGCGACTCCGGAACATAAAGGGCAAAAGAAAGAACATGGATTGGGTTTAGTCTTACACTCCCGCTCCGCCAAGCGGGAGAAGTTATTTCATGATTTCCCATACGAAAAAAAGGGGAGAATCAAAGGCGTGTTGCGCCAAACCCAAGCTACATGAGACAAGCATATGAAGAGAACACTAAAGTTATTTACTGCGTCGTTGGTTGCTAGAAGTCCTAGAAACGATGGTCTCAGGTCTGGAAATGTGTAAACGATCAGGAATTTCTTAGAGGCTAAAGAGAGTCGGAATGCAAGCCCTGATATGTCGTATACATAATGGCGACATGTAGGTAATACAAATACACCTCTGCTTATCAATGGTATTGAAACATTCTCCTTCAGGCAGAATGTAAGAAGTCAATCAGGCATTCCGGCAATAAAACCAAGAGTTGCCTTCAACATATTTCTATAACAAACAACTATTCAGCTTTGAGGTCACGGTATTACAATTACTCAACTGTTATGACTATTGACTGTTTCGCAAGCTGCTGATTGAGATCAGATTCAGGGCTAGCTTAAAAATACTCCTTGGCTAAGATTTCACAATCTTGTTTTAGCCTTATTGTATTGTCTTTTGCCTTTACGATTATTTTCTGTGTAATATGATGGCTGATTACTGGGTGTTTCACGAGTGTGATACGTGACTTAGAAAAGTGTAACACCGAATAACACGTCCCCGTAAGTTCACGAATACGAAACACTTAACAACGAATGAACGCTACCACGAAAAACTTAACGCCGTAGCAATGTGATCTCGAATAACTAAATCTCTAATGTTCACTTTTTCGAAACACTTAACAACGAATGCACGCTACCACTAAAAACTTAACGCCGTAGCAATGTGATCTCGAATAACTAAATCTCTAATGTTCACTTTTTCGAAACACTTAACAACGAATGCACGCTACCACTAAAAACTGAACACCGTAGGAATGTGATCTCGAATAACAAAACCTCTAAAAGTCATCGTAAAAAGTCTTTATTCATATAACAATCATCCTCCTCCTCTAACTCCTGTCCGCCCAAGCTGGGCAGTGCACCGCCGGCGCCGTGCCCTCGTGGAGGCGATCGGCGGCGGCGATCTCTCGCGTCCGGCCCTGGTTCAGGCCATGGTCCGGAGCGAGAGGGAATGGAAAACGGTCACCTCCTTCTGCGAAGCAGTAATGCTAGCAAAGGAGGTGGCCGGGCGTTTGAGGAAGAGAACATCTAGCCAACCCAGCCGCCGCGGGAGACGCCCCGGGTGCCGGGCGCCGCGAGATGACTCCCGGCCACCGTAGATGCGAGCCTGTGGACGGTGAGCAATGGGTAGCTCACCGTCCGTCCGTCGATTGACAACAGGCCGTGTCGACGGCGCGTTAGTGTTTCACGCGCGCCTCAAAGAGATGTCAGCAAAGCAGAGGGGCTAGCCAGAGCCTCCGCCTCCCGGGGTTGGGGGTTGTTCGAAAGAGATACCGCGGCCCCGGAACGTAAAGGGCACGGAAAGGGAAGTAACGTAAAGAAGGAACATGGTTGAGTTTTAGTCAGTAAAAGTCTGACATGCCCCCCCGCTCCGCCCAGAGTGGGGGAAGTCATTTGATGATTTCCCACCCGAGAAAAAAAAATTGCAAATTGAGATGCTCGCGACTTGAGAAGCTCAAAAAATAAGCAATAAATTCTCTCATTTTTGTTGGACAGGAGCTAGAGGAGGAGGATGATCGTTATATGAATAAAGACTTTTTACGATGACTTTTAGAGGTTTTGTTATTCGAGATCACATTCCTACGGTGTTCAGTTTTTAGTGGTAGCGTGCATTCGTTGTTAAGTGTTTCGTATTCGTGAACTTACGGGGACGTGTTATTCGGTGTTACACTTTTCTAAGTCACGTATCACACTCGTGTTTCACCCTGCCTCCTATAGAGTTTGCTGTAAGAATTTACTTCTTGTATTTCAAATGTGTTGATTCTACTTGTGATGTTGATGGATGGAGAGGGAGAGGAATACCAAAATGTCAATGATAGCGTGTCGGTAGACAAGAGAAGAATGGCAGAAAAAAACGGGTCATACCGACCCCAAATTGCAAAGGACTAAGGCAGGAAGATGATGCCGATGGTTCTACTTGTAATTTTATAGTTTTAATATGTAACTCTGAAGGTGTGAGTTATTGCCTATAAAACTGTCACAGGTGTGCCATAAAATTGGTCCTGTAAAACACGAAGCGTCTGAGGCCAAAATCCATAAAGTTATAATAGCACATGCGGTAGCGCGACATTGACAGCAATAACGCTAAGTAGAAGTGTATGCCATGTCGTTATTAAGCATGGTTTCATTAGTTTCACCTGTAAGTATGTTATCTTAGAAGTTAGATTTGACCCAGTTCTCGGTTTCATATTGAGGTGCAATTTTGCATGCATATTAAGTTTGGATGACGTCATTGTAATCTTCCAATTATTGTACTGTTGCACTATGATTCCAGACAAAAAAGTAGGTATAAGATCTCATTGCGTATCCAAAAGTTTTGAAGTGAGTGACCCAAAACACATGGACAATGATATAGGGTTACCAGCATATTAAAAACCTACACCTTTCTTTTTTTCGGATGGGAAATCATCAAATAATTTGCCTCGGTCTGGGCGGAGCAGGTGGAGTGTCAGACTTTTACTGACTAATGCCCGTCCATGTTCCTTCATTTGCCCTTTGTGTTCTGGAGCCGCAGTATCTACAGTTTTTTTTATAAACTATACTATTTAATAATATATATCGACCTACCTAGTTCAAAATAAACTTCCTAAAATGCATTGACATAAAAACCACGTCGTCGATATCTAATCTCTCACTTAATTACGAACTCAAAACACTAACTACCATAAAATTAAACCGAAGTAATTGTAAAGCTACTTTGCAGTTAAGAAATACATTTCAAAGCGGGCTCTTATCTCTCAAAGGAAATTCCATAGTTTAAGTACCTATGACGAGGTATTCGTTTAGCGCCTAAGGACTACAGGACCCGAAACCTTTGGATGTCCAACAACCAATTACGTTGCTTCAAAATTAAAATTAAAATGGCTGACAGAAAATCCTTTTTGAAATTCTACTTAGTTATTTTAGCTGTGTAGCGCACCCTCAAATGTAGTTAGTGTAGGAGAATGTTAATTATTAAGCTTAGAAACGTAAATTAATTAATTAGGTATAATATTATAAAGAGGAAAGAATTTTTGTTTGTTTTTGCCGAATAGGCTCCGAAACTACTGGACCGATTTTGAAGAAAGATAAACTATCAGGAAGTAACATAGGGTTTAAAACATCACGCTGCGACACTTAGGAGCTGTGTAGCGGCTGAAACGACCGAAGACAGCTACTTAGGTATAACTTAGATTTACCAGGAATCGTTCGGTATCGGATTCAATTCTTAGTTTGTTTTTCTCATCAAAATGCAAATCCAAAATGGCGATATTTCAAAACATAAGTGCAACTATCACAGATAAAGCCACGTTTTAGCAGCGATCGTTCCAATTTTAAACAAAAGCCAATGTCAATTCTACCCACGTCTCCGTTTCCGGTCTCATATACGTGTTGCAGATATCCAGGCCAGTCTAACTTGGAGTGGAATGAGCAAAATAGTTTTGAATACAATAAAACTGGCAACACTGTTCATTGCAGTTTAGGAGTATGGCAACATGTTGGAAGTTTTTCGACCTAAATATTTTGAGTGTATTAGGCTGGAACTTTTGTTTTGAATATTACCAGTGTTCCAACACAATACAAATTACGTTCAAGGCTTTGTTATTGTTTGTAACTTGTGTAAATACTGCCAAGCTTCGGAATCGCATCCTAATCATTTCTGCCAAAAACTAATTTAACTTTGTTTGGTAAACACTCTTGAATAATTCACAATGTATGCACAGAAATACAATACAACGACGAACACTAAAGGGCGTTGTATCCCGCTGTATTTCGTCAAGCACACACATTATCCAATTCACGTTACATTATCCGCCAATTACAGCAATTGCTGCTGACTTCATCGAAACATTGACCTTTTCGCGGATTATAGGGACCTCGCCGGCTCAACGCATCATTCGTTATCACTATCATACGGCCTCCGCCGCGCGCCCCGTGCGTGCTTGCTTACTCGCTGCTCAGTTGGTCGGCGACTCGCGCGCGGTTAAGACGTATCTGCGTCACTCCGCCTAATTAATAAACGTTCACGCGAAAATTCTTCACAACCGGTCCGACCTGTTCAAGTTATTTTCCTTCGAACACGTGCGAGTGCGACATTCATAACGAACACTCTTTCAAATGTAAGCAGCGAACTCCTCGAAGTTACCAATTCCGTTTTAAGTGCGTGTTATACGATGCTTTGTCGGAAAGCATAAACTGTTAGTACAAAAGGATTGCAGTGTCATAGGATAAGTTGATAAAACATGGTTTTGTAAGTGGAAGTGCAAGGGAGAGCCGCCGGGAACGGTAGTGTCGGAATGTACGAGGTATCGTGCGTCGCCGGGAACAAAGTTGATGCTGCGTACGCAGTCAAGAGCCTGTCGAACGTGATACCACCAGGCATGGGGCACACGGTGTCCGTGCAGCGCCATCATGCGCACTCACAATCATACAAACACAAGCAACCAGAACTACCACCGCCTGTCAGCAAGCCTGACGCTCTCAAATCCCATGTTATGAGACTCCTCAAACGCTCCAAAAGCCACACGCCAGCTACCAGGGCAGCAGAAAACCAAAGCGATCCACGAAACTTTGATCGTAGAACGGTATTTGCAAGACCCGTGGTTGATGAACAGCGTCGCAGAAGGAACTCCGCTGAGCGACGACGCAGTGGTGACAAGAGGGTGATGGTGACCATTGTGGACGGTCTCCCGGTTGTCGTAACCGGACAGAGCCAGGTGCCACAGCCGCCTTCACATCCACCGCCAGTAACCCCACACCATCGGCATTCGCACAAGGTGAGTTTAAGAATCGATGTTATTATCGTTTTCCTAGTGTTTCCTTAATTAATTATACAAAAACGATTTTGATCTTTGAGATTTGTGCAATGATATGCGCTATTGCGTTTTATATCAATAATTTATTCGATTTATCTTAGATTTAACTGTAAACACAGGAAATCGTGTCTTGTTATAATCGACAAAATACTTATATTTTAACAGTTTATCTCCAACGATAATTTGCTCCTAAATATGCGTTAATGGCGAAGATAGTGTGAAACAATTGAACTACAAGACTTTTGCATATTTGTTCAACACAAGAGGCTTACGTCAGACATGCGTTATCTTAATTACCTTTATGCTTATGGGAGAGAACAGATCTAGTTACAGAAAAACAAAGCTACTACTATATTATTGCTTTTATTAACCAAGTCGTTAATTTATTATAACATAAAATGCCAATAAGTGAGGGTAATATGACAATAACATTCAAATTAAAATATACTAGCTTTTGCCCGTGGCTTCGTTCGCGTTAAATTCGGGGTACACACTTCCCCTTTCCTGATTTGCAGGTACCTGCTACCTGTAGTTTTTGCCCTAGCGCTGTATTTATTGTAATAGCAATGCAAAGTTTTCCCTTTTTTTCCCTGTTTCTCCCTCGATTTAGCTATCGATTTAGCTATGTAGGCTTGAAGAGGTAACAAACAAACAAACAAACTCTCTCCCGCTTTTATGATATTAGTAAGGATTTGAATTCATTTAATAAAATGGATTTGAACTGTCATTTTTCATAACTTCCTCATTAATCACTGGAGCCATAACATGCTACTCAAACGAGTAACTTCAGCTCCAGGAAATTTGATGTAAATATTGCGGTTTATATTGTTCAATAACTTGTTGTAAGGGAATAGGGAAAAAGGTAAATAAAATCCATAAATTGTGATTACAAGTTCAATAATAATACAAATGAAGGAAAATAACCAAAATTCATGTTAGAAGCACGTGCCCATTTTTTCCATAGTTAAGTTTTGTGTAGACGTTAGTAGATCTTAGGCATTTCAAAACAGAGTATACGCGAACGAAACTGTACCTATCATAGTAATAACTGTAACTTACTCATGATTTTCCTGCCCTTGTCCCATTCTATTTGGGGTCGGCGCAACACGTTTTCTTCTTCCATTCTCTATCAGACGTCACGGCATCATTTACTCATTTCTCCTTCATATCATTCCTTATACAATCTATCCATCTTTTCTTTGGCCTTCCTCCAATAACTGTAACTTACTAATTTAAAAAAAAATGATATTTCGTTTAAGAACTATTCTGCATTCCACAACAAACAAATGCTAATTTATTCGCCTCTGGATGGGTTAGCAAATGTTGTGGATGTTTCAGATTCTGTGAGAGGATGAACGAAATATGTATGCGTTTTCTTGTAGTAGGTCTGTGAGCGGATGGACGTACAATGAGTTTTTCTTTTTAAGTATTTTATTGAACAGTTTTTATCATACCGACATCATGACAGAAAATCTTAGGATTTTTCTATCTTGTTTTCTCAAATAAATAGATAAACAAACGTGTTAATATCCGCTTGTAAGTAAACTTCTTTAAAACAAAAAATATGTTTAATTGTGTAAATGAACTTTCGAAAACAACAATTCCGGGAGTAAAAAGTATGCTGTCGACCTTATTGTAAGACTGGTGTACACTATCGTGTGGCATTTAGACACGCATCGTTGACGATGAAAAAAAGCCTTTTAATAGCCACAATTTTTCATTAGTGTCCGTTTTAGAACTCGATGTAATACATAGCTGATACATTTACTTAAGAAAACGGTTATGTTAAAAATAAAGTAAGAAAACGTTGGAGGTCATGTTTCCCGCTATAGATCAGCGAAACGCTACCCAACATTTTTTTGTGATAATTTCTTATTGAAAACTAAAAATTCTTACTTTACCTTAAAGTCAAGTATAGGCTAAACATCCGCAAAACGTTACCCAATCGTCGCGTGCTTAATCTATTATGTGTCAATTATAACACCTACATTCAAAACTAAAATATCGATATAATGTTTTCACTTCTGCATCCAACAGTACGCCAAACGCGTGCGCCGGTCGTTAGCACACTTCGAAAAAGGCGATCGGGAGTTTTTTAACTGCGACACACATACCTAGATACTGACTGCATGCTAGATGCATTACGAAATCTAACAAATGCATGTAAAAGTGATAGTTTGTGACTAATCGGATTAATGTACGATTGGGTTTAAATGTCCTCGAATCTCAGTTTGCAGTGATGTGTGAAAGAATCGAATACTCTTATTGCCCAGTACTAACTTGGTTATGGAGGTCAGATAGGCAGTCGCTCCATGTGAAATACTGGTATATAACTGCATTCGGTTAGATGGGCAGCCGACCCCTACTTAATTGGGAAAAGGCTAAGCAGATAATGATCTGTGGAAGAATGAAACAAAAAGCGCTAAAGAAGGAACATGGATGGCTTTTGGATGGATGGGGATGTCATCGACGTAAACGCTGTAGGTACTATTAACTAACACCTGCCTAACTTGTCGCGGATAAAAAGCATAGTCTTATGATGAGAATTTTCTTAAAACCAGTGCCCTCAAACTTCAATTTGCATGGACATGTGAAAGAAAGAGTGATAAATTTCCATTTCTGACTCGTATATGCAAATAAGCTGTTTAATATGCAATTATTAATGATCTTTTTCCGTACCGCGGATGAGCGAAAGTAATTAAACGCTGATTTAAACCGGTTGATTTCCGATGTAGATTTAATATGCTAATTAGAAATTGAAAGAGATCGGTTTTCGCGCAGTACTTAAACTTTAGGGCTTGACATTTAGAAATTTTAAGCATTTGTTAATGAAGACGACAAACGAAACCCATCTTGTGATAAAATAAAACTTAAATTTGAGTACTATCAGTCATAATAAAGCTTCAAACCTATATTAACCGAAAGGTTGGATAGAGTCTATATCTACTACCAACTTAGTTCTGGGTGAACATGAACATGAAACAACTGTCAAGGATCTATAAATGTCAGCCGGACCAACGGCTTAGCGTAAGTTTTTCACCCTGGCTGGAGGTCTTAATTTTTAAGGCATCCACAGGATTTTCCCGGTTAAGCAGACGACAACCTCCTTGGTTGAACTGCGAGATGCCATTCATAAAAAAAAAAAACGGCTTAGCGTGATTTCCGAGGCACGGAAGAAAATCGGAATGTAGGGGTGGTCATCTATCCACGAACCAATCTAAAATTCTAAATATACTTCTAATAATTCATTCTTATGTTGAGTCATATGTGCTACTTGGCCTTATGGTATACCTACAACTAATACCGTTGTTTTTACGTCAATAATATAACTAAAGCTGTCGACACAGAAAGAGGAATACGTCGATTGATTCCACTTATCGTCTTTTACTACATAGTACTCCTAATACTAAACACTTGTAAACTCCAAGAAATTCATACCCTCCTTGACACGCAGTCATTACGAATCGGTTACACAATCAGCCGGTTCGTAAACAAATATCGCGGGTTCCTTGAACGCGACCGCGCTATATTTACCCGCACGTGTGTTCCGCCCATTATTTTTAGCTTTATACGGAGTATGAAGAGATGTGGCCGTAGCGGTTTTATAATGCAACTAGCTTCCGTCCGCGACTTCGTCCGCGTGGCATAGTTACTTTGGGCTAACGCTAACTATAACCCGCGTGATGATCGAAAAAAATATATCTTTCTCTCCCCTTTTCTTCCCTCTTTCTAACTCTTCAGGGTCCCAACTATCTCTGTACCAAAATTCATCAAAATCGGTTGGGCCATTTCGGCGTGAAGACGTAACAAACAAACTCACTTTCGCTTTTATAATATTAGTAAGGATTTGTTGTGGGAGAGATATTTACTGTTACTTTTGTAATAAATCGATTTGGATAATACTAGCTGCACCCTCGTTTTCAAATCCGGGCAAGTTACCAATGTGACTCTTTCAATTCATATGTACTTTCTAAAAGTTTATCTAAGAAATCACAAGACATCGGTGAAGGGAAACATCTCGGGGTAACCTGGTCTTATAATTAATATAAGTCCGAAATCGCCAACCCGTCTTGAGCAAGCGTAGTGATCAATGTTCATGCCTTCTCTGTATGAGAAGAGGCCCTTGCCCAGCTGTGGGACACTTATAGGCTAGTACTCGTTCATTTATTGATTAATTTACATATTATTCACATTTTTAAATATTTCTTACTAAAAAAAACACACGAAAAAACATTTAAAAATATAAAAATAGTAGCCCACCGGTATCGGGAACAGGGTCCAAGCTACCGGCGGTCAGGGCTCCAGAGAAAGGAACCTCCTAACAATACGAGCCGTGTCCAGGAGTACCGCTTTCTTCCCTTGATCCAGCTGCCTAACCAGAGCCTCCTCAGGTATTGCTAGTATTATTATTTATTATGATTTGTAACTATATTGACTGTACGTTGTCAAAACTAATTTAGTGAAATACAACATCGATTCAACTAGATTTAAGTAAAGTTCTTTACAAAACATGCTGTGGCACACATTAAAGTACTACACCAAAAAGGAAAAAGAAAAGAAACAGCCAACCGATTTGACCCAAGCGCGCCCACCACAAAAACATAGATAAGAAAATTGGAAATTCAGTTTTCACTTTGCAAACGTTAACGCTTTCGAAATTGACTTTGTGAACGAGGTCTCTTATATGGTCAGCGTGTTAAAAGGGTCCCTATATAGGTAAATGGGTCTTGGAAAAGGTTTTCGTTGAGTGCAGACCTGATTTAAAATGCCAGCTTTTTAGGGTCAAACCGCAACATAGGAAATAGCCTTTCAACGGGTGAAAAGGGCTCTCAAATTGGGTAAATTGTTGGTTAGGGTGGTGGTCAGATAATGGAGTTATCGTGTAGCATTTTATTTATATTTGAAAGGGAAATAACCGGCTCATTTTTATTCTAAAAATAAAATGCTTAGAAGCCTTCATAATGTCAGAAAATGCAAAATATTAAAAGATATTGAATGAAGTTAATGTATTCTTTGATAATAGGAAAGAAAGTAGCGTAAAATTGTGACCGTTTGGAAGGAATGGAGGGGCGCTTATGTCCAGCAGTGGGATATGGGGTAGCCATAATAATGGAAACAGTAGTCATTGTGCCGATAGTAGTGTCGGTTTTATGAAAATAAAAATGTAAAATCAAGCTATTTTGATAATTACCATAAATCTTGTTAAATCGAATGAAATGTAAATAAAATCGATTGGCAAATCAGGTCTAAGTACTTTATTAATAATCATTCAAATACTCTAACAAAAGCGGACGGACACGCAAACATAAAACCTAACTAAGCCCAGCTTTATCAGGACGCCTGGCAACGGTAAGACACATTAGGGTATGTAATTTAAAACACTTAGTGGACACACTAACTTCTTTTGTTACAACATTATTCAACTAATTGTGGGAAGTCGTTGATTACAAGTACGTACATAGTATTCATAAGATAACTACTTGTCACAAAGAATCTTTTGAAACCATATTAACTAGCAGAAACTACAATGACACAGGAATTATGCCGAAATATAGGTATAGCATGAGTACAAAATGCGGTTCTTGGAAAGTATGATAGGATTTTCTTACCGAGTTTTACACGATTCGGTTACGTCTTTCGTTCGCGTCTTTAGTTTCTGCCACGCTCCCGTAGTTAGTAGCGTGATGTTGTATAGCCTATGTTACTTCCAGACAATGATAAAATGAAAAATATCCTATTAGTGAAATAATTGTTAAAATTGGTACAGTAGTTTTAGAATCCATTCGATACAAACAAACAAATCTTTCCTCTTTATAATATTAGTTTAGACAATATTAGTTCGTGAACCAAGACCAGACCTTATCTATGGCTTATTTCTTGAGGAACCATAGGTATCCTTGACATAACATTCTGTAAGGTTACGTAACTACATTCAACAACATTAGCAATAGCGTTCCACTTTGATAGATCATTGCTGAAGTATATTGGGTTTTGGTGGTGTAGGCTTAGATTACCATTGAAATAATAATACTGTGTGATGAGCGTCCTCCGGGGTTGCGAGTTGTTCGAAAGAGATACCGCGGCCCCGGAGCATACCTTAATGTTCCAGGGCCGCGGTATATTGCAATAGAAGGAACATGGGTGGGTTTTAGTCAGTACAAGTCTGACACTCCCCCCTGCTCCGCCCAGAGGGAAAGTTATTAAAAGATTTCCCATCCGCAAAAAAGGGACTACAAGCGTGATGAAGCTGTAATAGCAGATTGTAAACTGTCATCTTATAACATCTTGAGATTCAAACATTCGTGCTTGTATCACAGTTTTGCATGTTTGCTAAACTTAAACGTAATAAGTTTGTTACTGCGACTGTTGTCTGGTTCCCACAGCCAATTTAAAATTATACAGTTATTTAGCATAATTTGTAAGCAAACTGCTAAATTATACGTCCCACATTTATATGACAGAAAAGGATACTGTTTAATAATGCGTTTGCAACATATTTTTCGAGAATTTTCCGGAATGTTTTTGTCTGTTTTTAAGGAATGAAAAGCTACGAGTGTTTTGGTAGCATAGATACGGAGGTATGAATGGATGAAAACATTTATTTGTTGAATACAAATATTTTGTCTTCAGTAACAATTCTGCCGACTCAATGTTTATTTATCTCAGCAATATGTTGAAGTAACTGTTTGAGGTAATGGCGTCTTACATAATACTTAAAATAGCAAATCGAATTGGGAACCTCCTCATTGTTTTTCCTTTCATCGGTTAAAAAGTAAGTTCTTACGTGCAAACAAAGTATACTTAAACTTAAGTACAAAGTTGAACGGTGTATATATACCAACTTGCCCTGCTTGCAGCTTAGGGTGGACACAGAATTGTTGAATTCAGTTAGTACCAAGTGCATTGAGTGTCTTTTTCCACATATTGCACTTTGTCGCAACGAAATCGTACCTGTACGGTTATCTACTAATTTTTGTACATAAGTAGATTTTCTCTAACTAGGAATATCGTCTTTCATAACATACTCGTAGGACATAAACTTGACGGTACAAATGTTTCCTATAACTGATCAATCCTTACTAATATTATAAAAGCGAAAGTGAGTTTGTTTGTTTGTTTGTTTGTTTGTTTGTTACCTCTTCACGCTTTAATGGCTACACCGATTTTGATGAATTTTGGTACAGAGATAGTTGGGAACCAGGAGACGGACATAGGCTAACTTTTATTTTAAAAAAGTGGGATGTGAGGGAGAAAGAGGGAAGAAAAGGGAAAACTTTGCGTTGCTATTACAAATCAATAAGGCGCAAGAGGAACTGTGTTACCCCGAATTTAACGCGAGCGAAGCCGCGGGCAAAAGCTAGTAATATTATAAATGCGTAAGTTTGTGAGGAGGTTTCACGTTAAAACTACTAAACAGATTTTGATAAAATTTTACGTACAGATATGTAGTTTTATAAACTGGATTAACACATTTTATACAGATAAAAGCCAGTATTTCAATAAAGCTTTCAAAGATTCCTAGAAGACAAGATGTTAATCACAGCTATATGTTTTATGTAAAACCTTTTCTCTTCCTGAATATTTCATTCAACATCAGCAATTCTTACGCCAACGGGAAGTATTTCGTATTCACACCACAAGACTCAGAAACAGTAGAACAAATAACACTAGCGTCTTAAAGTAAATATGTAAGTAAATACTAAATATAAAAATAGACGGCTTTTGTGAACGTAGTTTTCAAGTTTATCACACGTTTTGATAACGCGTTTTATCTTTGACACTGACGAGTTTGAGAATATGAGAGCGGGGCATGCACCATCAGCTCTCATAGCAGTTGTTAGTTTCACTAGCTTATGCTCTAAGCTTCGCCCGCTTGGAGTTAACCAAGTTATAAGATATCTGTGTGTCAAAAAATCATTGCTAGCTTTTGGTCCAAACTAAAAATCGTTCAAAAAGTTAAGATATATATACGCTCTTCACTTCATTCAACAGCGACAATTCGATTTTGAAATTCAGCCGCTCTTAAATATTGTTTAGGTGAAAAAGGAACAAACAGCCGTCCATCCTCACAAACTCTTTTCAATGTCAGAAAGAGAGCTATACAAGACATCTAGTTTGTTCTCTTTCCCACACTGAAATTGGCTTCGAATAATACTGCTATGAGAGGTGATGGTAGGACCTCCATATTTTTCCTCTTCTGAAGATACACGCGGCTAGATACTCGTAACTGACATACATGACCTCTTGTATCATTTTATTTGCGTTGTTTTAATTGTATGTGACGTGTTATCTAATGTTGATGATGAGGATGACCAATCATTTGTTAGTAAAATGATGTATTGTATTGTATTGTATTGTATAACGGGCTGGTGTCCGCAACTCCACGTCTGAGGCGCGTATTTTGCGTATGGGTGGGAATATTATTCGATCCACCCCAGCTCCGCGAAAAACGTCAGCAGCGCCTTGGTGTTGCTGACGATCTCGCGAAGAGTACCTGGGTTACCGAAGTACTTTGCCCTGTATGGGGCAACCTCTGGGCAGTGCAGAAGCACGTGGGCTGCTGTTTCGTCTACCTCCATGCAGGCTCGGCACAGTGGGCTGTCTGTGACTCCTAAGACAAAGAGGTGTTTATTAAAAGAGCCATGGCCAGTAATGGCTGCTGTAATTGTGCGCAGCTGTGGTTTTGTCATCCGTAGCGCCTGTTTAGTGAAGCGGCCGTCGATACTAGGAAGAGCTTCCTTGGCCTGCCTGCACTCACCGTGGTCCTGCCACAGTTTGTGGTGTTGTTCTCTGGTGCGTTTCCTTACCAGTGTACGTAGGTACCCAAATGGTAGTGGCACGATAGGTGCGGGTCCCACTGGTACCATGCTCGATCCCCTTCTAGCAAGTTCGTCCGCAGCGTCGTTGCCTCGGGAGTCGCTGTGTCCTTTGATCCATTGGATAGTTAATTTGTTGAGATTACCAACCTTATTTAGGCGCTGGTGACACTCATGTATTAGCCCACAATTGACTGTTTGGCTGTTTAGTGCTTGCAGTACAGCCATGCTGTCCGAAAGTATGCGAATAGAGTGGCCCTCAACCTTCCTTGCCGTGATGGCTGACGCGGCTAGGGAGATGCCCATGCATTCTGCCTGAAACACCGTGTTGTGGACCCCCAGAGGTGCGGCTATGTGGATGTTGAGGTCCTCTGAGAAGACTCCGGCTCCCGTGCCAGTACCTGTTTTGGATCCGTCTGTGAAGATTCTTACCTCTGCGGGGCATAGCCCTTCGCAACGGTGGTCTTCATGGAGCTGGATTTTGTATTTCTTATCGAATACGAATTGTTTGGGTATCCGATCGTTTATTGCTTTGGCTATTGGGAACTCGTTGTAGAACTCCTCCAGCGCCTTGGTATGCTGTGTATATTTCTTACCCCATAAATGCAGTGTTTTGAGACGTAATGCCGCCGTCGTTGCCTCCTGCTGAATGAACAGGTGGAGCGGTGGGAGTTCTAGCATGGCTTCAAGGGCTGCAGTCGGAGTAGTCCTCATGCAGCCAGTGATCGCCGTGCAGGCAAGCCTCTGCATACGTTGAAGTTTAGCTGAGGCTGTCACCAATTTGGTGCGGGGCCACCATACCACGGCCCCGTACGTGACCATAGGTCGGATTACCGCGCAGTAAAGCCAGAGGATGATTTTGGGAGACAGCCCCCACCTCTTACCTATCATCCCTCTGCACTGCCAAAAGGTGATACAGGCTCTGTTTAGTTTATTGTCTAAGTGACTGCTCCAGTTTAACTTACTATCCAGGATGACGCCTAGGTATTTCACCTCGCTGGCTAATTGGAGTTCAGTATCGAATAGTTTGGGTAGGCGGTAAGGTCCTAGTGTTCGCTTTTGGGTGAACATGACTAGTTCAGTTTTATTGGGGTTTACAGACAGGTCGAAATCCCTGCACCATCCTTCAACGATGCGTAGGGCCTGTTGGGTAAGGTTGCAGATTGTCCCTGTCACCTTCCCTGAAATGAGGATGGTGAGGTCGTCTGCGTACCCGATTGTAAAGAAGTGGTTCGCGTTGAGTTTTGTGATAAGGTCATTTATCACCAGGTTCCAGAGGAGCGGAGATAGTACCCCTCCTTGAGGACAGCCTCTCGCTATCAAGGCCATCTCCTGTACTTCTGCAAGGCGAACCACTCGTTCACTTAGCATATTAGTGATCCAGTCTATCATTACCTGTTCCACTCCGTGTCGAGACAGAGCGTTACGGATGCTGGAAAAGTTAGTTCTGTCGAAGGCTCCCTCGATGTCTATGAAGGTTCCTAGACAGGTTCCCTTCTGGTGTATAGCTTCTTCTATTCGGCTGACCACTAGGTGGAGAGCTGATTCGGTAGACTTACCAGAGCTGTATGCATGTTGGTTGTCGTGGAGTGGTATTGTTTTTAAAACGCCGTCCCTCAGCTCTCTTTCGCAGATCCTCTCCATGGTTTTTAGAAGGAAGGAAGTCAGACTGATTGGTCGGTGGGCTTTGGCGTTTGTGTAGTCACCCTTACCTGGCTTAGGGATGAATATAACCTTCACTTCCCTCCATCCTTTAGGAACGTATCGGAAGGCTAGGCACGCTCTCATTATGGGCAGCAGTTTACTGGCAACGGATGTGCTACCCCACTGCAGTAGAGCAGGGAAGATGCCGTCTGGGCCTGCCGCCTTGAAAGGATGGAAGCAACGGATCGCCCACTGGATTTTCTCCAGTGTTATCACCTTGTTAGCGTAATGCCAGTCGTTTACTGATGGCGTTTGAGTTGTCTCTGTCCAGTCAATCACCTGTGTAAATGCGCATCCTGGGAAGTGAGTTTCAATGAGGACGCGCATCGCCTCTTCTGGTGATGTGGTGAGTGTATTGTCAGGTTTTCGGAGAACAGTAGGCCCAGGTGTTTTTTGCTGTGCCAGTATTTTCCTTACCCTATTAGCTTGTTGACAAGATTCGATGTTGCCACAGTACTTACGCCACCCTGTGGTGCTCCTGAATCTTATGCATTTTTTGTAGCTGGATTTGGCCGCGTAGTAGGCGTCCCAATCCTTGTCCGCCCAAGTATTCATAGCTCTGTTTAGAGCTTGTCTTACCTTGCTGCGCTTACGCTCCAGTTCCGCACCCCACCACGGTTGTTTCCCTGATGTGTTTGGCGGAACGGTTTCGGGGCAGGTAGTCTGGTAGCTGTCTAGCATTGACTTGGTGAGCTGACTTACCCGCTCTTCAATCTGCGGTGTGCTCTCGTAAGTCACCCAGTCGTCAATTGACACCAGCTTGTTTTCAAGGGTGCGTGTATATGCAGCACGGTCTGTGTTGCGCGGGTTGCGCCGTGGCAGTGTAGGTGTTACAGTAACCTGGATATCGAAGCGGATCCACCTGTGGTCCGAGCAGGAGGCCTCCTTGGAGACCTGCCATCCGGTGGTGGTTGCCGCTGCGCCCTCCGAGGCCAGAGTAAGGTCTATAATTGTACGGCTACGCCTGGTTACAAAGGTCGGTTCAGAACCTGTGTTTAGTAGGGTTAAGTTGGTTGAGAACAGATAGTCTACTAAAGTCTTACCCCTTTCATTCTGCGTGTCCATGCCCCACAGAGGGTGGTGGGCGTTGGCATCGGCCCCTATGATAACCTCCAGCCCGGTGGACTCGCAATGTCTTACGAGGCGGGCGAGGTCATGCGGGGGCGGTTCCTCAGCCTCAGGCATATATACCGAGGCGAGGGCAATTTCCACCTCTGTGTCGTCACGCTGTATAGTCAGCCTAGCTGCAGAGATATCCCTGCAACAGAAATCTGTTAGTGGCTGTGTTTTTAGGTTTTCTGTAGTATAGATACACGATCTGGGTTGGTCGTGGTCTGTAGTAACTATGAGCTTACCCCTAAGATTGGAGAGGCCTTGTATGCGGCCAGCCCTGATCCACGGCTCCTGGATCAAAGCGATGGCTGTTTGTTGAACCTCCAACCACTTCCGTAGCTGAGCCGTCGCGGTCTGACTGTGGTGGAGGTTAGCCTGCAGAACCCTACAGGTCGACGAAAGGGACGCCATCGCTGGTCGCACCCTCCTCGTCACCTGCTAGTCGCAGCCCGGCGAACAGGTCGCCCGCGTCGAAGCCCTCCTCCCCGGGGTCCGAAACCGACGACAGGATGATGTCGTCGATCTCTTCTCCCGATGAGAGGACGGCGTCCACGCTGGGGGCGGAGTCCACGGCCGGCGCTGCTGCTGCAGGAGTGTCCGCGGGTGGCTCCGCGGAGTTTGATGACGGAGGTTTCTCATCCTCCGGTTTCGCGACCATGGTTTCTGTGGCCGGATCCCAACCCTGAGGGACATCGGCAAATTTGCCGTTCGGGCCCTGGAATTTAATGTACACCGTCCCTGCGCAAAATGAGAGACGGCGTTCGGCTTTCATCAGGGCCGGAATTTGGTCCTCAGGGATGCCAACCACAATGTACCATGCCGCGGCCTGTTTGTCGCCGTGCAGCAGTACCCACCTCCTGATGTCCACCCAGGAGTTTTGGTAACACAGGGCTCGCCCAATACTGGTCGGCTCTGTGAACATCCCCTGCTCATTGGGGATGAGTATGCCGCATCGTACGCGGCGCTGGATCTCCGACTGCCTCTTGATCACCAGCGAAGTGCCGGCGGGAAGAGGCATCTCGGAGACGAGTTTCCCCAGCCAGGCCAGCGTGTGTTCGGTGCCGCACCACAGCCTAAGGACCCCACCGGCGAAAATCGGTTTGGCCCTGAAGTTCGGTGCGGGGACGTCCGGTTTGGGGGAGCAGGACTCAGCAATGATCTGCTTCTGTATGGCTGCTAGCACCTGCTCCGACACCTCCCTGCTGATGAGCCCCGTGCGGCCGCATGTGACTGCGACGTCGAGGTTGGTGCTAGCAGCTTGGGCGTAGCTCTGGTGGGCGACCCGTTTGGATCTATCAAGACACGGCCGCTTGTGCTCGCCACGAGGGGATGAGGTCTCGTTGAGAGCTCGCTTGGCCGCGGTCTGATCCATCCGAACGGGCCGCTGGTTCCTGTGCTGGCCCTGTACCTCCGCGCTAGCAGGCGGTTGGCTAGGTCCTGGTTGGCTGGTGCCAGCCACGGCCTGCGATTGCTTGCCTGCGGAGAAATTGACATTACCGCTGGCCGGTTTACCCGTAGCCGCGGCGTTAGCCTGTATGGTTACTTGTGAAGTTTTCTTACCTCTCCACAGTTGACGACGCTCTTTCTTCGTCAGTCTTGTCCTCTTTTTACCGACCCCTTCCGAAGAAGTTGGGGCGGTCTGCCTCGGGTGGTCAGCGCAGCAGCACTGGGTACTCTCCGAAGATTTCCCCTTGGTGCCCTTGCGCTTGCTCCTCTGCACCTGCCAGGCGAGCGCAAACTCGTCTCCGGTGATACCGGGCTCCACCGGCTGGCCAGTAACGGCCGGCGGTAGAGGGGCGGCTTGAGGGTCCACAGGCAGAGGTGGGTGTTTGCTAATAGCCTCACCTTCGGAGTTAACCGTCGGTGTAGGCTGTGTACCTGCGAAGGAACGAGGAACGGTACTGGTCCCGGGCAGCGCCGATTTCCTCGGTTTATTACGGGACTTTGTTTTGGTCTTGGCAGCGGTTTTCGCCACTGCCGGACCGGAACCCGCGCTGGAGCTTGCCGCAAAAGCAGCAGAGCGCCCAGGGGCGACAAAGGTGCCAACGGCACCTCCTGTGGGAGCCTCATTGGCTTTCGCCTCCGCTCCAGTATGTGTATGTGTTTGTGGTGTGTGTGTTGGGTGTGTGTGCGTAAGTGTTTGTGATGTGTGTGTGTGTGGTGTGTGTGTGTGTGGCGTGTGTGTGTTTGGTGTGTTAAAAAGTTTTTTGTTATCCATAATAATGTGTACTAATCATTCATCTCTCTGGCTTCCCACCCTCCATGGAGCCCGCACCTGGGAGCGTCTCGCTACAAACTAGCTCGAACGCTAAGACTACCAGAGAGATATAGGTGCGCAGGGCTGGCTTACAGTGCGACATCGGGTGCTTGATCGGGTTGGTAACCCTCACTTACACCGTCAGCATGACCTTAACCCACCGCTTCGGCCTTCCAAAGATGACCTCCACGGACCCCCCGCACCTCGCCGTGCCCCTCTGACGGGACACTGTGGCCATTTCCCCACACTTGGCTATTGGGTGGGGCCACCGTTTCGCTTGAAATCCGGACCAAAGAGGGCGTGTTGCCTTACGGACGCATTAACACCAGCGCCGCTCGGCTCAACCCCCCAGGACTCCTTCATCCCCGCTTACGGCGCTCAACTGCGCAGGTCCTAGCGCAGGTGACTCGATTCCCCTGCTCATCGCCAGCTGGATTTAGTGGCGGTTGAGCCCACAACCACTCAGTCACAGAGGGTCGTGGTTAGGAGTGGAAAAGCGCCTGGTGGTTTCTGTTGCGTCTATTTCTTAGGGAATTAGACCAAGAGCAGGGCGGCAACCTCGTGAAGGTGGATCCACCAGACTTGCCTTGGGGATCTACGCGACTGTTGCGCTCTCCCCCAAGACCTCGCCACCTTACTGACTCTGAAGGAGCAGTAAGGTAGGCTTGCATCTATACTACCAAGCAAAGCGTAAGCAAAGCGTGTCGTTGTGCAACCGCAAAAGCATAAATACAAACCTTGCCCTAAAATGATGTAAGTTGACGTATGATTTTCTTGCGTTCGACATATTATGTAAACGTTTGATAATTGCGTCTAATGTCAATTCTTAATCGACACCGCAAATAATGAAGCACATCTGTCTATACCGCGTTTTGAGTCATTATTCCATACTGATCATGAATTCTGTCAATGTTGGTCGCGTTCAATTAGAGTTATGAATTTCGCAGTTCAAAAATCATCGAATTTCAGAGAATAAAAGCTAAATAAACACACTGATTTACTCGAAGATTTGATAGGGTATTCTTTACTAGATATTTGTGATATACTTTACAGGAAACCTGTACACACGACGACACATCAACCTATACAAAACCAGTTTATGCGGATCTCTCATTGTACTTGAAATCTATGGTGTACGATCCGTTGTTGAGAGAGCAGCATAAACTGGTTTTGTATAGGTTGATGTGTTGTCGTGTGTACATATGTGTGTGTGCTTGGAAAGAATTTTTGTGTATACGTAAAGTAATATTTTCACAGAACATGTAACCGAACATAATGAAGATTAATGTAAAAAGTTTTTCGTCTTTCCAAGTCTTGGTTAGTGTCCTTGTTATTATAAGGAAAGGAGACACTAATGGCTTTCTTTCCTCATAGTTAATGAACATCTCAGGTAATGTAAAATCTGCCTGTAATCATTCTCTAGAAAAGCAAAGGTTCATGTTCAAAAATCGGCCAACTGTGACTCTGACTCGCACACCAAGGGTTCCGTACAAACTTGCGACATAAACGTCCATATCTTTTGACTGACACGACTTAGAGGGTTGATTATTTCATAGTTCCAAGGGACCACAGATTTCAGAATATGGTTTTTGTTTCAACTTGATATTTCCAGGCTTTCCCGAGATTAATTGTCTTCCCAAACAGACGGACAAAGTGATCCTATAAGGGTTACGGAACGTAAAAAGTATTAATATTGATCATATCAACACGTTTGTTTATGCCTGAGAACAATTCATATGCCATGTTTCTCTAAACTCAGAATTTGTGAGAAAAAATTTTTTCGTCAAATGTACCAACACATTAGGAGCAAATGATGTAGACTTCAAAAGCTTCATATAATTGATTTACATATCAATAATGTCTCCTAATGTTGTTAGTTTATCACGACAATCATAAATTCAGATACGCTTTTACAAATATTCAACCAAAATGTTTGAGTAATCAGTTCCGAATTAAGTCAAGACGAACCTCTGTCATTTGAATATGTTATTTCAATTGAAATTGTGGAGAAATACGATAAAATATTTTATTCGAACTAGTTACAGCATCTTTCGAAGACATGAAATTTTCTTCTCTAATAATAATAATATCATTATCGTCTACTTAACCTTTTTCCAACAATATTGGGGTTGACATCCAGTCACTCTTGGCTGTTGTTTTTAAAACGGATAGCAACCTCATCAGTCAATTTCAGATTTGGTGTTTGCAAGGGAGCCCTGTGTTCCCAAATTCCCTACAGGGAAGAACGTGCTTCGCGGCATTAGCCCTTCCCCAAAGCCCTATAGCATCCGATTTCGTAATCCCAACTTCCCGATACAATTTACATTCGTTACCTTCCCAACTCCTGTAATCTTAATCTAACTTCGAACATTAACTTTTGCAAAGTTATGAGCCGAAGATGCAAAAGTAATAAATTATCGAAATTTATTCATATGCTAGTATGTGTGCTGGTTTTCCTGAACGAAGTGTTCCGAATTTATGCACAAACTTGAACTTACCGTATCTAAGTTTGGTCATCAGTCAGTCGATTGAGGGTAACGGCTATTGCAATTTAGCACTCTTTAACTTGAATGACGCGTCTTAAAAATTTTCAACGATTATTCACTGTTGTTGGCGTAAATGCTAATATAATTCTCGTGCTTTGACAAAGGTTTGTGTAGTCGTAGAAAAACTATTGTCAAATGTAGGTTCGAAGTCATCAATTCATTATTTATTACTTGAAAATTCAAACGGTACTGATAGTTTTGCATACGGATATTGCGTGCTGAGCCATCGTTGATTATAACCATGCTTATAATTATACTCCCATAAAACGTCGTACTCTTTCTCAGTCAAATACTTACAAATGAATCGTAGTGTGACGATATATAGGTATAATGGTATATATTATAATGCTTTCTAATAATTTTAATTTTTTTTAACAAAAAAATCGCTCCTAATATCTTTTCTCTTTATGTTATAAGTATATTCAGATTAGTATAGAAATGCTAGCGTTTAGCCGCAACTCGTTTGATACGATGTCCTAAGGCTAGCCTAGTACTAAGCCAGACAGTGTCAATTGCCGTACCTCCATGCGACCTATTCAGTTATTAATGTTCTGCACGCTATGACACCCACATGATTTTATAATTAGCTCGCAGTAGTCTAGATTAGTTCTGGGTCATCGTCCTTTCGATTAAGCCTCTTTAAAACCCTTGCTTTCACTAGAAGCAATAGTTTGTGTAATTTGGGTTGTCATAATCTGTCGCCTAATTAAACAACTTTATTAGTTTCACAAACAGTTATGGGTATCAATAAATAAATTGCACATAAATCAATCGTTGGCCAGGTATGTCATTATTATGTTTCCTAGACTTTTCCCAACTTAGTTGAGGTCGGGTCTGTATACATTCGCAATCATTTGGTCAGACAAAATTTTGTTATAAATGTCAAAGATCAGCCAATCATAATTTTAAGTGACATTAACATAACCATTATTCTTTAGATACATCAATTACTTCCAACGATTTTTGTAGTATAAACGAAGCTACGGGAACGTGGTTCAAAAACGTAGTCCTGACTCAATTCCATCCTACGCTAGACAGTTTTATCTACCGTTGACACACGATAGACGTTGACTGTCATAGCTGCACGAAAGCACTTAGTAATGAGCATGATGCACGCGAACGCCCACCAGAACTGTTCCGAAGGTATGGTGGTATGAGGCGTTGAGTATTTAATTTATAATGGGAATTAGGACATACTAGCGTATTTAGTTTTGGGAGCTTCGAAGGTAAATTGGAGCTGTAGAGAACACGGAATGAACTTGACTTATTGAAGAGGCTGACCAATATTTTAACCAAAACTGAATGATCATAAAAACACGAACCTTAGACCTGTAAACACTTTAATATCAATTAAACCATTTACCTCCTTTTGAACTGCTAAAGAGTCGGTGAGTTAGCCGGTAACTCGAGGTAGTTGTTCGTTCGAGAACGTAAATCTCGAACGATCTAGAACGTATCTTCTTTGAGAGAATACAGATAGAAGTACTATCTAATACCTCGATGGTGATGGTAGACAGATTCTGATGCTCTGTCTAAGAAGTCAGTTATAGTGTTGCTAATGTTGGTAGGATTAATACCTTGATTAATTGCCCTTGTAAACACGCCCTTGTGCTTTCCTTCACACCCCAGCTGCAGGGGTGATTTGTTAAACAGGCCTGCGTTTGTAGGTCAGTTCAGTCTGATTGATTGCCTGATTTTACGCCTAACAACGGTTGGCTGCAAAATAGACAGCGCATATTGCAGCCATAAACGCATCGAAATCTTCAGTAATCTTGCTCAGAGAATACTTGCAAATTATTATCAAGATTTGGATCTGAGATACCAAACATCAGTCAAACTCTTTCTCAAAGCCTGTAATGGCGTTTCGTCAAACTGCACGAAAATTACATAAAACGCTTGACTAACCATATTTTCACCTCGTTGTTCAATTTTTGTTCTTATTGCACATAGATCACAATTGATTAGAAAGTGACGGATGACGAAAAAACATTCAGAAAACGTTTCGTGGTTCAAGAGAGTCGACGAAGCGGCTAACTACAACGGACGCTGAAAAATAAAGAAAAAAAAGGCGCTTCGAATTTACACGGCGTGTCTGTCTCATTATTTCTCGTTCGATATTCAAAAATACTATGTTTTTAGTGATATCTCAATTCAAATTCAGTTACAAAAACTGTGAGAAAATCACAGAAGTTAAGCTTCTTGATTCATTCATGTGCGAACACATAGCGACACCTAGTGGCGAATAGCTGAACTAACCTCTTTATTGTTTTGTTATAAGGAAAAAATACAAATCGTATGAATTCATATTTTAAATACACCTTCTACAAACAAACATACAAACTGACAAGACAATAATAATTATTTGATTCCGGGACTATTTAATTTGATGTTTCTAAACATTTAACGGAACGTTTGGGAGGGCGCTGTACATTGTCGCTACTACATACTAGATGGCGCTGCCGGTAGCTACATTGACAACATAATAACCGCGACTCCTCGGGCTTTGTGGCGTCGTTTCGCTGAGTATTGATTTATATTGTTTAACCAGGACTTACTATCGTCCATTGATTACATTTGGCTGATTCAAGAAATGGAAATTAGTAAAGATTGTAAAATGAGGCCCGTATAATGTAACACCACGCCTGTTATTCCCGAAGGGTACGGCAGAGGTGTACCAAGTGGTCCACCCCCTGTTAAGTAGTTATATTGAAGGCTCATGTTAAAGGGGATGAACGAGGAAGGATTTTTTTAATAGGCAATAGGCTCTTGCATACGGAAATTCATGAATTAAAAATATATAATGCAGTAATTATGAGCCGATTGTGAATATTCTAGTTCTATTTATACGAATAGAACTATAATATGCACAATCGGCTTGTAGCCGTAATATTATTATGTCAAACTTGATTGCTTGAGCCGTTTTGTCACTGATTGACATATTGGTGTCGAATCTATAGGGCGTCGGATTGACGGAATTAGAATTTCGATATCTATTAACGAGAGTGAAGAAATATGTGGTTTATAGGCGAAATGGGCTGTTATTTTTATCAAGGCTAAAACGGTTTTAATTTATTTTAAATTTACAGATGTTAATAATTTTAGTATTAGGTATTTTTCTACTTTAAAATTATACAAAAATGTGACAAATAAGTGAAATAATTTAATGTCATTTCTCACCATTATTTGTAACAATTCGTTTACTTATTAATTTTTCAATCTATATTTCTATATGAATATTGTAAAAACGTAAAGTTAGTTGTAAGAGGTAATGTCTGGTATTTGTAAGTGTCATAAGCTATATAACATCACGCTACGTCAGTTAGGAGCTGAGCAGCGGGTGAAACTGTTTGGCACAGCTAGTACTCAACATTTTTATTGCTTTACCATAATGTGTATCTGCTTAACTTAAGTGGTAACTTTGAAATTGTTATGGACCCTGTAGAGTTTTATTAACATTTTAAATATTTCTTTTAAGTAATAACAAATAATAAAAAAATTACACCCTATTTCATCCCCTTTAGGGGTTGAATTTCGCAAAATTCCGTCTTTGTGAACACCTACGTCCTAAAAGGATGCCCCATGTAAAATTGCAGATTTCTAACACTTCTATGGTAGATTCTGAGATTTCATATTGAGTGAGTCAGTGATTTTCTCTGTTATAAATATAGGTTCCTTCCGAAACCTATTATTACGGCAATACCGCATGACGTAATGCCAACGCAATTGGCCAATGACCTCGGAGTCACAATCATCTACCGTCAAGTTACAACGGACTTATTAAAAAACCTTTTTATATCAAGTACAAGTTCGGGCCTTAAATCTTGCCAATGTCAGGTTTTGTTTCATGAATAGTGGAGGCTCTCAACTGGTGGAAGTGACAGTCTGGAAATTATGGCCAGGTTGTATTTTTAAATATTCGGTGTAGTTCCGAATTTAATATAGGGTTTTTAAAACAACATTCTTGCGACAAGTCTCGGTGTTATGAAGGTTTTAAATCAGGTAACGATTTGTGTGGCACAAGAATAAAGTTCAAACTACTTTGTTCTCTCTTTTATATATTGGAAAATTTGCTTCCAAGTTCAGTACATTATTAGGTTTTTTTTTGTTCATCGAAGTAGAAATAATTTAGGACAGGTCAAGTACCTCCTGATTTTCCATTTGAACAATCCTGTCTTATATTTTTCTTGATATAATTGGTTATGGGTTAACGTAGTTACATATCATAACATCACAGCGGTATTCCCGAAAGGGTTAGGCACACTTGTACCCAATAGTACACCCACGTTTCGATAGATATGTTTTAAGTCCTATAAAATAGGGGCGAGCCTATTGCAAATGCGAAGGGGCCTGCCAAGACCACTGCCTGCCGGGGTTACGGATTGTTCGAAAGAGATACCGCGGCCCCGGAACATAAAGTGTAAAAGAAGGAACATCAGTGGGTTTTACAGACTTTCAGTGACTAAAACCCACCCATGTTCCTTACATGGGTGGGTATTAGTCAGTAAAAGTCTGACACTCCCCCGTAACACAATAACACAGTTTGTTTTTCTTGTTTTCTGAATTACATTTGAAATCTCCAATTATCATTGCGAGTAGTAACCAAAATTACTTGCATAGACAAATATGGAGAATAAGTACAATTGTAGGCGAGCCTGTTTATCTAGTTTTTGTACTGGTCCTATTTAGACATCCCACGTACCTATGAGGTTATTGACCTTCATTATGTAGTCTAAATTGTGAAACATCTATCTTATAAGTATATGAATATAAAGTTTATATTTAATTAAAAGTGGCAAGCCATGAAAGCGTCTGTATGTCTGAACCAAAATATACTTAAATGATGAATGAGAAAAGAATGTAATACATTATGTAGTGACCTTTATTAAAGAATTAAACTTAAAATTATTTTAAATAAGGTATTGAAGGCTTTTCGCTGTGTTCCATTTAAGCAAATGAAAAATTGACGGCCAAATGAAACACATTTAACGGTAAAATTAATTAACCCCGTCGAAGTGTATCTAGTGTATGCAACATGATACATAAATTAGATAAAATTGTCAGAATGAGAAAAATGGACAGGCCAGGTTAAAAAAAAATGCGTGACGATTTCCGTCAAGGTTCTTAAATATATTAGTAAAACGTAAGTCATAGTCGCTTGGACCATACCTGTGAGGTCAACTGCTCTATATAGCAGTACCAATTAATTAAGATTCCTTGTTTGATAACTTGAACGCCTTTACGCCTTATTAGATTATGATTGACATACGTTTTTGTAGATCCAGTTCTGTCAATTATTTTATTATGTTTGATTAGTCCAAAGAATGATTTGAATGGTATATTAGATAATGTTGATTTAAATGACACAATATCGCGCCTGTATCCCCGAAGGTTTAGGTAGGGGTGTACCCAAAATAGAACACTCACATTTCGCTATGTAGTTCTGGGCACAAATCCAGACCTCCGTACTGAGAAAATTCCTGTTTTTCGTTTCGTCCGCTCATACTCAACAGTCTTCAAGTTTTACTTTATTTAAAAACAAAGGAATATTTAAAAAAAAAACAACAGCGGGGTTGCGCAAAGGAATCGAGAAGGAACATGGGTGGGTTTTAGTCACTAAAAGTCTGTCCCCGTTCCACCCAAACCGAGAGAAGTTATTTGATGATTTTATATCCGCCAAAAATAAATAAATGATTAACTGTATTTCCCGTTTCTTTCCTCAACTTTGTGATTTAACTTAAGCTTCGGACAGAAGATAGTAAAAGACACTCAGGTATTAAAAAGTGAAACTCCACAATATCGCGTTTCTACTATTAGTAAGTGTATTAGTACATGCAATGGTACAAACATGCGAGAGCGGTCGCCGCGCGGAAATAAACCGTTTTTCAATTATGGCCGGGCGTTTGCTTGACATTCATCGATCGTTTGTCTTTTCCGTAGACTGTGCTGTTAGTGATTATGTTTTTAATAATCATGTTACAAGAATATCAGGTTGTTATCATCCTTCTGATGGGTAAAGCCTCTGACACGTGGAGGTATTACCCAGAAAAAAGAGGAAGTCTGTAAGTTTGCTCATGACTGCAGTTCTATAGAAGTGCTTTAGTCCTACAGAAATAATGGTTAAGTTCTGAAAAAAATATATATATTTGTAAGTTACAACAAGGAGGACATTTCCTTCTTTACCTTCTGTCAACTTTTGATTTGTTATGTTGAGGTAGGTAAACTCTGATTTCATCAGTTTCCTATCTCCAAGAATTCCACATTTTATACTATTAACTAGCTGTGCCCAGCGGTTTCACCCGCTGAGGTTTAGGGGTATGAAAAATAGATGTTAGCCGATTCTCAGACCTACCCAATATGAACCCAAAATTTCATAAGAATCGGTCGAGCCGTTTCGGAGGAGTACGGTAACTAACATTGTGACACGGAACTTTTATATATTAGACTAGCTGCTTAGTGTCGTAGCGTGATGTTAACAGCCTTATAACCTTAATCAATAAATGAACACTAAAATAATTTTCAGGGGCTCAAGTCTCTTTGACACTTTGTACCTTTCCAAAAACAGTTGTTTGGTACCGATGCTCAACAAATCGGTAACAATAGACTCGGCTAGTTTGTTGAACGCCGCTGCCGGTGACTCATAGCTACTAGAGCGTGCAGCCATTAGCTCGGTTGTGGAAACCCGAGCTCTGCCGCTATTGCGAGAAAGATACTGTTTTGTACTCAAATATGTTGCTGAGAACCTGGGTAAACTATGTATCTATCTGGTCACTTTTTAGAACAGGCTTTTAGAATTGGAGTAGTATACATTTCTTCTTAGCGTGTTGATAGCAATTTTAAATGATTCAGTATAGAGTACTTTGTGAGGAGAAAGGAGTAAATGATGCCGTGACGTCTGATAGGGGAGAATGGAAGAAGAAAACGTATTGCGCCGACCCCAAGTAGAATGGGACAAGGGCAGGAAAATGATGATGAGGAGTACTTAGTCAGTTCCTGTAAAGTGTGAAGAACAGAACACATTAAGTACTGACACAGCGTGAGACAGTAAAATCCTATTTCAGCACCTCTTAAGACTCTCTTTCACAGCAAAGAGACCTCGTGTCACATCTAAAACATTGTGAAAACCGTGCAAATGTGTTGAATTAAAGAACACTTCACTTTTTATCTTCTTATTGTGCACGTCTTGGGTTCGAACTCGAGACCTATGTTTTTCCAGTCCGACGATCACACCACTAGGCTATCACAGCTGCTAATATCACTTCGTGATGTCAGTTTTCATGAGTATCATAACAAGTGTAACCACAAACGTTTAACAAAGTTCTACAAACATTTGTTTTGTACGAAGGGGAGGGCTACACCAGCCAGTCGCTACAGATTTCTCCGGGTCCACTGGAGCAAACCACTAAAAATTATACGCTCTACCGGAGGTGAGTCACCGCTTCACAGACTGAGACTAACTTGATGGCTACTGCCAACTTATTACAAGACAGTTAGCTGGTGGTAGTGGTGTTGTAAAAAAGGATTATGAATAACTAGTTGGCGCCCGCGGCTTCGCCCGCGTGATATCGAAAAAAAAAGTATCCTTTGTGTTATTCCAGACAATAATCTACATCTGTGCCAAATTTCATGAAGATCCGTTCAGTAGTTTTTTCGAGAAAGAAGATCAAACATACATCCATACTCACAAACTTTCGCATTATATTATAATATAATTAGTAAGATTATTCCAATGCCTTAAATTAAATTGTTCACGCTGTACGGCACCATATCATTTACGGCTCTAAAACCATTCTTATTTGACGTATATAGTTGTTGGCGCTTAAAATGCAAATGAACGCATGCGCTAGCGCAGCGGTGAATCATTCGTTTGCAGTGCGCATGGCCGAACTACTTGGTTTCGCTTTTCGAAATGATGAGTTTTGGATTTGTTAAAATTGAAGGAATCAACGGGGTTGTCTATTACAAAGTCAAAGAAAAGATGGTGGGAATGTTATAAAAGAAAAATGAGTAAATTATAGGTACCGTGACGGATGACCAGGGATTTGTGGACGAAATGTGTTTTAAGCCGATTTGATGATTATCGTGGTGATCTTAACCTCATTACCCCCTCATTTCAGGTCTTGTGATACTACCTCTCAAGGGTATACTTAGACAAGGGTTGTGGGTTGTTCGAAAGAGATACCGCTGCCCTGGAACATAAAAGGAAGAAACATAAATGGGTTTTAGGCAGTAAAAGTCTGACACTTCCCTCGTCTCGCCCAGAGCGAGGGAAGTTATTCAAAAATTTCCCATTGGAAAAAAGAGTATTCTTAAACGAACACATTAATTAGACTTTTCATTGGTTTTAATCATGGTCATCCTACATCAGATCACTGCTAGCCCTCTTCAATCGCAGGTCTATAATCAATAATATGACATATAAAATTGCTTTATGTCCTAAATTACAACCAGCCACATAAACGAATACGAACCTGCAATCACTTAGCAACTATGTTTAGGAAAACTTCTGAAGTATTTTCATCTAAACTGCTGGTTGAATTTAACCGGTTGAAACGGCTATAAATCGTACGCTTCAACTATTTACGAGTGCCTGAAAACTGCAGTTTTGCTAACTAATTAAACTGTTGCACAGAGAAAGAATGTCGATTCAGGCTCGTCGGAGAAATTCTTTTTATCAAACATTCAATGGAATTACATGAATTGGCGCAGTTTTTCGCCCTCGTTTTCGTATTGATTCACAGGTAGAGAGAGTTGTCTTATAAATAAAGACTTTGCGGATGGGAAATCATCACAAAACTTCGCCAGACTTTTACTAACTAAAACCCACCCATGTTAATTCTTTTATCTTTTGAGTTCCGGGGCCGCAGTAACTCTTTCCAACAACCCGCAACCCTAAAGCTAACGAACAAGCAGGCCTCACCTTATCTTGTTACAACAGAAAAAATATCCTTAATAATTAATTTTCAATAAAAAACGTTGTTTAACTAACCCGTTGGCTAAATAAAAGTATACATACAGATTATAGGTAACTTTCTTTATTAACAGTTTTCCCAAAACCCAATATTAAAAAAAATTGCCTGGAATTTTAAAATCTGCAATTACACCCTTACTTAACCTTACCGGGAGAGTCATGATGTTATATTATTATTAGATCTTATAGCCAATCTTATATTAGCTATCGTAACTACATAATCTGCGTGAAACACACGTCTTGGGCAAACGTGATCGTTTTTGATGTTAAATGAGTCATAAATGTGTTTACTCTTGACACGAGGACGGTTATATGCCTACCTATATATTGTTATTGTGGATATATATGTTCATTCATTTGTTCTATCTCTTGTTTGACATGTTCTATAGTGGTTTTATTGAAGGGTATTGGCTATTCTTCATTTATATCTTTCGGTTGTTCACTATTAATCTTTAGCTTTACCAGTGTGGATACGACGCCGTTTAATGGCTGTCTTCATGTTTTGTATCTTTGAATTTATGTTCTACCTTTGTTTATAATGTTTCTTAGTATTTTGATTGTTAGGTACTGGTTTTTTTATGTTTATCTTCCGAGTCTTTAATGATTATCTTGGAGTTTCCCAGTACCTCGTTTACCATGTATAATATTAAATAGGATGGAATTGCCAACGCTTAGCAAAACTATAGGAGAAAACTTTGTATTGCCATTACGGTACAAATAGATGATATGCTTATTTATCATCAAGATTAAAGTATATCTCTTAAACAATAGTCTGACCTTTCAAACAATAACCAAGTATACGATGATACTTGCTAAAAATCGCGATACTCTTACCTCTTAAAGACTAAAATAAATAAGTTCAACTCAAATACATGGAATGTAAAAAAGAACCTAAAAAACAACGGAAACTATTCCCAAAAAGCCGGTTTTGAAGCCTCGCCAGACACCATCTGCCGATACAATAAAAAATAAAAATCTGCAGCGAATTTTGTGAGTGCTCTAAGCCTTATAACAATATTGTATAACAAAATGTCCAACTGTTTGAAAAAGTTCAGTGAGACTTGTTTAAAAATTAGAGATAGTCTCAAAATATTTAACCGCTGACATGAAAGTGAGTGGTCGCGAAGTATTATATCTGAAACTAAAACAAACAGTATCGAATGCACAATTTCAAGCGCCTTATCTTTTGTATCACGTGCGGACTTTTCTTTCTTGCACCCCCTTTGCCCCACCGAAGGCTGATAACCAAGCGAAGCGGCGCAGGCGCAGCGCTGCCACCTCAGTCTCCTCTCGGTACCCGCGCGGAGCGAACGTATCGCACCATATTGTTTTCGAAAATTTTAAAATCTCAGTGATGTGACGTATGAACGTGGAATGTGTTTGTGATAGTGATTAATTATTTAAAACTGATAAAGTTTTCAGTTTGGCTAATGTGATATAAGGTGGAGTTTTTATCTGTGCCCGGATCGAGCCGATACCGTTGTGTCGCGCTTCGGCGATTCGGTTAATAACTCGTGGATCTACAGTGCCTGTGTTATAGTGGCTTTGCTAAGATTTAACGCCGTGAAAAGGTCACTTACCTTGATCGGACATTGAAAAAAGTTCTCATATTCTAGGTCTAGACATCAATCTTGTTATTGGTCGTTTTGCTTTGATTTTTGTTTCCAAACAGGTCCTCAAGTGTCTAGTTCCTTTTTGTTTCGTTGTTTTTCATAGTTTTCGCTTTGTCACTTAACTAGTTTTGGTCAAGTCTGTCGTAGTGACTCACTACTCTCAAAGTAAAGGTGTATGCAAGAATCTTAACTTCTCTTAACCATTTAATACCTTTTAGGCACGATTGACACGGATTAAAAGCCTTTTGTTTCGACTAACGCTTAGATGTGAAAGGATAGAAGAAGCGAAACACTGTCCCAGTTTTAAAAATTAATAAACTTTCATTTGTGTGATAAAGACGATAGGTTCTTTCTCTCATTATTTTTACGCTTCATAGACGGCTGGTCGGTCGGAGCGGGTTTTTGTTTCGTCGGAGTGAAACGGCGGCAATTGGACCTTGATATCCGGAGTTGCAACAGAACACAATTGGTTTATACGGTTTTGGTGTACGGCGCAAGTTGGGGACTTGTTGTGGGTTTGATTTTGTTGTGACATTGGTTGGAACTTATTCCCTTAAATAATACAATGTTTAAAATCAGGAACCTCCCAGGTAAAACTGACTATGTCACGGAAAATTTCTTGTTTTCCAAACATTTTCCGCCTAAACCAATAGATTAACAGTAACCTAACTTCGAAACTAGATCACTTAACATTGCATCGACAATGACATCGAAGTTTTAAGTCATGGACACGGTTTGAAAGTCGTTTACATTCTATTCCGGAGTTACGGTTAAAGCTTCAGTCCGTTTCAACAACGATCTCTCAAACAACCACATTACTATAGACATATTTTGAACCCAACCATTGTTTGAAATGCACATGCATTGTGAAGCATTGTATACAGTTATTAACATGAAACCTAGTATCCAAGAGGAAGACATACATAATTCAAGCCACCGTGAAATTCTAATCTGTTCATATGCAAACGAAAACTAATTACCAACAAACCAATCAGGAAAGAGCCTTTAACTAGAGCTGTATTTGTTCAAAAACTCAACTATTTTGAAATGTCCGAGACTGTAGACGTAAACGCGGTAGTCACGCTTGCTACATTTGTGAAATTACAGCGACCTAGATTTTTCGCTCACCACTTACTAATGATACTAAAAGTGAATGATTTTGGAAGTCCTAATGATTAGGGTCGATGTCCGCCTTTTGTGTTTTCAAGGCTAACCGTCATGGTTGGGTTCCTTATGGGGTAAATGGCAGGTGAGTGAATAGATTAGTTTGCAACTAAGTGCCTACTATGAAGGGGACTTAAATGTGTTCAGTATGTAGGCTATTGGATTGTTGTTTACAATTTTTTTTGATGTAATTGAATATGAATCAACTATACTAACAAGATAATCGTATCCACAGTGACTGAGAGCGTCTTTACACATTTGTCGACATTCTCCATCGTCAGCTTTTATCTATACCTTTTAAAACCAACGTTATCTCAATCTTCATTTACAATATACTAATAAACTCAGTACCGCTCTCGCCTTAACTCTTAAATTTTATGTTGTCAAGGTCTGAAGCAGATTTTCTTAAATGCACTCTAGTTAACTGGACCATTATCTTATGCTCTTTACTTTGTTCAAGCACAATATTCGTTGGTTAGAATGCTTAATGTTAATAGTCATTCAGTTGTATTTCTCACGTACAAGCAGTTTCCAATAATACTGTAAGTCATATCTTTTATGTTAATTTACTGTGTTTTACATTTGTTTTTTGCGTTATTAGTAACTAGCTTTTGTCTGCGGCTTTGCTCGCGTTAAATTCGGGGTAACACAGTTCCCCTTTCCTGATTTACAGGTACCTGCTACATGTAGATTTTGCCCGTGCGCCTTATTTATTGTAATAGCCATGCTAAGTTTTCCCTTTTCTTCCCTCTTTCTCCCTCATATCACAATCCTTTTTTTTAAATAGCAAGTCCCAACTATCTCTGTACCAGGAATTGTACTACTTCCTGATTTCTAGTTTTTCAACTGGCTTCAAACTAACATGGCAATAAGCTAATCGGAAACTTGTTAAGACAATCAACACGTAAAATGTCATAACCAGATTCGTTTTCAAAATTATCGTTTCAATCTGATACATTTAGTTCACTTAGTCTGCCTGTTTTATCAGGCAAACCATTTCGCACCAACTATCATCGGGTGTGAAAACACCGCCTGTTATCATACAGTTAAGGAACATGTTATCAGATTAGTGGTGATAACTACAGATAATGACTTGGAAATGTGTTGCGGTGATGTCATTGTGTTTTTGTTGCAGATAGTTTTATGAAAATGTGTTAAGGGACACGAGGATAGCAAAACTTTCTTTCTTATTGATTTTAATTGGGACGTATTTTCCTGCTTGCCGAATTGGCAATGTTTGTTACTAGAAACTTTGCGTGTTCCCATGAAGAGTAGATAATTTTGTTAATAATGAAAAGGGGTCTGATACAATTCATATATTTAAAATATTTGTCCCTAGTGTTATAAAGAAAGTGATTATTATCTCGTTGGTTTAGTGGTTGTAATCGCTTAGCATGAGGTCGTGGTTTTGGTTCCCACGTCAGGTAAAGTGTTAATGGGTTTTTCAACTCGAATTCCAATATTACATGGGCTTTGTGAAATGTGGGTATTAGATACACCTCTGGCTAACCCTTCAGGGATACCAACGTAATGTGTGTGACTCACAACATGTTGCAAAACAACTAAGGAAATATTGTACATGGAATAGCTTGACCTTGTTGAAGTATTTACAAAATGTAATCAAGAGAAAAGAGAATACATAAAAATATAAAAACTTTATAACGTACACAAATACAAGTCAAGAAATAGTCGCAGCCGTACGTACAGCTTCAAAACTATAACCCTACAGACACTGACACCCGTATTTATAGTCGAGGTTAAAGTAATTACTTGATCTTAAGTCATTAATTAATTATATTTTACCGTTAAACAAAACAAAGCTGAATCTCATGCATGTACTAAACTACTGAATCGAAAAATCGTACCTTAAATATTTACTTAAATTGTAAGATAGTACATACAGCGACACATCAAGCCATGCAAAACTAGTTTATGCAGATCTCTCATTCTACGGCAATTCTATACAAAGCGAGTCCATGTAATATTGAAATGTATAGTTTGAAGTGCCACCGTGTATACTTATTAGCAACAGATGAAGAGTAATCATCAGCTTCATAACTGTCTTAATACATACCATCACGTGGCGATTGTGACTCTAGTTATCTTCGATTACCGCCATTGTTTGGGAGCTAGATAACACAAACGTGACTCTGTATTGACGTACTGTATCTATATTAATAGATAATAGAGTTCTTGTACTGTAGGTGAATTATTGTAGGCCGTGGCTCGGTAATCATAGCGATTATAGTTCGGAGAAATCTAAGGATTATTGTGAATTGTACCCGCTGATAAGTTTACCTGTTTGTTTAGATTTCGGTTTGGGATTACATTGGTACTAAGGAAACTTGACAGGGAATATTGATGAATGGTATAATAAAGATAGTCCGTTGGCTTGACATGGGAATGCAAAGCGGAGAAATGAGTAGAATGTTGTGAGGAAAGTTTTAGTTTAAGAATAGAGGAAGACAAGAATAACGATGGATGGACTGTGTGAAGGATAATAATTATGGAAAGAAAGGCGTTATCGGATGACATGACAAATAATAGAGCAGAGGAAGACAAGCATCATCATTTTCCTGCCCTCGTCCCATTCTATTTGGGGTCGGCGCAACACGTTTTCTTCTTCCATTCTCCCCTATCAGACGTCACGGCATCATTTACTCCTTTCTCCTTCATATCATTCCTTACACAATCCATCCATATTTTCTTTGGCTTTCCTCTCGCTTTCCGTTCAACATTCAGATCCATCACTCTTTTAGTCACATGTGCTTGTCCAGCAGAGGAAGACAAGCGCAGACCCCAAATTAATTGAGATGAGGACAGGAAAATGATGATATGATAGAGATAACAATCTGGAGATTTAACAAAGAATAGCTTTCTCACTAAGAAAAAAACTTTAGTAAAATTCTCGGCTGTCTTAGATCTTCGTCGTTTTAACTATTTAGTCGAAGATTTTAGTTTTTTTTCCAAAAATGCTGCTCCGCCTAACTATCATAAGAAATAGTCGTAAGTTTGGCTGGATTGTAATTTTCGGAGCTCTAAATCTCGCACAGATCTAATAGATTTTCGTTATTAAAATGATTATAATAAAAGTTATTAGCATCGCATGACGAATAAGTAACATTACAATCTACTTATAGCTCACGGCAATTTGAAATGGTGCAATGCAGTTGTGTCATTGACTGTTTTTTGCTCCACCACGGCCGTGTATCGATCGGTAATCTTACCTTCATATTGCATATTATTGACTGTTATTGTACAATGTTGTTTATTACGGTATTAAAACAAACGTTTTTGAAACGGCCAGTATTTTTTTCCTATTATACCAATATTGATTTAGTAGTGAAAGAGCAAGGAGTTTCTTGCCGATTCTTCTCAATTGGAAGCGACCAATAGGAAGTATCAATGTTGCATGATTTGACCACAGTTTTTTCTTTATACTATCTTGTTCATGTTTAATGAGGTTCCATTTAACATGATTACGTAAGTTTGCATATAAGAACTTGGATTCTCCTAATAGTACTTGAGTTAGTCTTCCAAACTTCAGATATCCGGCATCACAAGACAATCACGTTCACCAACTCGTGAACAAGTATATTTTAATAAGTTAAATATAAATAAAAGAGTGTATATTGACAAGCTCGCGACCTCAGCGGCAGGTCGCGGCGACCTTAGCACCGATAACTATGCTATTTGACCAGTAGACCAGTAAATAACTTAGTACCTAATAATTTATTGACTTATTCTTGGTCTGTATCTGTTTGAAGATTAGCTAGACAGCACATTATCTTTATTCGAATTTATTTGGGATCAGCGCAGCATGGCTTCTTCCTCCATACTTCTGTATTAATCATGATTGTAATTCCTGCTTAACCCAAAAGTTAAAAAAACTTAGCTTTATAAACCTATGTGGGTGTATTATTTCTCTTTTTACCGGAAACTTGAAAACTGTTTTGTCATAATTATATTGGTATAGAATTCAAGGTTTTAAATGTCATTAAAGTTTTGTTTAATGTACAAATAAATGCATGGTGACAAAGGCTTAGTAACAGAATTTTTAACTTTTGAAAAAACTTCCTTGATTATGTTAATGTTGATAATGACAGTAACGTTATTAGGATTCCAGAAGTTTTCAAGCCATTAGATAGATTTCCTATAGTCTCAAGGGTGATTAATCTGCAGATGATGATACTAAAACGTTGTTTCTTAACAATAAACTTATTTATTAATAACAAGTTCAGATATTCCATCCAACCAAGCGCATGTTTCCCAATCCCGTAACGAATGTCATATCATCAAATATCCTCTTTCGTTCGTCATTAGGGCCAAAGCTTTACTTATGAGAGAAGTTTGGAGGGATTGACCCTTTATCTCTAGCACGTGTACGTTATCGGTCAAATGTTTTGAACTGTGTCTGTGTTGGTGATTTGAACGTGGTGTGTAAATGGATCAGCTGATGTCGAACTTTGTACCCACCACCATGGCAGTCGGTGCAAAGAGGGAGTGATTATGTTGCCTATGTGAGTTTGAGTAATAATGAATGGATTTTTAGTTTTTCTAGTTATACCCTCCTTGTGTATATGTAGATGAAAACAAAACTAGTTCCGAAAATCACAAGAGGACAAAGTTAGACCAATATAAGTGCTCAAAATTGATGATGATTCACTAAGACTGACGTCTATCGCTGCAACATTATTTCCAAACAGCATAAATATTGTTACAAAACAATTGACTAGCGCAATACCAACATAACTAAAAAAACAAGGAAACCGACATATGTACTCCTTTAATTAATATTACAACATTTACACTAGCACAAACTGAGTAATACGGTGAAGCGCATTAGTATGCTTTTCGCGTTCGTTACGATATTAATTAAACAGACAGACACGCAGACATACAAGCACATGATACGTACGCACCGGTCGCTCTTGTGCCAGTTTGTCTTCACGTATTAACATACGACTGACTATTGTTATTTGTTAACTCGAATGGTTATTATGCAGATATTCGGTGTCTTTGAGCGTGTCTGCGTTGGTTTTGATTAGTTTGTTGTTAGCGTTAATTTGATTATGGATCACGACACAGTTCTGGATGGCTGTCACAATATTTAGTTCTCCACCATATTTGAGACGAACGTGGCCCTCCACGTTCGTCTTCGTCGTGTTCTGTCGTATCAGTGCAAACTTGAAGCTCAAGCTGTGGTAAAAATGCTAGGTAGGTAGCAAGGTCGTAGCCGAGAGTGATAACCAACACCTTCCTCACGGCTGTATTTCCTGAAGGATTAGTCAGAAATGTACCTATTATACATTTGCATTTCGCCAGTAATGTTACCCGTGTAATAATTGGCGATCCGCTTGCCATCAACCAGACATTATTCCAGATTCCGTACGAATACTGTAGAATTCCTGTCATAGTTAAACAGCTGAAACGTGATAAACTAAAATAATATAATATTCTTTAAGATTTATTTATATTATCAAAAGTGATAATTGACGTCCTTAGTTGGCACTGATATGCATAATCCGTGACGCTGTCAGAGATATTAATCATCACATTAGTCTGTTATACTGCACTGAACTTAAGCCGGACCAAAACGAGCACGACCGTTCTAAGGATAGTGTACATGTATGTTAGTCAAGCATGCATGGACAAACATATTGGATGGGTTTATCATGCATGCAGTTATATCTGTCAATGACCGAACACGTTAAAATAGAACTTTACCTATAGTCTTCATCGTTTGTTAAGTGATTGCAAACGCTCCTCGAAGCATGAGGTCTTTTTTTGGGCTGGGAAGTCATCAAATAACCAGTACAAGTCTGACATTCTCCCCCGCTCTGGGCGGAGCGGGGGGGAGTGTCAGACTTGTACTGACTAAAACCCACCCATGTTCCTTCTATTGCCCTTTACGTTCCGGGGCCGCGGTATCTCTTTCGAACAACCCGCAACCCCGGGAAAAAGAATCCATCAAGAATTTATCTCGATTTGAGTCCGGTTGATAGCAATTTTGGGGAACGGTGGTAAAGCTCTGCCTAACACTTCGGGGATTACAGGCGTGATTTTATATTTGAAATAAAAAGGGAGAGAGAATATTTTTATTGTCTATAACTCTTTCGTGTTTGTTTTACAGTAACGACCTTGTTGTTATTTAGATTGTTTCAAGCTTTACATGCCGGAACATATCACGGGCTGTTTGCTTTTATTGACTGACATGTTTTGGTTTTTTATTAAAGGAAAATTAATAAATGTTGATATATTTTATAACTTTATTATCTTTAGGGGTATTCTTTTGAATTGTTGTCGAAAGTAGTTCAAGAGTTATGTTATTAGCTTTATAAATCTAATAAATACTAAGACTGCATATGAACTTGTTTATGAACAGATTCTTGAGTTAACCGCTTAAATGAAATACAATAAGTAATCTATCTTATTCCCAAGTGAAGCAAACATTATCAAATTGCAAAAAAAACACAAAATCAACACACAATATTCGCACCTCGTTTCAAAGTCTTACCAAATTAATAACAGTAATGCAAGCAACGATCTCATTTACGAAATGAGCACTAGGTAGGTTAGAATCTCATCGGGCAATGCATCAAATTAATGACGGTCGGCCAAGGTAACCGGCATTGTAAACCGTGACGATGCACTTGCTTATAATTGTGTAAGTTTCGCAGATTTTGTAGATATGAGGCGGTCTTTGTTATTTTTTTATATGGATGAAGTAAAGATAAACACTGTTTTAAGTCATTGCAGTTTTGATTTTTAACAGCGTTTTATTTATTTATTAATACTTCATGCTTCGGTCATTTTCTACCTGTCTACCTTTGTGTCTTTCCGATTGTGACTTTAATGTTTTGCTTCTGCAATTTGTTCGTTCAAAAACTTTTCCATCTTACAATTAATATTGTTTCGCCTTATGTTAGGGCTTCAATCTAAAGCCATAACAACCAAAGCTATAAAGTTGGAGTCCAATTAGCGAAGAAAAAGTTTTACTTTTCTTAAAAAAAGACTTCCTCTTGAAGTATAGGCTCAGAGCCAGACTTGCCAGATATTCCGTTTTTACAAGTGTTTTAGCTTGCCAGCTCGTTTAACTGCATCTATTTTTTTGTTCCGTTTGTATTTTGTTATGATTTTTTGAGGTATGATGTTATTCTGCGAATTTGCGTAACAGTTAACTTGAACTATGTCATTTTTGAATAAGTATATAACGCTGTTTCTAATCAGTTTTTTAATTTTAAACAGTTTTTTTTAAGATAGACTAGTCTTAGATTAGAGAAATTAATTTTATAAGATCTTTATACACTTGCGAATCAAAGAGAGCTTAACAAAAAACTACGATCTTTGATTGACGCTTTTATATTTTACACGTTTTGTATATAATTACTTGGTTAATATGAACACTCAAAGTATCAGATGTTACCTTACATGTGCGGTCTAGGTCTCCATAGACCGATAGGCGTTAGTTGTAACCTTGATTCATGTTACAATTGATCATCCACATACGATACAATGCCGTGTGTCAAGTGTATTGTTTATTGTTTGTCTGCTACTTACTTAAGCAGGATTAAATGCACAATGATCGGATAAAATACTGCTCTTTTTTCTTCAGTAATCGATTCTGTATCATTCATGTCCTGTTGACATATTATAACATCACATTAGTGCTTCAAAACGGGAAACTACAATACCGTGAGAAAATCATTCTATCCTAGTAGGTACTAGAAATTCGAAAACATGTGACATCATACAATCTGCAGTGAGTACCGCTCGAATCGATCTTGAAGTTAAGCCGCGCTTACCTTTACATTAAGAGTTTCCTTCGTGCCTCGGAAATTACGTAGCCGTTGGTCTTGGCTGTCATTTGTAAATCTTTTTCAGTTGTTACAGTGGCTCGAAAGTCTGACAAGGAGTATCGTATTACCCAATTATTTACTGGGTTGTGGACGTCAGATAGGCAGTCGCTCCATGAAAAATAATTGTATTCAGCTGAATACTGAAACTACCACCGACCCCAAGATAGTTTGGAAAAGGCTAGGCAGGTGTTGATGTCACATCACCTTCCAATTGGCATTGAGTTCGCGTGGTTTATTACAGTTCAATCCCTCATGGAGAGGACACGTGTGGCCTAGCTGGGAAGCTTTATTATTATTTCTATTGTCATGTCACTTATGCTTATTAGTAAATACTCTATATGGCAGAGATATAAAAACAATAGACTTTTTTCTCAGTAAGGATATGATTTATTATCACAAGCGAAAGGTTAAATGTCAAAAATGTAATCTGAGTACGACATTATCGTATATCTAAATTGTTTTGTCTTTATTATGGTTAGCGTGCCAAAATTTATAGTTTCTGGCGTTTTAATATCTTTAAAATAGGATCATATTTCACTTAAATTAATTAGTTTGGACACTAGCTCTTGGACTAGAAACATAATATTTGAAACAAAGTGGGGTTATAAATTAATAAAGTCTTATATTGTCATTTTAATATTATTATCATAACTGTCAAATAAAACAGATTGTTTAGATATTTTAATTAGGTACCGCCTACACGACACATTTTGGGGAGACTTATAATATCTTAATGTGTCTCCCCAAACATTTCAAATACCAATCTATTATGATATCGATTAATAATCAAATAATTAATTATCAAATTTACTATGGGATCAGCTAAATTGTAAAACATATTGTGCCATATTTGGTTTTATAACAGGCTAACTTAATATCAATCAAAATGAGTAACATTTTGTACCATATGTGTAGCATTTACTATATTGCAAGGTTACTTCATAAAAAATTTAACAAAATTGTTTTAATCAGTATCTAACGTGATAACTCACTCCTTTGCACTCATTACCATATTTCTAATTAAAGAACTGAAATAAGTTGTAGTATCATACATTATATTTATTAAGTATATAGGTAGTCGCGCCTGTATGTATACATAAGCTGATAATAGCTATAGATAGTTTAAAAGATAAACAGGCCCATTGCTTATTGGCCTCTTATCTTGGGTGATAACCGCTCGGCTGATAGTGTGATAACAGGCAAATTGATTTCTCTATAATTATGTGAAGTTATTAAGCTACGGGTACCTTCTTATTAATATACGGCGTTAACTATCCTATGATTTTAATAGAGATTTGATATATTTACCGCATTGTGCTGGACAGCGGTACAGCTGAAATTGTGTTATTTATTGACCGATAGTTGTGCATATTCTCTTTCCACACTTTACAAGCAGTTTTCTAAAATGTACCTGACACACAAACTCATACAGTCCAAGATATTATCGGAACATTCCAAATCATAATGAAAATTTTCTGTAACTTTGCGACAGGATTAGAAATATTGCCGGATATGGAACAAACAACAGACTATTAATTTTAAACTTGCTGGAGGGTAAAAATGTTACCATTTGTGAAAGTAACTATTTGTTTAAAACATATTTTGGTAACACGAACACACCTCACTCTAATTCCAAGTTTAACCTGAGTCAAAGCCACTATCTGTGTTGACTGTTGACTCAAGAAATAGTGTCGCGAATTATCTCTACAAGGAAATTCTGCAAGTGTTATCTGATAAAACGCACGTAGTTACATATACGGAATATGATAAAGATAGTTTAGAAACGGTGTGGAAGGTTTTATATATTACTGCTTCAAGTAGGCTTGTGATTGACTTAGTCGAAAGCCTTTGACAGATCTATGAATTTAGTAGGAATGCGCATCGTGTCCTTGCATAAAGTAGTAATATAAGTAGTCAGTGGCCCAAAAGTCTGACAACCAGTACAGTACGGTCAGCTTGGCAGTCCCTCAATATAAAATACTGGTATTCAGCTGCATCCGGTTAGACTAGAAGCCATAACTTGGAAATGACGATGATATACATGTTATTATAACATTTCGAACTAACTAAACGACGAACTACTTTTATTTTAAGAAGTCAACGTCTCTGCAATTCCTAATCAAAATTGTTTACAAAACACCAAACGCCATACATATCCTATGAAACGTCATTTGTTATTCAATTCAATCGGCACCCGGATGGTTGGCAAGCTAAGTGGCAGCATTCTTCAGTAAGGCTATGACTTTGACTGCGACCAAAGAGCGAGCATTGTCCTTTCCGTGTGTATTTGATCTTCCGTTAAGATATGTTTATCCCTTAAACCTACGAAAGTTTTGCCATTATTTGCAGTAAAATGGTTATGTTGACATTTTATGGGAGTGATGTTTGCTGTTTGACCTTATTATTTCTTCTATGTTTTGACATTTTTTAAAGATTTTCGGCCCATTACTCCTCCACGCAAGAAGTGGCTTTAATTAGTACACTTAAAGCACTAATTGATCTAAGTATGTATATGTTCATGCTAGCTTAAACAGGTTATTTTTTCTAAAATCCTTCAGTAAGCTCATGATTCCAGAGGGGCCCACCAGGGCCACCGCCTGCCGGGATTGCAGGTTTTTCGAAAGTAAAGAAAGGATACCGCGGCCCCGGAACGGGTCGCGGTATCAGACTTGACTGACTAAAACCCACCCATGTTCCTACATGGGTGGGTTTTAGTCAGTCAAGTCTGACACTCACCCTCGCTCCGCCCAGAGCGGGGGAAGTTATTTGAAGATTTCCGATCGGCAAAAAAAAGTTCATGATTTAGACTGATTCCAAAGAGCGTACATTGTCCTTTCCATTTTTTGATATTTGATCTTTCATTTAGATTTCCCCATATGCGAAAGTGTTGCCATTGTTTTACAGGTCAGCAACAAGACCGACTGCTTGTGTTTTTATAAATGTGGGATAGTTTGCGATGAACATCAATGGACTCTTAGTTAATTAGTTGTTATGAATACTCACACATTTGCCCTGGTTGGCTTGTCCAATCGTAAATGAACTTAGAATGTAAGACATTGTGTTAAAGTGTAATTTCCAGTTGTAACTAAATTACTCATAGGTCTTTTTATTCAAGTGGCTTTTAATTCATACAGTACACATTCTGCCACTGTTTTCATTTAATTAAATTATTTCATTGTTAAGGGTTCTATTTTCAAAGTGCTTTTCTTTCATTATTCCGTTTCGTAACAACTAGTATTTTTATTTTTCATTCAAATTTGCTGACCCTACCACTGACCTACTGGTCTAACCACCGTCTTGCAGAAACAATGAGTCATGAACAAAAGTGGTACGCGAAGATTATTACTGTTTCTCTATTGTTATACGTGTTTATGATGGAAAGCATCTGCGTGATTTATTGTATCTGTTATTATCTGATATGTACATTGATTGGTTGGGATATGGCACAGTTTTGTGTGAATTTGCATTTGATGTAGAGCAGTTAATTATATACGGCGGGCTGTGTGAGGAGTCAGCGATCCACTATAAATGTATGGATTAATAAATGGATGATGATTTTACTGATAAAAAACTCACTCTCTCTCACTCATCTATTATACGTTTCATAAGCATTGAGAAAACTTTGATAGACAGGGTCCGGGATGGCATGGATAGGGAAAGGGGGTTGTTGCCAGTGGGACGGGGTACCTAACTGGGTAATTAATGCGTGATGTTATAATATCGGTAATACTTTTGGAAATATAGCAACACTGATAAGTTTATTCATCAAAAGGAAACAAATATAATCCACATTATATTTGAGCCATAAACTAAGCAGCGCTTGTATCTTGCGGCTCAGGATAAAGGTACAGATACACATGCTTGTAAGTAGCATGAAAGCATGCTACTTTTAAGCAAATGCTATCAAGTAGAACGTGTGTATTGGGCCTTGCTTGAAAATAGCATGCTAGCTCGTAGTTTGCTAGTAAATCGACCAACTGTTGATTTACTAGCAAACTACCTGAGGAGCGGGGTAGTGGGGCTGCGTTAAAAGCATGTCTGAACGTGTTTGCTTTGTAGCATGCTTGTTAGTAGCACAAGCAGTCGGTGTAGTGCAAAATGTTAAATATTTGACTCGCTGTTCAAAAAATGCTGTATCCATTTTTGGAGACACTTAATCATCTTGTCCTTTATTTCCACCACTTAACTTCCAACCTTCCACATACCAACCACGTGCCGTCAAAATACCTGAGCAAACCCTCTCGTAGCTCGTCAACCGCAGCATCAACCGTCCGTTAACGGTACCCATAACGGTATGCTCTCGAGGCCGGCACGGATTAATTGTGGCCGAAATAAGATGGATAGTATCACTTTGTCGCAGGGTTTACGAATACATTTTCGTCTGAGTAAGATTTGTATCGCAGCTTATACTTAGTTATTTCATTTTCACTGCTCCCATAAACAGTAAATGGAAAATATTATAGAAACAAACTACCATGGGTATTCATAGAAATTAATTGGTCCGCCATTTTCGGGAATCCGCCATATTGGATTTAGAATGACGTCACTTAGCTGAGCCATGCTTTGTCATCTAAACTAAACACGTTCAGCTTTTTCGATAATCGGGAAGCTGGTCAAATTTAACTTCTAATATTTTGTTACATATACAGGATATATACAGAATGGATACAGGTGAAGCTAATAAAAGTGTTTTTAAAAAATAAATAGGTAACCACCATATTCTATAACGAGCGCCAACTCACGTTTGGCCTGCATGGTGGATTACAGCCGACTCTTAGAGACAGGGAAACGAAAAACAAAGTCTTCCACACTAAGATAGTAAAAAATGTATGACCGGATGTATGAACATGGACGTAACTAGAGTAGTATGTAAGAATCGTATAGTACGTGGCCTCCATTCTTATGCTTCGATACCTTTTTGGGTATAGGCATGTATTTGTGTAAGTGTTTAAGAAGTATTTGTGGGGTTGATAGCTATAACTTTATTTAGCAACCATCAATTTGCGTAATCTCCGACCTACTCGACTTGTGGCGCTTTAGTTTGTTTGCAACAGTGTTTCACGCCGTCCATCATTCTTTTGCCCTTATTCCAATTGAGTTTGGGTCGGTTCAGCATCTTTTTTTTTCCATATTTCTGTATTAATCGTTATCTCATTATTGGTTTCTGGTCAAATCTACACTACACTAGTCTTATAGCTATCCAAAATCACGTTCAAAATTGCACACGATCAGCGTAATGATGGTCAAGTGATGGCAAAGAATTTCTCATCTCTCAATCATCACATACCACAGAGCTGATCTACTTCAAATTAAGTTTCAATAGCAGCTAACTACCATCATTAGATATGAACGGTTAAGTTTTTAAGAGGAAGTTTATATGTATAATATTAAAGAGATAGAATAGAATATACTTTATTGCACACCAAAATTGAAGTAAACCTGAGAACACAAAGGGCAAAAGAAAGAACATGTATGGGTTTTAGTCAGTAAAAGCCTCTCCTCACGCCCCACCCAGAGCGGGGGAAGTTATTTGATGACTTCCAATTCATAAAAAAGCCAAATCTTATGTATAAAATTGTCGTGTAACAGTTTTAATTGCCATACTCTTCAGAAACGGCTTGACCGATTCCTATGAAATTTCATATGTACGGTAGGTCGGTCGGTAGGTCTGAGAATCGGTTGTAATCTATTTTTCACACACCTAAGTGATAATTGTCCCTCTTCAGAAGGGATCCTGAGCAGCAGTTGAAACCGCTGAGCACAGCTATAATATTCCACATTCACACAACACACGTACCTAGTTGTACAACGACAAGTAGACAATTACCGCGTGATCTACTTGACGGATAAGGCAATTAAACTAGATATCATATACTACAATCTAGAATTGTATAGACAGCTTGTAACAGAATACATTAAGATAGGTCGGTTGCATTATTTATTGTGAAGGTCGCAGACTAGCTTACTGAGCTTGGTGACTGACTACTGAACCATTCTACATCTCGTTAGGTCGTTAGCAATCCGTTAAAATATTTGTAACTAACTTGCATGACTCTTGCAGGAACGGACGCACTGGAACCGGCTGGATGCCATTTGTGTCTTGCCTGGATACATCCTTAGTAGCTAGCTGTATCGTTTATCCTTACTATATATATATATATATATAGGTATATAATATTATAAAAGCGAAAGTGAGTTTGTTTGTTTGTTTGTTTGTTTGTTACCTCTTCACGCTTTAATGGCTAAACCGATTTTGATGAATTTTAGTAGGTACAGAGATAGTTGGGAACCAGGAGACGGACATAGGCTAACTTTTATTTAAAAAAAAGTGGGATATGAGGGAGAACGAGGGAAGAAAAGAGAAAACTTAGCGTTGCTATTACAAATCCATCAGGCGCAAGAGCAAAAACTGCAGGTCTGTTTGGTGTGTTATACCGAATTTAACGCGAGCGAAGCCGCGGGCGAAAGCTAGTAGGTTATAATTGTGTGATCTTCTTTATTGTGTTGTGCTTTGCCTTAAAGGCTTTCATTTTTACTAGATGCGGCAAAACCCAATCCTCCTGAACGTGTATCATATAAAAATCGTGCAAGTTTAATATTTATCACTTTGAGAATTTATTTATTTAACAATAATTAAACCCTGCTCCCGTTACCGGCAGAAACCTATTTTGATATGTTTTTTTTTTCTAAGAAATATTTAAAAATGTAATTTTAAGATGTGAAATAGATAAAGGAAAATAATTAAAACTAATATGAATATTTATTACTTGAATATTGCCTACAGTTATCACCGAACGCAGTCTTCAGTTATAAAGTTTAATGATCTTGTGTTCTCAATTAATGCTTAATTGCTATACGGAACCGTACAATTAAAACGTTTTACGGTTCATTTTTACAGAGACTGCTGCTGTCATCCTAGTAAGATAGAAAGTCTTTTACATTTAAATGACGTTTCTTTTCTTTACGAAAAAGCTTAAAGATATGAAAAACAAAAGTAGTTTCATAAGCAGAAAAGATCTCGGTAAAATTTTTAAAGCAATTTAATTCTGTTACGGAACCCTGAACAAGTCTAACGATGTCGCGCCCACAGGTGATCTAAAAGCATTAATGAGAGGTTCCGTAGGTGTCGGCCAAGTGAATTAAGCGTTTTGATCGAGCATTGAGCAATCGACTGTGGTTGACGGTAGGAGTATATTTGCTCAAAACTCAATTGGAGTCCGAGGGCGGGGCAGTATGCATTATGGAAGGTCAGGTTTTAGTGTTTGAACTAGTCATAACATTTGCCGAAGTAAACATACTTCACTTGTAAGGTGAACGCAGTATAGCTGGAACTAATGTTACAACTGGTTTATATTTACAACTAGCTGACGACCGCGGCTTCGCCCGCGTGGTATCGGAAAAAAGAATCCTATGTTGTTATTCCAGACTATAATCTACACCTGTGCCAAATTTCATCGAGATCTGTTCAGTAGTTTTTTCGTGAAAGAGGATCAACCATACTCACAAACTTTTGCATTTATAATATTAGTTAGTTATTCTAAAGTTAAGAAAGAGTTTCGTATGTTGCTTGGGCTTGTAAAGTTTTAATAAATAAATGATCCAAGTGAAATTGTAATATTTAACAATTTAATACACTCATTGCCGATTTTCTATCATTTGCGTATTTTTTATTCCATATAATCGAAGTTCCAGTCTACCCGGATCAAAACCTGTACCTATTATCGCTGATAGCGTTATCTTCCGCACGCAAAATACGCGCCTTAGACATGGAGTTGTTGATACCAGCCCGTTATACAATACCAATATCTTCCAGACAACGTATAGTATTATAATTAATATATTAAATATGTTTTTAATAATACTATACGGTAGACAAATAAGAAGAAAAAGAAAGGAAGTTCAAAATAGTAAATATAAATTAACTCTGCAGTTATTCTAAAGCAAATTAGTAGAACTACATAAAGTGCAGTAAACTACAAACCACTGCCTTACTTAGATGTAATCACAAACTATAAGGTACAGTTTTAAAACGATTTACATAATTTTACATATATTTACCGAAAAGTTGTTTAGTGTATAAATCTTTTTTTGTACATAGTGTGGAACAGTTACGAAGTTTCTTTTTAATCATGTATTTATAGTTAGTATCGTTTTGTAGTTGCTAATAAACTAGTTGTCAACTTTGTTGTTGATGTTAATTCATTTGAATAAACTTCCACAGCAAACGTGTTCTATTATATTTTTGTTAAATGAGACGGTGTTGATTATTCTGGTAATATCAAGTACACTAGAAAAAACAAATATTCATTACAAAAAAATTAAGTTAATTTTACATTAATTAAGCTAGTTGAATGAAACCGTTGAATACAATGTGGATCTTTTCGAGTTAATAAGGGACTGAAACTTTAAACGTGTAATTAAGTGATTTTAATTTGATTTGTCAATATGACAAATTGATAAACGTTAATATCTGGGCCGCGTATGCAGAATATGCATTTTAAGAGTTTTAACGTTATTCATATTATTATCGTATTATGAATCAGCTAAAGCATTTTAGACCCCCTGGACACTGTTTTACATGTTAATGTGTTTGTTTTTCTCATTTAAACAATACATTATGTAAATCCAGGATGCATATTCATGGAAATTATCATTAAAATTCGATTAGGAAATCGAGCATGCATTCTCAAGACATTAGCTAGATTTGCACAAGCTCTAAAAAAGTAACATACGTCCTTCCGTTGCAGACCCTTTTAAAATATAGTTGATGACAGGATGTATGAGCCTGGATGTAGCAAAAGGATAGGTAAAAGAATCAAAGAATCGAAAATTGCCTTGATATTTTTTATGTAGCAAATTATTCTTGTGACATCACAAGAATAACGAAGATACATATCTTCGTTCTGCAATGAACCTCAAACTTTAATGGAGACACGATCAAAGTTTTTATATGAATTTGGATGGGTATGAAATTATTGTTAGATCAATGAAATGATGGACGGACTGTGTGGAGGATGATATAGCTTAAAAACAGGTGACGTATAGATAGAGAAATATGGCAGAAGACATGTCTTACCCGGCCCCAAGTAAATTGGGATAAGAGCAGGAGATTAAAAACGAATGAACCTTATACCTCATTCTGCAGTAGCAGACACGAAATCTGTATTTATGCCCAGTTGATGGCAACAGGCTCGGATGTTTAATACACACGACGACAGGTCAACCTATTATTATCAGGTTAATATGGTTTTGTATAGGTTGATGTGCCGTCGTCTGTACCAATTAGTAGAAGTTTTAAATAACTGTCGAAACGTGGGTGTATTACTAGATAAAGCTGTCTATCCCATCGGGGATTACAGTCGTGATGATACGAACCTAAAATCTGTAAACGAAATCCTTCACCTCGATAAGTTCATTCACAGTAATGTTTTACACTATCTGTTTAATATGGATAAACATCAACGTTCAACAAAACGAGTATACAGTAATGTTAACTCTAGCCTAGCTTTCTAATTGACGTCAGCATATTCCCATTTGTGACTCGGTTTCCAGGAAATCACTTTTTATAATTGCCTAGTTCAGTCTGAAGAGACTTTTTTAACCGGTCAGGCTATTAAGTGGAGTGAATTTGTGAGTTTTTATTTACATAGTGGCTGCAAGTAGCTATTGGTCTTGGTGCAAGAGTACCTCAAAAGGAAAAAATTACCCTTCATAGGATCACTTTGTTATCTGTCAAGACCCTTTAACTCGAGAACGTGTGGAGGTATCGAGTTGAAATTAAAACCATATTTTTAGTCTGTGGTTCCTTAGAGCTGTGAAAAAATTAACCCTCTAAGTCTACGCAGTCAAAAGATATGGCCGTTTTTGTCGCAAGTTCGTATTCGTGACCCAATTCGTTGATTGTATTATCTAGAAGGTGCAACGTAGGTAATAAAAACAAGAGCTGCCGTGCGGTCTCTCAGACCATAAAAATAACAAAGTTTCACTGCTTCTAGGCTCATTATTAAAATTCAGAAAGTATTAACATATTAGTTAGGACATGTTAAAATTAAATGTTCAGAAAACAGTACCTGTTATTAATAATCAATGAAATAGCTATACCCATATTAGTCAATAATATCCTAATTAACTCAAATATATATTTTTAAGTACGTATATGTATAAAAGTCGTCAGATTTTTATACGATAACATTCCCAGTTCCTTTTATGGTTTCATGATTCACTTTATTTTTTAGCTTCTTATAGCCAAATTAGGTGACGGAATTTGACCATATGTGTCACCATAGTATTAGCTTTATTATAAGCATGTTATTATTTCCTGTTTTCCACAACAAGAATCCTAAAAAAGAACAATACTTGAAATTGACGACTTCATTAGAATACATTTAAAATCTTTTACGTGGTAGCAAAGCATGGAAGATAAACAGTCGTGTCATTTTCCCAGCCGTTAACCATGCTGAGACAAAAGCCTTGTTTTTCAGTGTTCCCATTTTCCACAATCTGTTGAAATTCTCATTCTATGCGCTCTTCCAGCTGTGTTTAAATTTATCTTTAAGCCTATATTGGATTGACTTGATAGATAAAATACAGAAACCAAACTGTGAACATCCCATTCAACGGGTCACAAACGATATGTCAATATTTAAATATTAAAAATGTACCTTATACCTTGTGTCCACGCAAATATGTGTTTATGCCGAAAGGCAGAATGTACAAGGACGCTTGAACTTTTGTTAATACCTACATTCTATACAAATAATAATTTCTGATTCTTTAAATGAACTATCATCAAGTCTCCAATTTTTTTTTCAAATGCTGGCAGTGGGTACTGCCATTCTTGTTATCCGCAGCTAGGTTTTACTAGTTTACTAGGTCTGCCTGCTTTAGATATGGCTACGTAGGTTAGTATCTAGGTAGAAACGCTGCCTTCCTTCACAAGGAAACAAGTTATTACAGTACCTGGCAATCGCTAGTTTCACTATTAACGTTTATGCTGTTGCAATTCAAGGTAAAATGTTTCTCCGTTTTAGACCATTCAATTTTATTTGTTAGACGTGCCTGCGGTTTCATTCGTATTCTAGGACCAACCATTGTGTGTTGGGTTATTAAAAGTATCCAGTGTTTTAACTAGGGACATGATCTATCTGCTTGACAAATTGGCATAAACATACGAGCACACTGGGCACTGTTGCTTTGCCCTACCCTGTTAAGGCAAACTAAGTTCGAGGCGGACTCGCGCACAAGGAGTTCCGTACCATTCTCTAAGAAGGCTCTACCATTCCATCTACAAAAACAGCAAAAAAACATATTTGTTGTATGGGAGCCTTAAAAGTATTAAATATTAATTTTATTCTGTTTTTAGTATTTTTATAGCAGTAACAGAAATATATCATCTGTGAAAATTTCCATACTGTACATCTATCACCGTTCATGAGACTGTATGTCTCTTCGTGACAGATGGACAGGCGGACGGACAGTGGAGTCTTAGTAATAGGGTCCCGTTTTACATTTGGTTACGGAACCCTAAACATGGAAGGTTAACTAATATATCAAACCTAATAATGAAACGACAAAATGTTTTGTTCCATATATGGTTATCGTTAATCTTAATACACATTCGTTGACATTAAGAGAAATATCAATGGTGCTATTTCTGAGAACAAAATTGCTCATTGGTCTTGTGGTTCAAAATAATGATATTGCCCAGTCATGTCAGTCGATTTTTTACTCTATACCCTGTAGCTTAAGAGTCGTTGAATGTAGAATATGTACCCACGCTTTCAGTACACCTACGACATCTCGTTAGATTTGAAAAGATGGTTTCGATATGTTTTTAAAAGAATACAAAGTTAAAATATAAACTTTCACAAAAAACCATGTCCAATTAGCTTCCTTCCTATATATTAATTTAATATCATGTTCCAAATAGTGTACATTATATATTACGATTTCGCCCACCAAGGACTGTCGACCATTTTCTTTTCTATTTTAATGTACCTATGTATTTATCACGTACATTTCTCGAGAAAAACCTGCCTTTTCAAGTGGCTTTAATCACAGCAATTAAAGTAATTACAGCTGTCTCGGTAATGAGAGTAAATCATTTTAATAGTCGACGAAACTTTGTACTTGACATTGCAGGCTGCACAGTTTTTCACTTAGTAGAAACGTTGGACACAATGTGCATTGGATTTTGCAAAAGGATACATGTGTAACTTCACGCCTTTACAATAGGCCGAAACCACAGAACACCACCTGTTATGTAGGTACCTTACATACTCCATTTCCGGAGTCCACTCATTTTGCAAGAGAAATATTTCTACAAAAACAAATTAGGCATTTTTTTTTCTCTTTTTTTTGTTTTGAGGTTTTTATCAGATATGGTAACCTATCGTGCCTTTAAACTTTACATGGCGTTATCACTAATTTTATCAAAAAATAACTTCTTATAATAAATAATATAAACTACACTAAACAGATACACAGTACTGTATACTGTGTAATCTGGGTATGGTATTTAAAATAAAATATGGATATATATTATACTTATAGATTATATAATTATAACTATACTTTATGGATTAGAACGATGGAAGTCATAGATGAATGGATGATATTAACCCTCGGTATGCCTGGTGGCGAGAAGTGACGCGGTATGCCTGGTGGGTCTGACAGACCCAGTTTTGGATCACTATTTCATATACATATTGCAGTAAATAAATAAAAATATTTGTTTTATAATGAAATTACATACTAATATTAGGATTTGACATAAAAATCGTTTTACAAATCAACGATCTTTATTTTTTAAATTTTAAATGAAAATTTGTTCGTTTTAAACATAAAATTAAGCTTTGAGCTTTTTGTTAACAATTATTATGAATTAAAAATAGAGAGAGCACTTTAAACAAGTCTTTTCGTTGTGGGAACGCGTCGGACTGAGGTAGCGGGCGGAAAGCATTGAGTAGTTTGTAACGGCCAGCTATAGCTTGCGGGTGCGCTCAGTATTCAAATTTGAATAAAATACAACGGTTTTTCTGCCGTGGTGGGTCTGACAGACCCTACCAGGCATGCCGAGGGTTAAATTAGGCAAAATAAAAGAAACTAAAATTATATTTCTAAGTTTACGTAACAGTGATCCAGCATCACATATTATGAAGATACACTTAAAATTAATTGTCTTTTGTAGTTAACTTGAATGCTTAAATCTCAAAAAACAATGTCGTCAAACTTTCACCGCTCGTCCCACATTAAGTTACGTCACAATTCCATTCAAAATGTACGTTTTTCTTCATATAAACCGTTTTCTCCGTTTTGACAGCTTTCTTTATGAAGACAGGCGGTCTCACGAATCATTACGTCTCGTTTTATGAGCGACAAAATGTCCATTTACACTTTGATATAGTACCCTTAACGTTACAATAAAACCTTGCATGAAGACCTCACAAGAAGTATCACAAATTGCGTGTTTTATAAGACTTATTTTTTGTGTATATCTAGTACATCTAACCCTGAACGAATTACGCAATTATTGTTGTTATAAAAAGGTTATTTTAATCACATTTGACGTGTCATACTATGCGTATTGAATACTCCAATCAGTTCGTTGCTCTTTTTGCGAGATATGACATTCAAATGTAACGACGAAACGCAAATTACGTGACAGAATTTACACACGAATCATAAAATTGATGCATTTTTTTCCACCGATGACGTTAAATTGTTCATGGAATACACAATGCAGTACGTGATACGAATTGCGAGAAACGCATCGTGTTAGGTCCCCGATTTAATCGTATTTCCAAAAAGCGTATCATTTTATCCAAGGGCTCGTGTTTAGGGGAAATTATGCTCAGTCATGGGGGAAATTGAGTGCATAACAGAATAACAAGGCACAGAACAGCCATGATAGGTACTTTTGGGGCTTTCTATTACATCTGTTGTTGAGTGAGTTGCGTTTTTCTTCGGAAACGGAAATGTGCGTCGTCTGCAACAACAAACGAAGAGATTTCGTATTGACGAATGTTTGGAATTTTGCTAGTCATTTTCTTATGCTTTATCAATATTATGTGGAGGCCCGTGAGATGTCAATCCATGTTCATGACAGATTAATGCAACAAAGCTGCACAACTGCACGCATTTCTGTATCATTTTAATAATAGTTTACTACATCTACATCCAAAATTAGAAATGCATGAAAGTGAAACCGAATGCTCTAGGAATAATGTTGTCCCCGGCACAATCCAAGTAGCCCGTAGTGGGGTCAAACACATTGTCGTCAATGTAGACTAAATACGCTTAATTAGGGGATGTACGCCGTGTATAATTTCCTGTCATTATCATAGTTTGGACTTGCTTCGCTTAACATCTAGGTAAAACAAAATTATTACTCTATCTACATGGTGCTCAATTCATTAGTGCATACGTTTTCTGTCTAAAGTACAAGATTTTTTTCTTGATCAAGTATAATCTGACTATATTCTCCACCTTTAACCTTTTCATGCAATTTATCATGTATCGGTAAAGCGTATTAACAAACAACCAGCGATCACTTCCTTATAAATAATATATTACCTTATTTACCGTCAATATTACAATTGTTCAACCATCCAATTCCTTATTCGTTCAAATCGTTGCAATAGCCACCGATAAACCTGCAAACTAGTTTTATCTAATCGACCAAATTCACGTATTACTTGACGAGGCTTTTGTAGTGGCTGAGAGAGATGGCGATAGTGAAATACAGGTTTAGAAAGAGAGGGAAAACGACTCTCGGTTCGACGTTCGTGAGTCATGCTCGGGCGCATACACCGACTGGATCTGTGGTCTATAATCATAGAATATAGCGGTTTCGTAATTTATGGACAGTTTTTTTTGTTAAGCTTAAATTGGGGTTAAATCTTGTGACTGTAAAATCGTGTTAATGATTTTTGTAATTGGTCTGGTAGCTTGTTTGAAATGGTATCAACTGCAGATTCAGGAATAATTGGCACAATATAAATATTGTTTTGTGTCTTTACCACATTAGCATCAAATTCTTAAAAACGAATCAACTACGATAAATCAATTATTACATTTAAAATAATTATGCATCACGACTACATTGACACCTAATAAATCAACTACACTTTTCATATCTTTCAATTTCATCTCGTACCTTGTGCTATGCTATGACGAAAGCATCGACCGCTGCGACGGGGTCGTCATCGTCAAGCGTCTTGATGTGTTACCTTCAATGCCACCGTCTTAGGCCAACTGGCCAGGTGGAAGAACATCTGTCGATATCCCATCACCAATACTTGTTCCAAATTCAGAACGGATACCTGATTTGTCAAAATATTGTGTATCTTCTTCAACATTGTCTGTTACATGTGGTTGGTAATTTATCCCTGATTGAGTCTTTAATGTATGTTTAACGTTTTGTATGGCTACATCTGCTAGCTGTAGCGTAGTTGTTGTTCCAACATCTGCTTCATACGTGTCTTTTTTCGACACATTTTCAACTATAAATAAGGTTGCGTCATTAAAATTAGCTTTTAGTAAACTAGTTAGTCCATTGTTTGTAAAACAGTGCTGAACGCGGAAATCAATCCGCGAAAGTCTTTTCGTAACAAATGTGACAGTTTAAAACTACATCCTTATGGGACCGTACTCCATGTTCGTACAAATTGTTCGCGTAGTTACATGAGTTTCAAAACTTCGTCCAAATACGAATGAAACATGTTTTGCTGGCAGATCGTCTCGCAAATTTGGTTCGCGATGACTCAGAGATGCTCGATTATTTAGTTTAAACGCTACAGACCGGTTTCTACTCGTTTTTGTTACAGCCGAGATGGTTTTTTCAACCTTTTTTTCCAAGCTTACTAACCGTATTAAGATCCTGTTGACAATGTTTTATATTGTTGAGATTTAATCATCCGTTTAAGCCGTCAAGATTGTCTTCCTCAAATGGATGAAGTTCAGTGTGCAGAATTTTTTGGTACCTAATATATTTATGCTTGTTTTTGTTAGATGCAAAAAGTCTGCAGTTTATCAACTTTTTTACTCCCAACAGTTTCTACTATAAATGGAGGTTCTGACTTTGTCACGACTTTTCATTGTTACCGTATCATTATGGGAACCGTTAATGTAATTCAATTATTGCTAACTTTGGTTTCATGCACACGCAAAACATTTTTTGCATCGTTATGTTCAATTACGTTCGTGGGAGCTAGGATAAAACAATCTTTGCATGATTCATCGCTGATTGATTCAGTTGACATGCAAATACTTATATTTGTTTTGACTTAAACGAAAATTGTTTACATTTTCAATGTATTTTGAAAAGTCTAGTATGACGATCTAAAAGTGCACGCCATTAATAGAGCTTCAAGGAAGTAGTTCGGGAATTTATTATCTGTGTGCGAGGATAGCATTCTATCTAGCTTCCTCTGTCGATTTTATTATCAGTTTATCATTGATAATAAAGTGTCTACTGTCTTTGAGAAATGCCTTTTTGATATGTGTGCGCATTGTTGGGAACCTGTACGTTATGTGTGACGTAAAGGTTCGGAAGGCCATTACGTGCAGGCTAGAGTGATTTATTTCATCTCACTCGGCTTCTTGGAAATACAGGCTTCATTATTTTTACTAGAACTGGAACCATGGCTATCGTTCTTCGTTGTTTTAGAAAACCAACCGTCTCGTCGAAAAGTTAGATGAATTGTTTAACTTGAGCAAAAGCAACAGAAACTTTTTTCTAAAATGGCCGCCTTAAGCGGCGTCTAATTTGCGTAGGTTAAATTTACAACGTTAATCTTAGTTTTAGAACTGTGTTTTACTAATAGTTTCGGTTTAGTGCTGTTGTTACGACTTAATCTGGATTAAAACTGACGAATTACGACAGTTTTATTGATTATGTGGGTAATTCAGTATGCCTTTTCATTAGATCAGGAAATATTAGCATAGAAATCTAATATTAAACCAACTTGACCAAATATTGACAACAATTTATTATGAGCTGACCTAATTCCGAAAAAACGTAATAATATGTAATATTTCCACTAGAAAATTCATTCCGACAAGAATTGTCCACCAACAGATGTAGCACAAACATTTAAAAGCATAAAAAATGCGAAAAATATTGTCGTCCTAACTCGGAACAGAATAAAAAGGTACTTCACCAGCTCCCAACTGTCTACCAACTGCCGTAACTTTGTGCCGATGTTTTTGCTTCGTCTCACAATGCATTCATTAGCATAATATGCCATTTGTGGTGACCACGGCTTCTGTATACCATCTAGTATGCTCCCAAGATGTAATTTAAGGACCTTGTTGGAATATACAACTTGGTTTCGTTTCAAAAATTTAGTTACTTTTTTAATGCTCATGTTTGACTCCAAATTGGTGTGGGAAATGGTTCGAGTAAAAGGGTTAAAAATGAGTAAGTTACTCTGAAAGGTAAAGTTAACATAAACGAAAACGTGTAGGTTGAGGATCTGACAAATATTGACACAGGACTTCACATTAAATAAAAATATAGTCGGAAATACAGACCTTGAAAGTAAAAAGTGACAATATTCTACAAAGAATAATATTTCCAATAAGCATAGATTTTCTTTTTGTGTTTGTCTTTTTCAAGTAGAATTCAATTGGTACCCCAACAAAATCGTTTTCAGTAACTCTAAAAACAACACCTGACAATCTAATGTGAAAAATCAAAACAGTGCAGCCGCAATTGTTCAACCCCACACATAAGAATAGAATCCTATAGTTCCATGCAAGCAGATACGAGCACAATGGCGGAAGCTTGCGGTCCATGCAAACAAAGATAAAGCCCACCCTGCAGCAGCTAAAACAGCTCTTAATGACAAAGATATAGAAGCTAAACATTCTGCAGATGTTAATTTTGCTTCAGCTCGCAAAGAGTTGAATTACGTACAGTTATTTCAAGCTAGGGAACCTGAGATGGTCAGACTTAAAGTACTAAGGTGCTATGTATTGGCTGCAAAGTTTTAAAACCTAATGAATATAGCCAAATAGCGTTTTTCAAACAGGCCAGCGATTATTTCATAATATTGATTAATTATGTTATGAAGTCTAGATTTTGATCTGTTCTGGCATTCAAGACATGTTGATTATGTTAGACAAGTTGCGGCACCTAAGAAGTACTAATTATTTCATAAAGCTCATGAAGTTTTGAGAGTTCAGGTAATACTTCAGGAATTTCATACGTTATTAATTGAAGAAGTTACTATTCCTGGAACTGTTGGAGTTGCAAAGTCTTTGAATACGGAGGAATGAATTAACAATTTAAGAACTTATTAGGCTGAGTGTCTATCTTGCAAATTCAGATTATTCATGGAGAACAAACTTAATACAAGAGACTTTAATTCCTTTTAAATAATCGAAGTATTTCTATTCAGTTTAGTAAGATATCTCCGTTTGTTTATATCACCATTATTGCTACCCATTATAAAATTCCAAGTTATAGCTGATGATACCATCATTACAATATTTGCGAAGACAAAAATACTCCTCAAGGCAAGCCCAAAAACTTCCACCTTACATAGCAGTGTGGCCAAGTTCAACACAGCCTTATAAATAGATTAAGATTAACGCCCAACTATTTTTAGCAACGTTTGAACTATTTTCGGTTTCAGCAATAAATATACAACTAACAAACATATTAGCTGAATGGAATGTTTGAATGAGCGAATCATTTTGCAGTTTGTGCGTGGTATGGACGATAACATAATTTGTTTTCGATATTTTATCGGATGCGTTTTTTGTTAGTATTGTGTTCTTTCTTGCCGAACGATTTAATATATTTCATATTTTGCAAATTCGTAGGAATTGCACCATGATCAGTATTCCCCTTATCGGTCACACAGTCTCAATATTCTTCTCTGTAGTAATCCAAGCGAGTATAAAATTTAAATAATAAATTTGACGATAATATTACCGAGTACGTCATCGATGCTATAAAAGACAATAAATACAATATATTTGCCGAAAAATTCAATAGGAATGTCGGTAATCATAGTATTAGTCACACCCTTCTCTCTTAAATCAACAGATTTTTAGTGAATACAAGGATGCCGTTAGTAACTGCACTTAGTTGAATCATTGCATTTAAAAAATCCATCATAACATCGTCATATTTTAGCATCGTTTTGTTTGTATTTACACGTAAGCTTCAAATAACGACTGAGTCACAAGAAACTCACAAAATAGACATAAACACTACAATTATATTCACATCTAAAGCAATAGTCGAGTGTATAAAAAGATATGATTCACTAACTGTTCTGTTGACGGTTGCATAAACGTGGAACTCCTCTATTTTGTACGAACACGCGGTTTTATTGTTAACAATGTGTTGGAAATCTTGCGTTGTTATATTGCGTTTTGTAATCATCGTAAAATGTTGTGATTGTGGAATTAAAGTACGATTAAGAACGTTTCGATTGATGGTTCTTACCTCAATCACTTTGAGACGAGGAACTTCTGGTACGGCTGTAAAGGCTTTGATCTAAACGATGACAAAGTATCTAAGCCTCTTTTTGAAAATAACCGGAAGTCTTCTTTGAAACAATGCTCTTTTACCTTTAAATACGATACGTTTCTGACTGAAAACAGTTAGATGACCCGTTTTCAGTCAAAAATGTATCGCATCGTAAACGTGGAATAGTGGAATAATCTAGTAGAAGTCCCTTACTTAACCGTATCTCATCTATTACCATAATTAACACGAATCAAATCCCTTTTCCTCGATGACTGATGCGTTTTGAGTTTTCCTGTTCAAGTTTTTATCACAATTACTTCATAACGTGTAATATTTGACACAGATTTCTCTGTGTCTGTATTATTTAATTTTGTGCGAAAACATTGAGTCATAGGTGCTTCGGACGCCATATGCTCGTTGTCGTGACTCTGAAACACGGCCTTAGCTGTATTGAATAGTATTCCTAATATCACGTTGTCTTTCGACGGACATTCTTTAGCGATTGTTGACATTCACAATTACTTAGAAGAATGTGAAACACCTAAGTAGTTCTATCGTATTAATGAACGTACCTTCTTTCAATTAATCACTCTTACTTAAAACTAATTAAACACGAGAATATGTAAACCAAACGCGTTTTACATAACCTGAAATAAAGTGCTAAACGAGGAACACTTCAAGGCCCATAACTTGCGATTTTAACAAAATCTAATTACAATCAAAGAATTTATTATCGAAGTTGAACGTCCTTTTATTAGTACCGATATTCGTAATGTGTCGTCTGTCGCTTCATGTTATATGTTGACTCAAGTGTCCAGGTGTTGGTATTCGCCTCTCTTTCAGACGCTGCCGCAGCTTTGTGTCGCTACAAGGGTTTATGGTGAACGGTTCTCCGTGTTCCTTTAACTAACAATGTTTCGTCTCTCTCTTTCCAGATGGATCTTGATGCTGTCTCGCTCCTGCCGTACAACGGAATGTTTCTATCATAGAAGTGTTTTGCATTCCTCTTGCTTCTCGGAAACTGTTCTATGTTGTAAATGGAAATGGGATCAGTAATATTATTCGCATTGGAGATAATTTCTGCTAACTATGAGTTATGGCATGGCGCGTTGTTAACTCGTTACTGTGAATCGAACAGTAGAATTTTCTCGTATGTTGTTTGGATTCCAATTTTCTGTGGAAGCTTGATGGCTTTAATAATTTAGTAGATTTTGGAATATTTAATTTTGTGTGATTGACATTGGTTCGTTTATTTTAGTCGATATAATTGATTACTAGCAAACGCCTCCCATTACATAGGCCTTGAAAGGAAAATGAGGTTGAATTTTTAAAACTTGACCCCTACTGAAGCCATTTGTTACAACGGTGTACTGTAAATACAGGGATTGCAGTGTTATGATGAATCTATCATAGTGTGTAGATATTCCATATAACTATCAATGCAACTCAAAGTGTGGATCTTTCAATTGTTTTGTAGTTTGTACTTCCTTCGTTTCTGACTGGAAGAACATATTTGATTAGTAAAACGTGGTTATATTACTTCGATAAGCTTGCAGACAGCTCTGACCCTCATCATGACTTTTGGAATAAGGTTTAGATTCGTTTCAATGTGTCGTGTTTAAATGGACCTATAATTTGTTTGGGGCTATTCTTATCGAGTTTCGGCTCGTTACGATCGTTCAGGGATTTTTCTATTTGTCTACGTTCATCGGACTTTCATACTATTACATCACGTGTTTTTTTTTTTGTAAATAGATTTCGTTTTTTTTATGGATTAGTCCTTCAAGAGCTTCAAGATAACCTAGGCTTAGTTCGTCAATTTCTTTTTATACAAGAGGACCTAAAATTTTCCATACTATTCAGTTTTCCACAAAATTATGTTGTTAAGTGTTTTTTTCCTTTCTTCCGTTTCTATCAATATTAATAAGTATTAAATCGATGGTGTTACTTACTAAACATACTATTTTTACTTGGTTAATTGACGTCAGAGCTGAATTATCGATCGTTTTTCATTCATTCCATAACCTCTGTCGGTATTTACATATCGTCCTCTATCGGTAGCGTCCAATGCTGGTATTTAGGCCGAATTCAGATGTCATGTCTCTACGTCATTGACCAAATTTCATGCGGCTGTTATCTTATCTGATAAATAAGGGCGTCTATATTTAGGTGGCAATCAAACTTTATGCTTTTCCTTCATTTCAGATATTTTTACACACCTATAAAATAATAAATAAATAGTACTTGGAAGTGATACAGTAACTGTGATAGACATAAAATTAGTATGCTCTAAAATCTAGTGATAAAATCAGTGAAATGTTCTCTTACTAAAATGGAAAGGAAGTTAACACGCGAAGATTTCATGAGGAAAAGTTTTCGTGCTCCGAGGGTTTCGCCCGCCCCAGAAGGTCAAGAGCCGACTGTAAACGGTGCGCCACCACCATCGCCGGTATCCTTAGCCATGCTGGAGAGAAACCCGCCGCCGGTACGAACCCAGTACGAGGTTACATCCTCAGGGATAGCTCCTAAGCGACTCGAAATCAACAGAGCTCATCCCATACACCTCAAATCATTCCAAGCTCCCGAACCACCCGATGATGCCGCACCAATGCCACCGTCAGACGATGTCTTACGTAAACTTGAACGGCAAATCGGAGAAATGGAACGGGGGCTTGAAAGAGCCCAGAACGGCACCGCAGCTGTCGACGAACGAGTGAGATATGCCGAACACGAAAACCTTCTACGTACAGGCGTATCCTCAGTTGGCGGTGGAGGGTACCTCCCAGCTGATTCTGACACAGAACACGACGTTGTACCTTTTAATAGAAACGAAAGTACACGAAGCAGTACAGGTGGTGCTACTCCAGTGCCGAGGCCAGCTACTCGACTAGCCAGAACGAATTCTGATACCCAACAATCAGTCGCAGCGACTGCGAGGTTGATGAGGAAGCTAGCTGATGGCAACAAGGAGGAAAAGACTAAGGTTATATCTCGAAAGGCGATTCAAGCGAGGATGGAGAGGGTGAAAAACTCTGTCACAGGGAAGAATGAACATAGGGTCTTGGCTGAGCATAGAGTGGACCCACCTTCTCCGAGGACGCCGACTTCTCCTATTACTACAAGGTCGTCTCAGGTAAAGGTGATTATTTTTGACTATTGTGGATGTCCAATTTAAACTATCTGTTATGAAATAACCGGAACTTGTAACAAAATAAATAAATGTCACACTTGACGCACGGAAGTGAGAAAGCAAAGTTCGGTTGAGATATTTATTACTGGGTGTGTAAGTTATAATTAAAATGTATGAAGAGCGTTGACGGAAACTTAGTCTGCTTAAGAGTAGCACTTTCTCTCAAATACCAATATGGTTAAATTATCCCTTCAAAGAAATAATATTTTCTTTCGTCTTATTAATTGTTACTAATGAAGCTACCTTACCGGAAAAAGAATTGTTACCCAAAAAACCTTTCGATCTATCATTTGAACGTATAATAATTTTATGATACATACAAATCATTGCTTCACCTTTTGATACATTTTATGTGACGTTAAGTGTGTTCTGCTGCCCACGCGCATATACCTAAATAGTATTAAGTGTTGGGTAACACAAGTTACTATGTTACTTAATATAATCACACTTGCTTGCGTAATGTCTACAGAAGATAGGAGACACTAATCTTTCTTCGTTATTTGTTCGGATAGATTTTAAATATCACTATGTGACTATTAAAAACAATGAGCGTAATCAGCGCTTAATTTCCCACTGCGGGGAAATAGCCCCCTGTTTGTTTGTTCAAATGTTTAGGGAATGTAACTGTGTAAAGTGATTTGATTTAGTGTTGATGGAAATCGGTAGCTTCAGTTTATGTTCTATAACTGGCAATTAAAAGTAATTTTCTATGATAACCGCAGTGTTGAGTCAGATTCGGATGGCTTGACATTGATATAAAATCATTTATAAAAAGTCATTGAAATGACAGTTGGTTTAAAAATCAACTGTCATTTCAATGACTGTTGTCAATCTGTTCTTTCCTTATAAAAAAAAAGTCTACCATAGTAGGGTTTACCTGTCCACGTTAACAAACAAACAACCCTGTTCCTTTACCTGCTGCGAAAAAGTTAATTTGTAGCACATGGCGTGTGTCGGTGACGGCCTCCTATTACGTCATCAGACACAATATCACAACCGGCTGGGGTGTTCGAAAAGTAAAAAAATAAGGTTTTGATATTACGTTAAGTGATTTAGAGAATGTAATGTTACGATAGGTAAAAAGTATGCTCAGATCTGGCGTAAACAGCGTGGAACATTTTTTTAGACGTATGTTATAACTATATAGGGTTATTCATAAAAAAAAAACGTTTTTACAACAACTGGCAACACAAAATATGCACAGGGTCAAATCAAAATTAGAAACTCCACAAACATGATCGATACTTATCGATATCTAAACACGATAAATCAAACAAAACAAATATAATAAGTTGGTTTTCTCGAGTTACGTAGTTTTCCTAGCGGATTTTATTTTTACCTTATATATTTTTGAATTTTGATACTGACACGAAAAACCTATCTTTGTTTTCAAATTTTGTTTTTCATACAATGTTCTAAATATTTCTTTTTATTCTTTTCACAGGTAAGCACAAAGTAAACACATAAAATGGCGAAGTTGTCCGCACAGAGCGCTAAATCTATTGTAAGGTAAAGTATGCACTTTGTTTCCTTCTGATTAATTTTCTCCATTAGCGTTGAGTGCGAGATTTAAACTCCAGGGGAAGGAGAGTATTGTTCAGCAACAATAGTGTGTAATTAAGAAGAGTAGGACAGAATGGATAGTTGTTGTAAAATCATAGCTGATAATTGGGTAGGGGGAAAACGGAAATGAAATTCCGTTGACAATACGATATCTCTGAATAATCTCACATAAATTGTTTAGAAACTGGTCGGTATGCAATTCATTATCATATATTTTGCCTTTTCCTAACTGGGTTAGGTAAGGCTCATAATATAACTTCAATCCAGTTACGTGAAATTACCTGACTTTGTCAAGTTAAGTAAAGCGCGAAACAGCGAGCGGGTGCGAGTTCGGCGCGTGTCGTGAGTTATTATTCCATGTTGTAAATAATCGGCATCACACGGTAGCAGCGCCTAGCGCCTGACCCGCAATCGCTCTCAGTATGTTTCATGTGTGCTTCGTGTGTGCATCAGGTATTTGTATGAACCGTTTATAGAAATTAATATACCGTTTATTATGTAAAGTTAAATTATTATCTGTGAGATTTTTCGACTTCTGAATACACGTAACAAATGATTCAGGAGATTCAAATTTTTAGCATAAGTACATTTCAGTAAGCACTTAAAATGATCTATCCAGATTAAAATTAATATCCACATAACCAAACCACGAGGGTATCCTTATATGGATTTAGCACGTTATAATATTTTATGAGGACCAATCTATTTTACGATCTCGCTAAGATTTATCCATTCTACTAAGATTTTATATAAACGTTGAAATCTCAGCTATGTGAAGGTCAGACCAAAATATTTGGAAGTAAACGTGGTGCGAATGATGAGTACGAAATGCAAATCGTATGCGGCATAAATTCGAAATCAGCCGCTTTTTATACTACGAGTGAATGGTTTTCTTTATGTTTAGGACACTGGCAATATAACATGGAATTTAACGTTCATCTGTTCCTTAAGCTTAATTTTTCAATAATTCGGTATGCGATTGAAAGATGCCATCTTGACTAATGAATTCAAATTTTACTTAATTCGTGTTGTGTTCAGGCGTTTCTATTCAAGAGAAAGATCTTAATTAAAATACTAGTAAAGCGTCTGATATGTGTTTCACAACTCACAGAATTCCGAAACCGTTAGTTGAACTAACAAAATGTTAATGTTTACGTATGTAGTTATTATTTTATTGCCTTGCGGAAGTATTTGTATTTGGCGAGCAGGAGCATTAATATCGGTGTAATTTATGTAAATTTTACGACATACAATTTTTGTTTACAGTTGTAATAAATGCACGGAGAATGTGAGAAGTGTAAATCAAACAAAATATGTCTACATATTACTGGAAAATATCGTATGAAATACGCACAAAGCTCCAGTAACATCATGTGTTAACAAATTACGATTTTCTCTATATGACAAAAAAATGACGCAGATATTTCGAGAAATGTTCACCTTTTTGTCTTTGGAAATATCAATCCACTATCCAAGTATGTAAGGATTGACACTATTTTCACGTCTCTCGTCTTGCCGATTCATTTGTAACAAGTATTTCATAAAATCAAACGAAATTGCGTTCTACAGAAGCTATCTAGTTTCTAGGATAGCCATATATGTTGGAGTAGCGAAGCGTACAAACACGTTACGTTCGTTCCCGTCGCCCTCTTTCCGTATTCTGTTTGATAAATCGTTTTGCATAATATACTAACATTATTTATTCCAATGCCTCCCGCTTCAGGGCAAATAAAGTCAAATTCCTTTTGAGCGCTTTTCAATTTTTTTTTATATTATGTTTAAAATGCGCTGGAACTTGGTGGTTTGCACTACCATTTTGTGTACGTATTGTTTTTTTTTTGTGTTGGATTTAAGTTTTTATTTTGATTGACAGTATGCCCCGGGGTTTTTATATTATTTGTTTACAATCTAAAAGTTTTCCTTTCATTATGTGGAATAAAATAGAACTAAAATACTTTATTTTAAAACAATAGTGTTAATTTGTAGTCGCCTATTATTATAACAATGTTATCGTTGTCATGGCAACTTACCTACTCAATAATACCGAAACACAAGGCGAAAGAAAGAGTACAGTTATCATAAAAGTGACAAACTAAAAATCTAAGTGGGGCGGTCGATACAGCCCCGATCAATTCTAAAACCTTGACATACTGACTAATCTATTTCATAAGTACGTTATGAAAGTGTACAAACAAACCCTGTTTATTTAGTAACACATTTATCTGCATTTCGGTGATATTAATAATATGTAGCGATATAACATTATTAACCTGTAATTGAAAATACGTAAAAATACACACATCAAAAGTGTCCAGGGATCAAGCATTTTTATGCGGATTTCTTGAGATTGAGATGTGGCTTTGTAATAAATTTATGATTTTATAAATTTATATGGATCCTTTTTGGTGCATTTCATAATTTGAATCAGGAACTCTCAATCAAATTCGAGTAAAAGATGAAAATAAGAATTGAAGACATTATTAGTGCTACTGTTTCCCTACTACTGATTAAAACCAACGTTTTTATGGAGCGGCGACGTCATTTAAGCAGGGAAGAAATGCTCAGAGCCGTGGGAATGATAGAAGCTGGTTCCCGGCAACGTACTGTAGCTTTAGCTCTGAATACAAGTCAGAGTGTTATCAGTCGACTTTGGACACGTTACCGAAGCACTGGTACCGTGGCTGAGCGCCATGGAGGACGGTATCGCTGCACCACACGGAGACAAGACCGATACATTCAAATCTTAACTCGAAGAGCTCCAACAATAACCGCCATGATGTTAGCCGTGAGGCTTCATCACTCTTCAGGGAACTTAATTAGCGACCAAACAGTCAGAAACCGCTTGCATGAAGTGAACCTTCATTCCCGAAGACCGCTACGGGTACCACCTATAGCAATGCACAATCGTAGGATTCGATATCAATGGGCTCTTGAACACAGAAATTGGGCAGAAGAACAATGGCGTTTCGTGTGCTTTTCTGATGAGTCTCGTTTTGGTATGAGACCGGATACAAGACGTATACGACACTGGAGAACCCCTGGACGCCAACAGCGATTAAAATCCTGCCAGGAAGTCCATCCTTATAGTGGTGGAACCATCATGGTATGGGCGGGTATTTGGATCGGCGGAAGAACTGAGTTGATTTGGATCAGAGGCAACCTCAACGCTCAAATTTATGCTGAGACGATTGTATCAGACGTCATCGTTCCTCTACAAGTGCAAATCGGTCCCTTATGTCAGTTAATGCATGATAATGCACGACCGCACACCGCAAGAGTTGTAAGACAGACTCTCGCCGCAGCTAACATCAATGTCCTGCCCTGGCCTGCTCAGTCGCCAGACTTGAACCCGATTGAGCATGCATGGGATATGCTACAGAGAAGAGCTCTGCCGAATATGGAGGGTATCCAGTCGCAAGAAGACCTTTTTTTGTTGTTGCAACGAACATGGGCGGCCATTCCACAGCGTGATTTGGATGAACTCATTTTGAGTATGCCAAACAGATGTTCTTGTGTTGTTAGTGTTCGCGGTAGAAACACGGATTATTAATTGTTTAAGTTACCCAATAAAATTTTAAAGAAAACTGTTATTTCAGTCTTTTTTTCGAACTTTAATGTTAGTGGTTCAAATGTCAAAAATCCCTTTATTAGGAAAATGGCAAATTTCTTTATTAATGCAAAGGTGACTTGGTTTATCGTTACTGTGACAAACGAAAACACTTTATTTGATGAATCCTTAAAGAAAATTTTAATTAATATCAATCAGGAGAAAAGTTATTGCAAAAATATATGTTGATCCCTAGATACTTTTGATGTGTGTATGTTTTCTGTGGGCCTAAAATGGCCGGTTGTGCAGACTGATTAGGATGATAAAATGAATCAAGTTAAAAGAAATGAATGGTCACAGATGTAGTTATAATATTAAAAATTGACACTTTGTGTCCATTTTGCGAATGGTAACGTAAATCCTAAAATGATTCTGCAAAAGCGGCATTTATAGGCCCTCTGATCCATTTATTTAAAGACATCCTGGTTATCTCACGATGGTCTTCCTTCACCGGAGCTAGTAATAATTACACAATACGCACATGAATGCAAAAAAATCAAAGGCCTTTGGTTTGAACTCAAGATCTATTACTTAATAATCCGACGGTCACACCACTTGGTAGCCAAGTGGTGTGACCGTCACTGCATAATTTATTAAAATATAACTCAAGATATTGAAGGTTAATAAGTGTCAAAGGGCGATTGTATATAAACATTAGTTTCTGCGCGTAAATTGCAATGGTGGATGACGTAGATGCAACTTAGTATTCTGTGCTGTTAGTAAAATGATGTATACCTATGTATTTACATAAAACGATTTCATTCACAATACACACGTGGTTAGTATGAAACGATCGAGAACGTTTTCTGTTGTATCGACATGGTTTAAGAATATGGTATACTGATACTGGCCGTTAACTGTACCAGTGCAGAAAAAAGGCCTATTCTCGTGCAAAGAAAGCACTAGGATTGAGCATTGATGGTGATCAATGCTCAAGTTTTCCAGACTTAATCTCGGTTTAGCATGGTAAACTCTTTAGACTATCAGAACGGTGTTAGAAGGTGCTGACAGCCAAACGTAGGTAGATAGAAGCATAGATATATGATATAGGACAAATCACACTAATAATTTAAAGGCGAAAGTTTGTAGTATGTTTGTCATTCCTTCACGCTCAAACGGCTTAGCGGATTAGGATGAAATATGTTATCAATGTAGCTATTATTCTGGATTACACTCATATAGGCAATACGGTTTTTCACCGCTAGTAATACCGCGGGGCGTTAAGTACATATACATAACTTAACTAAAGTTATGAATATTCACTTGTAGAGGCTATGTAAAATAGCCTCGAAAATCATGAATCGATCTTCAAAACATTAACTTACGACAGCCAAATCACAACATCATAATACTTTTACTAAAAAAGCCCGGAGAGTCCAAAAACAAAGATTATAGTTGACTGAATCCTAATGAACTTGGATCGAGGAAAGCCTCGTGCCTCTCCGACGAATTTCAGCCAAATATCTGGGCCGGTTTCCTAGAATTGGTTTATTAACATCCAACGAAGAATGAACAAAAGTTTAAAACAGAATTTCTATATTGAAGCCCAAGTTTGCTATTCAGGCAGTGTCGAAAGAATTTTTTCATCTAAAAAATATAATACACGCTACATTTGTATAAAAACGAATATTATTTTGAAATTTTCCACAGCCGTATTCACAATCTATTTAAGTTATCGTTATGCCCTGTTTTATGCTTACTTCAAAGTTACATTAAGTGTGGATACGCAAAAACCTTACATATATTTAAACGGGTCTTTAAATTCTTTAGCTCTTAAATCCAGTGAGATAAAGTAGGATAATTTAGCGTCGAAGGGATAATACTCCCGGCATTACAGCTATTTATATTTTATGAGGCTTACCGAGTACTTTAACATTAGAAAATGTAAATAAATGTTGTTATTATGTAATGAGAATACGGCAACTTAAAACATGGAGTACCCAATAGAAGAAGGAATGCCGCAGATTCTTCAAGTATATTCTGTCTATCTACGGTATGTCTTATCCTATGCGAAATTAGAGTGGTATATTACTAATTTATAGTTAGTATTTCTCTAAGGGAACTGCCCAAGATAGTATATCCATAAGTCCGACCCAATCTTAATAAATATAGAGCTCTGACCTAAGTAGCAGCAGTATAGCTCTATGTCCAGCCGGGCTTAGTGTGGGTTCATGGATAACCACACACACACACACCTAAATACTGCCTCTCAACCTGCCTGCCAGTGGAGTATCCAATAAGGCAATAATCCATAACTTCTAGAAGGATAACCTTAGAAAATCGTCTGACAGCTCTCTACGCCTGCTAGCCAATCCGTTAGAAAGCTTAACCTCAAATTACCCAGTACTTTAATAACCTACACATGGCGAACACATAGCAATTTGTCAAAAGGGTTAGGTAAACCTCGAAACATGTAATACGAGTAACTACCTTCGCAAACCAACCTGTCAAGAACAACAGTTATTAATTTACCTACCTTTACTTAATTTTGCAATACATATTATTATTGTCAAGATTGCGTGTGTTATTTATGATGCTTGAATATTGCTCTTAGGAAATAGTTTCGAGTCAGTTCATTATGTGTAGAGAAGGGTACTATGAAGTTAAGTGAATTTGCATAACTATAAGAGTAGAAGAACAAAGAAACGATGGATAGACTGTTAAAGATAATAAGAAAAGAAAGAAAGTGACTGCTGAGTTGACGAGTAAGTGTCATCAGTTGCGGAAACGCTTAGTGGAAGCGTAGGATCTGTTGGTGAGAAGTATGAAAAAAGAAGACTGGCTGCAATGAACCAATAATAGGAAAAGAGCAGAAGAATGACGATGATAATTATTTCGGTCGTTTAGAAGAGTTCTGTATTAGTACAAGCAGAATTGTCCATATGATATACTCCAGTAAAGATCATAATGTGATTACAACTTTTGTATCTTTGGCGCCACAAAAAAACTAAACTAAAAGCCAACTTTATCATTTCTCCCCTGCTGAAACGAAAAAACCGAGTTTGAGTTGAGTTGCAACAGTAGGTATTCAAAGCGATAGGAATAATAATGTTTGCTAAAAATTAGAACAGTCACGGACGATGACTTTACACTGGTGTGAAAATGTAATGTTACATTGAAAGTTACGATATCCATATTAGATTAGGTTTCCTCGAAAGAAATTACGATGTTTGAGGAGATTATTTTAATACAATCTGCTTGGTTATTAGATACTGTTCAGTACGCATTCAAATTAAAAACTGTTTAATCATTATTTGGGAAGGTATATCAAATAAGAGGTGTCTGTATTAATGTTCCATCTTTAGAATGCAGCTTAAATGTTCTGATCGCTTTTGGTTACATTGGTGACATTCACTCTTTTTCTGCGGATGGGAAATTATCAAATTCCTTCCCCCGCTCTGGGCGGTAGGGGGGGAGCGTCAAACTTGTCTTGACTATAACCCACCCATGTTCTGGGGCCGCGGTATCTGTTTCGAACAACCCGCAACTGCGGCAGGCGGTGACCCTGGCAGGTTCCTCTTCTTTTCTGACATCTCTTTGAGGCGCGCGTGGAACACTAACGCGTCGTCTCCCCGGCCTTTCGGCACTAGACGGATGGACGGTGAGCTACCCATTGCTCATCGTCGACAGACCCGCATCTACGGCGGCTGGGAGTCGTCTCACAGCGGCCGGGACTCAGCTCGCAGCGGCTGGGTTTGTTTGAGGTTCATCCATTCAAACTTCGTTGAAAAAGAGCTGTCAGTATTTATATTGCATCTTCTGAACGCAGCTTGAATGTTCCGAACGCTTTAACATGACATTCACCCTTAGATTACTATGTTATCAAGGGTTACCCAGACACTGGGGTCAGATAGCCAGTCGCGTCATGTAAGGGACTGGTATTCAGCTGCATCCGGTTAGACTGGAAGCCAACTCCAACATAGTTGAGAAAAGCCTCCTCCTCCGACTCGCTCTCCCCAGATCATCATCTGCCTAGCCTTTTCCCAACTATGTTGGGGTCGGCTTCCAGTCTAACCGGATGCAGCTGAATATCAGTATTTTACATGGAGCGACTGCCTATCTGACCTCCACAACCCAGTTAGTACTGGGTAATACGATACCCCTTGGTAAGACTGGTTGTCAGACTTTCGGGACACTGACTACCTGTAACGACTGTCAAAGATCTACAAATGACTCGATACTCGCTCTCCCCAGATGATGATAAAATTTTATATGGCTAACTCCCCGTTTCAAAGTTTGCTAATACCAGGTCAGAAATCAATTGACAATGTAATACGGATGTAATTCCAAATAATTTATCGATTCCGATGCTGCATCTCGCCCACTCTTGGCGTGGGTGAATTTACACGGGTTACACTCTCATTTGCATACGCGTTGTCGGCGGCATTAATGATAACGTAGATGGCGCCTGCTGCTCCTTAATTAAGCTCATTTAGTGTGTTGTGATCTTTGCGCATAGAATTTAGCTGTCCCATTATTTGGTTAAAAATTGTAGAATCTTATATACCAATATTATAAGGAGAAAATGTTTTTATTCGTACCGAATAGGCCACGAAATTAGAAAATAGAAAGCTAAATTATCAGGAAGTAACATATTCTATATAAAATCACGGTACGATACTGAGGAGCTGAAAAGTATGTGAAACCGCTGGGCACAGTTAGTTTACCTAGATTACACATTTTTTCCACAGTCCTACGATAATGACTTTGAAACCATTCAACACTTTCATTAGAATGGCAATAAAGCGAAAACTACGCTATGATACTAAGAAGCGGTGCATCGTAAACCAAACCGCTAGGCACAGCTAGTTGTTGAATAACTACGCAATGCTGAAGATAAACCACTTCTTTTTACGCATCTAAACAGATCAAGTACTTTAAATTAGTCTCGTACAAAGTATTACGTTTTAAATTACTGCTTGCGTTCGGTTACTTTAGTGTTTTAAATCAATTAGGGACCTCCTTAAACGATTTCATCGTGTTTGTCTCAGAGACTCAAAGTCTCCATTTACCCACTGATATCAGTTCGCTTCCCAAAATATGAATATTCATAGGACTTAATTAGTCTATCGCATAATAACGCAATAATTTAAAAATTATCATTTCTGGGACCCGGTCCCAATCATGACGTAACTTAGTTACTGCATCACACCCACATTTGCGCGTGGGTGTGTCCAGTCCACATGAATTATAATTGCATACAAGTTTGTGCGATGATGTAAGAGAGAAATGAGCCTTCTTCTCCAAGGTACCGAGTCCTCCAGTGACATAACATTACGCCTGTACACCCCAAGGGGTTTGGTAGGGGTGTGCCTTGTATTATCGCCAGTTATGATTAAGTCCCATATATCAGTAGGGCAGGCATTATATTAGTATTACTATTGTTCGGGTACAACGAAAAATTCTTGATAGAAAACTCAATTATAATTTGCACGAACTGAGAATCGATCCTAGGACCCCATGGTCAGCAGCAGCGCTTTCGACCACATGGCAGTCATCCATTAAAGTGGTTCAAAATTATCTTTATGGACTAAAATTCAAATTATGAAGAGATTAAGGTATTAAGCTAACATTGAAGTTCAATAGATAAAATATTTAAGTCTCTCACAGTAGCTGGCTTTTTAAACCACCAAAGAGTTGATTACTGATCCGATAGTAGCTCCAGGATAACATCTCGATTCCCTATTGTCTGTGTCTTTAGATCACTGAATGAGACTTAAATTGACTTCGAAGCGCTTAGATGCGATGAAAAGGGAATAGAGACAGTAAACGGTGATATAATTGTGGACTTAAAAGCTTTTTGGCTATTATTGTGGTTTTATGGTTAATGGGATTATTTTTAGATCAGTCAAAGTACTTCAATATTGATTTGTTGACGATACTAATGTATAATCGACTAGCTGATTCATATATTTGTTCCTCATGAAGAACGACAGGAGAATGATGATGTTCGTGAAGTTATTGCAGCTTGCAACCATTATCTTGGGGTTCACGTAGCCGTCCTATATTATGAGAAACCCGACTTGTATTGTCCCACTGCATCTCGGTCTTCTCCAGACAATTCTGTTTTGTTGCTAGTCTAATTGCTAGTCTTTTTGATAGAAGTTCCATCCGCCATCTTCGCATGTTCCAAGATAGGCATGTGATGCCGATATTGGCGATACGTCTGCTAAGTTAAAATGGGTTTGGGCGGGTCACATTTCCGGTATGGGTCATCATTATAGAATCGTCACATAGTGAGTTCTTAAAGATGGTCGTCGTCACTGAGAGTAGGCGAAGAAACACTGGCGTGACGATTTGGATTCGTTCCTGCTTGACTGACCAAAACACCGGGGAGTTGGAGAGGTATCAGTGCTAAATGCCCCCCGCATTTAGCACTGAACAGAACAAGATAATAGAAAAGTCAAATTTTTAAGGACCCTCCTTCTTTGAATCATCCATCTCATCTAAAAATCGACTTTGCTCAGTGCTGAGCCCCTATTTGCTTGGACCAAGCTCTACGTTATTGTGCCAGACTCCTCCAGGGTATTCCTGGTATGACAGCAATGTCGTATTCCCGTCTTGCCGCCGGGCGTCTAAAATTTCATTTGCCAGTCCCAGAACGCCACTCGAATCACATGGCCTATATTATTTGTATGTAGTAAATAAATAAAAACACAGAACAAACAATAACACGCCACATACACTATCTCCATTGATAACTATATTCCAAACTTTACCGTATATACGGCGGTCTGTAAAACTAGGACGTGCCTAGCTCCGATACGGCTTGAAAAACGTTTGGCTCCCAGCCACAAAACTTGCACCTATCGTAAACTTGAAAACTCTTTTCCGTACATTTTTAATATTATCGACTTCGGTGACAGTCGGAGATTTTCGGGAACGTTCGGATTTTGAAGTCGGAGGTTAGAATCGGTTCCTTCTGGATGGGTTTTTATAGTTTCCATTGTAGCTTGTTGGTATAGTAGCTAATAGTACGAACATTGAGCACAGAGTCTTGGATTCAGTGGTTGGCTTGACCACATAGCCAAGGGGTTTTCCATAAGAGAATTCTTTGTCATAGCTCCAAGTCTGGATAAAACATCACATCCATAAAATGTAATGGGTGTAAAAGTTCCCTTAATGAAGTCGAAAGGCACTTTTTTCCCGTTATTGCGATTTTTTTTTGTTCCAGACTTAATTCCAAGAGACCTTAAGGACGATTTTTTTTTTGGGGTGGGATATCATCAAATAACTTCCCCCGTTCTGGGCGGAACGGGGGGGAGTGTCAGACTTTTACTGACTAAAACCTACCCATGTTCCTTCTTTTGCCCTTTCCATTCCGGGGCCGCGGTATCTCAACAACCCGCAACCCGCAACCTCGGCAAACCTTGAGGACGTCACATTGAATCCTACTGTAAAACGTTTTTTTACCCCATTTTTTTTGCGGACAGTTTCTTATTTTATATACAGAAAGCTAGTTTGAAGGTATCGAGAAGAGTGTGCTTAGATCTTGTATGTGAAGTATCTATCAAAATACTACGATCAGTTCAAAACAAATTAAAAAGGAAGAAGACATTAACTCCGTTTACAAGGACACAGTTTTCGGTACATCAAGAAACATTATGAAGGCTCATTATTTAATTAAGACCTCAAACGAGGGACCGGGGACAAAAGGCAGACATCTTGTGCATATTTATCATTCTTGCTTCTTTTAAAAAGTTTTCTTTTAACGACTTTTCGGGTTATTTATCATGCTGTATAGTTGATATAGGTAGCTGGTCTACTTGTTTTTGTTTTCTAAATGGCATCTCGCAGTTCATCCTATGGGTTGTCTTCTGCCGGACAAGTCTTGTGGACCCACGAGAGTAAGGCCTCCAGCCAGGGTATTAGTCTACTAAGTCACACATTGATTATTATTTTATATGTATTTATATTTAACTATTTGTTTTTTTAAATATAACTATTCATTTTGAAAAATGTTACGCCACAGACTACTTACAGTGCTGTTTCTCCTCCTTTAAATCCATCCAAAGGTTGTCTTGAAAAGATCGATTTTAGCGATAAGTCCGCCCATTGTGTCACCCTATTTATAAGTTGTTTAATTTCATTCTTGTTATTTGTATGGTGTAGATAATAAAGAATATTCTATCTATCTATTGTACGTTTTTATTCACAGACACCCTTTTCCCACTAGGGAAAGCATAAATAACACAGAACGCCACCTGCTACATTATTCTTCCGCTTCAGCCGCGTTCAGATGTGGTTCATATCTAGTTGTACACGCACGCTGGTTGTGCGAACAACACACCGGACCTTCATGACGGACGTTATGTAATTATATCTGCACTAGCTTCACATAATTATCTAAGCTATACTTGAAAGACTTAAACTTCAATCGAAATGAACATCTGAGCATCCAGAATAATCCTAGTTCATAAACGTTAACGTCTTTTGTGAAAAAATTTAACATAATTCCAATATCAAATCCCACCGCGAAACCACAGAAACATAAACACATTGCACTAACTAGCTAAACATATGTAAATCTGTCGCAGCGCTTCATGACGTGGGGGAAGCCCCACGGGAGAAGTCCTACAACTGCTGCATTACCAAGATTATTATTATATTCAACCTGTTCTTGCGAAGACTGAGACACAACCCCTTGGCTAGAGCTGAGAATATCATCACCTGCTTGGGGGCCGTCTTTTTGGCATTTTAACCCCCCCCCTCCCCCTTGGTGATACGTGGTGAGGTTTAAGACTACCCCCACCCCTCCCTCTATATCACGTGTATTTTTAGTACCTATCAAGAGTCTTATTTTTTTATATTTTATAATACAGGTTAAGTATTATCTAATTTTATTATAGACAATTAAGGAGTATAATAATAACGTCTAGTGGTAGACAGAAAGGATGCAGGTTGTGGACCCCCCCCCCCCCTTTCGAGTCGATTAATGGACAGCCCCTTATCATTTTCCCAACTATGTTGGAGTCGGCTTTCGTCCTAAACGGATGCGGCTGAATACCAGAATTTACATAGAGCGACTACCTATCTGAACTCCTCAACCTTGTTATTACTTGGTAAAACGATACCCCTTTTTTTTTTTTCCGGGTGGGAAATCATCCAATGACTTCCCCCGCTCTGGGTGGAGCGGGGGGGCATGTCAGACTTGTACTGACTAAAACCCACCCATGTTCCTTCTATTGCCCTTTACGTTCCGAGGCCGCGGTATCTCTTTCGAACAACCCGCAACCCCGGCAGGCGGAGGCTCTGGCAAGCCCCTCTGCTTTGCTGACTCTCTTTGAGGCGCGCGTGAAACACGAACGCGCCGTCGACACGGCCTGTCGTCAATCGAAGGACGGACGGTGAACTACCCATTGCTCACCGCCCACAGGCCCGCATCTACGGTGGCCGGAAGTCGTCTCGCGGCGCCCGGCGCCATGGGCGTCTCCCGCGGCGGCTGGGTTGGGCAGATGTTCTCTCCCTCAAACGCCCGGCCACCTCCTTTGCTAGCATTACTGCTTCGCAGAAGGTGGTGACCGCTTCCCATTCCCTCTCGCTCCGGACTATGGCCTGAACCAGGGCCGGACGCGAGAGATCGCCGCCGCCGATCGCCTCCATGAGGGCACGGCGGTGCTCCGCCCAAGCTGGGCAGACCGCCACTGTGTGCTCCACCGTGTCCTCCGGGCGATCGTCACAATGGTGACACCCGGGCGCTTCCTCCCGCCCGATGATGTGCAGGAACCTCCCGAAACTTCCGTGTCCGGTGAGGACCTGCGTCAGGCGGTAGGTGAGGACGCCATGACGCCTCTCCAGCCACTCCTCAAAGAGGGGACTTACCGCCGCTATTGTGGCGTGCCCTCTATTGTGGCGTGCCCTGAAACGATATCCCTTGGGAAGACTGGTAACGCACTTTTAACTGGACTTGGAGCAGTCTCCCTTTGTGTATCGTTGTTTAATTAAAGCTTACAGATTGGCTAATGTTTGTACGAATACGTTTAACTATACTTGTTTAATTATAATATACTCTACGAAAGGTTTTCATTTTGTTCGGACGGGAAATCCTTACTAATATCTATTATAAAAGCGAAAGTGAGTTTGTTTGTTACGTCTTCACGCCTAAATGGCCAAACCGATTTTGATAAATTCTGTTACGGAGATAGTTGGGACCCTCGAGACGGACATAGGCTAAAAAAAATGAGAAAAGAGGAGAGAAAGATATTTTTTTTTTCGATCATCACGTGGGTTAAAGTTAGCGTTAGCCCAAAATAAATATGCCACGCGGGCGAAGTCGCGGGCGGAATCTAAACATTAAATATTTTCTCCCGCTCTGGGCGGAGCGGAAGGGACTGTCATCCACATATACTGACTAAAACCCATCCATGTTCCTTGATTTTCCCTTTGTGTCCCGGGGTCGCTGTGTATCTCTTTCGTACAACCCGCAACCCCGGCAATATACATAACCTGAGAATATTACAGTTATTGAGTATATATAGCTCTGTCTGCTGCTGTGATAACATGAATTTATGCATGACCAATATAAATATGAGCGGCTCATCCATTAATATCCTTAATAAGTTTGACTCAACATAAATTCAACGAATTGTAATCTATAATATTTCTAAAAAGTATTGATATCCCATGATAATACAAGGTGTAGTTTTGCATTCTCGTTAAAATTCAGGAGGTGGTCATAAGAGACCTGGTATATAATGATATACGCTGCTTTTTTAGGGTTCTGTGCTTCAAACGTAAAACCCTTATAGGATCACTGTTGTCCGACTGTCTGCAGAAAGTATGCGAAGCAAAGGCGGGTCGCTAGTCAATAATAAAAACTTTCTGGTATTATTAACGTGATATGTAAGTTATTTCGAAATATATTTATCAAATTACCATTTTTTGGTAGGTTATTTTTAAGAACATATAAAATAATATCTCGCCTGCAAATCCTGAGTGGTTAGGCAGAGATTTACCTAATAATAGTACACCCACAATCTGACAGTTCTGTTTTAATTTCCATAAAATTGGGGGCGCGCCCATTACCATAAACCAGACACAGATACGATCAACGTGGCTGCTCCTTACATTTTTTTTACGGTAAACCATAATAACACTTTTTACGATTACTAGGGAATCGAACCTGGGACCTTATTCTCAGCAATCGCCCAAGACCAAAGAAAGAAGAGTGTCTGAATATACCTCTGTGTTACCATAAACGGTCTGACGAAGAAACATTGTCCTCGAAACTGATTAGCGTAGAAAGTTAATTACTAAGGAATGTTGCCGAGTTTGACACAATAAACTTCAAACAATGATGGTTCCTATACAAGGAAGTATTAAACTCAAGCTATCAAATCCTTATACAAGCAACAACTGCTAAGTTGTTAGAACTTTGGAAGTCGGAAACTCGGAAGTTTTCGAACTCGGAGACAGTATCGTGGATTTAGCTTGTGAAACAAAGTGTATTGCTTAAAATATACAAAACGTACTTTGTTTATTTTGAGTTAAAAAATAAAGCCTTAAAAAGCTGGAAGGTGATGAAAAAACAAGGTTTTTTCCCTAAGACGACGGGTCTTTTAATATCGTGTCGAACATAAAGACATTCTCATGGCCGAAATTAATAAAACCCAACTCTGACCCTCCACGGACCGAGACTTAAAAAAACAAATAATTCAGAGACGCGAGCACGGACTGACGTAACGTCTAAGGTAAATGCAATAACCGCCATCAAATGACATACCAAATAAAAATCAACAACACACACCCGATATAGCACCTTTTCCGTCTAAAAATAGAGTACAATCTTCTCTAACATCGCACAGCTGCATTAGGCGTTTCAATTTTTGGTTGGAAATATAGGGCGGTGGATACTCCACCCCATCCAGTTGTACTTCCGTCAGTCGTATTCTGAATATCGTGAGAGACGCACGTTTGTCGCGTCGCGGATTATGGTGTTGTCATAGTTTCTGTGTTAGTGTCATGGCTAGGAAACGGGTAAGGAGTGGTTTCACATAATTAAAATGGGCTAGGTTATTCGCTAGAGATTCTACGTACCAAATTAGGTTTTTACGTGTATTTTTTCGTCACCTGCGCCCTTCTTTTTTTGATCGTTCGTTCTACTGTGTTCAGTGTAATTTATTTGAATGTGTGCTATGAGGTTTTATTTATACGTTTTTTTGAACTGTTTTCATGAAGTTTTGTATTTAAATTCTGCTGCAGTTATCTGCTGTTTTGGGTCAGTTCAAGATCATAATTTTGCGTTGACAAAGAATATTTTCAAATTCAAATAAAAAAATCAGGTTTATTCGTTTTACTTTGGTGTTATAAATAAAGTAATGTTTCAGTATGTGCTGTCCTGCAAGGCGTACGAATATTTTTTACACAAAAGAAGCGCAGCTTTGCGTCTTTTAAATTGGTTGATAGGATCTATGAGCTTTTTGTGTATCATACATAATTATAGCTTAATAATAAAACAAAACTATCAAACAGTTCAAAGACATTCCGTTTTGTAAAATTAGCATTGCAATTCGTCTTCACATACCACAAAATACCAATGTATTCTCATCTGGTAATGTAAACGTTGAATGTAAATCCCATTAATGTAGAATGGATAAACGATTGAACACACATCATCGATTGCAATTACTATAACATGTTATTTTTATGCTGCGTTTAGATTTTTGTGATTAACTATCCACTGGACTTGCTACTCTATTATTCATAAAACGAATTTGCATTGACTTCCTTTGTAATCCGGCAACTAATTAGTCCTTTTGTTCAGTGGTAAATGTTGTGTGAAACACTTTTTACTGGATTTGGTATCGTCTTCCTTTGCGTATCGTTGTTAATAGTGTAATTTACATTTTCTCAGTCAGATTGACCAATGTTTGTAAGAGTACGTTTAACCATACTTGCTTAATTATAATATACTTTACGAAAGGTTTTCTTTTTTTCGGATGGGAAATCATCAAATTACTTCTCCTGCTCTGGGCTGAGTGGAAGGGAGTGTCAGACTTGTATTGACTAAAACTCAACCATGTTTCTTCTTTTCCCCTTTATGTTCTGGGGTCGCGGTATCCCCTTCAAACAACCCGCAACCCCGGCCTACGAAAGGCTTGTTATCCTGGCCAAGCAATTAGCTCCGCCTTATTCAACAGTAGTTGATTACAGGCTAATAAATTCGAGATGCAAGTTGCATAACAAGCGCCCTAACTTGAAACTTAATTTGCTTACTCGCTTAAGTCAGCCATTGCCATTCGATGCAGTATTCTGTAAGTTACTTAAGCAAAGCAAGGATCTCATTTATTTTACAACATAATTTCGTTTTGACTACGTGAAATGGTTTGTTTTCATGAAGCAATTTAAAGTAATAAATTGCCATTGAGTATAATTCTTTTGGAAATACATGAGAATAAGTATCTCTTCAGCAATAATTTCAATAAATCGATCATTCTCTTATTCGGACGACTTGCAGGAAACCAAAATAAATGTTTTTTTTTTCATTCTGCAACTTGTTTTCGTAGTATGTTGAATGTTTTAGACCGAAAATAATTTCAAACATAATCATATAACGTAATAGCACTGTTAAGTAGCTCATCTTCATTTATAGCTAACTCAACATTGCACATTAACTTTATCAATATTGCATCAAAGTATCCTATTAAGGAAACATTCTAATTAACTATGCTGTTCTAGTATTAATAACAGCTCTTAAACAGAACATTAGTATTTATGATGCCTTAATAAAATCATAAAGTACTTAAACGAAACACAGTTTTTACATGTTCTTTTTCAAGGTTTTCTTGTAACAACAGTACTTTACCAAATTTAAATAACACGATAAGCTATATTAATCGACGCGTTCAAAATAATTCAGGTGTTAAAAGGAACGTACAGTGGGAAAAATAAAAAAAAATTACTTGCATAAAGACTTGCTCAAGTGACTCGACCCTTCTTTTGAGCGTCTATTGTACTCGCCCCTAAATAACGTTTGCAATAATAATACTCTTGGTAGTAATTTGAAGTTAAGGGTTGTTTTGGAGTTAAATCTGAATGTTTTGATTGCAGAATGTCTTATTTGTAAATAGATTGAGAACCTACTGGACTATCAATTATATTGTGCATATTTTGATTTATTTATTAAATACTAACTGGCGCCCGCGGCTTCGCCCGTGTGATGATCGAAAAATAAAGTATCCTATGTGTTATTCCAGAAGATAATCTAACTATAATATGCCAAATTTTATCAAGATCAGTTCAGCTGTTTTGACGTGAAACAGTAACAAACATCCATACATCCATCCTCAGCAACTACTTCAAGATATGTTGTGTTTAAAAAAATAACCTTTAACACTTATTACATTCAATATTAGGTACTGCACTCACTTTCTCTATCGTATTAGTAACTAGCACTTAAGCATGAAAAACAAATGTGAACACAGCTTCAAAAAATAGTTTTTTTTTATCGAAATATTTTTGTAATTAATCAGAATAGTATCATTAAAAGTAATATTTTTTAAACAATCAATTTTTCCCCAACTGCAACGTTATTTTATGAACCACAATACTTTTTATATAAAAACCATACTACCAATCAATCTTACATTTCATTCATGCCTTTCAAAGGGGGAGAGCCTTAAAAGTATTTTTATGTCCGTTGCGTGTTTTCAATAAACCAATCAACCCCTTAAAAAAATATTTTTTCGTTCTACCAATTTTTTACCTCATTCGACAGCTTTAATGCGGGCTGCAGACCAAAAGCTAAGCTAAGTTAGTTTAGCTTAGCTGACAGACTACAAACAATGTAAATAAGTATGAAAAAAGAGGTCAGCTATGCAAGTTAAGCTACACTAACTTAACTTAGCTCTAGGTCTGCAACCCACATAATACTATACTACTTTCCTACAACCTTCCATCTCTTACTTAGTTTTTTAATGAATCTGTAAAATATACAATGTGTCCGGTCATAGACTAGCGATATTCTAGATACTTATGTAACGAGTGTTTTAATATACTATTACGATACACACTTGGGTCTAATTCACTTCCCCGCTTTTTGGCAGCCATTTTGAGATATTCTATGCGTGTTCAAAAAATAATCATATTTCTAAAAGTTTTGGTCTTACTGAGACGAAAATAGGTTTATTCAGAGGACAACAATATTGTCTATCGATTAAATTAAGAAATGATGAGCTAACGTTTTCGTAACTTTAGAAAACAAAATTAAAGTCCAAAAAAATATGCAAATCAACGAAAGTTTTGTAAACTTTTTTGTGAAATAAAAGGTAGTTTTTTTTTTTAAATCCAAAAATTTGAGTACTAGAATGTTTGTTATATAAGTACATAGAATATCGCTAGTCCGTGACCGGACACATTGTATAATCAATATCAGAATCACGGCCGTTGTTTGTAGATGGATGGTAGATATCAGATGATCGGCATTGACATTGAAGTAAACAAAGCATTCTTACTCCCAGGTGTGCCCGTTGTACTCTGAAGACAATGGCAGATCAGTTCAGCAGTAATAGTTGTAGGATTTTATCGATATAAGAATTATATAAGTGGATTGTTTGCATCTATAGTATTGATTCATGATCATTCATCAACCTTTTTCCCAAATAAGTTGCGGTCGGCTTCCATTCTAACCGGATGCAGCTGAATATCAGTATTTAAAATGGAGTGAATGCTTATCTGACATCCAAAACCCAGTTAATACTAGTAATACGATCGCTTTTTGGTATGAATTGTTGTCAGACTGTCGGGCCAATGGTTACTTTCTTCATCATAAAGTATTTATTTAAAGGCTGAATTACGAAGTTACTCAAATTATTGCGTAAGTACACAACCCCAATCAGTTTGCCTATAATTATTCCTAAACATTATAGGCAGATTGATTGGGGTTACCTTCTAACTTTACATTATCTAGATCTACTAGATATACTGAGGTCAGACTAAGTAAAACCAGCAAACAATCAAAAAAATTAATCGCCATATTAGCTCTCTTATCATGTCTCACCTGCTTTTTCCCCAAATTTAATGGGGTCGGGTTCCAGGGCTACTGTATGCAGCTGAATTTTACAATTAAAATTACAGATTTGTCCTACCATGTCAGAAAATAATTTGATTAGTATTCTTCCTGTAATAGTTTTTGCAATTATTTCTGGCTTAATAAAATAGGCATACGAAGAAACAATTTAGCACTCTCTTGGGGTACATAAATATTAACCAATTAGAACGTCTGACTATTAATGAATTTGTCCAATGTCCACGCTACCCCTATAGTGACCCCTATGTTACGCAGTTTGACCCCATCACGTTCGTCTATTACATGAACCCCTATTACCCTAGCAATTATCTTTGAATGCTATGTTGTTGGGATAATTTGGCTCTTGTTTAGGTAATGTTATGAGATCTTGTGTTGTTTTTTGTAAGTCATCTTTGACGTCAACCTGAGGTTGTCGACTGCTTTGAATTTCTTTATCACTTAACAAATAAACACTGATTTGCTACGATAAAAGGTTGGTGTTACTGAGATAGGTTACACAATAGCCTGTAGTAAAGAGAAACAGTGCCGTATCCCTCTAGAGTGGAGAATTCAATTGCTTAGTGCTTTTAGTAACTAATGATTTATAGGCCGCGAAACATGAAGAACATGAATGAGTTTTAGTCAGTACAAGTCTGACATTACCTTGCTCTCCTTCTAGAGCGGTAGGAGTCTTTTGATGATGTTCCTATCAAATTAAATCTAGGGCTCAAATTCTAGTATACAACCCTGTTGGAAAAACAGTATACATGATAATGCAAACTACTGGCACATTTTTTCCGTCCGGTAACGCATCATTAAACGTCTTAGTTGATATTGCAGGTGCATCTAGGTGACGGTTACTATTTCCCACAGTATTAAAAAAAACTTATTATTTTCTATCCCATTCCTGGACAAAGTTATTCTTCCGCTTATTTTATCATTCGTAAACCTGAACCCAGTAAATAATAGTACTAACAGAACTGAGAAATATTCACAATTCCAGTAACAAAGTATTTCTACATAAGATTACACAAATAATGGAATCTCCAAAAAAATATCCAACGAACAGTCTCGTTATTTATGTGTACTTAAACCTTTATTCCCAAGATTCACGAAACAGTCGCATTTACCGAGTTTCATCCGAATCATCCCCAATCCTCTTTCATCGTGGATTACTGCGATATCTTCCTTTTTTCCGCCGCTAGTCGGATAGTCTTCCATACAGAAAATTTCAGAATGCAATCTGGATACGTTGGGAATGTAATCTTTGGATGAGCCCCAGTTTGGATTAAAACTGGATTGGAGAACGGGATGATAGAAGTTAGAGAGTATAGTTGTTAAGCTAGGTAACTTGAACATGAAAAGGCAAGTCAATAGTTAATTAAAATGTGACTTTAGTTGATAAGCAATTGTTGGTGTTAGTGATTTTAAATGGTTCCATTCATCACAAAATTTCAGCATTTCTAAATACGACTGTTTTTTTAGGCTTCAAGTATAGAGGCTTCCATTCAGGGAAACAATGCATGACAGATTAACCTTAAACGGCAAAACAATCTAGGAGGCTATGGGGTGCGGGGGGAGGGGAAATTCGGCAAACATTGAGAGGCTAAGAATACTCGTAAAGTTCTAAGAGGTAGAACTCCCAAGATTCTGGCACGAAAATCAAACTCAGCGGCTGAGCTTTAAGACCATGCTTTTGAGATATCTCTTGCTGAGAAGAGTTAGTCAAAATATCATAGGCATGATTGATAGCCAATGTAAGGGCTAATATAATTTAATTGGTATCCTCTCAGAATTGTATATTAACCAAAGACGATTGCAAACTGCGAATCTTGACTTCAGTACTGCGGTTTGATCATCTGTAGATACAAATACTTGTACAGCCAATTAAGAATTCCCAGGTATAATGTAGGAGGAAGGAAATATTACTGTTAAACTTAAATTCCAAATGGATAAAGTTCAATTGATTGATAAGATAATTCATTCGATTTAGGATTTTAGTTACCAAGTGATTTAGATGTTTTTTAGCTTAATAACGGTACCTAACTACTTAATTGTGAATCCATAATACTAAATAACTTTAGTTCTATGAGTTCATGAAATACGCCAAATAATTATTGTATTTTGTATAGGAACTGACGCAACCAGCTGATTTATGATAAAACAAAAAATAAAACGTTATGAATTACCAGAAGTTTTATTATAAAGTTCATTTTTATGGTCTGAGACACCAATAGTTAATTCCAGAAAAGGTTAGTATGCCGACCGAATTCCTTGGTAGACTACCAAGGAAGTCGAATTACAGAGAAACTGATTTGTGATTTCATATACGTGAACGTTCAATAAGTACAGATACATCTGATTAATCTGGAGGGTGACCCCAAAATTTTATAAAAGGTCAGGCAGATAATGCCAAGATATTTTGAGTAGTAATAGCAATAAAAACTTTTTTCAATCATTCCTATTCGTCCGTTCGCCTTTTAATGTCTAGTAAACTCTCCATATCTTTCTAACGAACACTATTATATACAAAAAGCAACAGTTATATCCTCAGGTAGTGAGGTTTTCAAAAGCACAATAAATACTCACATTTACCGACCGCGGACGAATAAAAGACGAGGTTCATACATCGCCAGCCGTACCCACTTGCGCAGCGATTTCTAGCGATTTTTTTCTTAATTCTAATACTCATTTCTGGGTTAAAAGAACTCTTAAATCTATTCAAATACTTGTTCGTGCTGGTAGCCGGTAATCATACCTTTTTGTGAAAATAGTAGAAGTTAATTAAAAATCTAGTTAACCTTGGTTTGAAAGTACAAGTTTGTAGATCCGCGAACTGTAGCGAGATATTAAAAAGACGGAATGTGTTCGTTAAACTATTCTCGAAAAAGGACGGGATTAAAGGCACAGAAAAATAGCATGAAAATTGCATTTTTCCTTACACGTGCTGTCGATTTTGTCCGGAAGAGTTATAAAAGTAGGGAAGCGCTGCATTTTAAATATTCACTTTTATAAATTCTTGTCGAAATGGGTACGGAACAAAAATGCCCTGTACAATTTTCTTTTATAAAGAATATTTGATGCTGTTTTGGCAACTTACCACTACCAATAGCACTTCTGTCAGTTATTAAGGGTGGTACAGTCGGACGGAAAATATAATGCTGAATCAGACTGACCCCACATCGGTGTAGCACAACATATTTACACACGCATTTTAATAGACTGTTTTGAAAAGTACTCACAATAGTACAAATATGCATTTGTCGATACATATAGATATTATGTACAATTGTACATCATATATGCTATAGGCACGTGAACAATCAAAATGTCCTTTAGAACAGAAAAATAAACAATCTTCATTCATTAAACAATTTTTTCGCACTCTCCTAACCAAAAACCCGTACTCAAAGGATAACAAGAACACATAATCCCACAACTTTCGCGCAACACCGGAACATAGCCCGCTTTATGCAGACCATTGCTATCGATCGAGCTGACTCCGCAATTTCGCTACAACCGAACTCGCGTCACTCGCATTAATACGTCACGACCATATACTGATAAACGCATTACGTTCTACTTGCTACCTTATGTTGTTGGGGATGCAGTTGGAAATTGGGTGATGATGAGATGTGATTTGACCTTTTGAAGTGATTCTATTGTTGAAGGAAATAAGGATATCTTGTGGTTGGGTTGGGTTGGGTTAGTGGTTGAGTTTTGTAGAATGGACCTTTCTTTTAGGCTGTGGCGCAAAGCAGCGGATCTGTGATATTATTCAAAACAAAACGGATATTGTTCAAAACGAATTCACTTTTCGTAACTGAATATACCTTATTTCTTGAATAAATTTATAATTATGGAACTTTGAGATTACACAGACCTTACCTTAAGAAAATTAAAATCTGTAATATCTTAAAAAAGTAAAATTTTATTGATAAAGGATTAGACTTTTCAAGATTATCAAAAAAATTGCTTCAAAAAATGTTCAAACCCTTTCAAAATTTCTTGAAATAGTAAAGTTGAAAGACTCTAATAAAATCATTCGCGAGTAGTAAATAAGCCCTTTATATCCACGAATAGTTATTGGATCACAAAATTGGCACAAACTTAATTCGCGTGTAGGTACTCCAAAGTTTTCACGCAAATCTGGAACGGCCGTGAATATTAAAACGGTAATGAAGTTCAAATATATTTATGATGTTATAATCCAAAAAGTTTTTCACTTAGTTTCTATATTACATAATTCTCAAGAAAACATTCTAATATGAATCAATCATATAAAAACATAAGAATAGAATAGGTTTTAAAATTACACGATAGTTCATCAATTCATCATATTCATGAGAACTCAGATGAAAGATCTGAGTTCTCTGAAGCTTTTCTGAAGTTTGCTGTAAAATTTTCTCGGAATGTATTTTAAACGGGTTTCAGAGGAATCAAGTTTAACATACTTACCGACATTCGGAATTTTCTATCAGTGAAAGAAATTTTGTAATGGGACGAGTAGTTCTGAAGTAAACATACAAATACTACCTCCTTATAGATTAAGATTTTCATTCTCTCTAATTCGTAACACCGAAATAAACTGAGCGTTGAAATGCTCTTCTAAAGTCAAGCCTTATAAATCGCCCTTTGTCCAACGTTCCTACACCACTCTTGCCATACACTTCACTTAATCCCCTCCTGTCTGGCACCGTCCCATCGTATTTCCAGAATTCGCCTTTAAAGTCATCCCACATTTTCCCTACCAGATCGTTTATCGGCTTTTGGAGAACGTCTATGTCAATTTGATTGCCATTAGCTTTGGCGGTTACTTTATTTAGTCACGAAAGAAATATTCATCGTTTCTTATTGGTAATAGGAGTTAGGAGGGTGGCTTTGTGTTCAAGACGGCGTATATGGTACTGCAGTTAATGGTTGACCAAAAAATAGGAAATTACGTCTTCGGCTTTCATTCGGCTCGTGCAAATCAGCAAATTTTGTTCGGCATCTATCCTAGCTGAATAGTGTTCGGTACATTGTGTGGAAGCACCTCTTAGTGCCTTTCGAAATACATAGTTTGATTTTCAATGGTTGACTCAAATAGTATCGTGATGAGTCAAAATAAAACCTCCTACCGTGTGGCTTCATCGTTTACTACCTTAAATTCATTGTTATAGCCAAATGAATGAGACTGCCTTCCATATTGTGGTAAAATTAATTTTAATAGCAATTCCTTATGTTCAATAGTCCCTTTTGTTTTGAATACCAAATGTAGCATGATTGAATTTTTGATTGATTCAATCAACTTTTTGTTTGGGGGTGAATAATAGATGAGGCATACAGGCTGTTCTTAGTTTAGTATTCAATCGATTGATTTCTACCTAAAACTAAGGTGGGGTAGATGAAAAGCCACAAAACGGAAAGATATTTTTAAGTTACGTAAATGAAATTTTCATTAATAGCTTCCAAAGAGTTACCTGTCTTATCCTGTAAGGGCTTTTAGCATTTATTCATTATAATTTGGTCCTTCGAGCCGGATAGAACAATAAATCAATGATTAAAATAATTTGAACTGAATAATGTTTCTAAACTGCAGAGTTATCGTAAACCGCGCTGGTCAAACTCATTAATTCATAACCTAGAAACAAAATTAATTGCCTAAACACAACAAATTATGAACGGTATGTTTCAGGTACCGTGGGAAAATGATATTTGTAATATTCGCAAGCGATGGGCTAATCGTATGTTTACTATTTACGATTATCTCAATAGCTACCGAGTTCAATGTGTCCCTTCTACCTGTGCTTTCGTAAATTATTGTAACTAACCTCTGTCTAAGTCTATCGCAATCCACTGCCAGATAAATAGGCCTACAAGTTGCGTCACACACCTCTTGGTCCTTATCACGCTTTTCTTTCCTGGTTTTAAAAGCTCATGACGTGATAAACATCTCCACTATGGAAACATCATTATTCTCCTGCACATTTTCGTCTCTCATAACTCTAACATGGAGTTGATTGATATTGACTTTTTTGATATTGATAGTCTTTTCGTGGCGCCACATATACAACATAGTTGTGATAACATTATGATCCTTATTGAGTACATAGTATGGACTATTCTGCGTCGCATGGTCTAACTAACTTGAAATAACAGTATTTTGTATTATACCAGTAATCAACCAAACGAGTGATATAATCATCATCGTCATTCTTCTGTCCTTTTCCTATTTTTGGTTCATGGCAGCAAGTCTTCTTCTTCCATACTTCTCTCTAACAGATCCTTCGCTTCCACTGTGCGTTTCCGCAAACGCTGATGATCCGCACTCGTCATCTTATCAGACCACCTTTCTTACCTTATCATCCTCCACATAGTCCATCCATTGTTTCTTTGGTCTTTCTCTGCTCTTATATCATCAACATCATACTGAAAACTCTCGTCTACTACACAATTAGACTCATTTGGTATAAGAAGGTTTTGCTGTGGCATCTTTTTGCTTGACCGACGACATGATACTATCAGTTAATAGAGTGCTGCCCCTTGCCCATCCATCATGGGTTTACTCAGTATCCTTTAAGATTGTATCGAACATGGAGCAAGTCCATCTGTTATGGTGGAGTGTTCTATTTTTTTACAAAACCTATGTTTATGATGGATGGATAGGATGGTAAATGATTGCTAAAATACAAATACCTCCACGTAGGTATACCGATTATTGAGTCTTTGTCGTTTTTTGCCGTAATCATTTCACCTATTTATTCTTGTTGAAACGTATTGGATTTTTATCTCTTCGAAGTGTTTATATAGCTGTTAACATATTTCTGAAATAGGATTATTTGAGCACGTAATTTTATATGAGCATAAACCGCTAGTCTGGTTCTGACAGGTTAGAAAATTGATTGCACAGCAATTATAATATGTTGTAATTTAATATTTTAGGGTTGATTTTCGATATAATAGTTTTATTTTTCAGTAAACAGATACAGGTAATAACAGATACGTTCACGCTATTCTGTCTTAGAGGGTAAACAAGACGCCCTTTACTACGATCCTAACATACTTCTTCTTTATTTTAGTATATCGTTTCCAAACTCAACTTGAATAAGTTCTACCTCCTCTCAAGTTTCTAAGTTTCATAAAAAAATGTGTGAGTGCAGCTACATTAGTGTTTATGAACAAAAACGTGTGGACATACTTGTGTGAGCATGAACTGTTTTGTTACTTGAAGACATCAGCAGGATGGGAGTCAAGGGCAGGCAGTTCTTGGTGAATAGTTTGTTTGTTAATTACGTAGTGCTGTAGATTTAGAGCTTCGTTTACACGCCTTTACTAGCAAGTAAGTTAGTCTTTAGTATGTAGTTCACAACTTCAGTTGATACAACTTACGCCTCGCATCACGCGATGTTGCTCTAGCAAGTCTTTGTTGCTTGAAAGTGAAGCTCGAAAGTCGAGCGGGTTTTTCCGGGACGGGTTGTTCGAAAGAGATACTGCGGCCCCGGAACACAAAGGGCAAATGAACATGCATGGGTTCTAGTCAGTAAGTCTGACAGTCCCTTCCATTCCACCCAGAACGGTAGGAGTTATTTGATGATTTTCTTTCTTTCTTTCGGTCTTTACTGGCAACAAAAACCGTAAGTTGACACATGTATACTCGTTTAAAGGTAGTTTTCACGATTCAAATAACAAAGTTTTGTAAATAATTTTGTACTCGATTTCTACTAAAGTCCAGTATTTTGGCAAGAAATACATAGTTGTATTAGTACTCGTAGCTTTGGAGAAAAGTTTTGTAGTGTAAGTAGATTTTGTAGTTGTGTTGTTTTTTTCTAGATAATTAGTACTTAGCGTGTTTATTTAACCACTGTTTTAAATTACTAATATGTAGAAATTATGTCAACGTTATAACATAGTCCTTATGTTGTTGTAAACACATAACGAAAAATGCATTCTCTTCCTATAAAAGACACAAAGAACATTTAACAAATTCTCACACAATTTCGTTACAAACCGCAGACACTAAAACAAAAATTCTTCAAGCGTGTTATATCCTACCTTTATCCCGTATTTCAATATTCCGGAGCGACTATTGTCCAGTAGTGTAAATAAATGAATCGTGCTCGTACACCCGGACCTCGGACACTTTGGTCGGCGGACAGGTGTGCGCTAGGTAAACTAAAAATGGGGTGACAAATCTTTTGACTAGTTTGAGTATGGTCCTAGTAACAGCGAATTGAAAATATGAGTAAGATAGAAACTTAGCATATCACACTTGCAATCCCGAGGGTTCAGGCGGATGTGTGTGTACTTTATACTTCACCCAGTTTTGTGTAAATAAGTCCCATGTAAATAGGACACAAACCCACATCAATGAGAATATTTTACGATCAATAGATTGGTAAACATTGAAATATAAACCCGTTATCAAATACTAACTAGGTAGTCAAAGGGCCGACCCTTTGACTACATTTATTAAGTTTAGAAAGGAGACTCAAAGGGCAATTTCTACTCATAGACTTTAGTCTAGACATTATATATTCATAAATTAAAATACGTAATAGAGAGATGCGCAGACCTGTCTTGACTGTTGGTTGTCATGCATTTATCAATCACTATGCAGACAATATCAATCATTCACTTGATCCATTTTTTCAACTAGTTTCTTTTGTTAAAATCAAGCGCCCTTAAAATATTGGGTTTTTTTCAATAAATTAACTTATTCTTATTTTCTTTACTACTTTTTTACATATTTTAAAATTCCTGTATATTGCTACGCGGGGCATGTATGCATATACATAATATATGCTGGCTGCGTCGCCCCGATCCAAATAGATTAGGATTTGTATTAATCAATTACAATATTTCTTGACGTATGCTTTGTTTTTTTTTTAGAAAACGCATTGATACCCATTTTCGTTCTGGATGTTGATGTTTCAAATTAATCTCAAAAATGCAAACCAAAACGCTCAAGCATCAGCTTATCGCCCCGCTATAACAGGCACCACACATCTTAATCTTCGTTCTAAAGTGCAGGTGTTCTATTGAACACATGTTTCTTACAAGTTCAGCGGCTAACACTCCCGGGAAATGTGTCCAGGGTTAGTTGCAACTAGTTGTAGACTGTCTTGAAGATTTCCGAGTGTCTTCATGTTTTCAGGACACTTTGGGACCAGTCGGGGTTCTTTGTTGTGATGAGTTCACGTTTTAATAATTGAGAAGAGAAAGTGTCTCAGTTTTCCTTCGCCAAGTTAGAGGTTTCATTTTATCAATTAGGATTTTGGGCCACGATCTCTGCTTTAAGGAGGACATTAAATGTGTTAGCAGATATAATGTCTCACAATTTGAAATTTACCCCTCATCCATCTGCTACCAGCTACCTTGCAGAGAACGTCGTTTCAACCCTGAGGCTGTTCCTATCGTTGCCAATTCAAGGTATCCACTCAAGAACACGTCTATCTCAATGTTCGTCGGTTTTTCGACCAATATGGCTGGCCACTTCAGCGATTCCTTGGCTAGCTACACCAAATAGAGTCTGAGCATGAACTATATACATTCTCTTTAATCTATTGCCGTATTTGCAGCTCCAAGCAAAAAGTCCTTAAGTCCTTCAGCTTTGGCCTTTATTTAAACTTGTTAGATACTCCAGCCGTTACGAAAAAAAAAGAAAAGAGACTCTTATTCTAGTGAATAAGGGTCCCTTTTCTTTGGTTGTACCTAGGTCTATGTAGTCATTGAGATAGGTACTAAACATATACAACTTACAGGTATTTACTTACATAAGATTTACATTCCTATGCGTAGGTACACTTGGTGGTTTATAAGAATTCCTTTTTAACCCACTAGGGTCGAGCGTCTAAAAGGCAAGGAATTTTTACCTCTTATCCAACTTTTGTCTACTTTTACGCGGAGCTAAGTGGGGGCTTTGTTACTTTTAAGTAGATTTTATAATTGCCATAAAGAATATTCTATATCTAGCTTATATCTTATCCCTCCATTAGCTGTCCATGTTGTTACTTCATGAAACTATTTACGACGTTTTCAACTTTCGGAGTACAATCTCTTGGTATATATCTCTTGGATAGTTATCTGGAATACTGAACTGCTTGTGAATTGAATTCTTGTGAACATTTTCGATCCAGACACTGGAATCTTCGACAATTCCTTAACAGATGCTACCAAAAGTAATCATGGCACGGAATCTTAATTATTTGCACTCTCCGACCAATTTTCTCACATACTAAAACAAAAAAGAATACCTGCTCCATCATTTAAACAGGATAAACTGGCTCCACAAAGTCATTAACCTGTCGGTGCCTTCGAAAAGAATTACCATCCTTCTGGAGTCAGGTAAAAACGTGAAGCGCTCACAAAGAATGCCTTTGTAGCTTCCTTTAAGCATTATATTATCTCATATACGGAAATATAAAGAGAATTATCGGCGTGTTTACATGGTTGCGTAGAACTCATTTTATTTTAAGTTTGGGTATTAACCGTAAAGAATTGTCCCGCTTTTTGGTCTTTAAAAGTAAAGATTTATCGTTAATACGCTAATTTGTGACGTAAATCGCATCGTATCTATGTTGAGAAAAATTCTCGGTGGTGTGAAAGTTCGAGATTTACGTGATCTCGACTGAACTTCAAAGTTGTAAAACGTGTCCCCAATATCCTTATCCTTGGTTTTCCTCCTTGTTTTATAACCTGAGCTATTATAGTACGATATGGGTTGACCTAATAAGGGCGTTGCCTTATATTCTGAACTAGTTGTGGCTTCTAACTCATGTCAGAATCGATTCATATACGTTTCTAGTTGTACCGTATTTTTCGTGGACCACCAACATCCAAGCCCTCTTCGGCCATAACTTTAAACTTAGTGAATATAACAACTGAGGTTCATTTAACCGGCTTAGCGGATCATTGATATTGAATAAAATGACGCTGGCTGAGCTGAGATTGATCGATTTTTCATTGATTTCTTTCTTCTTCTCTTGTTGGTTGTCCTACAACCAACGTGACACTTGAATTATAAGTTCAGTATCACTGTTGTTCTGTCCTAGCTACCCGCCTCAGTTTTACACGGGTGCAATGTTAATCCTAATATGTTAATATTATATAAGTAGATAAAACTTACTCTTGAATCACTCTATCTATATTTAAAAAAGCCGCGTCAAAATCCGGTGCGTAATTTTAAAGATCTTAGCATACATAGGGGCAGACAGACAGCGGCAAGCGATGATGATGATTCATTCTCAATCATGATAGCTGCTTAGCCTTTTCCGGATAGATAGAATATTCTTTATTATGTACACCATACAAGTAACAAGAATAACACTAGACAAACTTATAAATAGGGTGACACAATGGGCGGTCTTATCGCTAAAAGCGATCTTTTCAAGACAACCTTTGGATGGATTTAAGAAGAGGAGAAACAGTACTGTAGGTAGTCTGTGGCGTAACATTTTTCAAAATTAATTTTCGAACATTTTTTAAAAATTACAAAAACAAATACTTATATATAAATACATATAATATACAATATAAAATAATAATCATGAAGAGCAAAGAAATATTTCATGTTGTTGTTTAAGGAGAGAGGTAGTGCCTTTTAACCATAGTTTTAAAAATAGACAAGGTTTGAGCGCTCCTTACAGACACGGGCAGGGCATTCCATAGCCGTACAGCTTGAACTGTAAAGGATTTATCATAAACTAGCTTTTGCCCGCGGCTTCGCTCGCGTTAAATTCGGGGTAACACAGTTCCTCTTGCGCCTTATTGATTTGTAATAGCAACGCTAAGTTTTCCCTTTTCTTCCCTCTTTCTCCCTCACATCCCTCTTTTTTTAAATAAAAATTAGCCTATGTCCGTCTCCTGGTTCCCAACTATCTCTGTACCAAAATTCATCAAAATCGGTGTAGCCATTAAAGCGTGAAGAGGTAACAAACAAACAAACAAACAAACTCACTTTCACTTTTATAATATTAGTAAGGAAGCTAGTAGAATGCACCGGCATCTCCAGTCTCAGGTTTTCCGATGACCTCAGATATCTATTATGTGTGTCATGAAGGAACTTAAAACGTTCTTTAAGATAAGGGGGAGTTCTAGGATTAAACAAAATATTGTATAGCTGAAACAGGATATGAGTATTCCGGCGAAGTCTTATGGGAAGCCACTTGAGCTTTATACGAAAATCAGAGACATGATCATATTTGCGCAAGCCAAATATAAATCTTATGCAGACATTCTGAAGTCGCTCAAGTTTATCTAGTTGTGCCTCAGTGAGATCAAGATAACTGACATCGGCGTAATCAAGGATGGGAAGTAATAGGGATTGAGCAAGCGCAGTTTTAGTAGCAGTTGGAAGAAAGTTTCGCAATCGTCTCAGGGATTTAGCCGATGCAAATATTTTGCGACATACGTCCTGCAGCTGAGGGCCCCAAGAAAGATGCCGGTCGATCCAAACTCCAAGGTTCTTAACTTTGTCACTTATTGGAATTGTAGTTCCATTAAACTGAACCTGGGGAAGCTGCGTCCAATTTATCTTGGGGAACATCCTTGAGCTGCCAACAACAATGACTTGAGTCTTTGCAGGGTTAACCTGCAATCCATGGGCCCCACTCCATTCGCTAATCGAAACCAGATCCTTGTTGATGATATTTATTGCGTAATCTAGGTTCGAATAAGTAGCTTGCTTATAAATTTGTAGATCGTCAGCATAAAGGTGGTAGGAAGAAAGAAGTTGCTTTGAAATTGAATTTATGAATATCGCAAAGAGTAAAGGAGATAGGACGCCGCCCTGAGGCACACCGGCAAAGGTATCGCACCACGAAGAGCACGACTCTTCTAAACATACACGTTGCCGGCGGCCATACAGATAACTACGAAACCAGTCAATCGCCGTTGGAGATATGTTAAGAGAGCGAAACATGGCCAGCAGGATATCGAAGTCGACGGTATTGAAAGCGTTACTGAAATCCAGTAAGCAAAGCACCGTTAGACTTCCCTTTTCCATGCCTAATCGTATGTCATCAGTGACGTTAATTAGCGCAGTTGCAGTGCTGTGACCAGGACGAAAACCGGACTGGAAAGGATTCAGCAGACTATTTTTACAAAGAAAAACACTTAGTTGATCATGGACAAGGCGTTCAAGGACTTTGGAGAGAAAAGGTAATATGGAGATTGGGCGGTATTCTGAAAAAGAAGTTGGATTTGATTTTTTGGGCAAAGGAATGATCTTGGCCTCTTTCCACATCGACGGAAAGACACCAAAGGATATAGAGTAATTTAGAATATGACACAGGATAGGAAGGATTTCGTCAAGGACAGGAAGAATCATCTTACGACTGACACAGTCACTACCAACCGCATTAGATGTAATCGAAAGTACACTCTTCTTAACATCACAATCAGAGAATTGACTAAAAGTAAATGGGGGATGATCCGGAGTTGGAAAGTTTGAAAGATCGTTTACCGTAGCTGCCTTCACGGTCCCATTGATCTGGGATGAAGAAGAGAAGTGTTGATTAAGTGAGTTTATGTCTAAGTTTTTTGGAATCGATTCTTGGCGTGACTTTCCGACTCCCATGGATTTTAGAAATATATATTTGGGTAACAACTATATTTGGGTCTAGTTTCCAGTCTAGCCGGATGCAGCTGAATAACTGTATTTAGATAGAAAGCCAGTGTTTTAATTGTAGATTTTTCTTTTAGGTATTTTTATTTTGATAGTAATATATTCATTCGTAATATCGTTCTAACAATGTTCAATCAAACATTAGCAAAATATAATTCTCGTTCCCTCCAAAACAGAATCATAAAAAAACTTGCCGTATAATAAATTGTTAACTCCTCCATCTAAATTCACGTTGCATCGGAGACTAATAATGTGTGCCTACCCTCGAAGGTATATTATTCAACGTAATGACGTAGGCTCAAGGGAGACGGTGTCGAGACATTGCGTACTTTGTGGCCTGGTTATTAATATGGACTCTTTTTGCTGCCTGTATTTTTTGTTGAATGCGGCTGATGAAATTATGAGCAGAATTTTATAGAAATTGGGTGTAAATATGAGTAAAACTTGCTGTCATATTTCCGGGTGGGTTATGGTGAGCAAAATTAAGTTGGAAGGTTTCCTATAAAAATAACTAAACTAACTACTGTCTGTAACTTTAGAAGTTTGAAGATATTTTTCGGATAATACGGGAAAGATTCCTACTCTATTTAGCAGAATATCTTCGACAAAGACTGGCAATTTTAAAGCAATCAATCCGTTACTATTCAATCACATTGCCCTCATTTGTACCATCTTTTCTATGACAAATACACACAAGTGCTATAAGTATCGAATCATTAGGTTTAGTATAAACCAGAAATTTATTTTTTTCTTCTCTCTCTTCTGCGCCTTGCAGTATTTCAAATATTGTTGCCTTTCCCTTAATGCTAAACCTCATAATCTTTTGTGAAACTGTTCCATAAACCTGCAAGGCATCAACGAGGCTCCCACTTGAGCTATATCCCAACTAGAACAGGTCAGTGCCTGAGGCTGCATGCCTTGCAACGTGAAAGCATATCCCAGATTCTTTTAAAGGGATTTAGGTTAGGACTCGTTTTGAGGCTGGATAACGTATACAGAGGTTTCCCTACAATTATTTTTCAGGTATTTTGAACTGGGATTATTTAGATAGTACGTGTGGTTTAACATTTAGAGTAAATAAGTGTAAGCTGCCTAAAATTGAGTGTATTGTGGAGTAAAAACCTTTTGTGATATTTAAGTGAGAGTTGAGACTATTTGGGGACCTCGGAAACCGGATGTCCATCTAAAATAATAAACTTGTATAAATGTTCCTATTCAATATAGCAAAACAATGGTTCAGAGTATTGATCCACAGGTGAAAACCAACTCTAAAGTAAATAAAACATCACAAAATACCTCGTTTCATATCATCAAGAAAATAGTTTAGTTGCCACGCATTCATATTTGATAAAGGCCCTAAAACTGTCACGGAATATCGACCTTTATAACAATTTGGTAATGGACGTTTCGTGTTATCGAGATATCTCTGACAAATAAACAAAACAGTTTTCCTTTTGTATATTGATAGAGTTCCAACAATAGTTGAAAACGATGCCCGTTTTGTTGTTGTAATCTGTTTGGTGTTTTTATTCGAAATATAATAGAATAGAATATACTATATTGCACAACAAGAGTTCAACATAACTGTTTTATAGAAATGGCAAATGCTATGGTTACAATGGCGGTCTTATCGCTGATAGCGATATCTTCCAGATAACCTTTGGATGGACTGTATGAACACAAATATAACGGTACGCTAGTCAATGGTGTTGCTATTCCTAATACTACACTAACAATTAAAATATACTTATATATTCAAATACATATAATATAATAATATGTATTTATTTAATGTTCTTTTTTATAATCTTATGTGGTAGACAACAAGATAGATGGTAAACATTGATAGCGAATTTTCAATAACATTACAGGGAAAGATAATTATATGCCACTAAAATTTTAAAAGCAACGAGTGACTGAGCTTTTTTTTTCGGGTTGGAAATCATCAAATAACTTAGATAGAAAGGCATTAAGTCCGCCTTTGTACAGTTTTTACTTGTGCATAAAGTTTCAATAAATAAATAAAATCATTAACTTATTGTTTGTTTATGCAAGCCGTGGACTTATTCCACTGAAAGTAAAAGTTACGTAAAGGGCAACAGAAGGAACATGGGTGGGTTTTAGTCAGTAAAAGTCTGACACGCCCCCCCGCTCCGCCCAGAGCGGGGGAAGTTATTCGATGATTTCCCACCCGAAAAAAAAAAGGGTGATTGATGCAGACAGAAAACACAGTAGGTACGTTTTCAGTGTTGATGCTTTTAATAACGTTATCTATAGCAAACACTCGATTTTAATTTATACTAAAACAATTCATAGTTACTTTAGAGATTGCTGAAAATCGGAATACTGCACGATCCCCTTTCATTTGATTGTTTTAATATCCGTTACTACACAAACAGTTCCAGGAATAGTGCTCGCAACTGAATTCGGTATCAGTAAGCAAACAATAGCCTGGAAGCTCATTTAACTGGGACTGAGTAATTAAATCGAAACAATAGAATTGTAAACATATCGATTGTAACGTTTTAACGGAAAGCTGTGAAATTCGACCATCTATCACACTTTCTGTTTGAACGAATCGTTTAAATGGATATTATCTGTAAAACCTAAGTTTTTTCACGTTTTAAAGGTATTATATATATATGACTAGCTGTGCCCAGCGATTTCACCCGCTGCTCAGCTCCTTTTTTATCTCTCGATATGCACACAAAATTTCGTTGTATTATATATGATTAAATTAAACTACGAGAACTCGTGACCAAATAATAACAGCCGCACGGGTGGAGCTTTAGGTTAAGCCCCGCTTACCTACGGTTACCACCCGTTACACACCGAGTTTCTTTTGTGCGCGGAAAATCCCGGCTGTCATTCGTAGATATTTAACATTCGTTACAGGTATTGGCTTGAAAGTCTGACAGCCAGTCCTACCAAGGGGTATCGTATCACCTAGCTGCTAGGGCTCGGATGCTATCGGGTCAGATAGGCAGCTCCAAATAAAATAATGGTTATTCAGCTGCATACGGTGTTGGGAAAAAACCTAGGCAGATGATGATATGAGAACAGCTCATAACAGTATGATGTACGGAATATGTGTTAACCGTTTGTACACACGACGGCACATCAACCTATACTAAATCATTTTAACCTGATCTCTTTACTACGGTGTGCGATCCGTAGTAGAGAGATCAGGTTATAATAGTTCAGAATACGTTGAACTGCACATCGTGTACATCGGCGTCCCTATTTCATTAAATTAAAAAAGCCTCTATTCTCTAGCGATGGTCAACTAGTAATACGGTATAGATTGCTCTTTAAGGGAAATTAGTTCGAGAAAGAGACACTTAACCCAGTTTAAAAAGTATTAAGTTATATTGCTATTGAATAAACCGTTCATCTGATCATTATTTAGTTTCTTGCAGTTAGTTAGCACCTTTTATTTTTACGCGATTCAGTCGATCTTATAATTGGAACGAAGTTCCTTATCGCGCGTTGTGAAAGGGGGCTAGACGGAAAAAATTAAGACCAAAAGTTGTAACGACATTTTTTGCTATAGTAAGCTATTGTAAGCTGTGCGGCGTGCGCATGTTTCTCTGTCTGTCTTTCTCTCTCTCTTATAGAAAGCAAGCCAGATATTTTCATTTCTATTTCGCATTGAATTTATTTTTGTTGAGTGTATACAGGTTTTTTGTACATAATAAATAATAACTTCGTTACATCCGGGTGTCCCTTGACACCTCTCAAGTGTTTTTAGCTACAGTTATTGCAACTGTTACACATAAGTGGATGGTAACCTTTATTGCTCGCAGCACGTGCGATGTCACTGCTTAGCTAAAAGGTCATTGTTGTAGTAAATTTTTCAGGAAACCGTGTAGTTTCACTATTAAAATACACGTTTAAAATTTAGTTGAACTATTGGGTTTGTTATATAATGATAATACCAGTCTACAACTGTCCCACAGCTGGGCAAAGACCTCTTCTCATACAGAGAAGGCATGAACATTAATCACTACGATTGCTCAAGACGGGTTGGCGATTTCAGAATTATATTAATTAGGATAATATTTTTGTGTTCACCAAAAATACTGATCGTGCACCAAATATTCTTTCCTGAATGTTTAAAAAATGCGTAGGTTAGGTTAAAACTGTGACCCCCTACGCACGAGCCGAGCGAGCGGTGCCGCGGCAGCGGCCGGCGAGTGGCAGTAACGACTTGCATTAATAGAAAATGGATAAAGATATAACACTTTTTTATTGTAGTGCGCTGATGCTCGCTAAGACATATTTTAATTAACATATTTTGGTGCACATTCAGTATATTTGGTGCAACACAGGCAAAATTAGGTAAACGAAATGGGAATAAATTGAAGTACTTTTATATACCATCCTATTAATTATAATCCCAAATTTCCTCTCGATGTTTTCCTTCACCGGTGGTTCTGATGTCTTAGATAAACTTTAGAAAGTACATATGAATTGAACCTCATGCATAAGAGCCGAAGCGCTAAAACCTCTGGGCCATCACGATAATTGTTGTTATTTGAATAATGTATAGTATTTATTGAGTAGTATATTAAGTGGTTATGAATCGATTTTTATATAACAAGAAATATTCGCGCATTGTGTTAAACCAACCAAAATCGCGAAATCCAGCATTACGTATGCGTCCCTTTTTAACACTTACAAACGTTCACACAAATCCTGCATAATAGCACACCAAACGTTTTGAAAGGGATACATACATAAATATTTTGTACGCAAAGGAGAAAAAACCGCGCCGCGTCCCACTTTCAAGTTATTTCCCGACGGACGTGGAACCGGATATCCCGGGATAAATCCGGGTGCTGTGGTATGATGGAACCTTTATGATTGGCGTGGCCCGGTTTAACGCGAACCTTGTGATGAAATTAAAACGGATAGCTGTGGAAGGGTTACATTTTTCGTGGACTTGCGTTGACAGCTGTTAGTTTGACAGGGAAAATTAATTAATATTGTTAAAGCAGTTTTTCACAACTAAATTTTCATACAAAGGAAAAAAATACTTTGCCATCAAACCACCTACTTCCCATTTCAATTCGACCTTTCATAAACGCTGTAAACTAACTAAGCTATTTCATAGGACCAAGAAAACATGCTGCACCGACCCCAAAATAAATTAGGATGTAGGCAGGAAAATCACGTTTTCTTTTTCCATTCTCCTCTGTCAGACGTTACGCCATCATTTACTCCTTTCTCCTTCATATCATTCCTTGCACAATCCATCCGTCTTTTAATGATGTTTGTAAATATTTAAAGTCATTATATTTTACTAATTATTATTTTTCTGTCTTTGCAGGTAAGCATCAAAGAATGCCATTAATTGAAGCTGTATGGTACCAATTCTATATTTAGATGAGAGGTCTGAGTAAGTATGTAGGTACTATGATTCTCTCCAGACAAGAAACTAAACATTCACGGTTATGTAAGTAATGTAAGCACTAAAACAAATACCTATTCTAGCATTCAGATAGTACAACACAAAAAAAACGCCTGAAAATCCTCTTCCTTCCAAACCATTTCATGAAACCTACTTAAAATTCTTCAGACACATTACTTAGATCAATACAGCCTATAACAGCCTCAGATTCAACATAAAATATTCTCAATGCGTAAACAAACAGCCGAAGCCGCGCTTTATATTTATATCATCGATAGTAGGTATCTGGGTTATTACGCCCATCAGACCTTTTTTCACGGTTAGGCTGCATCGTGTTGAAGGCTTTAAGCCTCAGTACTCCCATGCTTTTAATAGCATCGGCCTGACGACCCTCAGACCAGCCAGTGTACCGTGGGTAGCCATCTCATCGATACGTCATATCGATATTGCAAACCGAATTAACTCAATACTCGATAATCGGACGTCGTATTGCCGAATCGTTGGCGCGAAAATACTAATTCGGATTCGCATTCGAGTGCGGTGATGTGTCTTTTGCAGATACAGCCTATTTTATTTATTATTTTATCTGTGGTTCAAGTGAAGCGGTGCTAAATTAAATATTAAAATAGATTTTCAAGGGTTTTTCGCGGTACAATCAAAGTTAATTTAGTCTCAAAGAGTTAATTGCGTGGAACATTTTGATTAATAGAAATATTTTAGGCTTCAATCAATTATCAAGTTGTAATGAAAACGTATCTAAAACTGAATTAATGAAAAAAAAAACCACTTCACTCAAATAGATAAAAAATATATTAGAAGAGCACTTGTGACTAAAAGCGTTTTCGTAGTTATCTAAATTAATAGTATGAAAGTAATCAACAAGTTTCCATCAGAACTAGTTGAGCTCTCCTGGATTAATTAAAACTTGGATAAGTCTATTTTGCAACTTTTGATAACACGTACTGCGATGGTCGTTACTATGTGTTTGGTATTAGTTAAATAATAGTTTGATTTCATTATATATTTTCGATCTCCATTCGATGCTCACCATATAAATATTTCTAGTTCAATTGATTGAAAACTACTAATTGATTTAATAATTTTACTATTATTGCAATACCTTTCGGTTTTGCAGTTAACCACTTTGTTATTTCCGCGTTCCGGCTGACGAATTTTTCAGAAATGTGAATAAATAAATAAATAAATTAGGGGCCTGGTTTGCTCATAATCATATTAGTAAAAATATATATATCATATAGTAATATTCTTAATAGATTCATGTGTTTAAATGGCATTCATAATCTTGATTAATTTTGTACCAAATTGTTCAATACGATGAGTATTTTTATGTTCTCTTACAGCAAATATTCGGCATTATATTCTGCAATGTATTCCCATTAGAAAAGAAAATCTGTCTTTATAAATGGTTCGGTAATGAGTATTTGTGCTTTTATCAATGCCTGCTTTCTTAATAATCTATTCCTGAATACAGAGCGTGTCTCTCGACATTTAATGACTCAATTTCAACTATCTAGGTCTATTAATAAACACTAAGTGACAATCTTACCATGTATCCTAACTACTTAAATGTCAACACCAGAGGGCTTAGACAAAGTCACATTCAGTAAACAATAATAATGTTGAAAAGGTCAAAAATGTTTAAAATTGACACCTTAAAAAACCTCATGTCAAGTTTTGGTGAAAGTCGTAGAAATATGAACCGCTTTGAAATCGATATTGTATATAATCAAGACTGGCAGGATACGATATTAAGTGTCCCATATTTTATGGCAGGTTTTCCTTGCCAATTGAAGTAGTGATACTTACTTTGGTAAACAGTCATGTTTCCCGTTAACTGTCAATTGCTACTACACGGTCAACCAATAGGACATTGAAGTCGTACGTCCATATTAATAACACTATTATCGATTGTGATAGCGTGCTACTAAATATTTCAGTGGCACGCCATGTCCTTGAGTTCTTTCACTGTTTTGTTGTCGTTCCCATAGTGTTTCTATTTCTGGCGTTTTAATCGCCACTTCGGATTTATTAATCGAGTTTGTGGAAATAGTTTGTGAACGCAGTCCCTTTTTGATTTTCCCACTCTTTTTCCAAGAACTAGTCGGCGGAGGGAGTAGCTTGTTCTAATAACATTTATTGGTTTCCAAATTCTCAGCTCCCTCCTGTAGGTTTGAAGAAGAATGTAAATCGCTTTCGGAGCGTTCCTATTTTTTCAAAATTGTTTAATACTGTTTGGTGGTTAACTCAATCCAACACATTTTTGACTAATCGTTTTCGCTGGTAGATTGTAGGATGTCATTCGATTCCTCTATATCTGCGTTTGTTCCTAGACAGTCTTGTTTCATGTGATGTCAAATTAAAATTGAAAATAATTTTCACATTATTAAAATTTATTCATTATCCGACTGTTTCGTTCGGACTCTGTGATGTTTTTGATTAGCTGTGACTCAGTGATATCACTTTATCACCGGAGTATTGTTATAAAGTGCATTCTACTAAATAGTACATAGAAAAAAGTTCCGCTATTAAATCGGCCATGACTGTCCCAATGCGAGGCAAACGCTTCTTTTCGCCTGTTATGGCCTGTTATACCAATCTCTCATAAAGGCATCTTGTTCGTCTCGTCACCATCGTCTCTGTCATCTACGTCGGTTTTAGTTCTTTGGTAACCATTCAGATTTAAATGATCGCCATTGAAATACTTGGCCCAGGCCACTCACATTTCAGTTTTTCGGCCTCTGTCCCCATAATTTCGTACCTCGACCTCGTCAAGGTACGCAATATAAAATTTCCTACGCGGTGAAATAGTTTGTAGAAAAAAGCGGTTGATATTAAAAAAAAAACTAGCTACAGTCCCGTTGGTCGTCATTTCCTACACTAATAAGTTTTTTAAACATTAGCTAGGCAACCACGACTGTCTGTTCAATTTTCTTTTGCCTTGAGGTTAATAATACCTCAAGGCAAAAGAAAATTGAACATTAACATTATTATGTCGTATCCAATCAATACTGTGAAATACTACAGCGATTGAGTCTGACATTTTCAAGCGTTTGTTATTTATTTATGACATTTTGTTGTTCTTTTTCTTTATAAGTGCTATCGAATCAAGTCTGCTGACAAATATTTAGATGATGTATTCTACTATTAATATTGTGTTTTCTGGGCAGGTTTATATCACCTATGCTCTTCTACATCTTTTGTTTCTGTGGAAGAAAACGAACAGCTGAAGTATCTCCCATGTCTGCAAATAATTGCCAGAGGCGATAATGTCCACCAAGTTTGGTGATTATGATCAATATCTCTTTTGACGGATGTCAGGGTCCTTTATGGGAAACTCAAATAGGGCACTGTGCATTTCTTAGCTGATACAGATACCCACGGTTGTGCAAAAAATGTACCTACTATTCATTTTCTTTCGCCCTTCCATAAACAATTGACAATCCGCAACAATCAAAACAGTTGCTTTGGGCGGTGTAAACTTTTTTTTAAATATTAAATGTAATAGGACGTTCTCATTGATTTTCCTCGCCCTTGACCTCACGCTGACCAGCCCCATGACAACAGAACATATTCAAAACAGTTACCAACTAATCGATTCTCACAACCGATTCGATTCTCTGAATCGAATGGTCTGATGGCAGTGTGGTGCAGTGCGGTGAAACAATGGGGTTGGGACAATAGTGCTCGACGCAGGTCAACGACTCAGTAGCGTCATTCATTGAAGTTATGTGCTTGTTATATTGTATTGTTAAGAGGGTAGTTAGCTTGTGTTGTTTTGGTAGAGATAAAGTAGGACAGTAATTGGGAAAAATTATGAGTTTTGATGCGATTTTGTGAATGCAGCTGAGTAGGATGACCAACTCGATACAGTTAAATTGGAAATCGATAGAGCAATAGACGATATAATATCTGGTAGTATACTAGCTGGTAGTAGGTTGAACAGTCAGTCTTACCAAAGGGGGGGTATCTTATTACCCAGTAACTGCAGACGTTAGATAGGCAGAACTTGGATTGGAAACTGACCACATATTAAGAAATAGCTGGGCAGACTAAGATCCCGTTCGGAGTATCTACTTCTTAAGCATCAAATTGTAGGTGTGCTGGTGTTAGCGGAAACCTACCTTGATTAGAAACAATCTATCATAATGTATTTTAAATCTTTGTTATTAATTTGGAATTTGTTACAAAAAGGTTTTTTGATTAAAAAGTCCAGTTTTAAGTGCTGTAATAAATCAAAGTGATTCAATTAGGACAGAAAAAGTTGGCCCGTAAATCTTTTGCGAACGGTCTTTCTTGATCGACAAGTTTTTTTGTTGTAAAACGTGGAAGTATTACGGTTTCTTATAATAAAGAATAATCACATTAATGCTTATTTTACATTTCGACTGCACTTGCTTTGCCAAAATTAAATTCAATTAGTATTTTGGCACCAAGTGTTTCTTTGATTTACCAATTACAGATGAGGAATTCGAAAGAGTTTTTAGTAAACACACTGATCATGAAATACTGGATTTATACTTTGCCAAGTTTGAAATTTTTACAAAATTTCAAACTTTTAAAAATTATTACTTCTGTGATTGCATATGATAACTAGTTTATACATCGTGAACACCATGGCTGGCGACCAAGATACTTTGTTCATGGTGCCTGTGAGCTGCCTGTGAGCATTCTCTTTGGCACAACCATATTTTTATTTGCGAATTGGAAATTATCAAATAACTTCTTCTTTTACCCTTTATGTTCCGGGGCCGGGGTATCTCATAACAACCCGCAAGCCAAGCAGGCGGTGGCTCTAGCAGGCCCCTGTGTTTTGCTGACATTTCCTTGAGGAGGTCGATAAGGTTTGGCTCCATTAGAAGCATTGTTGACACGTGTTGTGTGACAAATTGGTTTATTTTAGTTTGGGTCCCCGGTACGATCCGATCTTCATTAATTTTGCATGATCTATCTCCTAATAATTCGTTCGTGTCATTCTCCTTATTAATACTGTAATACGTCTTTCCAAATCATATTCTCTTTGACGTATATTAGTTTTTAGCTCCAACATTGCTTTTACATAGTTTTAAAGTGCAGTTAACTTTTCGTTACGGAGTGTTCTATTATTTTCTCTAATTACGTTATTTACGCCATTTCTATTGGTTAACACTGGTGTGTGACGTCTTTTTTTGTTTTTCTTATTACGTCCAGTTCTAGAGCTCCTTCGTTGTTAGTTTGCAAAGTGGTGGATACTTTATTGATTAAGGTTTCATTTTTAGAAATATTGTTCGTTTTATTGTTTCTAATAACTCGCCTTAGGCATTGATTGTGTTTTTTATTGGTACTTTGTTGCGTACTTGCTGCATTCTTCACATAAGTGTCCTGTAGAAAATCGAGTCGGAAACAAGGCCGACTTGTTTCATCACTTACTGAAGTTTACTAATATTTGTTAAAATATCTATAATGATCGAAGAGTGATTAAAAATGTCCGCAGAAATCTTTTAATTTATGTCTTAACTCTTTAGGTCTAGCTTTTGTGTCCTATATTCATTTTATCTTCTTAGCATGAGGTAGAAATTTACTAGTATTTCAATATAAGTACAGTTACGTAGTCATAAATAAAGACAAAACATATAATTAAATAAATTCGTGATGTTTAAATGTACCTGACATAGTTTTGAAGTCATACCACAAACTATAATATGGGCTTAATATGATTGAATAAAATAATATATTTTATTAAAGTAATCAGGGGCTATAGCCAAACGGCAGATGACAGCAGACGACAATCGTTATCGCTCAGCAGTCACTAATACATTTTCAACTTTATACCCTAATGCATAAAGTTCAAAATCTTTTAAAGACTGCTGAGCGATAACGAACGAAACAAACAAAAACGATATGTAAACGTCAATAGATTTTCAACTTTATTAAACGCGCGTATAAAGTTGAAAACGTACTAGTGACTGCTGAGCGATAACGATTGTCGCCTGCTGCCGACTGCTGTTTGGCTTTTTTTTTTTTTTTCGGGTGGGAAATCATCCTATGACTTCCCCCGCTCTGGGTGGAGCGGGGGGGCATGTCAGACTTGTACTGACTAAAACCCACCCATGTTCCTTCTATTGCCCTTTACGTTCCGGGGCCGCGGTATCTCTTTCGAACAACCCGCAACCCCGGCAGGCGGAGGCTCTGGCAAGCCCCTCTGCTTTGCTGACTCTCTTTGAGGCGCGCGTGAAACACGAACGCGCCGTCGACACGGCCTGTCGTCAATCGACGGACGGACGGTGAGCTACCCATTGCTCACCGTCCACAGGCCCGCATCTACGGTGGCCGGAAGTCGTCTCGCGGCGCCCGGCGCCCTGGGCGTCTCCCGCGGCGGCTGGGTTGGGCAGATGTTCTCTCCCTCAAACGCCCGGCCACCTCCTTTGCTAGCATTACTGCTTCGCAGAAGGTGGTGACCGCTTCCCATTCCCTCTCGCTCCGGACCATGGCCTGAACCAGGGCCGGACGCGAGAGATCGCCGCCGCCGATCGCCTCCACGAGGGCACGGCGGTGCTCCGCCCAAGCTGGGCAGACCGCCACTGTGTGCTCCACCGTGTCCTCCGGGCGATCGTCACAATGGTGACACCCGGGCTGCTGTTTGGCTAAAGGGCCAGTACATTTACGCTTCGGTTCTCTTCGTCCTTAGTATTGGGAACGTGATAAATATTGTTTTCGTTTTCTGTAGCAACCATTGCATTTTATCAACAACTAAATAACACACGTAATATTATAATGATGAAGTAACAAGCATTATCTAAAAGTGACACACAAAGTTTAATAGTTCAACGTAATTAATCACAAAATCACTGCTTTTGTTGAATATTCAACGAGGTCAGTGAGGGTTATCCGTTTTTGTACCGAATTCACCATTTTGCCAACAAAACAACAGTATGTTTTGATTTCAATCCGTCATTCATATTGATGAGGTTATTAATCGTCACTTTGATTGAAACAAAATTTATTGTCGTGGGATTGCAAATTTGAGGTCAGAAATACCGGAATTATGATTAATTGTTAATTATGTCATCGGCAAAGCTGGTTGTGTTTAACAAAATGTTAATGTAGAAATGGAAAAAGCTTTTTATTAATGAATGTCTCTTCTAATATAACTTACATCACGGAGATATGCACCATAGTTAATTAAATTTTACTTACCATCAGGTGATCTAGAATTTAGGGCACTAAGATTATCATATATTTTTAAACTTTGTACTATTATTGGATTTTTTCCTGCATCGTGGGTGCGTTTACAAACTTTTAAACTCACATACACAAACTGCCAGACCCTGAAAACTACCTGTAGGTCATACAAATATATTTTGTTCCCTGCGGGGATCGAAATCGCGACTCGCGGCGCAACAGTTACATAAAAACGATAAAAAAATAACATTTTAAATTTACGAAAGAGTGTGTTCTACAAAATAAAGAAGATAATTATCCCTACTTATCTAACCACATATATGAAAACAAAGAAACCCTCTGAAAATTAACTTATAGTGACAAAATAAACCCTAAACCAGAACAAATCGTGTCAGGTCTAGCCCACAAGCTAGACCGTAACTTCCACCGCGCAGTAAACTCACTCAGTCAAGATAAATCCTCAAACGATGCGCCACCGGGTGCTGCCGATACTGGCGCCGGTGTTCCTGTCCAAGTTGTGGCGGAGGCGACGCCGTGCCAAGGCCATCGAGAAGCTGCATGGGGTAAATATTGATTTAAAACCCAGAGAACCCTCATAGGACTAAAATTATACCCTGGCTTTCAAGAGTCATATCTGAAAGACTAGCTTAAGCACTAATGCCATTGAGAAACTGCTTAAGGTTCCAGACAACCAGGTTTACAAACCACTACTTAAATACCAAACGAAATTATCATCTCATTTGTAGGGTCTTTTTGGAACTTTGAAAATACATCCATTACTATAGGTTAGTTTCACACACATCTCTTGATCCTCGCTTATTTTCGGTGCAGATGCAGTCTAGGGCCAAGCAAGGGTAGCTAATTTAATACTTTAATAATATTCATCTTTTCAGTCTAGACAATTGGATAAATGAAACCCTACTCATCATGCTTTCCATAATTTAGAAATGTCATGAATATTATTAAGTTTACAGAACTCAAGATCTTCTTCAATAGGTAAATAAAGCAACCTTTCATATTTCATTTTAGGACACTATCCAAAACTTAGTGAAAAGAAATTGCCAGCTATTTAAATAAATGAAACGCCATTTTAACCCCAAAGTAAGATGATAGCAATTTATTCCCTAAGTTTATTAGTATTCTCTCTCCATCCAACAGAAAGTATTCTTCAGTGTGACAAATTATCTTACTTACGTAATACCGCCTTGGACTTTGCAACTCTTGAAGTTGAAGCAGACATTTGGCTCATAACATTCCCTGTTTTCTGGCTACAACCAATTATGGACTTTGTTTTCATTTTAGCTGAAACGTTTCCCGGAAACTGGGTATGGTAAAATCTAGACTTCACAGTAATTCATTAGGTTGTGAATTTAAAGTCTTCATAAAATTTATGTTTATTTCATCATGGATAGATTTAATCCGATGATGCATTTTGAATTGTACTTAACATCGCTATATAAACAACTACTTAAAACCTTTATTTTTTTTGTTAAACTTTTGGTTTTTTTACTATTGTTTTGTTAAAACCTTTATATCAAACTAGCTGCGTTAGCAGCTTTAAGGGTGATGTTATATCGCTTGTTCTCGCTAAACGGGCTAGCCAAATCTAAAATATTTTTAATAGCAGTTCCTGAAATTGGCGCGTTCAACCAACCAAACTGTTCTTTATAATATTAGTATAGATAGGCTCAGCTTTATTACCAAATTGAGTGGTGATTTCAGATAGACTTATCGTAATATATTATATAACTAAACTAAAACTAAACTGATACTTAAGTAACTGATAGTTAAGTACAGTTTCTATTTAAATAAGCACAAACGCCAATCAAAACCGGATAAAGTCTATCAAACAATCAAATTGGCAACACTGCTTTAAGAATTCCAGGATTCTATAATCGCTACTGAAGAAGCGAAACGAATTCTTAATTTCATTAGCATTACTTTAGTCATAAATTATCGCTTTTATTTTAATTGCAGCTTGTTTGTGACCTATCCAGCAGTTTCGAAAGTGGTTATAGAAGAGTTTTCTTGTTTTAAAACTAGCGTTAAGATATCGTGGATTAACATCGCTTTCGCCACGACTAATTGTGAACCACGATACGAAAAAAATGTTTGAAATGCCTGTCGTTGTGTGAAAGCACTGCTTTTGGTTAATTGTAATAGCTAGATTTTTCTCTTTAAGTTTTATGAGGTATTTTGGATTCAACTATTTTGTGGAGGCAGGACCATTCAACATTCAAAAACTTTGGTATAAACTTCACTAATTTGCTTCTTTCTCTAATCCTACATGGCTCTGTTTTGTGTGTCGAAAACGTTTTCAGGCAATCATTAAATTGTGTTTTTTGCACTAAATAAATGCTTATCCAACATTCTTAATTTAGCATTTAATATTTAACGGATTTCATTTAAGTTAGCCTTAAATGAAATCCGTACACATTTCTGCTGAAGCAAGATTGTCGATTAAAATCTTAAAAATGTCACAAAATCTAGGTTCAAGTTAAATGCTAAATTAAGAATGTTGGATAAGCATTTATTTAGTGCAAAAAACACAATTTAATGATTGACTGAAAACGTTTTCGACACACAAAACAGAGCCATGTAGGATTTAAAAAAAAAGCATCTCAAAGCAGGTAAATCTTTACAAAATCGTCAGGCAAATACAAGCTAAGCTGAACAAAAGACTCCAAGAAAAGGGACTTTTTAAACTGCCTGAGTTTCCTCTTAACGAGGTGCCTTAGGCAAAGACAAACACACGGGAAGCCTAACAAAGTGATGCTTACGTAAAGAAAATAAAACCTGTAGTCGTGACCTACAGTCTTACTTAGTTAGTCGGTGAAGACTACGTTATAAAGGACTGTATTATGTGTGGACGTGGGTTTAATTTTCAGCCTTTTTTTATGAAGTATTGCTTGTTTTTTGTCTTGTGGAGTTGTCTTTTTGACATGTTTTATCTTTATGTCATCTCTCGGTTTAAACTTTATTAATTTTGGATTGACATATCATATTTTTTACTTTACTCTACCTCTTTCATACGTCTCTAAGTGGTAAACTGTGTAAGGATCTTCAATACGTGTTAAACATCATATTATTATGTACCCACAGTTTAAACAAATAAAGTCTATTCTTTTCTAAACTAAGCGCTGAAACGGTTATCCCCGTGTTAACCTATATTAGCCTTACCATTTTTAACACACAGCAAATGGGGTTCATCATATTAGGTCCTTACATATGAAATTGGCGTTTTGTATGGAAGGAACAAAAAGTCGAATATTTTTTAATATAATATATTTAATTAATCAAAGTATGAACCATTGTTTTCAATGCACTTTTGCCATCTTATAGGTAGTTCATTGATCCCTTTACTAAAAAAACCAGTCGGACGGGAATCAATAAAATCTTTGAAGGCGATTTGGACTGCCCCATCGGAGTTGAATTTTTTCCCTTGCAAAAAGTTATCCAAATTGCGAAAAAAATAGTAATCTGTTGGAGCAAGGTCCGGGGAGTACGGAGGATGTCTAAGACATTCCAATTCAAGCTCTTCTAATTTGGTAGCCGTCTGTTGCGCAGTGTGTGGTCTGGCGTTGTCGTGAAGCAGCAGTGGCGTGGAGCGATTGACCAGCCTTGGTTGTTTAGCCGCTAGCTTTTCCATCATGGTTTGTAATTGCTGACAATAGACATCAGCTGTAATAGTCTGGCCAGATTTGAGAAAACTGTAATGAACAATACCGGCACTAGTCCACCAAACGCTTACAAGTAACTTTTTTGGGGTTAATTTTCGCTTGGGGCAGGATTTGGCTGGCTGGCCAGGATCCAACCATTGCGCTGAGCGCTTCCGATTATCGTAAAGAATCCATTTTTCATCACAGGTAATGATTCGGTTTAAAATACCTTCATTGTTGTGCCGGTTCAGTAATGTAACGCAGCAGTCGACGCGCGTTTGCCGGTTTGCTTCAGTCAATTCGTGAGGTACCCACCTTTCAAGCTTTTTAATCTTCCCAATTTGCTTCAAGTGAATTAAAACAGTTTTATCACTAACATCGAAGCCTGCAGCTAACTCGGACGTGGTTTGCGATGGGTCCGCTTCCACAATAGCCTTCAATTCTCCATTATCAACTTGGGTCTCAGGCCGTCCACGGGGCTTGTTCTGCAGGTCGAAATTTCCAGAACGAAAACGTTGGAACCAAAAACGAACTGTGTTTTCTTTTGCAACATGACCGCCATACACATCATTCACCCTTCGAGTCGTTTCCGCAGCACTAGTGCCACGGCGGAACTCGTACTCGTAAATAATGCGATATTTTAAATTTTCCATTTTGTAAAATGAGTGACGCAAACAGAAAAAACAGAAGAAAAAAAACAAATGAATGACGGTCATCGAAGCACAAATACATGAGTAAATAGCTGTACAAATTTGAATTTGAAATTCCTTACCAAAGAGGAGAAATTCGTGATTAAAGTGGCCAGTACGAAAAACGCCAATTTCATATGTAAGGACCTAATATATGCATAGATCTGCATTTTCTTCTGCACAATTATTCATAATGTTAAACAGTAGACCTGTCGGCGTCACGAGCATGGATGAGAAATTACAGACTGGACAGTTGGGCACGTCATTCCACGCTCCATTTAGTCGCTTCATAAGCCATATTTCAGTGTGTGTCCTTCAGAATAATATATCTTGTGAAATGATCGATTTAAATGCGTAGGCTGACGTAGGATGTTCATTCTCCCTGAATATGTGGGATTGGTTTTGTGACTTTCTAATATCATTTTAAATTTCCTTTTGCCGCTATTTCATTACCGTTTTCAATGTTAAAGCTTTCTCCTGTCCTTAAAGTTAGATTATACAATACCTTGTCAGAACTAGTAGCAATCATTCATTAAGATACTTCATGTTTGGCAACATATTCTAACCACCGTCTTAGATCAAACTACCCACCAGATAGGATCCCAAGTGCCCTGTTCTTGTTCCAAGTTTAATCTTGTAAACCGTTGACCCAAATTTTCGACTAACGCCTCTGCCATGTCGAATCTTGAAGTTAGATTCGGCCAGCTGGAGCGATTTAGTTAACCTATCTGTCTTAAGTTCCGATAGACATCTTGCAGTCCAATTTGTATTCGGATTTATAGTAACTATTTCTATCGTTAGTTTGATCTGGATTTCTTGGTCATGTAGATATTGTGTTATTTATTGTCTTTTCAACGAGTTAGGTGATAGGATGGACGACACCGCCGAGGCTGGCTTAAAAAGAGGTAGCGAGACGATCTGGACGCGCATCACTCTAAGACTGGTCCGGGGTGGCGCAGGAGTAAAATACTTGGAAGACAACATCCTCCTCCCTCATATAGGGGGGAGGAGGATGTTGTCTGTTTGCAGATGTCAGTGACGGAAAACAATATTTTATAAAAAAAGTATTATGGTTTAAAAAACTATAAATCATGTCATGTTCTCGTATTCTTCTCACCAAACCCTTTCATTTCATATGAAAAATAACTTATTAACTATCTTTCGGAATTAGGAGTTAGAAAGATATATTGGGTTTAATTTATAAATTATAATGAATGCCGGCACAAAACTAACCATGCATGGTCATCCAAACCAATCAAATATGAAAATTTACAGCTCATGTTGGAAAATGGGTCAAATTTAGTTTTTTTACATATAACAGGTGAAATTCATTAAATGGTGTTCAAAATAAACTGGCGAGTTTGATGACTTTCCGGTGCAATTGTTATTAGAATGTCATTGGCACTTGTGTGAAATGCATTTATCGATTTGTGTTGTTAGCGGGCCTTAATGTTATCTTCTAATCATTTATTTTTGAAATAATATTACCTGTTAATGCTGTTGGCTTCCTCATAACAAATCTTGACACTTTATCAAATTATCATTACCAACTTGGATCAGGGGAAGGTCACGTCCTACCATGGAAACAGACCTCATTCAACTAGCTATCTTTGTAACTCCCCTCACGTGCGTCCTATATCCTTAGGGTAGTTGTATTTCAGGGTAGGATAGATAATTTAATACTAGAAGATAAATGTAGTTGGTTTAGTGAGTTACGGTTCATATACTCGCTCGGTATTTGGAATATTGTCTAAATTAGGAATGGTAACAATATATTTGTGCTTACGTAAAGATTGTTTTTGTTTTCAATAGTGAATTTGTTAACACTTTAAATTCACTTTAAAAAAAAAGTTTGCGGTTATTATGTAGGTAATTAGTGTTTTGTTAGGTTATTTATTTTATTATGTCTTAGCGTCTTGTTGGGTTATTTATCTCTGCATTATTAGCTCTCGATTTCTGTACGCCGTTGAAGGCCTAACTGTAGTGCATGTTTTGTACTTCTTCGACTCCGTTAACATAAACTTGAAAGTGGTTCTGAGACTACACTAGCGCCATCTAGGTGGCAATATTGGAAAATATAAGAAACACAAATATGTCATGCAAATAATATAGGTCTACTTTAACTCGATTCCTTTCCCGGCTTATTTTCAATCTAATTCTAAATCAAATCAGTGCACACAAGTTTTAACAATTTCTAGATAATTGAATTAACAATCAAGCTTTTACAACCATGGGGTGAGACATCCAGTTGTTCCTATCACTAACAACACCTGTTGTTTTCGCTACCTTGTGATAAAGGACGGCAAAATAAAGGAATTCCCTGCCTGCAGCACAAAGCCATGCTCGGGTAGGCACCGAGCGAGGGGTGAACGACCGCGGTGTCGCGACTAGGGTTTTAGTGCGGTAGACGCTGGTGGAGCTACTGAGACATGGAAGTAAATGTTTAATATAGGAATTGCAGTCGTACGATAGTTTTATATCGTGCGGTAGGTGTATTTTGTGTCCTAATAGTATTTTTCAGGGTTCTGTACCTCAAAAAGCAGAAAAGGAGCCTAATTTTTTTCGAAATAACTCCCCCCCGCTTTGGGCGGAGCGGTATGTCAGACTTTTACTGACTAAAACCTACTTATGTTCCTTCTTTTGCCTTTTATGTTCCGGGGCTGCGGTATCTCTTTCGAACAACCCGTAATCCCGAAAAATGGAACCATGTCAAGACCCTTCATTTGGGGAACGCGTCGAAGTATCGAGTTGAAATGAAAACCGCACACTCAAGTCTGTGGTCCCTTGGAGCTGTGAAAAAATCAACACTTTAATTCTCCGCAGTCAAAAGATATGATCGTTTACGTCGCAAGTTTGTACGGACACCTCGGTGCGTGAGTGCAACTCACACTTGGCCGGTTTTTTTTTTAGATTCAGTGTTGTATGCTGCAGCCATAAAGGCTGGTCTAACACTTGCTGTAGCTGTACTGTACGCTACAGTAATAGAGGCTTTACATTTGCCATCTTTATCAATAGCTTTTCTTTATTAGGAAAAAATTATGCTTTTACATAATAGAATAACACGCTTGTGATCCTTTAGGGGTTAGGCAGAGGTACCTAATATAAAATTATGCTTTTACTTTAGAATAAACAGTTTGCTTAAGAAAACTTTGTATTGAAAGCAATTGTCTCTCAGACTAAGTAGGGTTGGTTTTCCCTTGGGGAGTTTTAGTTTAGATAGCTGGCGCTCGCGGCTTGGCCCGCGTGTTGATCGTATCCTATGTGTTATTCCAAACTATAATCTAACTCTGTGCCAAATTTCATCAAGATCTGTTCAGCCGTTTTGACGTAAAAGAGTAACAACCATCCATACATCCATCCTCACAAACATTCGCATTTATAATATGATTAGGACACATGTTGTGTGTATTTGTGTCAAGTACCAATAAATGTGTTTTCCCTGTGTCCTTCGGTTTTCCTGTTTTTTTACTCTTGTATTAACATGTTATGTTTGTGTTATTCCAGAGTGCGTCGGAGTCATCAGCGGGCGCGGGCGGCGGGGGCTCTTCGGGCGGCAGCGCCCGGGTCTCGTCGCGCTCACGGGCGTCCGAGGAACCACACATTGGTCAGTATACATTACATCAAATAGGTTACTGTCAGTAATCATTCATCGTCATTATCATAGGAGTCTAGTCGTCCGAGTAGATGACTGGCTTACTCCTAAAAGTCTGTCACAAGCGATCTCGTCGTGTTTTCGAGGCTTGGCCTTTTCAGGGACATCCAGGCTTAAGTCCGAATATCAACTTTTAAGCAAAAACAAGCAGAGTTGAGAGCAGAAGATAAATAATCAATACAACCGCCTCCAATCATATTTTGTTCAACACACAGCCTGACTCTGGCGGGCAAATTGTAAAAAAAATTCAGAAAATGTTATTTTTGACGTGATAACGTCTTTAAAATCGTTTTAGTCGGGTGACATGTTCAGAAACTTGTGTCAGACCAAAACCTCACAAGCGACATTTCATAAAGATGGTAGCGCCATCTGTTACTTGGCTCGAAAAAAAAACTTTAAATTAGTACTTAATTTCATTTTAGATGTCACTACTGGTGATAACTTATATCACCAATAAGACGTTATCACGTAAACATCTCGATCGTAAACCTACTTTACAAACAACCAATTTTTTTCTTTAATACATATGCTTTTGGTTACTGTCACTACTAAATCTAAAGAACTTGCCTGATTTAGGATACCTATGATCTTGTATACAGTACGTTACCATCTGTTATGGTCTCATTGCGAAACGAGAGAAGCTTTCTCATCATCTTTCATGAAATCCGTTATTACCATGGTGGTTACCATCGCCATCTTTAATACAGAAAACTAGAAACTTACAAGGAAAACGAAACACTATTTTCCGCTTTCACAACGAGATTTATGTTGTCAGCAGTTTCTCGGCACAAATCGTTGTTAAGATGCTTATTGTTCGAGTTTGTCTTCGTAATCTTTTCAGTTCCTGTTTTTATATTCTACAATGCTTTATTATGTCATTGAATGTTGTGGTTTTTTGTTTCGCGTGATTACTGAGCATATGTTTGTTTAGGGATCGATGTCTAGGTCGTGCTAAGCTTTATTGGGTCCTAGCTTCCGCCCGCGACTTCGTCCGCGTGGCATAAGTAGTTACTTTGAGCTAATGCTAACTTTAACCCGCGTAATAATCGAAAATAAAATATCTTTCTCTCCCCTTTTCTTCTCTCATTCTCCCCCTTTTCTCAGTTTTTTTTGCCTATGACCGTCTCCAGGGTCCCAACTATCTCTGTACCAAAATTCATCAAAATCGGTTTGGCCATTTAGAGGTGAAGAAGTAACAAAGAAACAAACTCACTTTCGCTTTTATAATATTAGTAAGGACTAGTAAGGATTTTCAGCAGGAATTCCGGAGCGGGGGTTTCAGACTATTGCTGACTAAAACCCACCCATGTTCCTTTTTTTGCACCTTTTGTTCCGTAGCTGCGGTATCTCTTTCGAAGAATCCGCAGCCCCGGCAGTAGTACCAGCCAATGGCATCTGAATTTTGCGCCTTTGAATTCTATAGACTCGCCCCTATTATCCACTAGGGGTGTCAACTGTTCGAAAGAGATACCGCGGCTCCGGAACGTAAAGGGCAATGGAGGGAACATGGGTGGGTTTTAGTCAGTACAAGTCTGACATTCCCCCCCGCTCCGCCCAGAGTGGGGGAAGTTATTTGATGATTTCCCATCCGCAAAAAAAGGGGTGTCAACTATTAGGTAGTTACGCTTGTGCCCAATCCTTCGGAGATTACAAGATAACAGACCAGATTTTATGTAGGTAGGTAGATAGCTAGCGCAAATGACCACTCTAAACATAAATGGTTTTTAAATCAGACGGGATCTATCACTATACCCTAAACAGCAATTATGATAAAAAAAAATTACATAAAAAGCAGAATAATATTGAATATACAAGTAGGTACTTGTGTACTTAAAAAGCTTCTCAAGTCGACTCGAGTGAACTTGCTAGAGCAGCGCAAACAACTCTTTAAAAAGAAAATCTCATTATGCCTTTTTTCTTAGATCCACTTCATGGAGATACAAGAACTTTTGTTTACCCGTACTTTATAACTAAAAGGAAAGGAAAGATAGATTTTCCAATAAAGAAGGCAAAACTTTATGATCAGCTTATTGTTAAGTTAGTGCAGGAGGTAACTCGTTTGAGGCGAGATCGAGCGTCTTTTTTTCCTCTTAATAACTTTCCCTACACGGGGTGGAGTGGGGGGGGGGTGACTGACTAAAACCCACCTATGTTACTTCTTTTTACCCGACAGCGCGCCGCAAAGGAGGGTAATGTGTTCATCAGTCTATGTATGTATGTTTTGTCCTTTATGTTCCGCGGCCGCGGTGTCTCTTTCGAACAACCCGCAACCCTAGGAGATCGAGAGTCTCGATCAGAGATTTAAAGTTGAACTTTATTTAATCGTACTAATATTATGAACGCGATAGGTTTGTGAGGATTTATGAATCTCTTTCCCGTAAGGACTACTAAACGGATTTGATGACACTTCACACAGATAGTGGAGACTGTTTCCAGTCTATCTTAGCCACATTTTGAAGGTCGTCAATCCATCATTAGCCCGACACGTAGCTGGGCAGTGTGGGAGGGGTGTTCATATCCGCCAGTCGGCCATTGCCATAACAACACAACACCCCTCTCGCGTACCTACCTACCTACCTCAGGCACGTCCCATGCAAGTACCCATACTACTCCATACATCCATGGCCTATATTAATCTCATCTTTTCTTCTCTTCCAGGAAAGTACAAGCTTCTAAAGACAATCGGCAAGGGCAACTTCGCTAAGGTAAAGCTAGCGAAGCATGTGCCCACCGGCAAGGAAGTCGCCATCAAGATTATTGACAAGACACAACTCAACCCTGGATCATTGCAGAAGTTGTTCAGAGAGGTAAGCAGAAAATTTGAGGTTTAAGAAGGTTTTTGAAAGCCTTACTGTATCATTGTTGTTTGATTACCAAAATACGGACGTTTTTTTTTAAATTATTTACTAACAATTGAATACACAGTACCAGTTTGGGAAAAACATCTAATAAACTTATAGACTAGTGTACCAATTTCTTACAGGTAAGCACATCATGTATTATATTAAATGTTCATTGAGTGCATAGGTACAGACGCCTGCACATCAAGCTACTACAATCTGTCAGATTTCTTAGATAGATTTTCGACTTTATTTCTAAAGTATTAGGTTCAAGGTTCATTGGGAAAAAATGACAGTTTCGGGTAGGTTGACCTGCGCCGCGTCTGTAGGTACATGAGTTCAAAGCTGAGTAGCTTTATAGGGTTCCGTATCTCAAAAGGAAGGACGAAACTCTTATTGGATCACTTTGTTGTTCGTCTGTCTGTCTGTCAAGACTCTTTATCTCAGAAACGCGTGGAGGTATCGAGTTGAAATTAAAACCATATACTCAACTCTGTGGTCTCTTTGTGCTGCGACAAAACATGGACCCTCTTAGTCTACGCAGTCAAAATATATGGCTGTTTATGTGGAAAGTTTTTATTTATATTAGTTGGTTCTTGACCTCAATCTTGTTTTGACAAATGAGGTCGACGATGTAACGAGCTAACCGAAAAAAGCCTTCCAAGTCGCGACTTGAATAGATCCGGGCTACATGAACTCGGGAAGACCGAGCCTATGTTTGGTTCACCAAAATATTTGACGACACGCTTGGCGCAGTGGCTGAGCGATCGACTGCTCCGCTGCGTGTCGTGGGTTCGATTCCCGCACGGAACAAATATTTGAATAACCTGCAGATAGTTGTTTCGGGTCTGGCTGTTTGTGTATGTGAGTTTAAATGTTTGTAAACGCACTTACGATATAGAAGAAATTCCTAATGCCTTTGAAAAAAAAATGGCTGATAGATAGTATATTTAATTTTAGTACATAGTTTTAGTTTGTAATACTATACAATTAATTTCATAGTCAACGATTCCTTATCAAAGCAAAATACGAAGAGATATTTGGTTGATTCAAAAAGTATATAAAGACCTAGCCCTTTTTTTTCTTGAGAAATCATCAAATAACTTCCCCCGCCCCAGGCAGAGCGAGAGGGAGTGTCAGCCTTTTCTGATTAAAATCTATCCATGTTCCTTGTTTTGCCCTTTGTGTTCCTTTGTGGGCCGCGCTATCTCTTTCGAACAACCCGCAACCCCGAATAACTTGCTCTTTGTTGCTTGTTCAAATTTAGACGGCAGCAATGCCGTCGTAATATTAATATACCTTCAGGACTTCCAGCAGCATACTGCAAAAGTCCAATTATGTTAACACTTTAACCGTGTTGTTTCCAGGTCCGGATAATGAAGATGCTGGATCATCCGAACATCGTGAAGCTGTTCCAGGTCATAGAGACTGAGAAGACGCTGTACCTCGTCATGGAGTATGCGTCAGGCGGCGAAGTAAGAACTGTTCATCATCAACAATAATAATACAAGTTTGACTTCGTGATCGCGACTAGATCTTCCCTCTTTATGTAGTTTATGACTGAGATCGGTTAGAAGCACTCGTTTTATCTGTCTAGCTTTTTATAAACCATATTAGCGTCGGCTTTCAGTCTAGCTGGATGCAGCTGAAGTGCAATAAGGAATTACTGGGTAATCAATACCTCCTGACACCATGTAACAGCTGTCAAAGATCATTTAGACGGCTGGGTGGTAACAGCTTAGTGTTCAATGCTTATTTAAGAGCAGGTATTTTCTTCTTGGGAGGCCTAGAGCTGAGCCACTTTCAGTAGCGTCCATCAGTTTCTTCAATGATCAGACAACAGATAATGCAAGACATGAAATTGTTTGCCCTACTGCTTTTTTGTGTGGTATCTTGCAGGTCAACCTACGAGGTTGTTAGCTGCTCAACTGGACTATCCTGTCCTTCAAGGCCTTCAGCCAGGGGCAAAAAACTTAGCTACAGCACGCTAAAAGCACCCCCTGCGGGCGGTATAAGGGACAGGCTGGACCTGAATTCCAATAATTTGGGGATGATTTAGGTTACTGGCTCAGCAACGCAAGAGTCAGGGGAGTGCCCCACTAAAGATATCACAGCATACTAATGCGCGTTGTTGACTGTTCCAGGTGTTCGATTACCTGGTCCTACACGGCCGCATGAAGGAGAAGGAAGCCCGCGCCAAGTTCCGACAAATCGTATCCGCTGTACAGTATTGCCATCAGAAGAGGATCATACACAGGGATCTCAAGGTACGACTTTATTTTTTTTTGTCGGCACTAGAAAAAATAACCAGGAAGTAGGTAGTATTAATTCATTTATTTCAGATAATATCCATAGAGTCTAACCAAATTTTAATCAATTTGTATATAAATAAAATAAAAACCTGTAAGTTTATGTCAAGGAATCTCCCTTCTTTGTTTATATTTAGACTATGGTTGTATGCGTATACAACGTCAAGAGTTTTCAACGAAAAGAGTAGGTACTATATATTTCATAACACTGACTGAAAAATTACTAGAACTTTAAACAATATAGTTTTTTTGCGGTTTCACTATCTTAAAACGAGTTAAAGAAACTTGTTAACTTGAAACACTTATCACTAACTCCTTTCCCATGGGGTTAAGCAGGAATAACTGGGGGCCTAAATTGCTGTCGCCTGTCGCCGCAGGAACTATAATGAACTAGCTTCCGCCCGCGACTTCGTCCGCGTGGCATAGTTACTTTGGGCTAACGCTAACTTTAACCCGCGTGATGATCGAAAAAAAAATATCTTTCTCTCCCCTTTTCTTCCCTCTTTCTCCTACTTTTTTTCCGTTTCCAGGGTCTCAACTATCTCTGTACCAAAATTCAACATAATCGGTTTGGCCATTTAGGCGTGAAGACGTAACAAACAAACAAACTCACTTTCGCTTTTATAATATTAGTAAGGAAGGATTTTGTTAAAGTCTGATTAAACGGCCATTTTAGGCACCCATAACGTCACCTGCTATGATCGTAATTGTCATCATTTTCCTGCCCTTGTCCCATTCTATTTGGGTTCGGCGCAAATCGTTTTCTACTTCCATTCTCCCCTATCAGACGTCACGGCATCATACACTCCATCTAGATCATAATTGTATCATGTTGTAATTCGTGTTCCAGGCGGAGAATCTCCTGTTGGACGGCGAGATGAACATTAAGATAGCGGACTTTGGTTTCTCGAACGAGTTCACTCCGGGCGCCAAGCTCGACACGTTCTGCGGCAGTCCGCCCTACGCCGCGCCTGAACTCTTCCAAGGTAGCTCTTCAAACATATACGATTGTTTTTAATATTAGGATTTTGAAAGACTTGGTGTTGCCAGTGAAGTCTATGAACACCTGAGTATATCAGACCCCGTGTTCATAGACATAGATAGATTGACAAGTCATGTCTATTTTTTTAGGGTACCCAAAGGGTAAAACGGGACCCTCTGTCCCTAGACTGTATCTCATGAACATGAATATTTAGACAGTTGACATGTTCCCAGATGATGTATTTTTGTTACTGTTTTAACACCAAATACTAAGAAATAGAATTTAATAAATATAAAGGGCAAAAAAGACATGTTTGTTGTAGCCCCCATACAGCAAGCATGTTATTTTTTGCCATATTTAATGATTATGGTATGGAAACCCCGTGCGCTAGTCTGACTCCTAGTTTAGTTAATACGAAAGCTGCCGAGATTGGTATATAAATACGTGATTGGTGCGTCCATGGGCAGTAAAGAAATTGCTATTTTAAATTTTCAAGTATGCTAAGAAGGACACCATGTGAAAACCCTTGGTTTCGCCCACATTCGTACACACATACCCTAGGAAAAGATTGTTATTTTTCCTAGCATTTCCTAGACTAGTAAAAACATTGTTTGTTTTGTTCCCCAGGCAAGAAGTACGACGGCCCCGAGGTGGACGTGTGGTCGCTGGGCGTGATCCTGTACACGCTGGTGTCGGGCTCGCTGCCCTTCGACGGCTCCACGCTGCGGGAGCTGAGGGAGAGGGTGCTGCGCGGGAAGTACAGGTGATGACTCTAATAAGCGGCCTGATTCCTCATCATTCACTACATTAATAAATAAATTATCTATCTGTCGACACGGTTGGTGCAGTGGCTAAGCGTGTGACTGCTGCGTTACGTGTCGTGAGTTCGATCCTTGTTCGGGTCAAATATTTGTAATGCTTTAAAAAAAAGTATCAATAGGCGTCGCGACGAAATTGTATATTTTGCCGCCCACTCGTAAAAACCGATCCTGAGTGGCCCGGCCATTTTTTTTTATTGTTATGTTTTATTTTTACCGGCTATTTCCCACTAGAAAGTCTTTAGTTAAAAAAAGTTCCACTTGAAAACTAAACCCCTAAAATATTGCTCCACAGAATACCTTTCTACATGTCAACGGACTGCGAGAACCTGCTGAAGAAGTTCCTGGTGCTGAACCCGGCCAAGCGCGCGTCGCTGGAGAGCATCATGCGCGACAAGTGGATGAACACGGGCTACGAGGACGACGAGCTCAGGCCTTACGTCGAGCCGCAGCAGGACTTCAAAGACCATAATCGGATAGGTGAGGATACCATAGGTATACTTCCGACCTCTTGACCTAAGGCTATGCTCGGGAATTGTCGGGATACTTCGGGAATCTTCGTTCATGGTCATTTAGTTTTTAAGTCAAGCGCTGCAGCTTTTAACTGGATATATTGTAATTATTAAATTACTTAGTAATTGTGTTTTAAAACTAATATTATTAATGTTGTTAGCTGCAGTGTGAACGCATTATTAATTTATTAAAAGTAAAATATGTTTAAAATTGGTCCAGTTCAAAGTAGTGATATTTAACTTGATTTTTGATGTCTGCAAAGCTCTTGATAGATAGTTAAAGATGAGAAGGTGGCATTTTAAAAGTCATATGAGACTAAGTTTAGTATTCACATTGCTATTTCTTAAGCTATCTAAGCTTAGCACGCAAAATCGCGTTTTAGTAAAATTAAATGCCGGTTTTCACTCAAATTATTCAACACCTAGTGTATGCCTGAATAAAACTGCTCAATTGTAATTTCAACTCTTGCTTCTTGAGCTAAACGTTGAAAATCCAACTGAAAGCTTTTATTAGGTATTAATTAAGGTCTTGGCTAATATCAATGAAAACGGGACAAAGAAACGCTAAGATACAAAGCTTTAACAAATTAAACAAACATAAGCATTCACTTAAACCACATTTTATATGGATTGGACCATTATATTTACAAGATACTTCAACACTTAAGCGTCAATCACAATCACCCCATTTTACCGTAAAATTAAAGTAAATTAACAATATTACTAACGCTTTGTCTTTGAATGCTTCATTAACGGTAACAAAGCTAATTACTAACTTTTACTAATAGTAATGTCTCACCCATACACGACATGCCCATAGCATGCTAGAAGCACAAGATACAGTATGTGAAAATATAAGAAAAAAGCTGTTAATTGATCTTCAACCCTATTGACCTGAACTCTTGAGTACAGTTCATCTTTTTTTGGTCGATGGGAAATTATCGAATTACTTCCCCGAGAGTTAGGACCGGGGGGAGGTGTGTCAGACTTCTACTGACTAATACCCACCCATGTTCCTTTTTTAGCTCTTTATGTTTCGGAGCCGCGGTATCTCTTTCGAACAACCCGCAAGACTGTTCATGCCTTGATTAATATTTTAGACAATCATCTCGGTGCTCTGATTGCCTGAATACCGCTAATATTCTCGTGTCTACCTGAATTTCTGAAGAATTTTCCAAAAATCACATTAAAAGAACTATAATATATAACTTTTACCATTGGTCACAACTATCATTCGTAGACCTTTGACAGTCCTTGGCTCGGAATTCTATTAACTAGATTAACCATAAAGGTGTCGAAATTATCCAAGTACTGAGTTGCGGAGGTCACATAGGCAGTTGCTCCGAAACATACTGGTATGCAGCTAGTTGGACTGAAAACCAACTCCAAAATGGTTGAAAAAATTGCTATGATATAATGCTCTTTTAAAAGTTATATTGTAAGTGCTCTCCATATTTCACATACTGTATAATATCACAATGCTAAAATAAGCTAATTAATTAAATAAGCTAACCCGTATAATATAAAATTTACATTTCTTGTTATTCCATGCGTACCTTCGGCACAGCGCAAATTGGTACGTTATCGCAAGGGGATGTGTGTTATGTGTTCGTAGTGTAAGGGATGGGGGTGGGGAGGTGTCTTGTTGTACTACTTTGTAAAGACGAACGTACTGGAACGCTTCCACCGGAGATGAGCGAGGATGCGAGCGAGGGATGTTTGTGAAACTAACCAGTAACCACATAGTTACGTTAACTCAAGGAGTGAAAAGAAAGCTTTACACACGTACTTCCTACGCATCGTCGGGTGTAAACACAGCCTAAGCCAACGATAATGTGTTTCGTTACAGAAACTACATGTTTGACAAAAGAAATAAATACAGAATACCCCTTTGTTTTACTCATAACGTGGACCCTTGCCAGGCAGTATCGTCTTGCCATTATGGGAATCAGTGTTGTCCTATTAATAAATGAAAATTAATATTGTTTTTATTGAAAGTAATATAGCGGGTCATAAACGCACATGGACTGTGCTGTGACAATAATGCTTGAGCTAATTGAAAATATTTCAAAGTAGCTTTGTTATACGACCTAAAGTCCAGTGCATTCCAAAAAAATAAGACTGAAGTTTTACAACAAGACACAATTTGATTTCCATTATTATTTGCCTTGCTTTGCATTAATATGTCTGTATTTATTACGTCTAAATGCACGCAAAAGAAAGCATGTTCTTCTTCTATGCTAGCTACTTCTATACAGCTTATTTTTAGAACATTTTTTTTTTAGCTTTATGATGTCATGTGAATTGTACCAAATGTTATAGAAGTTACAACGTTGTTATTTTGTGTATTTTAATCGTCGTAGGAATTTGATAAGAATATGATATGAGTAGGTATTATAAATATATATATATTTATGTTTGTATATTATATATAGGTATTATATTATTGTCGCTGTAAGTAAATTAATTGATAAAAAAGTAGGGTTCGTGTCCTCTTTAAAAACAGTAATCGTCAAATATGTAATGTGTAACTATGTATACGTGTAATTGAATGTTTTAGCAGATTTGTTATGCATGGTTCTGTCTTCAAAGTTTAGGAAAATATACATAATGTGTTGCATGTGAAGTCAAAATATTGTTCTATGAAATTAATTCTCAACTTGTAGATTATACTTACATTTCAATGTATCTCCTTTTCCCGTCTTTACTGAATGTTTTTGCTATATTTTCTAAATGTTTTCTATAATCCAATTGCTCTCATATTTATTCTTACTATCTAATAAATTGTCTCAATAATTGTGACTGCCTCGTTCTTCGCAAGCGCGACTGATGAGCTTGAATGAGGTCCTGGGATCGATTCCTAGGCTGGGCAAAGAGATACTGGGTTTTCTTACAAGAATTTCTGTTTAGCAGCCACGGAACCAGGTTGGTGGCTATAGGCTTGCCCCTATTAGGTACATGGGTCTTCAACACAATTAGTGAATGATGGGTGTTTTATTAGGTACAACTTTTGGCTAACCCTTCGAGGATACAGGTATTAGGTTATTTTGTTTCAATTCTGTCCAATTTCCATAAAACAACAGTAAGTTATACAGGTTGAAACATAATAAACGTACGACCATAGTGGTATCTTGGACCGTTAAATTGAACAATACTTGTTCTATGCCTTTTGTAAATTCATAACTTTTTTTTAGTTTTTCCATACATGTTGATCAGCTAGAAGTCTAAAATGGCCGCTTTAGAAGAATCATAATAGGAAACTTATTAGTAATAGGGAATAAATAATTCACAATATTAACTGCGTCTATGACCATTTTAAGACTTAACGTAATTCATATCCTTTTATCCTTTCATGATTATGCTAAAGCAGCCATTTTAGACCCCCTGATCTCGTCAGTTTTCATACAAAGTACAATTTACTTTGTTGCGAATTTCAAGGACTTCTGAAAAAAATTCAGTTTCATGGTCCAAGAGACCACACGAGCGGTCTTGCGTGTATAATGTTACAAAGTCGCAAGTAACACACTCAACTGAGACATGTTCTCTCCCTCCCATACACAGAGGCCCTAGTGTGCGTCGGCTACAACCGGCAAGAGATCGAGTACTCGCTGGCGGAGGCCAAGTATGACGACGTATTCGCCACCTACCTACTGCTCGGTAGGAAAAGCACGGACGTGAGTACCAAGGTTATTATTAAATACTTTTTAATGAGCTTACAATTGGCTGTATGTTCTCTGGTTGTGTAGTTATTTATGTGGTGTTGTTTTCTGGATTTTTGTGTTGCGTTGAACGAAGAGGGATTCTCAAATCAAATCTTCTTTTATTGTGGAACATAGGAATGTGTACAAATACAGCTGGTGTTGATAAATAATTTGTGAACAGCTATGTCTTACACTTTGGGCGTACAATAATAAGTTTATAAGTAGAAGAAAAATAAGAAAAGTCAGAATTTACATGCATGACAAAAAATTACATTAAAATGTTAATGTGGCGAAGGGCAGGGCGTTTTTGTGGGACTGTCTCTTGTAATGTGACGTTCAAAAAGTGCTGATTATCAGCCTAATTTGAATAAATGACTTTTGATTTTGAAATTAAAATATTACCTTAATAAACCATTTAATATTTTTATTACAGTTAATTGTCATTGTGTTTTTCATTTTACTATGTGTTTATTTTTTCTGGGATTGTGCTCGATTAATGACAAATTGCTCGTTTTAATTTTACTGTGTGATGTTTGTAAATTCATGTGTGTCCATTAAATGTAATCGTTTATACAAAAGGCGGGCATGCAATCAATTCACGCCATTGTGTATGTGTTCTTTTTTCGAAATCTTAATGTATAATAATCAGTTACCAGTAGGGTTACCATGACATCTTATAGCAGTACTTATTCCTATGTGAGAAAGAGATGGTGCTAGACACCCTGTATAGCTCTGTCTTTTTCCCTCAGTGGAATAAGTTCTGTTTTAAGACGTCATGGTAGGGTAGCTGTTCTGTTACATGTTCTTAAAATTATTTGAATGGAATGGTTGTCCAAAAATATAATAGTTCCCACTGCTGGCACACAAGCCTCCTCTTTATGAGAAAGAGTGTGATGGACGCCGCTTTTGTGTCTTGGAGGATCGTTCCCCCCCCCGCTTCTAAGGTGAAAGCGCACGGGCAACCCGCGAAATTAATGTTTTCTTATCTTATGTTATTGTTATCTTAGGGTTCCGTATCTCAAAAGTAAAAGCGGAACCCTTATTGGATCATTTTGGTGATAGTCTGTCTGCCAAGACTCTATATCGCATGGAGGGATCGACTTGAAATTAAAATACGTTAGGTACTTTTATTAGTTACCTACAAGTTTGCACGGAACCGTCGGTGGGCGAGTCCGACTCGCACTTGGACAGTTTTTTTTTTGCATTTTGCAGTTCTGTGTCAGGTTTTATGTTGATTAAAACATGATTCGAACACGCGACCCTATCGCGTGTTTATTTACAGAAATATAATAATTAAAATCCTTACTAATATTATAAAAGCGAAAGTGAGTTTGTTTGTTAGTTTGTTTGTTTGTTACCTCTTCACGCTTTAATGGCTAAACGGATTTTGATGAATTTTGGTACAGAGATAGTTGGGAGCCAGGAGACGGACATAAGTTTTTTTTAAAAAGTGGGATCTGAGGGAGAAAGAGGGAAGAAAAGGGAAAACTTAACGTTGCTATTACAAATCAATAAGGCGCAAGGGGAACTGTGTTACCCCGAATTTAACGCGAGCGAAGCCGTGGGCAAAAGCTAGTCATAAATACAATCGTCTCAGTTCATACAATCCTATTGAAGGATAGGAACAGTAGCATATCCTGCAAAGAGGTTCCACTCTTGCATTCTGTGTGGAATGGATCTAGGATACTTCATTTGGCCAGATTATATCTAGAGCGACCAACATGAGCCTGCAATCGGTTTCCAAACATTTGTTTTTAATACCACAGAGTACATACAAGCCTTTTGTAACATCATTAAAATGAGAACATGTCGACAACAAACGTTACGATATGACGGCTCGATTAGCTGCTATGCTACGGGTCGCGGGTTCGATTCTCGCACGGAGCAAATGTGTACAGGTAGATGTTCCGAGTCTGGGTGTTTTGTTTGTGCATGTTTTGTTATTGTTTGTGTCTAAAATGTATCTATGATACACATGTTTTATAAATGTATTTTTTTAATGCCCTTTAAGGTTCGCTTTTGGAAGCAGACCTTAATTATAACACCTTTTTTTGAGGATTAGAAATCAATGAAATAACTTCCCCTTTAGGCGGAGCGGGGGCGAATGTCAGACTTGTACTGACTAAAACCCACCCATGTTCCTTCTATTGCCCTTTATGTTCCGGCGCCGCAGAATTATAACACCTTGGTTTTAAAATGGCCTCTTTAACAGAATCATGGTATCTTCTTTTTTTAATGTTGAAATCGAGCTCCAAAATCTCCATAACAAAAAGGTTCCTAAGTAATAAAAGAAAAATTGAGGAGAACAAGTGCTAATATTCGGTTTTGTTAAGAGTCTTTTTACAGCCATAATGTATCATTATACAAGGTCCGTGTAACAGTATAAATGTAGTGATCGGTTCCGTATCCGCAGCCCGAGTCGGACGGCAGCCGCTCGGGCTCGTCGCTGTCGCTGCGCACGGCGGCGCCCGCGCAGGCGCCCGGGGCCGCGCCGCAAGGGAACGCGCACTCAGGTGAATATACTACAACCAATATATTTTGCTTATAATACCAGGATTGTGTTAAGAAACTTTAATAGAATAAGAAAGGTTAATAACTGCTTTTTTTTTTCTTTCGAAATTGTTATCTGTTTACATAATTCTGTGTCGTAGCAGTGTGATACTGTTTAACGGTTGATTGATCACATAATTAAGGGATGATTTTTAAATCATGCTAAAAAGAACCCTAAACATAGTACATGAAGGTGACTATAAATATTGCCATTACCCTTTTTAAAATTTTGTATGATGAAGCTGGGAAAAATAGTATAGAACACATAAGAAATAATGCTCAGGAATATAGTCCCTTATATGACGCGTTGGCGACATATTTGATGGCAAAAATCAATATATCGACAATGTGATAATAAGAATACAATATCCTGGATAATGTTCTCTCGAAACTTCCATCGTGCACCATTGTAGTTATGAATAAAATTGGGTTTCATACCCTTTACTTACTTCTTTGGAAAGGGCACGAGTATTTTTGTATTATTGCTGTTACTGTTAACTATATTTTCCTACAAATATAAGCAAATTAAATAACCAAATTAAAGTTAAGATAGGTATTCATTATTGTCATAGTGTACATAAGCAATATTATTGCTTCAAAATAGCTCTATAAAGCGCTCTAAAATTAATATTTATACAACATGGGGCTACTTATTTATTAATAATGGAATATAACATGATAAGAACTATCGGCAAAACTGTTGGATGACTACCTATTACATTCCTACCTACCGTTTTTTACTGTCATAAAATACATTACAAAAATTATGGTTGCTAAAAAGCGCTTATTCAGCTGTATCCGGTTAGACCGGAAGCCGACCAAAGTTAAGATAATGCTTATAAAAAGATGCTCGAAGGTAGGCCGTGAAATTTTCATTATCTTATGTGTTTGTGAATTGAAATTGGCAAATAATTTTAGTTCACTAAATCGAATTAAAATAGTTAGTGAAACTACGAAGACGTACACCCATCAAAGAAAAAAATGTTTTTTTTTTGCGTGTAAAACGACGCAAAACAAAAAACAGCGAAAGAGCGCAAAAAGATTTAGTAGGGAAAACGCGTCCCATCCAACGCAAGGCATAGCTCCCAAGTCACCACAGTTTTGATTTGAGTTTGATCTTGTTTAAGAAAATGGCGGTCTACCTGAGAGCATTCGTCTAAAGCGCTTATTCCTAGACCATACTGATTCAGCTTACCTTAATTCTAACTGGGATAATTCATTGTCATCATTCTACGTTTTGTACAAGCGCGTTTTTATTTATCATTCGTTTTGTCTGGGCAGCCATATTTATGACATTATTTTACTGAATCTTGGAAAATCGAACTGTTAAATCAATACTTTCATTTAACTGTCATAGAGATCATTGCTAAAAAGCTTGCCAAGAGATGGCGCTTAGTTTTTTGTGTGAATGCTGATTGATCGGTTTTCCTTCAATATGACTGCAATAAGTAACAAGCGTTTTCTTGCACTGTCTGCAGGGAACATCATTGGCACACCAAATAGGTTCCCTGCAAGTGAAAATGAATATTGCTTAAAATCAGTAAAAAGTGGTCAAATATGCTTGCCTCAAAAAATAAAATAAATTAGGATCATACTATAATACCTATTGCTTCTTATTATTATTGTGTATCGTGTGCTTTTACGTACCGCAAACCAATCACAACCATGAGTAAAGTAATCAGTTCTACTAATGACTAGTTATTATTTCATATGGGGGACTTCATCATTCATTTATGAACTTGGCTTGGTCATTTTGGGACTCTTAAGATCAAAATCACTGTGTTCATATTTGGGTCTTATAAAGTATGCCAGGACCATGGCTGTAGACTATAATTGATCATGCCATGCAGTGCCAAGTTTTGGGTATCATGTGTATATTTAGGGTACAATTGGGTGATAAGTTAGGGTACAAAGGGATCTCAAATAAGGGTACAACGAGGTATACTGGGGGCTTAGGTTAGGTATATCATGCTACCAAGTTGCGACATAATGGGGTGCAAACAAGGGTACAGCGTGGTGGACAGTGGCAACTCGGCGACCGTTCACTCTCAAGAAGTGTAAGCCCTGAATCCTAGGTCGGACAATATAACGTAAGGGACAGTTTCGACGGGGTTCGTAGTAGGGTTACTCACGGTTGTGATGGGTGGCGCTTTGGGATATGGTGTAACGTGGGTACCCTGAAGGCGCGGGCGGCGGCGCGGGCGGCTCGCCCGGCCACCGCGGCGTGCAGCGCTCCATCTCCGCGTCCGCGCGCCCCGCCGCCTCGCGCCGCGCCTCCTCGGGCGCCGAGGTCGCGCGCACGCAAGGTAACGCACGGAAACTCACCACATGTACGTACGCACCGCCACACAACATTAACTATACAACCCCACACTACTGACTCGCACATCTCAACATTTCTAATCACTCTACACACCCACCCACTGATAAAAAAATTACACACATACTAACAAACAAAACAAATACACAAACCATACACTCTAAACATTACCACACCTCTATACTAGCATCCATACAAACTCACCTTTAACTCGACAGACAACTCTCACAGATTTCACAAAAAAATACAATCCTAAACTTATCCTAGAACTCAAAAGTAAAATAATTATACTTACAATTTTATTAAGTAGTTAGCTATTATTCTGCAGTCACTTTTTCTACGTCACTTTATATCATTTAAGCAAATTTTCTGAATGTTCGGAATTGGCTAATATAGTGCTGAATGACAGCTACAGTTATTTTTTTAATATGGCAACAATGCATCATCTATTACACATGGCAATACCCAACGACAATTTTTGAATCTTCGTTTTTTTTGACATAATGTGACGTGGTAATAGTTCTATAAGCGTATTTTTTAGTCTATGTCGCTTGTTGTTAAACGTGATCTTTCGTAAGTAATTTCAAACACATTATCTTTTGTTGTCAGCACTACTTTTTCATGGAAAAGATTGTAATTAAATACACAGCAGAATTAACTTAGTAGTAAATATGTTTCTGCTTTAGTTAACTGTACTTTCTTTTTCATAGCATTAAAAATAATAAAAAAAATACCATGGGTGATTGGCATTTTTTCAGCTACATAATAAATTAACATTAATGCTTAGATTATAGATGTTTTGCTTCAGATTCGAATCATATAAAATGTACCACTTTTTTTTTTGTGGGAGGATTCTATTTGTATCATCCACATTAAAATATCAAAACAAAACATTGGAAATAAGAATAAGTTGGGATCGATCCCATCAACACTGACTCAAAAATTATCAACAAATGTTGGGAGTTGTTCTAACTAGGGAGAAAAGCAAACGCACATCTGCATGTGAAGTTGGTGAAACGTTGATTGTAAAGCACGATTTATTTTCACAAAACTGTCAACGCACTTATGCTTTGCACTCAACAGATGTCGCTGTACTAAATTTTATGTCAATAAATATCATTCAGAAAAATTAATGAAATGTACTATCAGCAAAAGAGATTAGTAACTGGGTATTTTTATTAAAAATTTTAATTATGATTGAAATGGTTCGTTAAAACAGTTATTATGCACTGAACAAGAATGATTTTTTTATTTTATTCACACTTCTTTAGACTGAAGTTTTCTTTGGAACAAAAGCGTTTTATGTTAGTGTAACTAATATAATTTGAATTTGGTTCTTTGGACTATCCAAATACGTACGTACATTTTTGGGCTGGTTACCTCTTCTGTTGATAGTACGTTCAGAAACTGGTGTTACTTAGTGTCGTATGTAATAAGAGGGATATTCTTCCAGTAGGTACAACCACGACTGCTGCGAACAACACCACGTCCACGGCTACTACAACGACATCTAATTTTAAAAGACAGGTGTGTTATTGTTCTTCTGATATTTCTTATATTATTGTCTCTTTATGTGTTATTAGCTGTGCCCAGCGGTTTCACCCGCTGAGGTTTAGGGGTATGAAAAATAGATGTTAGCCGATTCTCAGACCTACCCAAAATGTACCCAAAATTTCATAAGAATCGGTCGAGCCGTTTCGGAGGAGTACGGTAACTACGATGTAACACGGAAATTTTATATATTAGATTTTGTGTCTCTTTCTTTCTGTCCACTTGGATTAGGATTTTGTAATACCTTAGGGTGATGTCACACGGGCGTTGCCAATGCGTAGCGTCGTTGCAGTGCAATTTGACGGCACGGTTCGCGCAGTGGCTGAGCGATTGACTGCTGCGCTGCGTGTCGCGGGTTCGATTCCCGCACGGAACAAATATTTGTATGGCCTACAGGTAGTTGTTTCGGGTCTGACTGTTTGTGTATGTGAATTTAAATGTTTGTAAAGGCACCCATGATACAGGAAAAATTCCTAGTATGGAGCAAGGTTTTACAAAAAAAAAAATGATTTCGAGAAATGACCGTCAAACGCTAGTACGTTTGACGCTCATTCGTTGAAATCGCAGCGTTGAGTCAACGCAAAGCACTGGCAACGCCTGTGTGGCATCAGCCTTACTTGATTTGAAATACACTTTCAACAATTCAAAAGCCATTTCCTCCTACTGTATTGATTACGATTTCAAGAACATAATATTTTGGAAACCATACTATTCCGATATAAGTCTTATTATTTCACAAACCGAAAACCGTTTTATCACGCTTTTGAATATTTGTGTTTGTAGACATGTTTTTGTTTGTGACAGTACTTGTAGTTTACAGACAACAGATTAGTTGTCGCAAGTGTGACTTTTGAGTAACAGGTCTTGGGTTCGATCCCTAAGTCCGATAAAAAAACATGTAGTGTATTTGTCAATTTGAAAATTCTCTGCATAAAGCTGAACAAAGCTAAGCTTTGTTTTGTTTTACATTAGGAATTTCTCAGTATCATCTAGGATTTGTTACGGAGTCTGGATTTGTGCCCGGTTGATGTTATTGGTCGACCAATAACATGGGATTCAAAACGTAGGGGCGAAATTTATTTGACAAAACATGTACACACGACGACAGGTCAACCTATTCTAAACTATTATAACCTGATCTCTCTACTACGGATCGCACATCGTAGTAGAGAGGTCAGGTTTAAATGGTTTTGTGTAGGTTGATGTGCCGTCGTGTGTACAATCATTTTCTTGCCCTTGTCCCATTTTATTTGGGGTCGGCGTAACACGTTTTCTTTTTCCATTCTCCCCTATCAGACGTCACGGCATCTTTTACTTCTTTCTCCTTCATATCATTCCTTACACAATCCATCCGTTTTTGCTTTGGCCTTCCTCTTCCTCTCCATCCATTAACATTCATATCTATCACTCTTTATTAATCTACAAAATCCTTACTAATATTATAAAAGCGAAAGTGAGTTTGTTTGTTACCTCTTCACGCTTTAATGGCTAAACCGATTTTGATGAATTCTGGTACAGAAATAGTTGGGAACCAGGAGACGGACATAGGCTATTTTTTTTTAAAGTAGGATGTCAGGGAGAAAGAAGGAAGAAAAGGGAAAACTTAGCGTTGCTATTACAAATCAATAAGGCGCAAGGGGAACTGTGTTACCCCGAATTTAACGCGAGCGAAGCCGCGGGCAAAAGCTAGTATAAAATAAATCTAAAACTAAATCCAAGCCATTATAACACAGTTTAAAGTGTAATTTCGGCTATAATGTATACCTCTACTTACCCCTTTGAGGATTACATAGGTGTTGTTATGTTATGTAATCTTATAAATAAATTGTTACAGAACACGATTGACTCTGCGTCAATCAAGGAGAACACAGCGCGGATTGCTCAAATGCAGGTACGAAAGGTATACAAAGATGTTCTTGATTTTTCTGTCCCTATGTGTGGTGTAATGTTCAGGTTGTGGGTAATATAGTTATAGATAGTTATATAGTGTGAGATGGCGGGACGGGACGAGATTATAGAAATATGAAAGAATAAAAAATAAATATTAGTCTCTATTATGTATGACGAGTATACAAAATAACAAAACATTGAAAATACAAAGCTGACGGCACAGTTAAGCGATTAGATGCTACGCCGCGTGTCGCGGGCTTGATCCCCGCACGGAACAAATATTTGTATGGCCTACAGATAGTTGTTTCGGGTCTGGCTGTTTGTGTATGTGAGTTTAAAATTTTAAATGTTTGTAAACGCACCCACGATACACGAGAAATTCCTAGTGTGGGGCAAAGATTTTTATTTTAAAATAAGCATCAAAAATATTTATTAAAAAAAATAGCTTGCACGCCGTGATTACGACAAGTAGGTAATACTTTATACTTTACTTATAACTAGAGGTGGGATAATCGGATGCATACTTACCTAAAGTTGAGAGGTTGGCTATAATGGAAAGCACTTCAGTGTCATAGCTTGATGTTATATAGCCTACTCAATAAACGGGCTTTTTCAAACGATAATATTTTTATAATTCGAACCAGTAGTTCTTGAGCGTTTAAAGCATATACAAACCAAGTTAATAATTATATTTTTATTTGATTTTTAAGTAAAGTTTGCAATATTATTTGTATAACGTCGAAGTTTTGACTTCTCAAACAAAAAATAAAACTTGTATTTGTATATAATTGTAGCTTTTATAAAAAATAGTAATATCTAACTTATTTGGACTGTACGTACAATTGAATATAGATCTTAGCATATTCCTATAGATATTAGATAGTAGTTGATTATACTGTGTATATGCTCGTCTCGTTGCGTCAGAAACAATCGTATTATGAACTTATTTCATGATAAATAAGATACATATTTCCGTAAAAGTTTTTAGGTGGTCTGGACTCGTGCGGAGACCACGCGAGGAAGATTCGTGACGCTTCTTGTGTGGGCCACTGATTTTCGTCGTGCCGCAACCTGAGTTGGCTTCGATGTGTATCTGCGGATTTGTTTAGTACGAAAAATATCAACATCCGAATTGAGAACCTCTTCCTTTTATAAGTCGGTTAATAAGCAACCACGTTTTCAGCACCTAATGTTAGCAACAGTCATACTTCCTTTCTCGTTCATTCTATCTAGTGATGAGCCTAGATCACAAGCTCCTAATGATGTTTCTTTTGTTCAATCAAACACTGACAAACAAATATACGTCTTCTTTCTCTGAAAACAAATTATATTTAAAAAATGTGTGTCTGCTCTAAAAATGACAGTAACAACATATTTATTAAGGTTTCAAAAAACGTGTGAAGAACTATCACACACTTTTGAATTGGCTTAATTCAGCTGAAGTGACGCGAATGAACATATGTGTACTACGCTTTAAAGATATTAAGTAACATTTATTTATTTTGTACTTTTTTCCTTCGGATATTTTACCATTGAAAAAGCCCAGTATGGTCACGTATCACGTACCCCCCGGCAGGTACAGAGCACGACCCGGCCGTCGAGCGCGGCGCCCAAGCTGGAGCCCCGCTCGCGCACGCTCACGGGCGGCGCGCGCCGCACGCAGGCCTACGAGCCGCCGCCGCCGCAGCCTCCCAAGCTGTCCCCGCCACATGACGCGCCTAGGTAACCACTACATTACATTAAACATATATTGTTCATCGTCGGTCTAGCATGTTCCCTATATTGGGGTGGGGTCGTGCAGCCGAAGCGACGTACGGTGATTCTGGAAGATATAGTGGGAAGTTGAATAGCCGTCAGCCAGATAATATACAGTCACTGGTACTGCTGATTGTGTCTGTCTGAGGGATCGGAGAAGGTATGAAGTGCTCCGGCAGAAGCAAAAGTCCATAAGGAGAGAAGAGATTAGATGAAGGCTTAGCAGCTGGATAAAAGTGGGCGAGCTTCCAGTTGATTGTATTGCCCCATGTGTATCGGTGGATCGATGTATGCTGATAATAATGAAGACGAAGTTCCTGCACCCTAAGTGCTGAAATTGCGTTAAACGGACACCCGTGCGGTTTCATACAAAAGTAAACCGACACGGGGACACGCGCGGGGCCCGCCAGCGGTAATACGCGCGTGGCCCGCCAGCGGTAACACGCGCGTGCTTGTTCAGTCAATAACGCTTGATGAAAAGCTTGTGAAAATGTCTTTCGACAGAAAAAAGTAATTGTAAAACTGCAGTGTCGCTCTGTCATATGAGGCCAAGCGAATGAACTCTTTAGGTACCTGTGACAGGGTCCTTCACATACACACAGAGCGCACGCTTGCAGATACGCGGCGGGTGTCTGTCGCGGGTGCCCGTTTAACGCACGTTTCAGCCCTAACGGTCGAAGCCGTAAACCCCATCATTGGTAAAGTAAAACTTCTCAAAGTGGCTAATCTGGACCATAACTTTATCATTTTTAAATTTGATAAAACAAAAATAACCTTTTCTACCTTAAAAACCGTGTTTTTATAATAATGTGTGTCCTCGTCTATGTGGTAATTTTGTGTCAAAATGTGTTAAAACATTTTTATTATTATATTGTCTCTTTATCTGTATTACTACGAAGAAAATCCCTAAAATACAATTGAAATTAAGTAAAATCTTATCTATATTATCATATATTTATGTAGCCTTCAACTTACACTGTATATATATCCGAATATATATGTATATATGTACGCATGAGAAGGGACTAACAGCATGCTTGACGACGCACTAAACAGCGCCCCGGCGGCGGACACTAAAAACGGAACCGGAAGTACCAGCAACGGCTCCACCGGTACCGGGACCACTCCCGGGGCGAAGACCCACGTCAAAAGCGCGTCCATCTCGTCCGCGAGCGGAGCCCCGCCGCTGGGCGCCGACTCGCAGCCGCACAATGCGTCCGCGAGGGACCTCGCACAGCCGCGCCCGAGGTACCTCTACATACCGATACCGATACCGGTACCGGTGCTCAAAAGTACCGAACACTTCGTGGTATTAGCTTCGCGCTGGTTTTTTTTTTCAAAGCTTTGGTTCCGAAGCGGGTTTGTTTGGTTCGGCTTGATGCTAGTACAGTGTAGGGCCGGTAATTTGGCGCACATATTTTTAGACAGAGAGTGCCTCACAAGAAGGTTTATCTGGCAAAGACAAAGCTGTGTAGCTGTACAAGAATCTTTTGGCGTGTGGTAAAATTCTGAACTAACGCCGCCATGTTGTTTTTTCAGTACATTTAACAAAAGTTTATAATCAATAGCGCTCCTTTCTAACGTCATTTGAAATCGCTGATTTGTCTTATACAAATCTTTGTCAAGGTAAAATACTTTGGGATCGCCATATTTGTAACGAATTGCTCAAATAGAATCTTGAGTTTGTTACATTACAGGCGAATGGAGGGAGGTGGGGAGGCAGGCAGCCCCTTAAGACAAACCTTATTGTGGGACAGAAACTCTTTCTAAAACTCAACGTATAATTTTAACGGTCATGTACTGTAATGTAGATTTTTGTCCGTCATTAAAAGTTTTTTTTTCTTGGTTCGTCGTTTAGTTTTGCTGCAATGGATTCGCAATTCGCTGAAGATGGCAATCTGCTTGTTTTTCACAGATATTTTGCTTTGCAGTATTTACAGCATCAATTATTATACATAGTTGAATTCACTTTGTTTATTTTTGTATAATTTTCTTTATTTAAATGGCTTAAACACAATACTAATGAGCTATCGCAGATTGGAAAACTGATACTTTTCGCACTATTTTTTACTTTTTTTTAGTGGGGTTTAGTTTTTATTTTTCAGATTGATGTTTTGTTACTAATATTATTTTTATTTCAAAATTAGACTGTTGTCTTTAGTAGCTGTTGTGGTAGAGGTATATAATATTTGTAATTTATTATTATATCCTGTACATATTTCCTTATTATGTTTATGTCCCACTATTTATTTATTTATAAAAAATGTTACCTTACATAGTTTATGTACATATTTAATAATCCCAATTTATTTTCATCCTTTTAAAATAAGGCACAGTATTTCGTGTTTTGTTGTAACTCACTGTCGTAGTTGTAGTCCAAATGCCGAGCTAAAATATAATATTATAAAAATAAATGTATTGTTTCGTTCCAGCCTGAACTCGCAGGTGTCGACGGGAGGCGGTGCGACGGGTGCGCGGAGGGAGTTCCCCAACCCTTTGGTGTTCCCTAGGAATGTACCTTCGAGGTCCACCTTCCATTCAGGTAATAGCACATTACTATTCATGAACCTAACCTTTCAAATATTTCTCCAACGATATCATGACGGTCATCCATGCTGCCATTTACCTAAGCAATCTGTGCTCGCAGAATTTGATCCTCAGGTAGTGTGTGTTACTGGAAAGAATTGACTGTCGATTTGGTGCCGGTCGCCTGCACAAGTCTGTTCCCAAACATGCCGAATTTTGAGCCTTTAACAAAACCGATATTATTTCTTTTTTTAAACCGAACATATTGTGGCTTAAAAGTTCCAACATTTTCATAAGTTTTTTGTTGTTATAACTTTACTTTAAATCCATCCTAGACCCAAAAATAATGAAAAAAAATTAAAAACGTATCTGTTCGCAGCGAGAATTTTTGCGTAGAATTTCTTAGCTTAATATTCAGAATGTGTGGTTGACAGTTTCATGAAGTTCGATTTACACCTTGTATATTCCAACTGCATGAGTAGAATACAGGCTCCGGCCTAGAACAATCTATCCTGTAGACTATATTTAGAATATATTTTTCTTAGTATGAATTGGTTATAAACACGAAATGTCTGGTTGTAGTGAAATTAAGCCGTCGAACTGCTGATCAACAACTCGACTACGACTCGACTCAAAGTAAAGAAATTAAATCGCAAACCAAATCCGCTTTATGTGTTGTTAGCATTTCGACAATTCGCTTTTTTTGTGTAAATATTCGCGTTGTTTGAGTTTATTTTTTAAACCGGCTAAGAGCGAGTTAGACTCGCGAACCGTGGGTTCCGTACAAACTTGCCACATAAACAGCCATATCTTTTGACTGCGTATACTTAGAGGGTTGATTTTTTTCATAGCTTCAAGAGATTAGTGACTTGATACCTTCACGCGTTTCCGAGATAAAGGGTCTTGCTTGACAGACAGACGGACAACGAAGTGATTCAATAAGGTCCGTTTTGTGCTTTTGAGGTACAGAACCCTTAAAAGCTGGTAATTCAATGTGCTTAAGGTTTATTTTAACGCAACGCGAATATTTGGACGATTCTGAAATCAATGCGCCATAAGCGTTATATAAGTGGTTGCTTGACAATGACAGTTATACTGAATGAATGATATTGTAAATGCTCGTATGTTTTATGTTTATTCGTACTAACATTGATGTAATAGGGAATATGCATGCATTTTTTTTTCTTTACTTTAATAATAAATGGAAAACGGAAAAGTTTTAAAATTTAACTACGACTTATCGCAAAAAAGTTGAATTAATCTCCGAGTTTGCTTTCCGTTTTACCAAAAACACGCAACGTAACATAATAAATATGTAGTAAAATAAGTGCTGTATTAGAAAATACAATAAGTGTACCTACTGTTGTTTAATGATACAAGACAAAGCAAATAAAAAATATGTTTGTATATTCCCTAGTATTTATGACTAGAGTAATATCCGTTAGCAGCCCTTTCTGGTGTAGTAGTCGCACTTGCGACTGCTGAGCATGACGTCCTGAGTTCGATTCCCAGCTCGGGCATAGTGTAATTAGGTTTCTTACATCAGGATTTTTTTCAGTAGCAGATGTGTTTGGATTTGTGCACGGATGATGGCTATAGGCTCGCCCCAATTCCCTTTAACATAATTGGCGAATGTGCAATGGTCCATACCTAACCCTTTTTTTTGCGGATGGGAAAGCGTCAAATAGCTTTCCTCGCTCTGGGCGGAGCGGGTGGGAGTGTCTGACTTGTACTGACTAAAACCCACCCGTGTTCCTTCTATTGCCCTTTATGGTCCGGGGCCGCGGTATCTCTTTCGAACAACCTGCAACCCCGGAATAACCCGCAACCCCGGATACCGAACCCTTCGAGAATAGGATAGACGTGTTAATGTTATTGTGTGTGTTAAAGATCTTTGTTTTTATGATATACGATATACTGATACTAACATAATCCCTTTCCAGGTCAGACCCGGTCCCGCGGCTCGTCGGGCGGCGCGTACGGCGACGGGGGCTCCCCGCACCAGGCGCGGCCTTCCTTCTTCTCCAAGCTGTCCTCGCGGTTCTCCAAACGGTGAGTCTACTGAGATACATGATGCACTGTATATTGTATATTATACGCACAGGGGATACGGTCGGGAACTCTCTGTGGCTGTTGTAACGTTTTCATAGAGATTTTTAATTAAGTTTATCAGTTTTTGAACTGGTAAATGTAGCTTGAAGTCATAACTTGAGCGTTGATTGTCTGTCATTTGTAGATCTTTGACAGTCGTTACAGGAAGTCAGTTGCTTGAAAGTCGGACAACCAGTCTTACTAAGTGGTACTGTAATACCAAGTACTAAGTTGTTTAGGTCAGATAGGCAGTTGCCTCATGTAAAATTTCGCTGCATCATGTAAAACTAGAAGCTGATCTCAAGGTAAAGGCTAGGCAGATAATTGTATTGATTGAGGTTATGAAAACTGACCTCTTTATTTTCAAATTTGGTTTCGAGTTCCATTTTAAGAGCCATTGCAGCTAAAATCACTGAAAACATTTAGTACTAAACGCTAAATATTGTTGCATTCTTCTGTCACACGGGTTAAAACTGACCTGCGAAGCTGACAAAGTTCTAGCTATGTTTAGCTCTTTCTTGTGGTTCCTATTGTAAGGAATACCAATTGAAATGAGGAGGCACGAAGCACATGTGACTAAAAGAGTGATAGATCTGAATGTTGATAGATTGAGAGGTAGAAGAAGGTCAAAGAAAAGATGGATGGATTGTGTAAGGAAATGATGTGAAAGAGAAAGAAGTAAATGATGCCGTGAAGTCGGAGAGGGGAGAAAGGAAGAAGAAAACGTGTTGCGTCGACCCCTAATATAAAGGGACAAGGGCAGGAAAATTATGAATGACCATTTGAAATAAATACGTTACAACAGTCACAAACAGTCAATAACCTCAAAAGTCTACGTTCACATTTGTCATTAAAACATGAACACATTTAACACACACAGTATCACCATCTTGTAACTAACCTGACAATAATGTTACACATATATTATTTCGGTGGTGTCTTGTTATTATATTTTTTCGTTATATTATAATGGCCCTCATTAGTTATGGCTTGATGCTGGCTCGCAAGTAGTTTTTTTGGAAATTTTAAGGCGTTTTGTGGCATTTATCCTTACATCTTACTTAATTTAGTCAGGTTTGTTGCAAATACTAGTTTCTTTTTCTTTAAAATATAATAAAACGGTTTCATGATAATATATGTGAAAATATACTTACAGTATAACGCTCGCTTATACCAAAACATCACATACGTTGAACGGTTTTGAAAACGTTTACCGCTAAACTTATTAAAGATGGATTTCGCCAATGAAATGATCGCGATTTTAAGCTCGTTTTAGAGCTGTCAGTGACAATTATCCGTAAACAATGATGACACTGTCAGCTCTTGAACTCAGTTTAAGTGACCTGGGGGCCTAAATTAGCCTTAAGTTTTAACAGAATCATAAAAGCATAATAATTATACGAATCGCGTCAAAATTGCTCAAATGGGTGACCATTAACCATTAATTAATATTATGAATTGTTAGAATGCTCTAATGATTTTTCTAAAACGGGCATTTTAGAACCTTTGGTTGTGTTTAGTTATATTGATTAAATACACCGTTATTGCAAGTGCACCTTAAATTTTTGATATTATTACAACTAAAGAATAAAAAATTGGGTTTATGAAATAAATTGCCACAAAACTGCCTTTTAAATGAATGCCTAATTCAGCTACATGTCACTGCTAAGCATCAATGTTAGCGATCATAGCTTCCGCGCACATCTTTGTCTTATCACCCCACTTTCATCTCATATAATAAGTATTATAAAATAGTGTCCTTAGAAATTGGCGCCCAAATGGGACCAACTTTATTTTTAATATTTTTTATGTAAAAAAGGGTTGTGGAGTTAAGACTCGTGAATATTTTTGGATAATTTGTTGTTTTTTAAGCAATATTAGTATTTGAACGGTTAAGGAGCTCTGTTTGTAAATGTTTTATCTTTCAATGGGATTTTAATTAATAATTTATATGTTTTTTACTTATTTTTGTTTTTATTTTGGGACTTGTAAATCCAAATTAAGTTTTAGGATTGACATATCTTTTTTCTGCGTAATTTTTAACACAATTTGCAACCACTCTTATATAAAATAACACGATTATTTATTCTTTCTATATCTAATGCTTTATTAACTAATAAAAAAAAATACAAAAACACTTTCAGACGAGCTCCATGTAATCCGTTCACGAACCTACGTCTTTTTATTTATTTATTTTGTTGTAAATAATATTATAATACACCATAGACACACTACCTGTTTAACTGGTCACTTTATTAACCCATTCGTATGTCTCGTTATGTGTGAATCATTATGTGTGTTTATTTATTCATTTTTTTTTTATTATTATTATTTCTTAAGATCAAATTGTCTCCCTCTAAAGATTCCGAGCTCTTTATTTTTATTTGAAACTCGCGTCAACGCAGGGGATGCACGATGCTACCTACCTCCCGTTTCGTCTCGTATCGCACTCAGTTCTACCGGTAAACGCGCTCAAGTCCCTCTCAAAAACAAAGTAGTTTTAGTATCAAAGCATGATGTACTCCCCTAATTTTTTTCTTTATTTTTATTAGTTTTTTTTGCTAAACAAAAGTGTGTGCTAAGGCTACAGACAGACATGCCTACATGCTTTGAGTGTTGTCAGTAGTGCTTTATCGATAGAAAGAATTGTGTAAGTATTCGGTTTGTGCCTCGTCGACCTTGGGAGGTGTACGGAAAGCAAAAAAAAAAGAAATAACCTTTGAAAATTAATATTAATTATAATTAAAAAAAAACTTCTCTCGTGCATCCCCCGTGTGACGATAATTCTTACCTAACCGTACGCTTCTACTAACGAACGTCGACGGTCGCGACCTCTACCGGTTTATTCGCTTTCTAGTCTATTCCACAACCCTTTAAATGCGACGTGACGGACTTTTTTTTTAATATTTTTGATATTTTTTACATCTTTTATTTAACGGAGGGAGTTGCGTTTAGTATTGTGCATCTTGTGTTGCGGCGCGAGACTATTGTTATATAGGATTGCCATCAATTAAAATTACTTTTATTGTGTATTTTTAAACATTACAAATAAAATAACAATGTTAGGCTTTAACAGTACTTTTTGACGTTTTTGGTTTTCCAAGAACAGTATTTGAAAGAAATACGTTTTATGCCATTTTTCTTCGCAAAGAGTGAGTGAATAAATTGTTTTTATTGCATAAAACAGTTAAAACTTTGCGTGCCAATTGCTTTGCTTGAAGTGTTAATAAATACCTGTATGGCAATCCTAACCAGTGGCAGAGAATGAAATACTTGTGCCTAAAAAAGCGAGCCGGATCCGGAAGAGGGGGGCGATTCGACATCTGATTGGTCGATTCGCTTACCCGTTCCGTTGTACGCAGGTTGAATCAGAATCCTTGAAACGTTGGCGACTGCGGACGTGCGGAGAAGATTATTATAATTAAATATTATTAATAAATTATAGGGAATTGTATACAGTACGGACGCTTCGTCGGTTGATGTGTTGATCGACGGAGTTTATAGCAAAAATGTTCAGTGTATTAAAATATTATACGACGAAGCAATAGTCTTAGGAAATTTAATCTATCTTTTGATACAAAAATTGTATCTAATATGACATTAAAATATTATATTTTAGTTTTTTTCTTTACTTTATTATCAAGCACGATAAAAAGCATATTTTTATGAAAATTATAGATGTAATTTTGCCAATAAATGTCAAGATTATCAAGGTAAGACTGTGGGGGAATGTTTGTGAAAAACCGGGTTTTTTAATACACTGAATGTATTATAACAAGATGTTGTTCATAAGTGTTAATCTTTTTTTTTTATAATTGGCGTAACTTTGAAGATCCGTTTTTAGTTAAGATACGATTAAAAATTCGGTTTGTAATCATTATAATGTCATTATAAAAAATCGCGACGACTTCTGTCTACATGTTATTTTATTGAAAGTAAAGAACCTTATTTTAAATCAGTAACTAAGTTTCCTTTGTACGAAGTTTTGTGCATTTAGCAAATAGTACACTTTGTGTTATGAGTTCATTTTATAACACTAGTGATATAAAGTGTTACTACAAGTTAATATTATTATTTTCTTAAAATAATATGTAGCGGATTACTAGTCCCGTCGTGAGTTGCATTTTATCACTAGCTCATAAGAAGTATAGAGTTCTATTTTCGAGCGAATTTTCAACATTCCAGGGTTCCGTATCTATTTTATATTTAAGTTCACAAAAAAGCACAAATCTTGTTTTTTGTTTAAATAATTAAAACGTTTGTATCTAAATTCTGAACTCTGCCTAAATCGATAAAGATGTCATCGACTGAAACAATATTTTGTATATTTGTATTGCATACTTTACTGTGTAAGTAAAAAGTTTTCTGTAGTAAAATCTCATTGTTGGGTTTTTTATGTGGACCATATTATACTACCTAAAGTCATATTTTCTGAAACAGTGATTAAGTTAACAGTTAAGATTAACATTTTATAACATGACTAAGAAAGCCGTGTTTTAAAATGATAATATTTACTGTAAAGTACCTATTACCGCGTACCTTTTAAAATTCTACCCAAAACCAACTCATATGGTCCACAACGCTATTATGATTATAGTTAAGGCGTGAGTGAGATAATTATCATTTTATATTATTATACATGCATAAAAATAGTATTTTTTTAGCGATTAAGATTCAGGCGAACCTATGGCTTTGGTACAAATACTCAGTAGATGTTACCACATAAACGGACTAACAAGTTTAGGCAGCTGTATTTTTTAAATAAAACAAATTAATTAAGGGCCAAAAAATAAGATATTTTTGTCCTCAACTGTACCCTATAGAGTTAGGGAATGTGTTTATGTAGTATTGTTAAAAAAGTTTTGTATACAAGGTGTAAAGGAGATTTTGTAGATTCGGCTCAAGACAGTTATAAAATTAAATGGGTGCTGTTGAATTTTGAGCCTCCAGTGCTGAGCTGAACATTGCAAATCCAACAAAGTCATTTACGGCATTAAAATTTCAGCATCGTTAAATCAGATTAAGCATTAACTATCTTTTTAGAAATCTTTTTTACACATAAATGTGTATGTTTTCTATAAAAGATGTAAAAAAAAATGTGCTCAAATCGAACACTTTACAATATTTTCTAAATTTTATTATTAAAATTTCGACAATTCCTGACGAAACTGTATAAAATTTATCGATGTCCCTGCAAAAACCAAATCTGCATGAATCAAACACCTTGTATAACAAATCAATATTTTGATACTGCACTTTCTAAATGTCCAATTTTGAAATGAGCTGTCGATTTATCTAGAAAATTAAAACATGACTAAATGTTTTCCATCTATCATATACTTCCATACTTTGACTCATTAGATTGTTATGTCATGTAGGTTCTTTAAATAAATAAAATTGTTGTACATATTATATAACAAGAGTGCGAGTGTGTCGCGTTTTGACTTTTTCTAAAAAAACTTTTCTATTGTTCGTGAAAAGTCCATTATAATATCATAAATGTAAGCGTATTTAATATATATACGGGGTCAAGTTTAATTACATGGCGAAACGTGAAGAAGTGGCAGGTATCGATGTGTAACAAGAAAAATGAAAACATAGATTAGTATTTTTTTTCGGATAGTCTTTTTTAAAATGCCAATTTGTTTTAAAAAAATACCTTAATGTCAAGTAATTAAACTATCTGCGATAAATTACCCCAAAAAAACATCGAGACTATTTTATTTGTATGTGCCAATATCGCCAGAACACGGGGATTCGCTTGGTAATAAAAGTTGACCTTATATTAACATTTTTTTTATAATTTTCAATCATATATTATGGGGTACTTGAGTATTTAACGTTTTACACTATATATAAGTGTCCTATATAGTTGTAAAGCGTTATAGGGAAATTTACTATTGTGTTGGATGGTGTAATACGTGTACTTTCTTCATATATTATTTATTATATACTCTAAGAGCCTTTTAAATATAATTTCTACAAAAATATCGTCATATATGTTAATTGTTTAGCTTTTTCACTCCAAAATAAATGGTTTCCGTTTTTTTTTATATAAGAGGCTCTTAAATCTTCCTTTGTTAATAATAATATTACACAGTATCATATATTTTTGAATAATTAAAAGTTCTACCGTCCTTTTATTTCAATGTAGATAGAAAGAGAGGAGTAATTCTTTTATGATATTCAAAAATGTATAATATAATATTATTTATTTATTTTATATTATTTGGTCGTCTGTCCAGTATTTTCCTTTGATCATAAGATAGAGTACTGAACAAATTTTATGTCAAAACTTAGGTGCTGTTGTAATAAATACCCGTGTGAAAAAAATTGAATTTTATTGCTCTTATTGATAAAAAATAATATTGGGAAAATTACGTCTTCAGTCATGTGTCTTACTCAAATATATTATCATTCAATACTTCAGCATTTCATAGGCAGAGTACCTAAGAAACAGTGGTTTACCTTCATAATTGGTAAAAGCATATCTGCCAACAATAAATCCAATGAAATACCGTCTCCGAAAATAATATTTTGAGTATGACATAAATATATTTTGACATTTAATTTAATATATAAAAAAATATTATTGGAAATAGATAATTATATCAAACAATCTATAATTTTTACGCACATAAATAGTGCATTATTTTTTTCTGTGACCATTTTTTAAAATTCTTTAAGCAATATTATGATTATTCTGAAACTATTACACGACTTAAGAACAATGCAATACATTCTAACTTAGTCCGCTAAGCGTAGTTAGATATTTAATTTTAATACTTTACAGCCGAGATTTTGTTTTTCTATTTTTCATTCTTTTTTTGTGTTTACAGGCGATATGTTTCTCTAAAGTGTGTTAGAAGTTTAAATTCACTGGGAAAAAAGCACGACAAATGATAATTATTAGAAAAAGTATCTAGTTTACATTTTTTTTACAATAGAGTACTTTAGTTTGTACTCTTAAACAGTTATTTTTTACTGTTTCTTAGAGCTTTGCTCACCCCATAGGGGATTGTAGTGAATTTATGTATTAATATTTTATCAGCCGTCCATATTTTATTTTCGCTTTATTTTCCCAGTACATTTAAAATTTAAAGAAATTAATTTTAATTGGGATTATAATACATAGTCTTCTAAATCATGGGCATTGTTTTAAGATGCATTTATGTAATGTGATCTTAGATAAATTGGGGTTAAGTAAAATTCAAAAATATTTTCTAGTAAAATCTTAGTAAAAAAATGTAAAAGAAAAAAATGTTTTTGAATGTTACTGACGCTAAAACTTTGCTAAATAAGAGAATTAAGTTGACCTATGTGTATTGAAGTATGAATACCTATTTTGTTTTGACAGTACGCAATAAATGGATGTGTTACGCTTCTCCAAATAATCAAGTTTTTAATAACAACTCGTGTTTTATTTTATCTGACATTACCTTTTTAATTTACTGAAAAAAATTAGTTACAAAACACAGTCACTGTACTTTGAAGCGACTCCCTTGGCAAAATACAATAATTTCAAGATCTGTATGTTTGTTATGTTTTTCAGAAAACTGAATTTTCCGTCACGTCTCATAATTATATTTGATCTTAAAATTGATATATTATGTATGGACTTTTAATATGTGCGACTTAGTTCTGCAATTTTGATACTTGAATGTTTTGTTATTTTGTATTTACTGCAAAAATTGCAGTTTAGTGTTCCTAGAGACAATTTTTCTAAATATTAAATAGGAAAAATCAATTTTAACGTTAGGGATCTAACTAAAAAATCACGCCCATAACTAATGCTGAATATGACATAAAAATATATAATAACATGGTGAGTATATTCCTGGCAGCCTGTCAGTACTGGGCGAGTCTACCGGGAGGGCCAAACCGCGTATATTTTCCTCCCTGGACATACAACGGAGGTAGGCCGCGAGGCGTCAGCAACAACCTTTTATTTTCAAGTTTTTTCCAAAGTTTTGGTGGTTCCGGAACGATGTGGAAGGTTTTATTGGTGAGGGTGATGAAAATATGAATATCTTTAAAAATATTGTGAAATATATAAATGTATTCCTTAAAATAAGCAAGAGAAAAGGCTTGTACACACGACGGCACATCAACCTACACAAAACCATTTTAACCTGATCTCTCTACTACGGTGTGCGATCCGTAGCAGAGAGATCAGGTTAAAATAGTTTAGAATGGGTTGACCTGCCGTTGTGTGTACAAAAAGTTTGTCAAGTATTTTCTATAGTTATTAACAAAAAATAATTTAATCATTTGATACTTATTAAAAGAAGGGCTTATAAAAAAGAATTGTAAACGAAAGTAAAATAATAATTCTAGATACTTTATTAAACTCGTAGTTTTTGTCATTTGCTTTTCATTATAAAAATGATTGGAAATCGTCTATGACAGAATTAGCTTCACTATTATGTTTAAACGTTTTCGCGCCTCCACCAATATTCTTGCATCGTTCTGCGAAGGGTTTAATAATTAAACAGCGTTTGTGTGTGTATTTTAATACGTAGTCCAGCCGATTTGTACTTTTTTTATCTATATACCAAAAGCATGATTTACCCCCCTATAAAAACTATTTTTTTTTTTTTTTTAAATAATTCGATTATATTTTTGAAAATTGCATGCTGATCAGGATTTTTAAAATTGCATAGTTTTTTACTCAGTATCTAGTTTTTTTTTTTAAATTTTATTTTAAAATGAAACTCAATATTATTTAATTTATGTGTATTATTCTTTATTTATTTTATATTTTTGCTACAGTACGAAATTGGATGGATTACTCGTTTTTCGTGAATAACAAAATTTAACATGATTTTGTTTGTTTTTTTTTTTAACTGACAATTTGACCCTAAATTTTTGCTATTAACCAGTCTTGTGTTGCATTTGAATTTATTTCCCCTAAAATATATTTTTATTCCGCTAGGTCATACATAAAATAGTAATAAAGAAGTAGGTAATGCATGATATTTTTGAAAAGGAATTTCTTTCTACAATTTTATTATCAAAATCTGGAAACACATTACATTCATTTAAACCGCAGTATACCATTTTAGAACTTTCTAGGTATAAAGTTCATTTTGTGGCATGGTTTTATATATTTAAGATTTTTTAGTGACACGGTAAGTGAGAATTAGGTGAATTATAGAATAAGTATATATTAATATAGAACTGGCATGCTTATTATTTGTGCCTTATGTTGCTTGCAAATTGTTTTTATGTTTTAGACTTGACTATGTTTTTTTTTTTCTATTTGCACTTCCTTAACATTGTTTATTTTTGTGATACGCTGGATTTAAAACTATGTAGTTTTTTTATTGTTATATTTATAACAGTTTTCTGTCATGGAGTGAGTAGAAATCCAACAAAAAATCGTCAATTTTTTTTTAATATTATTACTTGTTATTATCATTTTTGTTTCGATATAATAAGAAAACAACCTTTTCATCATATTAAAAACGTATTTTTTTTCTATTTAGGCAAAAATTAAATCATAATTGATGTTACCAGCGTATAACAAATTGTCAATGTACTTATTGTATTCGTCGCCACTCACGTGCCCCTAGTGTTTAGCGTTAGTTTTATGTTTTTCTGTTTTTAGGCCATTGGACGGTACAACTCCGAAGCATGCAGTAGGCGCTAGTCCACAAACCATGCTTGGGTAATTATCCTAGTTTTTTTTTCGTCATTTTATACCGATTATTACACTTTGCGCCACTAGTGGAACAAAGTGGCCATTCAAGTTTTGGACATTCCATTTTGTCCCACCAGTGGCGCAACTGTGGTTCAAAAAAAATTATAAAGGTAAAGTATTTTAGCGAATTAAATATTAATGATGTGAATTCGTCACAAAAAAATAGAAGCTAGTTATTGCCAAACACTTCTCTATAATTCGCGGTATGATTTGGTTTAATTTAACATTACCAGCGCTAATACATTGTTTAGCGAAGTGGATAAGTGGACACCAATATTTTTCATATTCCACTTTGTTCCACCGGTGGGCAGAGTGAAATAATCTTCACACTCTGTGTTCAATTCTTGTTATTCGGACGTTTTTCCTCATGTATGAAAAAAAAAGTGATTAGTAGTTGTCTTAGTAATTTTGTTTAGTACATTTTTGTATTTCAACAATCAAGCTAAAACTGCGTACGAATAGCGCTTTATTCTTAATTTATTTTGCAACGTAATTAACAGATTTACGCACTAGTAAAAATAAACCGGCCAAGTGCGAGTCGGACTAGCGCACTGAGGGTTCCGTACAAACTAACGACATAAAGGGACATATCTTTTGACTGCGTAGACTTGGTGGGTTGACATCCCCAAGGGATCACAGACTTGAGTATAGGGTTTTAATTTCAACTCGATACCTCCACGCGTTCATTAGATAAATGGAGTTGACAGATAAACAACAAAATTATTCAGTAGGGTTCCGTTTTTGGCCTTTGAGGTACGGGACCCGAAACATTAAGAAGTGTACGAGTCATGCATCGTACATGGCACGCGCGCATTGCATACATCAGCACTTTTCCGTCACCTTGCACAAATTATAGTGTAAGGCGACAGTACACAATCAGCGATCATACACAGCGGTACTCATTCAAACATTATACATTTAGCAATAGTTACGTGGTAGTTAAGTTCAATCAATAAACAATCATCTTTAGCTATCCGTGACTTTCATTCAGCTAACAAGTCAAGGTGTGTGCGACCCATTCAGAAACGCGTACATCTTTATGGTCCTTCGAGCATCAGCAGAGTCCTTAGCGTGGAATATCCCAGGTACGTTAGCAAATCGGTGTTATTGGCCTCTCACAAGCGGGTCTCACCAGTAACATTGAGACGTTGCACATAACGTACAGGAGGGTGAGCTACACTGAGTGCCTGTTATTAACAAACCAGCAGAGAAGACGTCTACTGCTACAACATCTTCGGTGAATTTTCCCGTACCAATAATTTTCCGATCATGGAGTCAGTTATTCAAACTCAATATCAAGTCATGGAGGCAATGCAGAAACTTCTGGTCAACTTCAAGAAAGAAGGAGTAAGCCGCAGGACTCCCGACAGTGTGCAGAGAAAAATAGACATTCTCGACAAGTATTGGGCAGAATTTCAAAATAACCACGAGAAAATTAGTGAGCGCGAAAATCCATCTCATCAATACTTTGTGCAAGATTCCTATGAACAGACAAAACAGTTTTACAGAAGCACTAGGGAATTCTTAATCAAGTATTTAACTCAAGAAGTAAAACCTGCTTCACCCGTATTAAAGCCAGCAGGCTTTAATTTTGAGCCCGCACCATCAACCTCGCAGTCATCGGAGCCGAAACTCCTTCAAGAGCAAGGTAACCAATCACCCCTGTCAATAAAGGTGCCTGAAGTAGCGGAGATCGCGGGTAACAGCAAAACAGACGAAATGCTACGCAAACAAAGAAGCAATATCAAAGCCTTCCAAAGAACCGCATCAAACATCAACGTGGACCTACTCAAAGAAAATTGGCAGTATGAAGACGCCTTAAAAGTGTTAGAAACCAGGTGGAAAGCGGTTGATTCACTTTACTGGGAACTCGACAGTTTGCCTAACGAAGGCAACGTGCAATACGAGATGTCTTACAACACGTGCGAACTCGTTTACAACGAGATGAAGGCAACCATCAACTGCAAGATGTGGTCAGTTACTCACCGAGAGAAGTCGACTCCGAAGATCGAAATTCCAGCATTTAGTGGTAGCTATGAAAACTGGACAGCATTCAAAGATTTATTTGTTGAGACAATCCATTCTAGTCCGTCTCTTTCTAACGCACAGAGAATGCAGTTTCTCAAAAGCAAAGTAAAAGGCGAAGCCGAGAAACTTATTCAGCATCTATCAATCAGTTCGGAAAATTATGAGACTGCATGGGAGATCCTCAACCGTAGATATAACAACAGAAAACTGATCTTCACGTCACATCTCAATGCATTGCTAGCTGTTCCTATCACTCAACATTTATCAGCAGCATCAGTCAAAAAACTCCACGATACGACAACAGAATGCATCAATGCAATCAAGAACCTTGGTGTAGACACGTCATCGTGGGACCCCTTGTTGGTACATCTGCTTTCACAAAAAATGGATACGGTAACTCAAAACGACTACCTAGAGTCACTGGCCGAGCCGCGCGAGCTACCAAACATAGCAGATTTTCTGGATTTCCTAGAGGGAAAATTTACATCATGGGAAACATCTCGTCGTAAGCCAGAAACAACAAAATCAGAACAAAAACAATAAGTTTAAATCAAATTCATTGACAAAAGATAATGAAAGTCCAACAAAATGTCCACATTGCAATCAAGAACACAGGATGTTTTCGTGCAAAACATTTCTCGAATTACAGCCTGACGCAAAACGGAAGGCAGTTGCGAAATACAATTTGTGCAAAAACTGCCTAAACGTACATACAAATAGCAAGGAATGTGCATCAAGAAAAAAGTGCCGCGTCTGCAACTCAGATCATAATACTTTGCTTCACGACGCATACAGCAATGGGGGTGGGCAGAAATCAAACAGCAACTCAGTGCAGCAAACAACAGCTGGCACTGATAGCAAGATAACAACAAGTGACAGCAGCAACCACGTGTCTCAAGAAGATGTATCAGAAACTCTGCTTACCACAGCATTGATCAAAGTGAAAGCATACGATGGGTCTCTGATAACTTTACGAGCGCTCGTTGATCAAGGTTCACAAACATCCCTGATAACGGAAAAAGCAGCACAGAAACTACGGATACCCCGTGGCCGCTGCAAAGGGGTCATATTCGGTGTCGGGGCGAAAGAAAATAATTGCAAAGGCGTCATTCGAATCACGTGCAGTGCCATTCACGGTGATTATACATTTCACACCGATGTTTTTATTATGCGAAATTTGATAAACAATTTGCCTAATAAAACGTTCATAAAACCAAAATCATGGACATTTATAGAAAATATAACATTGGCTGATCCAGAGTTTAATGAGAGTCGTCCTGTAGATATTTTACTCGGGGCTGAGACATACTCAAACATAATCCAAGAAGGTATCATCAGGCACAATAGTTCACAACCAGTCGCACAGCAAACACGGTTGGGCTGGATATTATGCGGAAACGTGCAAACAACATTTCAATGCAACGTTGTCATAAATAACATCGAAGACATTAAACAATTTTGGACAGTAGAGGACATAGCAGAAGGCTCGGGAATGTCACAGGATGACCTGGATTGTTTGCAGCACTACCAGAACACAACAACTCGCGATAGAGAAGGTCGTTACATTGTTGAGATACCGTTCGAACCAAACTATCAAGACAAGCTAGGAGCTACCAAACCCATGGCTTTGGCACAATTTAGGCAACTGGAGAGAAAATTTTGCAAACAGCCTCAATTAGCAGACGCATACAAGCAGTTCATTCATGAATATCAAGCACTAAATCATATGGTCGAGTGTACTAGTAACGAGACACCGACTTGTTATTTACCTCACCATTGCGTTCAACGCGCCGATTCAGCAACTACGGCATTGAGAGTAGTATTCAACGCATCGGCGAAAACGTCCACGGGCTACACTTTGAACGACCTCATGAAGCGTGGCCCGAATTTACAGCAAGACCTCATGTCATTAATCTTGCGATGGAGGCAATATCAGTTCGCTTATACGGCGGACATAGAAAAAATGTATCGACAGATACTTTGCAACACTGAGCATCAGCCCTATCAGAAGATACTATGGAGGAACTGTCCTGACCAACGTTTACGTGAATATCAGCTCACAACAGTCACTTATGGCATGAAAGCAGCCCCATTCTTAGCTATGATGACTTTGAAACAGTTGGCAGCTGATGAAGGCCACAAGTATCAGCACAGCAGGGCAGCACAAGCGTTGCAAGAAGAATTCTACATGGACGACCTTGTAAGTGGAAGCTTCACGTTGTCATCAGCCAAACAGCTGCAAGGCGATTTGGTTCAGTTACTACAGTCGGGAGGTTTCAATTTACGTAAATGGTCGGCTAACAGCGAAGAATTACTTCAAAACGTCATCAGAGCGTCCTCAAATCAACCATCATTCGATTTCAAGCAAGCAGAATCAACAAAAACGCTCGGGTTGAAATGGGACCCCAATGAAGACACATTCTCGTTCGAGCTAAAAATCGGCGAAAC